>JAUESR010000199.1:5305000-5911255 GCA_030914345.1 Drosophila koepferae
ATTGAAGTTAAGCGAGGGAAGCAGAAGAAAATTATTCATAAAAGCTATATATTTTTAAAATTTGACTAAATACTTAATTTTTTATTTTAAATATATACCTTTGTTTATTTGTAAAAGTAAAATTGATCATTTGCTGGCGTTTGGCCTTGTTTTTTTAAAGGAATTTTAAACAAGTCAAGGAATTCGCACAATACGAAAATAAATTCCATAAATATGCTCGCGTCTCGTTTTGCGGCAAGTTCGTTTGTTCCTATGTCTGTGATATTTCTTAATATATATGTATGTATATACATATATAGATTTTTTTCTCTTATAATATAAGAATGCCACACAACGAGGCAGGAGTCTGGCGGCAGAGCTGCGACAGAAAAAGGTCGCCACAGACAAAATTGAGCGCTAGCTGAGCAGTAAAAAAGCTTCAAAAGGCAACAAGCTAAATGCCAATAAAACAAAACAAAAAAAATATTAAAGCGGCATATTTTGCTTTTATAAAAGCCAAAAAAGAAGTAGAAGAAGAAACGAACTACACATTTTTGCTGCCGCCATAAAGCGTAGAAATAAAAGCACTTAAAGTTTGTCAGCAACGCGATCAAAATATGTTAAAATCGAACTGAAATTATGGCACTTAAGAATCTTTGCGTCTAGATGTATAGGAGGTATATATATACATGTATATACATATGTGGTTTCTAGTTATCGAGAATGGGGCTAGCATGGGAAACCCAGAAATTTACGACTTGAGTGATAATGCGAGGCGCCGCAAGGTGCATAGCTATGGCAGCGTGGACACCCTCATCTGCATTATAATGACGATGGTGATTATAAACAAATATACATATATACATGTATATATCTCTAAAGGTATATGTATTTGTATACGGCATCAAAGGCATGCTTGGACTTCCGATTTATCTCAATTGTTGAAAATTGAAACGCCAGCGCATTTAGCACCAATTTGGAACACGCTCAAACCTGAAAACCGATACAGACATTCTCGAAAAGAAACCAAATAATATTCGAATATGTCTTCATTTCACGCCCCAATGTGGACCCTTTATATATACATATATACATATGAAAATATACATATATATTCTGTCACTGATTTGCGTATTAATTTGGCTCCGCTTCGAGCTGTTAACTCTTTGAAATTGGAGTAGCTGCGCATAAAGTGACAATATGCCTAAACGAGGTTAGCTTTTAGAGTATGCCTTGCCTGATTACTTTAGAAGATTGTGTAAGGAAGAGTTTTGGATAAAAAGTCATAAAAAGGAGATTTATTGAACATTGAATTTAAAGAGAAATCGTTAATTGGAAAAATTAATGTAAACTAATAATAAATAATTAACAATGTTTTTTTTTTTAATTTAATAATTTATAGAAATCAGGGAATTTTATTTCTTATTAATGTATATGATAAAAAAATATTTTTTTAAATAAATATTTTTTTTTATGTATGTAAAGTTTTAAAGAAATCAGGACATTTAATTTAATTTAATTATTTATAAATTTTTAGATATATACGAATTTATTTGTTTTTCATATATAGATAAAGTAAAGTTTTACTTTAGAATAAATTTTACTTTATTACGGAATAAGCTCAACCTCGCCATTTATATATGTACATAAGTAGTTTCTATAAGTAGTCAATAGAGTTTTCAGCGATAATGATAAACGAATTTAATAATAATTATTTGGGAGTTTTAACTTAATTAGTAAGTATGCATATATTTGCATTAAAAACAATGTTTTACTGATGCAGTTAGTTTGAGGGTTCGACTAATTCTTGTATTTATTTTTTGTCATTTCCAAAATCTAATTCACTCTTTATGCTCATTTGATGTTATATCCATATATCCATATACGGCAAAGGCTTCCAAACAATTTGCATTAATATTTCTATTTCGTAGTTCTTATCAAATAGAATAAATTCATAAATAATGAGATGAGCCAGCTACAATTAGTATTTATTTAGAAAATGTTATATTTAAATGTTTATTTCATAAGATTATTAGAGAAAAAGTTTTGGAATACAATTATGAATTATTTTTTATTTTATTTTTTATTATATTTTATATTTAAATGAAAAATTTGGCTGTAAATTTCTTTAAGAATTTCATTTATTAATTTATAGAAAATACTTTTTATCTACATATTTCTCAAATATACATTTTAATTTCCTTCAGATTTTTCACCCAAATTGATTGCATTGAATGAATATTGCATTTAGAGTTTCCACAACGTTTATGCCCGCCTTCTCCGCAGATTGATTGTTCGAGCAGCTGTTGCCGCGGAAGTAGACGCCCTGCAATAAAAATCTTTGCACGCCTCCTCTCTGCCTTAGATCGTGGGCTCGTATCAAATTATTTGCAAAAAAAAAAAAAAAAAAAATAAAATGAGTAGAAAAAAAGGTAAGAATCTGTCCAAACACTTCAAAACAATTTGACATCAGCTCAGTTTATTCCCACAAAATGTGAAGAGATTGCTGATATATATATGCTTTTGATATCTCGCTCAATAGATTGTCAAACTAATTTGTGCGCAGGTAGCCCAACTCCAATCGAGGGATAAAGACGTTGAATATACAAAAAGTATCGCATGACACAGTTCGACAAAAGGTTGACAAACTTCTTAAATTACCGAAACCCGGCGACCGACGACCGACGACCGACAACCGTCTCGCAGTCAGTGTCAGAGACGTAGACGGAGTCTGGACCATTTTCAATTTGTGGCTAGCGAAATTTATGAAGCGTATAATTTTCATATGCAACACCTGCTGCAGTTATTTCTCTGTCTGGCACTTGGTCGCTCTTTGGCTGGCTGAAGTGCTTATATAAATAAAAACTTTATAATTGCCGACTGACTGTGTGATACTCTCTCTCTCTCTCTCTCTCTCTCCTCTCTCTCTCTCTCTCTCTCTCTCTCTGTGCATTATTATGATGGTGGGGTTGAGGCTCGACTCTTTGAGTTGCTTATAAATTAAGTCGCGCCACTGCTGCTACATTAAGGACACTTGATAGCCTAATTTATTACCAGGCAAAAGATGCAGGACAACGGCTGCAGAAAAAGCCAATGCTGAGATAATTGCATGCAGAACAAGGACGGCAACCAGTCCGCGTGGGTGCTGCTGTTGATGCTGCTGTAGGTCCTGCTGCTGGTTCTGGTTCTGGTTCTGGTTCTTAATCTGCTTCTGGTGCATAGCTGGTGCTGTTGGCTCTGTTTCAAACGAAACTCCTGCTCGTCCTTTGCCTGGCTGCACTCGTATATGTCTATATGTATATGCATATATATGCTCTTCTGCAACTAACTGACTGTATGGGTGTTCAAGGATATGTGTGTGTGTGTGTGTGTTTGTGTTCGCTCGCGTTGCTGCATAAAACATTTTAAATTGAGCGTTAAAATTAAACGATGCATCGCAAAACTAACAAACGTGTCTAGTGCACAAAAGGGCAACAAAATGCACTCGCTCGCCATTTTGTGGGCCCAAGCGGATGGTGGCGTGGGTGCAGGGGTGTAGTGCCTGCTCGGCACTTGTTTATAAGGTCGTTAATCGTATGTATATACTGCATATATCTATTAAATGTGCTACTCCATAAACAGCGCACATAAAATTGTACACAATATAAATTTGAAAAGTCAACGACGCTTTATTGAGATTTCTTTGTTGTTGTTGTTGTTCTAATTTTATAAATGTAGCATTTAATTTAATGATGATACTTGTTGGCAAGGATAATGGCGCAAAGCTTTGTTTTGTCAATGATAATAGTTTATCTATGATAAACTATTTTATAATGCATGTTTCTTTTTTATCTATACAGACAATTATGCAATTGATCACAAATTAAAGTTAAAGGCATCAAACCTATTCACATAAGTCAAAGAGAAGTAGCAGCATTTCCGAATTGCTCGTAATGAATTGAATCGAAATGAAAATTTATAGATATGAAACCTATTATCACAATTAATTGAAAAATAAATAAATAGAATTTTTTTTTTTAAATATACGAATCATAATTAAAAAAAAAAAAAAAATATCAATTTGATATATTATATCTATATATAATTTTATAAATTAATGAATTCATTTTAATAATTATAAAATGAATAAAAATAAATAAATATATATAAAAAAAATTTAATTTTAAATTCATATTTCATTTCATTTTATAAATTAATGAGTACATTCTTGTAATTTGTATAAAATATTAAAATAAATATAATGTTAACAATATAAAACTCCTAATTAATTAATAAATAATTATTGAATTTATATGTTTCATTCTAATATTTAAAAGAATGACAATAAATAAAAAAAATACCATAATAATTAATAAAGTAATAAATGATTATGAGATATATGTTTCAATTAATTTTATTAATTAATTAATACATTCTCATAATTTTTAAATATTTTATTATCCATATATATTTAGCTATAAATAAAAATAATATAAAATAAATAAAATTTATTAAAAAAACATTTAACAAAACTTAATTTTCTGACAAAGTATTATAATTTACTTCTCCATCAATTTTCAATTAAACAAAACAATTAATTTCCTGCGCTCAGTTTTCATAGCTTTGTCACAATAGCGAATCAGACAGAGGGCGGGCCTTATGAAAGTTGTTCAATCATGAACAGATGCTGCCATAACTACTAAAATGCAATTGTATTTGTTGTCTCCTCGCACACACACACACTCTCTCTTGGATTCTCTGTTTCTCTCTATCTCACTCGATGGAGAAATATTTATAGATATTTCACTGTGTAAATAGCAAGCTTTGCTTAGAAGCGACTAGAAAGGAAAACATGAAAATATGAAATTGAATATGGGCTAATCGAAAATAATTTAACAAGTCAGCGAATCTTGTTTGATTGGATTGGATTGCAAAGCTGTGTTTGCATTTGCACAACGTGAATCACGTGAAAAATGATTTCCTAGGAATTAAAGAAGTTTGCACAAATGTGTAGAGCAGAGATTTCATTTAAGTGAATTTTCCTTGTTATATTACAAATAATAATAATTATAAATTTTTATGGAATAAATTATGTATGTATATGCATATATTCATATGCTTATCTATATTTTAGCATAGCATATATATTAGTCGTGATTTATCCACTTGTGTTTTCGCTCGACTTTCAGCATGAGTTTTGTAATTTATTTATATTTTTTGCTTTTGTCTGCTTTTGCAAATTGACAATTTAGCCTTTCACCTGTCTAAACGAATCTATCGCACATCAAAATAAATATTAAAAACTAACCAACAATGGCAAAGCGAAGATTGAGGCAAGGCTAAACAAGGTTGTTATTGTTGTTGTTGTTGTTGTTGTTGTTGCTGTTGTCAGTCAGCCAGTCAGCGAAGTAGCACAACGTCAGTCAAACGCTCGGCTGCGCGCAGGCTTCAAGCATCGACATCAGGTTTGGGCCTGGTTATGGGTTTATGGTATGAGTTTTTGAGTGTGTTTTGAAATTTGAGGCCACCGGCTCGGCATTCGGTACTCGAGAGTCAAGGCGAAGCCGCCGTGTGGCCATAGTTTTATTGACATTTCGGCGCGTTATCGCGTCGGCCAACAAAAGGAGTCAACTTGAAGAGCGCCAGTCAAAAAGAGCAGTCGTCGAGTCAGGCAAGCGGGTAGTTGCTGGCTCTGGCTCGACAGGCCCCTAATCAACTCAGCCAAACTCAACTGACTGACTAGCTGACTGGCTGACTGGGTGCCTTGGTATGCAACAATCTGTGTACGTAGTTGGCCAACAACAAAAAAAACCAAGAACTAGATGACAAATCAGGCTTGACTAACGACTATGAAATACTTTATGGCTGGACATTTAATTGTCTTTTGGTATTGAATCTATTTTTATCTATTAAATATCATGTTCTAACTCAGTTGAATTTAGTTTAAAGCAATTCAAAAATCATTCTTTGCTCAATTGCTTTTCTAGTCATATAGAGGGATTTTCATTACAATTGGAAATAGCATAAAGTTTAACTTAATTTAAATAATAAATATTGCAAAAGAGCAAATATATATTTGATCAAGCTCAACGGCTCAAGGAAGCGAATATACCCGCTTTTCTATTACCAAACGGAAGAAACTGATAAACAACAGCAAATTTTTGGCGCGCTGTCTGACAGGCAGCAGCATCGAGCATCGAGCAGCGAGCAGCAAGCGGCAAGCGGCAAGCGGCATCAACTGTTCAACTGTTCAACTGTGATGGCAGAGAGCGCAACTGCAATGCACATTATAATTTCCATTAGAAGTCAGCAAACGGCGGGCAGCAGCAGCAGCAGCAACAAAAAGTGGGAGTGGCACAAATGGGGCAAACAAGTAGGATCAGAAGGGAGTGAGCGTGAGAGGCAGTGGTAGGAGAAGAGGGCGGTGTTGTATGCAATGGTATATATACCAGTTGGATATGGCAACAAGTCCAAGTCCAAGTGGCTGTTGGCTGCTGGCTGCTGGCCCCGTCTCACAATGATGGCGTAAACAGAGAACTGTCATTATGACAGTTGATTCTTTGTGGCTGCTGCAGTTGCTGCTGCTGCTGCTGCCCATTTAAAATGATGGCCAGCGAGTTCAGCTGGCAACTGGCAACTGGCAACTGGCTGGCAAAGATATATAATTTTATACTTTCGCATAATGTTTTGCATTAAAATTATAATAAGTTTCAACTTTTTGCATTTGCAATTGCACCCAGCTTTTCCAGTCTTTGCAGTCTTTCAGATTTCTGGCATTCAACATTCAACATTCAACATTCAGCATTCAGCATTCCGCATACAGCTTTCAGTTTTCAGTTTTGCAGTTCGGTCTGTGGGTCAATATCATTGCGTTATCTCTGACTCTCTGTCTGTGTGACTGGCTGAAAGTGGAGCAAGTCAGTCAGCCTGTCATTTATTTAATGCTTGAAATGCTTGATATATATTCATTGCATTGCATTTTAAATAGATCTCTCCCTTGGCCCTCTGCCTTGTTTTTAATGGCACTTGCAATAGCTAAAAGGGTCGTTTCGTTGTAGATTGTGGGCGGAACTTCTTAATGATTTTCTGGGCAACTACTAAGTAAAAGGGTTTATATTAGCTACTGAGCGAAGCGAGCGAGACCGCATTCAACTGGGTAAATGGTTTATTGAAGCGTTTAATCTTTGATATTGTGACAGTTATTTAAGGAGAGTTCCCTAAGTAATATTGCCTGAGCTGTATGCAGTGAAAGTTTACGTGAAAGTTGCACAAACTTAGCCCGGAATTATTTTATACACCAATTGTTCGCTTAATTTACGCAACTTATGTGATATTAATATAATATATATTTTTTATAATTTATTATTTATCTTTTCTCATAACTTATCTCATTCGATTAGGATAGTTGTATTTTAAAGTATATTTTAATTGACATTTCCGTCATTTCTCTTGATTTCTTCACTCAACATTAGCAATGATTCGTCACCGTATAATAAATAACTTTAAATAATGCACAATTTATAGTTGATAGTATATAATTTATCTTACACATGTAATGTTACGTAGGTTTGTCAAAGAAATTATCAACTTATAATAAAATAGACGATTCTTAAAGTTGAATTACAATATTTTTTTTTTTAATTTTTAATTTTAATTTTAAATTATTAAGAGCTGAAATAAGTTATGTTGTATCTGTATTGTTTTATAATAAGTCAAGCTCAGTTTAATAACTTTTAAAATAAGTAAGAAGACTCTAGTCGAGGCTACTCAACTACGAGATCCCCTGAACTCTGCAAATAAAATATTGTATATTATCTGCCGTTTCAATAATTCAAACTCTAGTTTTGTAATTTCATTATTCATGCGTTTAATATGCATGATTCCATTTGCTCACGACAGACTTGAAATTTGGAATATAGATTCGAACGTCATTGAATAGAAATTATATATTTCCATCTAGTTGATAATAACATTTGTAAAACAAAACATTTACTATGCAATTTTGCTGTATTGTTGCCTTCGATATGAATGTAAATTGTGAATTATTTTATGTGTTGTGTTCAAGTTTCATTAAATTTAATTTATATTACATTACTGATACGAGTAGATCTAGATTGGCGTCTGCTATAGCAATCTAAATTATTTACTAGAACCTAATACATTATTATAATAATTTCTTATAATTTGTTTTAAAATAAGTCTACGTATGAGAGAAATGTCTTAAATTTCTCTTTTCTTAAATGCATCCCATTAGTTTCACATATTCCCCATAGACATTTTCATTAATTGGACTGTTGAAATATTGTTGATTAACTGATTACTGATTAACACCAAATTTTCCAGCCCCTTGTGCTAAGTAGCTGTCAATATGCAAGTGGAACAAGTGGAGAATGAAGTGGAACAACAATGAGGTGGTGGCAAGTTGCAAGTTGGCAAAGTTTATAATTCCATACAAATAGGTGTGCAACAAGCGGCAGGAGCTAAACAAAATGCCCAAAACATCAATTTATTCTCATTAAAAGATATGAAGGTGTTTGTCTGTCGTCTTGGCAGCCCAGCAACAACAACAGCAGCAACAAAATTGTTCTAAAGAAAACTTTCTGCGGAAAATGTGAACAAAAGCATGCAATTTATAAACTGTTGTTGGTTGGGTATAGAATACTGTGACTTGGTTGTGGAATGAAGTTTCCTTCGTTTAAGTGCGGGGATCCAAAGCTATCGCTGATGTTGTCGTTGCTGTTGCTGGCTTGGTAACAAGCTGTGGAAGTTGGTGGCACCCGCAAGCAGCTGCTTTAGAATTAATGCAACAAATGGTCCACAAATCCCATGGCGGTTGAAGTTGTGAAAGCTGAGGTTAAGCAAGTGCAGCCAAAAGGTAATAAAGTTTAATTGAATTTTCATTATACGCAATTTTTTTTCTTTCTAGACAGTTGTTGCTATCGTCGTCGTTGTTCTTGTTGTTGTTGTTGTTGTTGTTGTTGTTGTTGTTGTTGTTGTTGTTGTTGTTGTTGTTGTTGTTGTTGTTGTTGTTGTTGTTGTTGTTGTTGTTGTTGTTGTTGTTGCTGGGCTCTGTTGGCCCTCTGCGACGCGCTAATGAAAAATGCATTTCAATATTCAATTACGTTACGGCAAACAAATCCTGCTAGACCTGAGCGAGAAGTGTTTGAAAACTAATTCGACTATAGTCAGAAATTCATCAAATTTGAGAAGGGAATATTTATTCAAACTATTTGAAGTAATTCGAGCTACTAAATAAATATACAAATATTAAATAAATAATAATAAAACAATAATAAATCTCTTCACACATTTGTTTAATATCATTAAATACTTTGTCTCTCTCTCTCTCTCTCTCTCTCTCTCTCTGTCTCTTTTATCAAATGGAGTTTACAGAATAGATAAACTTCTTGTTTGCGAAGCTATCTAACTCTACGAGCACCTCTCGCTTATATAGGAAATTTTTGAGGAGCTGCAGCCTGCAAGCCGAGCAGCACAAAGAGCAGCGCGCAATTTGTGTTGCTTTTGTAATGCAAATTCAAGTGGGAGTCAAGACGCGTCTGCTGAGTGCATGCCACGCCCACGAGCGAGCAACGACGCACACACGAGGGCGGCAGAAAGCTAGAGACATTTGGCACTTGCGAAACCCCAACCAGAAGAAGAAGAAGAATAAGAACAACAACAACAACTGTGAACAGCCATTGCATTGGCATTCATCAGCAAGCACAAAACACACGTTGCCAGGCCGCATGTTGCATATAAATGTTGTCTCTCTGCCACATGTGATGCTGTTGCTGTTGCTGTTGCTGTTGCCGTTGCTGCTGCTGCTGCTGCACTGTAGGCAAATCAAAGCCAGCAGCTAGCTCTCATCAACAGCATTACTTGATAATCATGATGATCAGTTTGTTGAATATGATATGATGAAGAGACTGGCGATGATGATGGCGATGATGATGATAGGCAACAGCAACAGCAACCATCGTCAGGCTTCAACTTGAGGCAACTTCTTTCTGTCTGCCTTTCCACCTCCAACCCGTTACAGCAACTAATAAATCATTTTTATTTTTTATTTTTGTCGGCGGTTTGTTTGCGTTTCCATATAAGATTCCCCCAAAAATTGGTCTCATTAATGGCCTCGCGCTGTTTTCACCTAAACTATTTTAGTTTATTTTGATTGCGTGTTTATACACGTATATATTTATTTACGCTCCTCTGCTAAGCACTCATTAATCAATTTTTTTTTTTTTTTCAAGTATTTTGAAAACGATATCTATCAAGTTTATAAGCAGTTCGATTTATGTTAAACATCATCAGAAGTCACACTAGCGAAACATTTGGCATGCGTCGGTGATTTACATACATTATACATTATTATTACCTCTGTTCTTCTTCTTCAATATCTCAGCCTCTTTTTCTCTACCTCCCTCTGTCGCTCTTTCTTTCACGAGACTCTAAATATTAGTTAGATTGATTGTGGCATTTAAAGCGCCTCAAGTCCCAAGTGGCAGGCGCCTTAAAAAAAAAAAAAACGAAGCCAAAAGCGAGTTTTGTTAAAGAGTTCTCGTATATCACACATGCAACATTTAAGTCAGGTTCACAGCACTCTTCAAAATTGGTTTAATAATATTAAATACTGAATTATAAATGAAGCTTTGGTTGAGAGAATTCGAATTAAAATTCACTTAATACTTATGAAGAAGTCTGTGAAAAACTAAACGAATATTTTTTTGACTTGCATAATATTATTTATTATATTTTGACTCTTGCATGTAGTTGTGTCTGTCTGAATGAATATTATTTGTAGAGTGATTGTCAATCTTATATATAGAAGAGTCTTGTGTTTTATTTCATTTATTTAATTTTTTTTTTAAATTTATAAATCTACCTATTTATTTCTATTTATTATTAATTATTTTATTAAAAATATTTTGAATAATTATAGTAAAAATAATAATAATAATAATAATAATAATAATAATAATATTTAGCAACAAAACCAAAAAAAAAAAATATACATTAAACGATCGCAGAATTATTAAATAGCTATATTTAAAATATAAATATATTTCTAAATAAACTACAATTATATATGTGCCCAAAGATTCACAAGCTGCACATAATAAATCGAAATTCCAGGAATATTTATTCATATTCATAAGTCTGTCATATATCTAATACTATATCAATCTATATCAGTTGTTTGCAGCTAGCTAAAATCTATGTCAATTCTATGTGAATGATTTTGCTTCACATATTCGTGCACAATGCACTCAAATATTTGTTTGTTTTTTGGGGTTTTAGCTAGTGGCGGATGTTTATGTGGCGTCTTGCAGTCTAAACGCTTCCTGCTGAATAGTAAAATCCCTCAGTAAAGTCCCTGGTGTCATGACACTTACAAAACCACCGCAGCACATTAAAGTCAACGCGGCGCTGTAAAAGGTGTTTTCGGTCGGTGTGATATAAAGCCAAAAGCCGCAACACTATTTCCCCATTGACAATAAAAAATCTTTATTTAAAACATTTCACGGCAGGCAACAATAAAACACCAAAAACTACAATTGTTGTTATTGTTGTTGTTGTTCACTTTGGCCAAAACCGCAACATGTTTGAAGCATTTACACGTGCGGCAAAGCCGAACTCGAAAAAGAAAAAAAAAAAAAAAAAGTAGAAACGGAATAGAACAGACAGCGTTCAATGCGAGTGGCGGTGGGGCCAAGGGGCAGCAGCAGCGGTGGCAGCGGTGGCAGCGGCAGCAGCAGCAGGTCAGCAGACAGGAAACGTGTGAGCTGCAACGCCCAAGGCATTGGCAACGTTGTTGCTCCCGCTGCTGCGAAACCATTTCAGTTTGAAACTGTCTCAACTATAAAAGAAATCAATTACTTTCGCTACGTAGCAAATGGAATGAGCAGCGGCGTGGAGCGGAGTGCAGGCAGGCAGGCAGGAGGACTTGAGCCAAGACGAAGGCCAAGCAAATGTGCTCACACTTCCGTCCGAGAGGAGCAGTCGAGGCGATTGGTAGAGTGTAGAATAGCCCTGCAGAGTCACGTGCCACAAAGAACGCGCTACAAATTTGTTACAACTAATGCGTGGGTGCAATTCGAAATGCGACTCCTTACATATGCAGCAAGAGCTGCTACACAAAAAAAAAAAAAAAAAAAAAAAAAAAAAAAAACAATATAAATTCAACGAGGGAAGCTAAAGAAACTCTATTTACTAGTCAAAGTTATTGAATTATGATAACTTTTAGCTAAAAGTCTTGACCTATAAAAAAAAAAAAAGTTAAACAAAATAAAATAAATAAAACTTGTATTAACATTTTAAATTTTTTTTATATTTATATTGTTTTTTTTATGCTATACTTTTGCTTTGTTTATAAATATAAATATAAATATAAATGTTTATAAATAAAACGTTGATTGAGTATTGTTTGGTAATAGAGGTAATAGTTAAGGCTATGCGATTTATAAAAACACTTAATAGTTTACAAACTCGAAATAGTTTACTTTAGCTGTAATTAGAAATGAATGAAACCGCCCTCGCATTGAACTTTGCACGAACTGGACCCGAGAGCAAGACATGTGAATAGTTTGTGTGCGGCTTCAATGGCACTTTGAATATTGTTACGCTCGATTTGAGTTCGTTGACTTGGCTGAGGGGCGTGCCGTGACAAGACAAGGGGCATGGCCTCCGAAAAGAGTGAATGAAGAAGAAGAAGAAGAAGAAGAAGAGCGAATGAGACGGCTAAGGGACGGACAGTCTACGGTCGCTTTGAAGTTGTGCAATTGAGTTTATCAAAGTTATTTTTCGCCAAGCTGGGCTTGCAAGTAGCCAAATGTGATAAGATGCGTTAAGTAATTATAAATGTTAAGCAGCATTTTCGTATCGTGCATCTAAATGCAAATATTTGACGCGCATTGGCGCTGGGCTTCAATAAGTTTTGCCTTTGACTGCAGAGGGAATTGGCACTTGTTAATCTAATCGAAGCAAACGGAGCGATGCTGCCAATCGAACCAACAACGCAATGAATGCACTTGCCACAGTGACTAGTTGCCGCTGCTGCCACATTAAAGACGCGAAAAGGTGTTGCAACAGCAGCAGCAGCAGCAGCAGCAGCAACGGCAGCCGCCAACCTGCCCCTAGGGACAGGTCCGGTCGTCAACGACGTCCATTATCAACGAGGCGCAACTAAAATATTTTAATTAACGCAATATTTGCACAAAATAACCAACATTACAAGTTCAAGGCGCTAGATAAGAGTTACGTACAAAGCGCTGGGCGGCAGGAGAATTCTAGAGAATGAACACGAGGGGCAAAAGGCGACAATGTAAACGCATTCACCCAATAAACAAATTCTCTAATGGAAAAATGGCTCAGCATACAGTTGAGTAACACAGGAGTTTAATTTATCTAAAAAAAATATATTTTTCATAAGCTGAAAGGAATTATAGGTACTCTGGGAAAAAATCGAATCAAGTTTATATTATGAATTAATTTAACAAAGTATATTAATTTTTTAAAGAACCATTTTAAATAGTTCAGTAATTAAATTAAAACAAAAATCAAAAATTAAAAATTAAATTTAATGCTAGTTTCTGCTGGGTAACTGAAATACATAATACATAAAAAAATCAGATAGCAATAATCCAAGCTACGAAAAATTATATATATATATATATATATATATATATATATATATACATATATATATATATATTAAAATAAAATAACTATGAATATATATTTTAAATTTATTTTTATAGCATGATTTTTAAAAAATATATAAAAGTTGCTTCTGCCTCTGCGTTTTCATCTAAACTATTCAACTATTAGTAGCAAAAAATATCATTTCAATATGAAAACTATTCTCTACAGGAGCTTAAAAAAATAAATTTAATTTAATTTAAAAAATATTAATAATGGTATTTATATACATATAAAAATAAAAATTTAATGTAAGTAAAATAATATACAAATAAAAATCTATTAAAAAAATATTGTGTTCTTTAGACAACCAAATAAAAATGATGTCAAATATGTTTTCAGTGTATATTATTCCGTTTTTTATTTGAATATTAATTTTGCTCAACTCTCTTATATTGAACACATATGTACAAGAGTTTTGACAAGAGAGACTCAACATATTTGCAATAATTAAAAGAAATACAAATATTAAGCTTTATAAATGCTATATTTGTATTCAGATTTTTATTAGAAATCTCCCTTTATTTAAAAGCATTTAAAAAGTTGCCTATCAAAAATTTAGCAATTCAATTTAGTTTAAATTTTTGAAAAAAAGAAGAAACATTTAATTTAAAGTTCTCTATATATAATTATTTTCTATTTCTTCTGTAATATGCAAAAGTAATATTTTAAAAATATTATTAAACATATTTGTTAAATTAAAAAATCTCATATATTCACATAAAGTTTTAAAAATCGAAATAATCACCTTAATAAATGTTGTTTATTGGGTTAATATTCACTTTGCCATATGGGTTGTCTCTGTGTGTGTGTGTGTGTGTGTGTGTGTATGTGTGACACTTGCAGAGCTGCAACGGCTGCTGCTGCTGCCGCTGCTGCACTTGACTTGCCACAACACGCAATGGTCCGGCTAAGGAGGCTTGGCAGTGCAGATAGCCGCTGCCACTGCCACTGCCACTGCCACTGCCACTGCAACTGCCACGCAGGCGTACACCACTCAACGCCTTTTGTGTGTGTGTGTTTTTAGGGTGTGTGTGTGTGCGTGAGCATCTAAGATAGACATGCAGATATCATTGTGGCAAGTACTTGCTGGACACTAGCAGAGTACATACAAATACATATAGATACATATATACATATAAAATGTATACAAAGTACTTATATAAGTGCGACGTCTCGAGTCGACTATCGCATTGCAATCAGCGCATGCGTTTACAGCGGACGATCTCGTCCCTTTCACAGTAGCCGTTGGTGCGGCCTCGTTGATTGGGTTTGGAGGGAACCTGGTTATGGGTTCCCCCAATCCTCATCAGCGTTCGCTCGTTCATTCGTTCGTTCGTCCGTTTGTTCGCTCGCTCGCACGCTTATCGCATTTTAGTAGTGCAGCGATTTATCAAAGTTAACATAGACTTTTAGCTTGCCAGCCGCGATAGTCGAAGCAGAACCCAGCACCAGAACGGGTCCAAGTCTTTGGACCGGGGCAACGGGCAGACAGGCACCGCAACCTTCTCAATGTCCAAGCTGGCCAAGTCGGCTGCCTCGAGGGCAGCGACCAAGTTGGCGCTTTTGGCGGCGTCTGGCACAACTTCAACGCATTGCGCTATAAATCATTTTTATTTGTTTTGGTTTTCGAGCAACAGGCGCAAGCTGCGCATAGCTCAGTGCCCAGTGCCAAGGTCTCGTCTCGTCTCTCCCTCTCTCTCTCTCTCTCTCTCTCTCTCTCTCTCTCTCTCTCTCTCTCTCTCTTTCTTTCTCTCCATCTAATGTTTTGGCGAGATTCTCATGCGTGTGTTATCCGAGCGCAAAATCTAAAGCAACAAATGCACATTAATGATGCATTTAAAGGCGACCAGTTAGGCAATGGCCAAAATAGTTGGCTAAAGCGGACTTTGGCTACATGCTGAAAGGAATGTGCTTCTTTCATAATACTATTTACTTTTCACATATGGTTTTGTTTATATAAACATATTTACTTGTATAAGTTGAGTTATTTCTTTATATTTATATATACTAATATATTTATATAAAATATATTATATTTAATGTTATATTTATGCACATAAAATATATTATTATTTCAGCATATGATTTTATAATAAATATAGTAATATAAATTTATATATATTTCAAGCAATACAAATTATTCCTTATATTAACTATTTTATTTATTATAGCAAATATATGTAATACTATTATGAAACCCGTTATATTAAGTTTTATTTGTGATATGCATGAATGACATTTTATATGAAATTTTATTTATTAATTTTGTTTTTAATACTTATACTTCAAAAATGTATATCACCTTTTCAAATATTTCATTAACTACTGAACTATATTTATATATTTTTTATGCATGTACAAGTTTTGATATTTTTACAAGCGATATATATATAGGTATATAGATATATATATAAAAAAAAAAAGTATAAACAAATATTTATTATATAATGAAAATAAATATCGTAATATTTATTAATTTTATGAAATCCAAACATTTATAACAATATAATTTTATAGCTATTTAAAAAAAAAATTAAATATTTTTGCTTGTGTTTTATTTATTTATTATAAATTGAAACATTAGTATAATAAAGGTTTGTTTTTTTTTTTTCAAATAAATGAATTAAAAAAGCTTTTAAATTAAATTTGCATGAATTTCTTATTTATTATTATTATTATTTTTTTAATATTAGCATTTGTTTTAAGATTTCATTTAAAAACTCAATTTAAACCCTTTTCCAAGCAACATTGAAATATTAAAAAAAAAATGTATTAAAATAATTATTTCTGCAATTTCAATTATTCCTGTATATGTTATTATATTTTAAATTTTCTTTAAAAATAAAACAGTTCATAAAAAATAGTTTCATGTTTTTATTATGTGAGATTTTATAACACTTTCATTCCACGTGAACTTGCTTCTAACCACACACGTTGCCGACCTTGAGCCAGATGAAGTTTTAATGTTTTTGGGTTTTTTTTTTTTTTTTTTGGTTTGTTTGCGTTGCAAGTTGAAGTTCAACTTGAATGCGAAGAAAAAAGTTTGGCCTCAGCAGCAGTGCGAGAGCGTAAAGTGAAACGAATCTGAACGCAAAGCATCGTAGTTCGTAGTACAACTTAATTACAGTGACTGCCAAAAGGAGACGCACACAAGAGGGCACACAGCACACAGGTTGGCAACTGGGTGCCGAAAATATCACTTAATTAACATTTTTCGCCAGCGCCGAACATCGAGCGTCGAGCGTCGAGCGTGGAGTGTGGAGTGTGGAACGTTGAACGTTGAACGTCGCCCGTAATTAACGCGTCCACTTAATGCAAACGCCATTGAATAAACGAGTAATTGGACGACATGTTGGCCAAAAACGCAAAAAGGGAGCACACAGCAGCACACAGCACACACAGAGACTGGGCTGCAAAAACTCAGCCTGTGGGCCACTGGCTATGCAAATGATTTGCCACAGCCGGTTGCACGGTTTGGCCAGCATGCTAGCCTTGCCTCGTCGACTGCCTGCCTTGCCTGGCCACTTGTTGGGTGGCCGTGCGACAAAAATTAAAACCAAACAACGATTTCCAATCAAAGCAACACAGCTTGGCCTCCTCCTCGGCTACACCTCGAATCGTCGTAAGGCAACGCAATTCGCGCGTCCGTAATTATGCGACAAATGCGTGAGGCAAGTCGCAAGACTTTTGTGCCTCAGCCCTGCACTCGTCTCCTCTGGCCCTTGCAACTTTATAACGTAATTTAATTAATTTATGCACTCGCATTATTCAATGAAGTGCGCCGCCTGCATGCGTAATTATTGCACCTGGACAGGATCAGCTATCGTTTTTGCCCAGTTGGCGTCACGGCGACTGCCGCCTGGGCGCCCGCTTTGCATGCCTGATGAAGGCTAATGCCAAAAACAAAAAAATAGTCAAGAGAATAACGAATATCGAGAGAGACTTTTATTGTTACAGTGATTATGCCTTATGCGCGAAAGATTGTTGGTTCGCTCTGTCACTTCTTCTTTTTGTTTGTTTCGCTCCATTACCATAAGGCAATATTTATTTTTATGGTATACAAATTACTTGAAAGCTTCTTCTAAAGTGTTTTCGAGCGCGTTGTATGGCCCATAAAAGTTGAGGCTACTATTAAAGTGGGCCCAACTGGTTTGCAATCTGATAAGGAACATTATATAAATTTATAAATATTTATACTAAGTGTGTTATGCATTTAAAACAGTATTATATTTAGATAAATTAATTAAAACTTAAATAAAAATGTAATAAATTGATTTCTTCATATACAAATTGAGTACTTCAAAATTTTTATCAATCATGAAATCCAACTTGTGTTAAATCATATAATATATTTAATATTTTATATTATATAATATATTATTATTATTATTTTAAAAATATTGATAAATATATTTTATAGAAAGAAATATATAAAAAAATCCAGAATTGAAAACTCAAAATTTTCTTCATTTATTTTATTTATATTTATTTAGGTAGTTATAAATTTTCATTAATCATTTTGTTATTTTATACTATAAATGATTTAAAAATATATTTTATTAAAAGTTATATATTTGAATAAAGAATAAGAATAAAGATTTTAAATTAATAATAATAATATTTTCCTTTCCTTTTTTTAAAATGTCAGATTTGTTTTAAATATAATTTTTGGCTCGCAATTTATATTTCTTATCAGTCAACTTTAATATTACAAAATATATATTTAAATTTATATTTAATTTGATTAAATAAAATAAAATATGAGCATACATTATTTATATATATAACCTTGGCAAATTAATTAAAAATTATATAGTAAATATTTAATATATTTGCTACTTCAAACTTACTTTAGGTAATGCCAGCTTTAGTTATGGGCTCTAACTTTTATGATTTCCTCAAGGCTTAACAGTTGAGTAAAATGCAATTATGTTGCAAATCTGTAAGCCGAGCACATTAAATCGTTATTCCATTGTATCATTAATTTTCAACTAAGATATAGCAACAATAAATTGCGTTAAATCATATGAAAATCGGGCCATTCACGTTGCCCGTACGACGCGTACGTATTTATAGCTAGATCGAAACAATGGACGACATTTCAGTTATTGTAGCTTTTAGAGAGTGGAGAGTATGTGGCGGGGATTTGCTCTGACCCATGGGGCGTAAGACATGTGCGCGCAATTAGACACGCCTCAGCTTGTTGTGTGTGCTCTGTGCTCTGTGCTCTGTGTGGATGTTGTGCATTGTGCTGTAAGCCTAAGTATCTGTAAGATACGCGCGCACACACATAATCATAATCCGCCACAATCCGTTTGTACAATTGAACGCACTGCCGACTGAACCCAAGCTGTAAAGTTGATTGAATAGCTTATGTGCGAGTGTGTGCGATTGTTTGCGATTGTGTGTGTATCTGGATTTGACAGCTGGATAGCTGGACAGTTGCTTGTTGGGCTTTTGCTTTTGTTTAGTTGAAGTATCTGCAGTTGACATTGGTCTACGTACTGTTGTTGTAGCGTGTGACATGACACAAAGTGGACAGTTTTGATTACTGTTGAAATTGAAAGGGAAATTGTTGAGACGCAGTCAGAGCCATGAAGTTGCAGTCGGCCAGCCTCTGTGGGTCAAATCAAGCTACTGCAATGGTTAACGACTCGATTACGCGCCCGTGCGCCCTGCCAGTTAACTGTGACCCAAATTGGTTTTGGATTTAAAGGCGTGTATACAGACAGTCTCGCTATGTGTGCCAGAGTCTAAGCCTAAGCTACATGCTGGCAGGCAGGCAGGCAGCTGTCACAAATTGCTCGACTGCAGGTTGACCAAATCCATTTACAAGATTTGTAAATGCAGTGCCATGGCCAATAGGGCTGCGTATGTCTTTAAGTACGTGTTTAATTTAATCTTTAAAAAAAGAACAGGTTTACAAAAAGACATGAATTAAAGTTGATATATCTGTAAATATGAAAAGAAATTACATAAACATTAGGCTTTTCATCGTGTTGTCCAGATTCGATTAAGTTTTAAATTTTATAAAATTTTTTTTAATCCCTGTTTTTGCACATCTGAATTTCTTAATTCATGATAAGAGCTAAGAGAGATAAGAATATATAAATAAATAAAAAAGAATAATAATAAATAAAAAAATAAAATGAAAATGAAAATGAAAACTAAATAAATAAATAAATGAAAATTAATAAAATAAATAAATAAATAAGTAGCAAATTAGCTCATTTGTTTAATATGGTCTTCAAAAGTCATATAAAAATCATATTTATAGATCAATATCCTTTCTTCATTGTAATTGATTAATTTTTGTATATAACAAAATTTTTTTCATTCAAAGCGGAGTGTCCATTAAAGAGATGTAACTTTTTACATATATCTAAAAACATTTACATACATATTCAGTTTTAAGGTTTAAAAAAAAAAAATGTCGAAAAGTTACTCGTAAATTCAATGGAATAGTTCATTAGGTATTTATGCAATCAATAAAAATCGAACGTTGATGAAAAATATGTTTGAATATTCTGAACTGTTGAAAAAAAAAAACAAAAATTAAAAATTAAACAACCAAACATATTCATAAAGTTCAACAAAATTTGTAAGCTCTACTATTACCCTTAAAGCCAATTTTAAGCACGTTTTTCTTTCTCTTCTTTAATATTTATCAAAATATTGCAAAGCATAATAAATAAACCGAGTTTAAATAAAAGTCTTTCAGCCACAGCTCGTGAGGCATAAAATGTGCAGTTTGTGAAACTTAAGCTACCATCAAGCGTATTTGATTATGCCATGGCTAAATCTATTGAAGTATGCATTTTAAAAAAGTATTTCCTTTCTTCCGTTGGCATAAAATTGAAAAGAAAAAGTTAAAGAAATAAGCTGCCGGCTACAGAGATTTTCAGCCCTCTGCACACAACAAATAATAATGGAGAAGAAAATATTGTAAAACATTATGGAACTTGTTCAATTGACATAACTATTACTTGCAATTGAAATGAATGGGAAATAGATAGAAAGACTGATAGGGAAACAGAGAGAGATAGAGTAATGGAGGGAGAGAGTGAGAACAAGAGCGTATTGTCTCACATTTGCAAAGCAAGTCTAAAATAGCTATCAGGCTATGAATTATTGAAGGCATGTTGCAACAATTGCGTGCCACTCAGTCAAGTGGAGGCAGGCAACGAGTCAGTTGCAGATTGCATTGGCCTGGAATATGCCAAATAAGCCGTGGCGCATTATCAGAAACTATGTCATAACCTCAATGCATCAATTACATTTGCAAAGCCAAGAAATTATATGGCCGACGATGTTGCACACACAAACACAAGCGCACACTGGCAAATCGCTCAAAACATAATAAATGAGCATCTACAGGAATTTAGCGCATAATCAGGCGAACGGGTGGGGCTGGGACTGGGGCTAGAGTTGAATCATAGAGAGTCTGCATTGCTGGCTGGGTTTGGCGCACTCGCCAAGATAAGCGACTAAAACAAATGTCATACTCGCTACTATGGTGCTTGCAGCAACAGAGCAACAACAACAACAACAACAGCAGCACAACACGGTAGCAACATGTGTAGCAGCAGCAGCATCAACAACAGCAACTGCAACTGCAACTGCAACTGTTGCTACCGCACTGGCTTGTCCGACAAATATGATACGAGCTCTAGCTCCAGCTCCTTGCCGTCCTGCTTTTGCCTCATAATTGATATTTTTGTTTCGTCTTTAAGGCAGGGGGAGTAGGGGCCTGCAGCAACAACGCCAACAACGGCAACATGTTGCCAGTTCCCCAACTTTGCGCAGATAACAACAAGCAACTCGTGTGCCTGCCTTGGACTCGAGCTGGGCTTCTGCCTTCTGCTGCACAACCCACATGCGACTCTCAATGAATTCCTTTGCGTGGTTGTGTGATTTGAATTTATAACTTGGCCAGAACACAAGTTTTGGATTTGAGTTGGACTGTTCCTGTTGCTCACTCTAACTCCCTCCACAGCTCCAGCAGTTGTTGGAGTATCTATGAGGTTTATTATTGCATTATCATTGATTTAAAACCAATTCATCAACTCGAACGACTTGACGATGACTCTGTTCCGACTTGCAACTTGCGACTTGTGACTTGTGACTGGCTTGGGTGGGTTTGCTGCACTAATTGATTTTCGTTATGAATAATGATCCCGGATCGCACATCATCCAAATGGATGGACTGCTCGACTGGTGGCGGCGTCTGTTACAGTAATATTCATAAATCAGGATCTGAACATAAAAAAAAAGAGAAACAAACAAAATTTTTGCAGTGGGCGCTGTACAATTTGAGGCTCGGTACATTTATAGCAACATTTGATAGTTGATTAGAATAAGAAATGAATGCGGAAAGCAAAGTTGGTTCAGCTTAGATAAAGCTAATTGAAATAAATGAAGCGCATTCTGAGAACACGAAATAGAAAAGAGATTAATTGTAAGTGAGCTATTCACATGGAAATGTCCGAAAGAATTTTGCTTAATGATATTTTAAAACATTTTGATTTTATTAGCCTTGGTGTAAAGAACTTATTTTAATATGCAAGTAGTGTGAACATGATTTAAAATTGTTTTAAAAAATTGATCACAAACATAAGAAGTAAGAAAAGAAAAATCTAGGACAGCAAGAAATAATAAATCGAGAATTAAATTTAAAAAAAATAAATAAATAAATAAATAAATTGGTAGCTAATTACAAATCTTATAACAAAGTTATCATTGCTTAAATTATTATTATTTAATAATTAATAATTAAGTATAATAATAATTGAGTAATTATTACCTAATATCTAATATGATACAACTCTTTATCAAATACAAATTTAAAAAAAAAATACCAATAATAATTTTCCAATTTAAATTTTCTATATAATATTTATTAATTGCAATACAGAATTATAAAAATTATTATCAAAAATACTAAATTATTAATAAGTTTAAATCGGCCAAATAAAAATTATAAAATTAAACTTAAAAACAAACAAGTTTTCGAAAATAAGGAAATATATTGAAAATTAATTATAATTTTTATAATTAATAAATAAATTAACATTTGCAAAATAAAGTCAAATGTTTTCAAAGCTAGTATATTAAGAATTCTTAAACACTTTTTTCAAATTTTTTTTTTTTTATTATTTTTTATTTTTATTTAAAAAGAGTTAGCCATTGCAAACGAATGCTGATTTGAAAAGTGTCCCATAAAACTGCACTCAGCTTGTTCGGGGCACGATTTAAATGGCTTTTGATAATTGAAGAACCATAATTTTGCACTTAAGCAACTTTTATTTATAACCATAAAAAGTTGATCTTTACCGTTCAATGCACTTCTAACTTCTAAATAGTTTTTCGCTTATCCAAACTGACTCACAAGTGGCCCGAAAATATGAGAGAGAAAAATATGTGAAAAGAAGTATATAATTACGTATGCATATTTGCGAATATGATTGTAAGGTTTCTTTTATGGCATTCTCTATAGATTAAATGGAAGTTTTATGTACCGCATCTCCGTTCAGGGTTCAATTTGTTAGATTGCAGCTCGAGGCAACCTTTTTTGTGGCGTCATAAAAATCAAAGCAGACAAATCTTTATCAGCTGAATGCATCGTAGTCGGTAGTAGGAGAAGTAAAATAATAAAAAAAAAAAAACATAACAGCAAGACTAAGACAGTGGAGCAGCACCAACTGAAGCATGCTCTTTCATGACTCAAAGAGAGTTTAATGAATCTCAAAATCGATATTTTTGATTTAATATTGTCCTGCTGGGGGAACCACATAATTTATAAAGGAGAAAATTTATTAATTTGTGATATTTTAAATAGAAAATTCTGGAAACCTTGACTTTGGCTGTGTGTTCAGACGGCGAAACAAAGGAGATATGATTTTTAATGCGGACATACATAATGTACTCTGCCACACAACACAACACTAATATACTCTTTTTATTTCGTGAACGTGTATGTAAACAAATTTGAAGAGAACAAAATTATAAAAAAAAGAAGCGCTATGCATGCAGGAGAAATATTTGTATTAAAAACCTCGACTCTCGCAGGTAAAGCAGCGAAATGATAGAGAGATGCCGAGCAGAGCAGGGCAGGGCAGGGCACAGGGCATAGAAGAATACAGGCAGGGATAGGGTCAGCTACTGTTATCTAGTTTTCTTTGATTCGAGCGTTTGGAGAATTTTTTAATATGCATAAATAGCTCGTAAATATGCAACATTCGCCTGAGCTGCAGCTACGGCTGCTTGTAGTATTTGAATAGCTACGAATTTCTTTTCATAATACAGAGAGAGAGAGAGACAGAGTCAAAGCATGAGCAAGGGAGAGAGAGAGGGACAAAACAAGAAACAAACGGCAAACAAATTTTCATTCAAAATCCAACAATTTTTCAATTTATTTAATTCGTTTGGTTGTCAATGGCGATGCGACCCAACAGATAAGACATCATCTGATCGCTGCCCATCAGTTTCATAATATATTCTAATTTTTTAATTAATTGCTAATGGTTAGCCACAGCATTGCTGCGGCTAATGGGTTGAATGTCTGGATTGCCCACTTCTTAACGGTTGGCTTATGCTATGCATGCTATGCTATGCTTGACGGATGCACTACTCTCCCTCTCCCCTTCACTCTCTTTCTATCTTTCTCTATGTCTAAATCTCTCTCAATCTGCAGCCAGTCTGGCTTTAATTAGTGCTGCATTCGATTTTTATGGCAAATGATTTAAACGGCAAATCGGAGCGCGCAAATCAGCTGCCGGTTTCCATAAGTCATAAAGCATAACCATTCAATTTGTTCGGGTTACCTGCCAAAAATGCCTGCCAGCTGCACAGTGGGAGCTGATTTAAAATGTACCACAACAATTACATATTTAAGGGGTATTTATTTTAGTACAATAATAATTAAAGTGTAATTTCGTTATTTATATTTGCTCATAAATAAATAAATAAGAAAGCTTAAGAAAGTTTTAACTCAATTTTAATCATTTAAAATTTGTGATTATATTATTTTTTCTTAATATTTATTGGTTATTAAAATAATAATTACATTAGAAATATTAGATAACAATATTCTTTATGAATATTACACAGGGAATTTCAGGTTGGTAAAAATTTCCTTTCCATTAAAAATATTTGTATTACTAAAAAGAATAAGTTAAATAATAAATTTTACTACAGGTTATCAAATAATTTAAAAAATATAATAATAATTAATTGAAAATAACATACATATAATATAATATACAAACACAAATATGTTCTTAATACCTTAAACTTTTTAGATTTCGTGCATAAATTATATTATTATAGAAGAAGAAATATTTTAAAAATTGTTCAAATGAGTACAAAATCATTTTGGAGCCACTGTGCGTTCGCAATTCCCTTGGGGGTTATCGTTTACCACAGATCAGACAAAAATGCCGTTGCTGTTCGCTGTTTGCTGGCTTTGCACTTTCTTTTCGGGGTCTGCATTTAAAGAACATCATGTAAATCGCTCAGATATCGAACTTGTTAACAAGTACTTAAGGGCTCCTTATAATTATGGGCTCGCCATATATATGTACGGACATATATGCCTATATATAAATGTGTGCATGTGCCCAAAAGGTGTATGCCATAATGAGATAGTGATTTCTTTTCTTTTCTTTTCTTTTTTTTTTGCGCGGTGAAAACAACTACAAAAGCCACACTGTTCGCTACCAACAAATTATGTATGTGTGGCATGCTAAGAATTTCGCGGCATAATTTCATAAGCCAAAACCCCTCCCTTCATCAGCCACAGCCACTCGCATTGTCCCTGCCCCTGCTCCTTGCCCTTTGTAACTGGGTTGTTCTCGATCTTGTTTTGTGCCTTATGGCTCTGTAATTTATGAGCGTGGGGCGCGCGCGTTGCAGTGCATATCGGTAGCTGTCATCATTATGTTTTTTATAACTCTTCTCAATGTTGTTTTCAGGTCAAAACTGGCGTCAGTCCAACTTAAACGATGCAGCGTGAATTGCCTCGAAATCGGCACCAAAAAAAAAGTCGAGAGATAATGGACATGCATTTGATATTGAGGCAGATATATGTATGTATGTATATAATATGCATTTGCTTCTAAAGCTTGCCAATTTCCCTGTTACCCTAGACTTTTCCAGCAGCTTAAATTTCAATGCTTGTTTAAACTGTCCCCCTTTGAAGATAAATCTGCGTAGATTTGTGCTTAGATTTTGTGCATTAGACGCCTATTTTGCTTTTGCTGACTTTGCTAGCCTTAGCTTTCTGTGCTAAAGGTCAACATTTTCGCACACACACACACACACACACACACACACTCAAAGCATATGCTACGCATTTAGAAAGCAGCAGCAACAACATCAACAACAAAACTCATACCAGATGCATGGCATGCCAGCGCCCAAGTCTCCAATTCCAGCTTCATCTTGGGTCTCTCAGCTCTCAGGCTTTAGGTCTCAGCTCTGGACGATGACAATATTGGTGGCATTGTTGTTGTTGTTGCTGTTGTTAATATTGTTGTTGCCAGCACCAAGCCCACATTTTCATAATTCGCTTAACCAAAAAAAAAAAAGGCAGAACTGCAAAAGTACAAACAACTAGGCAATAGTCAATCTCAAATGCGCTAACAATTCTTAATAGCAGCAAAATATTTTTTATTTTTTTATTATTTATTTATTATGTATTTTTGATTATTTATTAAGAATAGTTATAGCATTAATTATGAATGCAATTAAATTGATGACTCTTCTGAATTAATTTCGTACGCAAATTTATTTCGCATGATTCTTTCATTTGTTTTAAAATATTCACTTAATAAATTAATAATGAATCAAATATTAATTGATATTTCAACTCAAGCGTTACGAACTGCTTGGCATAGTGCATGTGCTTTGCAGCCAAAGTTGTAGTAGAAACCCCAAAAGCGGCGTCCGATGGCAGCCAAACTCATCGAACGAACTCTGCAACGGACGCTGCAACGTGCAACGTAGTCAACGTCGTCGTCGTCGTCGTCGTCGTCTGCCTCTCAATTAATGACGATCATTGTCAAGGCTTTGGCGCAGCTAAATAGAGGCTGGCTCGCAATCTGGCTCCAATGTCGCTAGAAGAGATGTTTGTTGGTGCGTAGGAGTCGCCCGCACTCGACTCGACTCGAGCCGGGGCTCTGCTTCAGCTTTAGCTTCAGCTTCAGCTGCTTCTTCGTGGCAGTGCCGTTAGTGTGTGTGGCGCATATTTAGGCATGTTGCAACATGCCATTTACAAGTGCGCGCCACAGCGTTGCAATATCAAGTATTGGGACTCTACGACGGAGTGGGTCTTTGGTATCGTTGTCGTTGTCGTTACTGTTGCTGTTGCTGTTGTTGTTATTGTTGTTGTTGGCATTGCCATTGCCGGCGGCGTGGCCGATTATGTTGTCGGTTTTGGAGGGTGCGTCAATTTATGAGTTCATTGTGCGTTCGTCTACTACTTAAACTCCGCCTCGTTCTCTCTCGTTCTCGCACAGGAAATGGAGCCAATGTTTTAGATGCTTTAATGGCTAATTATTAAGCTTTGAATTTGAGCATTAAAAGGGTGGCGAGAGTAGAAGAGAAAAAGAAATTGATAACCAAGTGATGAAGACGAGATAAACAGTAGAGAGATGAAAAGCCGTAAAGAGTGTCAAAGATTATGAACCAAGAAAGGAGTAGAAAAGTGATAGGAAGATAGAAAATGGATATGGGATAAGACATAATTAGACAAGACTAGAACTAGGAAGAGATTACAAAAACTGCGAAAAGAAGTTAAAAGTGCAACAAAGACGATTAGAAGAGAAAAGAAAGCAGGGTGTAAAAGGGAATATTAATAAATTAGGAATAATAAGAGAAAGATCTAAAGAAAATGAAGTAGAAGGGAATAATTATGAACACTAGAGATTAGAGAGAAGAATGAAACAAAAAAAAAACAACCGAAATGAACTAAGAAACTGAATGATATAAGAAAAACAAGTAAGAAAGCTCTAGTCGAGACGGCTCGACTACGAGATCCCCTGAACCCTGCAAAAAAGTGATACTCTTCTTCTTTACGCACTTATGAGCGCGCGCTCTGCTAACTGGGGGTGGGTTGGGCTGAACTTTGGACGCTTATAACTCCATTTCTAGATGGACGATCTTTATGAAATTTTTAGAGTAGATTAGGAGTATCTAAATCTATCTATGTGCCAAATTGCAAGTCTCTAGTATTTGAAATGCGTTTTTTTTAAATTGGGGGCGAAGGGGGCGTGGCATCCAAAATCTGTAAATTACGTAATCTGCGTATCCATAATATCTATCTAAATAAACAAATTTGAAGTCTCTAGCTGAAACAGTGTAGAAGTTATGCTCAAAAAATGGAAACGAATTCTCGATTTTTTATCGATAATTTGGAAATGGGATGAGTTATCGAAAAAACAAAATAAACTCGTACTGCGTAGCTAACATACGCATGTTCATGTGAAATTTCAGCTCTCTAGCTTTTGTAGTTTCCGAAATCTCGACGTTCATACGGACGGACGGACGGACGGACGGACGGACGGACGGACGGACGGACGGACGGACGGACAGACGGACAGGGCTCAATCAACTTATTTTTTTATGCTGATCAAGAATATATATACTTTATGGGGTCTGCGACGTCTCCTTCTGCCTGTTACATACATTTTCACAAAACCATTATACCCTGAATTCCCATTTTCAATGGGTTCAGGGTATAATAAAACAAGGATGATGTAACATAAACTAGGGAAACGAAATAGAGAAAGATAGCAGAAAGAAGAGAAAACAAGTAGAGAGAATACAAATGGAGAGAAAAATGGTGTACAAAAGCGAACAAAAAATGGAGGATAATAGAGTAATAAATAGATAAAAAGAAAATGGAAGAAAAGAAAGTTGAATATTTCTATTTAGATTAGTAAAATTAAGAGCAATGAAGGGCAATGCAGAGAGCGAAAAGAGAAGAGATAGAAATAAGAAATATAAAAAAAATGGAATACAAGAATCGAAGAAGGATTTATAATAGCTTTCATATAAACTTGGCTTTAATATAATTCCAATTGTTCGCATTTCCTTAGAGCATATTTGAATTAAAACTGCATTGTTTTAATCAACCATTTTTGGAGTTTAAACTCATTTTAATTGAAATGAATATATCACATTTCTCAACTGTGCAAAACTCAGACTCTGACTTTTCTTGCAACCCCAAAAAACTTTACTTGTTGCATCGTCTTAACTCTCGACTTATGTCCTAGGTGCAGGCTGTAAATTTTAAAGTTTTACAGCCCCAACAAGCAAAAATAAATGAAGGAAAACTTTTCAGCACAAACCGCAAAAAGAAAATACGAGAAGATACAAAAGAAAATCCCAACCAAAAATTGTACAAGTTCATTTGGCAACTGAGCTCAGCTAAGCCGCAGTTTGAACTCTCTATTTGGAGTTTTGCTGGACTTTTGCAGTTCTTAACTCTGGCTGGAGGCAGAGGTAAAAGGCAGAGGCCGCGGCAGCTTCATCCATCATCATTTGTATGGCACAAAGGGGAATGAGTGGGATGGGGGGAGATGGATTCGCCGAGTCTATTAAACATTTGATAATTTTATAACAAAAAGCGAGAAGCAGAGCAACTCGTTCTTTGTTTTAGCTGCTTTTTCTGCAGCTAAACTTGTTCTATTTGTGTGCGTGTGTTAGCCACAGGGCTGCTGCAACAGCTGCAACAAGGTGGTTGGGTGGTTGGGTTGGTTGGGTTGGTTGGGTTGGATGGTTGGATGGTTGGATAGTTGTTTGGTTAGGTTGTCTAGCTTGTTGGCTGCTTGTTTGCTTGACTGCGGCAGTAACTATGTATTTAGTCGGATGTTTGACTTACGACTTTTGCGGTTCGCGAAATGCGTTCCGTGGCGTTATGATTTTAGCGAATTTCAAAGTTTATTAGGGCCATGCGGCCCCTATGATGCGCTTTCCATTGTGGCTTACACACACACACACAAACACTCACCGTCCACCCTTGCTGCAGAGGGCAAATGCCACATTGATGTTGCAGGCGTTGAGAACTTGACAAAACATTTCAACAACGTTGTAACGACGCCAGCGCCCGCATGCCAATGCAGTTGCATGTTGCTGTGGCAAGAAGTTTTTAGGCGCAGACAACGCCTCGAACTAAGCAACAACAACAACAATAACAACAGAGAGAGGAGGCTGCAACAACAATAATGCGATGCCGCCATGAGGCGAAGACTGTGCAACGATTAATGATGCAAATATTTTTTGAAAGCGCGAAAAATTGTGCATAAATTTACCATGACCATGGACAACAGCAACGACAACAACAACTACTACAACTACAACGGCAATAACAACAGCAACAACATCAAGAACAACAACACTTTGCTTGTTTACGAGCTACACTTTGTTGTTGTACCCTATGCATCTCAGCATCTCTAGACTTTGCTATTTAGTTTGCCAAGCGTAAATTACTTTGAAAACGTTTAAATTATAACTAGATGAAATCCTGGATAAATACATTGTTAGGCTTGTGAATAATTGTATGTTAATATTATCAAATCTGAGCAAAGTACGGAAATATGTTGTTTAATGAAATTATCAATATTTTGCTTATTATTTTTATTATTATTTATATATTTATTATTTTTGGGGGACACTTAATTATCTAATTAAACATATAAAGCAGGAATTTTGTGCTTCGCTAGACTTAAATAATATGTCGATGGCTGTTCCAAAAATAGAATATAATATTATATAGTGCAATATTTTATATTGATACAAAAATATTTAAATTAAAAAAAAGGAAATTATAAAGTATATAATAAATTATAAATAGTATATGCTATCAGTATTAGTTTAAAATTTTATTAAGCAAAATTAAATAATAAATCATAAATGATAAATTATAAAAAAAATGTATATAGTAATAAAATTAATATTAAAATATATTTGTTTGGTTTCTCACATGTATTAGACAAATCATTTTATTTAAAAATAAATCTCATTAAAATTTCGTTAAAACAAATAAAAAAAATTTTAATTAAATTTTTTTATTATTTGATATGGATATTGATAAACTCAAGTGAACTACTTTAGTTCACTAATTTAGTTCACTATGTTAGTTCACTTGAGTTTATCAATATCTTTATCTAGCAATAATTCAAGCTTTTAACAAGTTTATTCTAGGTATTCAGGGTATTCAGATTTCGTTGATGTCGGTATAAATGACATTTAGTTGTTTGTTGTGGTTGTTCTTGAGTTGTTTCCTTGCCCATATGCCGGTGCGATGACACTTAACAAATGATCGCATAAGTGCACACAAAACGCACATTGCAGTTCACTCGCCAGAATGGTGGATGGGAGAAGTTTAACTGGGGGCCATTGATTGGGTTGTTCCTCGGTCGGCCTTTTGTGTGGGCAAATTCTTGAGTGGTATCGCTGCTCGGCCGGCATATTTTGTATCACAACAAATCGTGAGGGTATGCTTAAGTACCGGAGTGCATGTGAAATGTTTACAAAATAAATGCGGCACTTGAATTAGGCAACATTTGTTCAGGTTCAGGTTGTTGTTGCTGTTGTTGGTGTTGAGGCAGGTTGGCTTTCAATCTGTATGGCATAAACCTTATTAAACTCAATCTGTTTAATCAAATTAGTGGAAATCAGCACTAGAGAGTGCAGCAGCAGCAGCAGCAACTCCTCTCTCTCTCTCCCTTTCTCTCGCTAACACACTCTCTCTCTCACACTCTCTTTGTATGAAAAGTGGAGGAGTGGAACCTCACGAGCTGTGAGCTCTGAGTGAGTGTCAGTGCGTTGGCGTGTTGTGCCCGATCCTCGGAAAAGGCGCTGGCTTGGCTTGGCTTGGCTTGGCAATGGCATTTGGTGCCGCTACACCCACTTTTTGGCCAGAAAGGAAACCTTTTGTCAGAGTCAGAGTCAAAGTCGAACTTCCAAGTCACAGTCGCAGTCTAGAGCTGCGGCTGCATTGCCTATGTGGCACATTAGGCCTGACTTTAAAGTCTTTCAGCTGGCATTTGAACTTATTGCCACAGTTGGGAACGCTGTCATAAAAACGGTCGAGGGGAAAACTCTGTAGGTTGGCAACGAAAAACAAAAACAACTATCCACAGTTTGGCATATGGGTATCGCTTTGTTTTAAGTGACAGAGGCTTCACTTCGAGCACTGCAAAGGGAAACTTATCAAAGTTAAAAGTTCATTTACGAAACTCTGTGAGATAAATGGAAACAAAAAAAAAAACTTCTAATTACATTGAATTGTGAAAGTTGAGAAGGTTTAATATATTATAATCAGGAAAATTTCTAGAATTTTGAAGCAGTACCCCTTTCATATACTAAATACTCCTTCACTGACTTCGTATATGTTTATGGCTTGGAACAAAAGCCACAAAAAAAAAAAAAAAAAAAAAAAAAGCAAATCGTACTCAATGCTGTGTGCCCTTTGGCACTATTTTGCTTTAGTCGGATTGCCACGTCGTTGGCTGTTGATGCCTTGGTGGAGCCCGTGTTTCCTCTGTACCCCTTGCTGCTGGGAGTGGGAGTGAAACCTGGAGCTTGGCTGTTGAAAATCCTTTAGAGCGTCACTAATTAAAATATCAACATTTTAAGAGGCATAGTGAATGTGTTAAATTGACTTTTCTCCTGGGGTGGTTTTGACAATATCTTGAGACTCAATATCAATGCATTTTCGTGAATGGATCATTGTTGTTTGGCCTGCCTGGCTGGAGGTCAACGTTGGCATTTGAAGAGGTCGCAGTTGCTGTCGCTGACGCTGTTGCCGTTGCAGTTGCAGTTCGTGAGAAGCGCTATGTTAAAGAAACAACTAATTAAGTTGCAATTAAATGTTTTTAATAGCCAACTCTGACTCAATTTTGCCGACCTCGTCGTCCCCTGTGCACTGTGCCCCCCTCGCCCTTTTAAAAGCAGGTATAAAACTACAAAATGCGTGGCGTCCAAATGAGGAGCGCGCCTCATTAAAGCGCGCACGGTCTGTGGGGCTATTACCAAAAGACGTGCAAAGGCTCACAACGCAAAACGCAATTGCAACAACAACAAAAGCAGCAGCAGCAGCAACGAAAAAAAAAACGAGAAAAAAAAAAACAAAAAAACAACATATATTTTTAAAATACTTAAACATCGCAGGGGAAAAGAATTGGCAAGGCGAAGCTTTCAATACTCTTTCGAATTAAAATGTAAATCAAATATATATAATATAATATATTTTATTTACATTTTATATATATATATATATATATATATATATATATATATATATATATATATATATATATATAAATATATATAAAGATTTTATGTAATAACAAAATTCGAAAATGCTATATTTCAATATTTACTTAGTATTTTATTATATATACGAATATATATAATAGTATAATAAATAAGCAAACGTTTGTTTTTTACACCTAAAAAATTGATCTAGTTTCATATAAAGTAATTAACTAAAAGTTTGTATATTTATAAAATTGATCAAATATAATATCTGATAAAAATAAAATGTGCAAAGAAATTTAATGGTTGATTAAGTTTTTCTTCGTCAGAGAAGATATTTATTTTAAGGAAATTTGATCATTTCAGAACATAAAAAAATTATTTTACTATATATAAGTTAAAATAATAATAGCGATTTGTTGAGATTTCTTCTTGTGTTTCTATAAAGCTTATTCTTAAAAAATAAATAAATAAATAATTATTAAAAAATTCAAAAATATAAAATTGGTATATATAAATATTTGTATATTTTATTAAATAGTTTAATTTAAATATTTTGGTATTTTAATTGAAAAATTTAATATCAAATAAATACCAAATATGTTGAAAACACGGAAGGAGTAAAAAGCTGCAATCGAAAAGGAAAATGTTTTCAGTCAATGTAGAAGCTGACGGAAAATTGAGAAAAAATTATGTTTTAAACTGATTGATCTGTTTAAGAATTTAAAAAATAAAACTAAAAAAAAAATGATTTGTGATTAACGCTTTAAAATACAGTGCTTTTGTTATTTATTTATTTATTTATTTATTTAATTATGAAAGTGTTTTTAGCACATCTATTTCTAAAAATACCTAGGAATATAATTTTGCTTATTTTTTTATTTTTTTTCTGTATGGTTTATTATTTTGAAATACTTTCCTTTTAATTGAAAATGTTAAAGAATTAATATTTATAATTAAAAATATATCAATAAAGGGAAATAACTAGAGGTTAATCAATATAATACAAAGAAAATAATATAATTGATGATTTTATTGTTTCGAGGAGAGAGCATTAAAAAGGTTTAACGAATATATGTAAGTGCAATGAGCTTGGCACTTAATTTATTTATTTAATAGCTTTAAAATTAAATGAATATTAAAGCTACACATTCACAAATAGAAAACGCTTAAACTAATTTTAATTCAAGCTTATACAAGTTTAATTAGAGTTTCGAAACGAAACTTTAATACCCATTTTAGTTTATATAATATATATAGATTTCGTTCCCTTTTGTCTTGCAAACTTGTTGCGAAAGTCTGTATTCTCTCTTGGTCAGTGTATTTAAGTGCAGCGTCCTTCTGGGTTGCGTTGTCGGCACAGGGCTGCGCGCATGCGCACAACACATGCCGTGGGCAGTTGTTGTTGTTGTTGTTGCTGTTGCTGTTTGCTGGTTGCTGGCTTTGCCACTGCTGCAATAAACGTCAAAATGCGGCCCATTGCTGTCCATTTCATCAACGTGTGAAATAAATCACTCAAAGTGCTGCAGATCCATTAAGGGCACCAGCAATGAGCAGAGCAGAGCCCGTCGTCATCCTCGTCCTCGTCCTCGTCATCATCTTCGTCGCAGTCGCTGTTGACGCGCACCCGTCGCGTCTGGTCGCATCGCATCGGTTCGGTTTTGTGGTAAATACATTTTTAGCATTTTGTCTGCTGATACCTTTGGGTGTTGTACAAGACGACGGCAACGGCTGCAACAATAAAGACGCAAGCACACAGGCTGCATGCCACTGACCACGCTCAGCATTATTTTTTTGTTTTCTGTTGTTTCTCGTTTTTTTTTTTTTTACATTTTCCTTTTTACTGGAACTACTACTGCTGCCGCGGTTGCTGTTGGCTATGTCCGTTTGCTTCGGCCCATTGCATGTTGTTCACCTTTTGCAATTTCATTTCATATTTTCAACTGCAACGCGGCTCGAACTGTGCCAGTATCCGTGTGTCTGTTTTTTGATGATTTCTGGCGTGCTACGCGAGTTGGGCACATGCAAAATTCCAAATTACATTTCATTGCTTAAATTCAATTAACGGCAAGGCAAGCAATGCGAAATGCTATCAAAACAGCAACAACAACAAAAATATATCAAAAATAACGAGAGCCCTCTTCGGTTGCGCTTTCGTTCTCAGCTGATGCTAAGGCCCAGTGCAGTTGGCCATTAACTTCAGCCCAATTCAAGTCCAGTCAAGGCAAGGCAAGGCTAGCAATCAACAAACAAGTAGCCGCCGCTGCCTGGCGTGTAGGTAAACAGAAAGTTGATTGAAAGTTTCAGCAAAGTGCAGCTGGGAAATGAAACCAACTAACTGAGAGAGATCCGAACAGCGAAACGAGAGTGAGTTGTCTGCGTAGGAGCAGAAAGCCAAGCCTGCCAACAGGTAGCTCAGGCAAATAAACTAACACATTAAATGTAAAACAAGTTAGCAAAGTGTCATAACTTGTTCTCATATTAGTTCAAGCAGCAGCAGCAGCAGCAGCACTTGCTGGAGAAATTAATTAGTCTGGCAAATAAATTAAGTTGATTAAATAGTAAGAAAAAGAAAAAAAAAAAAACTCTATATAAATCTAGAATTCACAATGCATTAATTATATTAATAGTTATGTTAATTTTCTGCTACAGATTTTCGTTGTCCAAATTATGCAAAAAGATGCTGAAATACCCCAAAAATTATACTATACTAACTTTATATATAGAGCATATTTATGTTTGAATATATAATTATGTAGATTTATATTTGTTTCTAATTTTGTTTCTTTTATTTTATTTAATATATAAATACTTAAAAATAATTTGAACAAAAATTTGGCTTTTTTTTATCTTTTGCAATGACTTTAATATAAGAATAAAAAATTATATATATATATAAAATATTTTTGTATAATTTTAATAAATTTTTACATTTTCTTTTATATTTAACATTAATTTTATTTTTCTTTCTTACTGTTAGCCAAGATTGGTTCGATAAACTTGGTGATTATACATATCTCCTTGAACATTTTATGTCTTTGTCTGTGGCGCAGTCTTTTGGCAATTCTGTGTCTAAGGATTCTCTAAAGCTTTAAGCTAGTTCTAGTTTTCTATTATTCTATGTATGCCTCACTCTCTTTGTTCGTTGAATTGTTCTTAGTTTGTTTATTAATAATAAATAATTCCGTTTAATGCAAAGTTAAGAAACAGATTCATTGTCCTTTTTCTTACAGCTTTCGGCTTGACTGTACCCACACACACTCACATTCAAATGCAAAGACACACACACACACACACATTCATTACGCAAAATATGCAAGCTTAATTTGCATTACTCAATTTTAAATGTAGCAATTAATAGCAGAAATCAAGAATTCGGCACAAATTTCATGCATTACGCAATCAAATCGCTTGAGGGCTGAGCGAGCAACAATTGATTTATAAAATATCTTTGAGCTATTGTTGTGCAATTTGGAGACATTTTGTTATATTGTCATTAAGTGTAAATAATTGCCATAATTTGTGCAGAACAAAACGCAATTATGATGCAGTTATTGATGCATATAAATCTTATAGGAATTCTTTCTACTTAATTAGTTTTAATGACTCGACCCCGCCTCCTCTCCCTCACGAACAAAAAGGGCATAACTAACAATTAAGCTCGCATTGCTTAACCGCAAAATGCATATGAGCATAATATATATATGTACTATATAGATGTGTGCATATAAACTCATACAGAGACATGCATTTGTTAGCAAGTATGTCGCATAAATCTTAATTACGCTTCGTCGAGCGTAAATCATCATCAGCCACAGAGTTTTGCTGGCGAAATTGATTCATGCACAGCAATTTCGCCAGCAAAGTCTTTGGGGGAATCTTCTTCTTCGAAGTAACTTTGACAATTTGGCGGCATTTTTTTATGACCCACAGACAGAGTGACGACTGTGGAGCTTTTGAAGCATATTCTTAACCCATTAACTGTCATGGAATTTCTCTCTTGCCAGCGCCATTGATAATATGACATTATCCATTAGCATGTTATGGCTGAAAATTGTTGACAGTAAATCAAATGCTAAACACGGAAAAGTCTAATAAGCAAGGCAAGTGGGTTGGTTGAAAAATGCAAACGATTTATGACTCTAGAGGAATGTACAGGTGGCGTAAAGGAGAAATAAAGTAAATGGATGCTGGCAGAACTTCATTAATTTACCATATATACGAAGCTTACATGCGGAAGTAGTATATGAGGAAAATCTAAAGGTTATATTAAAAACATGGGTAAAATGTGGAATATATATGTATATATAATTTGCTAAAAATAATATTTTCTAATTATATATAGTATATTTTTTGTAGAGAGCCAAAGCTGACTTCTTGAAGTGTTATATCGAGTAAAATAGAAAAATTATTATGTTAAAAGAGCATTTTTATTAATGTTATTTTTAGTCCATTAAATTAACAATAAGATTAAGACAAATTGCATATAAAAAGGAATTTCAATAAGAAAATAAAAATAAAAATACAAATTTAAATAAATAAAAAAATAAAATAAATACAAAAAAATTTCACTTAAAAGATAAAAATAAAATACAAAATAAATAAAAATAAAATCAATTTAAAAACATTTATTTAAAGATTAATAAAAAAATAAATAAATTGTCATAATAAAAAAAAAAATTAATTGATTAATAAATAAATAACATGTGGAAAATATCATAGAAAAATTATAGATTGCCAAAATGATTTATCAAAATATATAATATATTATAAATAAATTTTTTAATTATAAATATATATAAAAATAATGCGCACTCGAATTATGAGATTTCTCTCATACTCACACGACATACAATGTAATATGCCAAAATTATTTTCAAAAGTAAATTGAAATACAATATTATATTGATTAATGTATTATAATTACTTATTATAAACAATTATGATTAGGAAAGAATTTTCAAATAATTTAAAAATGAAATAGTGAAAATTCCCAGGCTTCAACTTTTATGAAGAAATTAGTTTCATAGTCTCTGCTCAAGTCGAGCTTCTATAATTTTTTTGAATCTCTCACTCCCATATTCATAATAAAAATACATTGGGCTAACTGTGAATGGCTTTTAGCGGGTTAATTCATCAGATTTTATGCAAGTTGATCCAATTGGCAGTCAAAAAGATGAGTGCAGTTGGCTTTATTGTTATTTAGTTCGACTTTCTTTTTATGCCGCTGACAATTTGCAATCAGCTGCATACGCAGGCGATTCAAAAACGCAAAATCTTTTGTACAAGTTGTAAAGATTAAAAGTCCATTAGGCGTGCCGCACGTAGAACTTGTTTAGATCGAGTGCGAGATAGAGTGCAGCATGGAAGGAAGCATGGGCATGCAGTTGGGAGTGGTCTAACTGGCCACAAATAAAAAACAGAAGGAGAAAAATAAAAATACAAAATAAATAAATAAAAACGAAAAAGAAATAATGAAAGAATCTTTGAACATGGCAGCGATTTAAATGCGCGCAATGCAATCACTCAAATTGGCCAAAGCGCCGGAACGTGCAGATGGCAGCCGCACGAATGGCTGAATTACATGAAATATTTTAATCCAAAACGAGACAGATCGAGTGGGGCAGCAGAGGGAAGCGGCGTGGGGCAGTGGCTGAGTTGCAGTTAAGTGCATCCATCAGCGTGTATTTAGTATTTAATAAATACGGAAGCGAGAACACGACTCGAACACGACTGAGGCGACGGCCTTTTTGACGCATACGAACGAGCGAACAGTCCTTGGCAATAGTATGCACACACACACACACATCCAGTCTTGATGCTGCCAAAGAGCTATTTTAATTTATTTAAATTTTCTAGCCGCTCATATTACCAACAGCAATTTACAGACACTCCAGCTTAGAAGGACAGCTGGACAGACAGACATCCTTTTGGCCAACGCCAATGCCAATGCCAAAGCAAAGCGAGTCGAGGCAAGTCGAGACGTACACGACTTTTGCTGCGGCAGCCCGTTTGCGACTTTGGCCAAAGAAAAGTGAACATCCATTAGTTGTGCTAATGATGCGCAACCCACTTTGCCGCGTTCCACACCAGCCAGCAGGCTGGCCAATACAGCTACAGCTACAGCTACAGCTACAGCTAGCAGCACCTTCTACTTAACTGGCCTCTTTGCCCAGCTGTATCCTGTGCTCCTCATTTCTGTGCTGGGCATGTGGTTTTAGTTTGCGATTTTGAAACGCATTTGGCTCGCTGGTTAGTTAGCTTTGCTTGTCTTCCTCTCGCGCCCTCGCTCTCTGTCACTTTGTGAGTGGCTAATACAGACGCAAAGTGGCTAAAACGAGCCACGCATTGGCTAGTACATTAACTTATAATATACACTGACAGAAACAACAGAAAACAATAAATTTTACTAGATATTTTATTTAGATTCCTTCAGAGATATACCTGAAAATATAGCAAGAAAATAAATATTCATATTTTTCTTCCATTCCATTTGTTTCGTTTTTTTTTTTTTTTTTCCTCTCACCATCAATTGATTCAAATACAATTCATAGGGTATATGACCGCTTATGGGATCTATGGCCACTGGCCACATTTCATCCATTTCCTCTTGGGTAAACGGCTCGCCCTCCTCCATCATCAGTTTGCCAAAGTACTCCTTGGTCAGAAAGCCCTTGTTCTCCAAGTCCAAGGTCTTGAAGGCTTCAAGAATTTTCTCTGGCGGCGCTGGCTCCATTCTACTTAAATAATTTTAACTTTTACTCATTATCCTTTGCTTATATGATTATTGAAATAAAACTAACTTGCGCTCCATGAGCAGTTGCGAAACATATGGCAAGAATTTGGTCAAATGCACTACGCCGCTCGTCTCCTCCGTTTCGGTTGCCGAGATTACCTCATTGACCTCCTGCTCGGTGGGCACACAGCCCAACAATCTGAGCACTGTGCTCACCTCTCGCACATCTATTAGCTTATCGCCATGATGATCGAACACACAGAATGCATCCGAAATGCGTTTCTCCAAATCGTTGTTAACTTTGAATTTATTATTAAATATTATGATTAGCTATGAGAGAAGTGAACTTACAATCCAAATCCATTGCGCGAAATGCACAAACTCAAATCAGTTTGATGGAATTTTCGTTTGTTGAATCAATAATTCAATGGAAAAGTTGCTAGGCGATTGTTGAATGAGCGTGAGAGACTAGAGAGAGAGAGAGAGAGAGAGAGAGAGAGAGAGAGAGAGAGAGACTATCGAATGTGAAGTGGTTGATAGGCAACAAGTGCATGAGACTTACTTTAATGCATGAGTTTTTCAGTGCCAAAGAAATTGATTTACTCAAAGAACGTATGCCATGCATTCAGTTCGATTACAAAAAACGAGTTATATAGTTGGCAAATGTTGCAATAACAAACTACTTTATTCACGCTAATGCGTGTCGTGTACAACACGCTTCAAGCCACTTGAGCTGTGCGCACTTGCGTCCAGGCTCTAGCAGCAACACACACACACACACACACACACATACACATACGTGTGTAGAGAGCCCTTTCTAGCTCTGCCTTTGGCTTTGGCTACTGCCATAAACACTAAAAGTGTTCGTCATTTACTGTTCCAGATCCAATTAACCATTTTGATGCATTTGCCTCCATTAAGTTTTTCCCCTCTCTCTCTCTCTCTTTCTCTCTCTCGCTCTCTCTCCCTCTTTCTAGCTATCTTGCTCGTTTGTAGACCCTTTTTTTGCCTGGGCCTTGGCCTGCCTTTTGTAATTTTGCAGCCAGACTTACAACGTGATCGGAAGTTTGTCTTAGCCAGCGTCGACGTGTCCGTGACTCTGAACAGCCCCAGAGTGTTCGCGTGTTGTTGTTGTTTGTTGTTGCCTTTGCTGTTGCCTCTTGCAAAGTACTTTGTAAATGTTGGCATGATTTAAGTCAAGCTCTTAGTCTCTTTATGCTGACATTTACTCTAAGTTTGTCTATTAGCCATGCGATTAAAATTTAAATTGAAGTCGAAGAGCAGCTACAGGCCGTAGCCTAGCGTCCGTTCATACCTCCGTCCGACCGTCCTGTGTCCCGCATCTTGTGTCATTTTTTCTTTCACTAGCCACGCCCAGATTTCAGAGCGCACCTCAACACTTCCGCTGGCCATCAGATTCATCTGTCAATTTCGACACCTGCCACAGACAGGATGGCAAGTTCTCCAGACTCTTCCTGTGGGCTTTCATTATGCGATGTTTAAAGGCAGACAGAGTGTATGGAAAGGGTATATTGGTTTCGGACAATGCTGTGTGCTCGCTAAACAGTTGGCTTTTATTCATGCAAAGGATATGTAAATTGAACTATACACAATATCAACTGTGTTTTGGAATTGGAATTTCCATGACACATAAATTAATTGATGATGATTTCATTCATCGATGTTTATAATCGATAAGTTAAGTTTTTCATTTGACTCACACTTTCAATTATCGAGTATTACATTACTATTTAATCAATATCGTTAAAAAGTGTTAAACAATACTTTTAGCAAAGTTCAACAAATTGAATTCATAACTCTTCTCTATTAGCGCTTGTTATCCAAGAAAATATATAAGAATTGGAATAGCATAAACCAGAACGTATTTTATATGATATATGATGTCATTCGAATTCTTCAACTGACTTCTCTTTTAAACTATTATTATTTTTCAGTTAATCTTTATTCATAGCATAGAATCTGTTTTTTTTTTTTTTTTAATTGAATTAAATTTTATTTTAAGCTTAATTGACTTTAATTTAATTAACAATTGCAGCGTGATGTACTTTAATTTGATTTCCTTTCTCAATTATTTGTATTTACAACTAATAAATATTTTTTAAAAAAATGTAACTTCTGTTTAGACTCTTCTATTAAAACTTTTTCCCCATTTATCTTCAATTTCTGATATTTATAGTATAAGTAATGTTTTAGTCTTGTGGCGACTTTTGCAAATTCCTTGTATTGTTATTAAGCTTGATTGTCTTTTTCGGCAATTATTTTCAATTGAAGTTTAATTTTTGTGTGTGAATAGTTTCCACTTTCTTTGCACATAGAGTTAACCTGCAGATTAGTTCTTTATGCTAGCACCATGTTACCATACGATATTAGTCAATATGTTCATAGCTAAATGTACATTAAGAAATTGGCCACGCCCCAATTTTGCTAGATAATTAAAGCATTTTACTTGCTTTCAATTCAAATTAATTTAGAGTAATTAAAATTAAAAATCGGATAATTACATATGTATGTAAATATATAAATTAACATGGCTAAATTCGAATATCAGATAATTGCCTGAAATTTTGTTCTTGATCCAGCTGTTGTTGATTAATAATGTAAATAATTCTATTAGATAACTCAATTGATTGTTTGATGTACTTTAAATTAAAGTTTTATCTTCTATATGATATCTATATGATAACTGAAAACAAACAAAAATAAAAAATCGGAATCAATTTACTTAGACTAGGATTCCCTTTGCCTTGACTTTGCCTTCAGACAGTCAACCAACAATTCGCAAGCTCCGCAAAAATGATTTACTCAAAAATATATGCAAATTTCAAACTTAAAGTACACTTAAAGTATATGCATTTAATAGCGAAATAATCTATTAATATATGTTTTTCTTTAAAGCTATCGCATTTTAACCGACGCAAGGCGGACATTGCATATAGCCCACAAATTCGTTTCACTTCAATAATTTAGTAGCATTTGTGAACAGTCTATAAACTTGATCGACCTTGAACAGAAGGCAAGAGTCAATTAAGCTCTTATGATATTTCAGTTGAGTTCTACAATTTGCATATAGATGTATATTTAATTGTATTATAAATATGTGAAAAGCAAAAGCCATTCAAATCAGTTGCCCGCTTCTAGTACCGCAAACACAATAATATCGTTTCTTTAAAATACAATTTATTAGTATTTCTTTCGCTTTTGAATTGCGCTGCTTGTGTGTGCGTGTAAATGTGGTAATTAAATGGAATTTAATAAACAAAAACATGCAAATAATGAGTGCTACCTTTCACAGCAGCAGCAGCAGCCCTCAAAATCTAAGAAGAAAAAAAAATTGTTTGAAAGAGTTGGCCCAGAAACTTTTGTTGAATTAATTAGAGTAAAAATGGGTCTGCCACACAGACAGGCAGTCAGACAGACAGACAGACAGACAGATAAACAGCAGCTGCAGATTGTAAACGTCTTGGTTAAGAGAGGGCCAGCAAAAAATGGAATTCAATTCAAAGGCAAATGATATGAAAGAATTGATTAATAATCATAGCGAAAACCACAAAAGAGCTCCCCATGAATGAGCCTCAAAACTGAGGCACAGTTTGTGACTGTGGCTCGAGACTGAGATGTCGAGCTGATGCTGAGCTGAGGCTGGCTACTGGCCATGCCCGATGCTGCGAACTCTCGTTTCAATTCCAGCCTTAGCTTTAGCCAAGGCCAATTGCTTGGCCACAATTGTAAAGCCTGGGCGCAACAGCCTAGCTACACATGCTACAGCAGCAGCTGCCGCTCGTTGTTGTTGTTGTTATTATTATTATTACAGTTGTTGTTGTTGTTGTTGCTGCTGCTGCTGCTGCTGCTGCTGCTGTGCTCCACATTCTCTGACAACTGGCGTCCAGTCATGTTTTGTTGGCACTGGGCAGCCGAGTCGACTCGACTCGACTTGACTTTGATTCAATTTCCATATGAAAACATCGATTTGCGTTTGGCTCCGGCTCTGCGCCCGCGTCACCGTAATCAAAGTGTTGTTTATGGAACACGTCCGGCGTGTTGTTGTTGCTGTTGCTGTTGTTGCTGGCATCGCTTGGTTCGCTTGGCTGAAAATTGCTCAGGGCAACAATTGCGCGCCTCGTCTGAAAAGTATGTGGCCAGCGATAACTTATGCCCGCTGCACAGCAAGAAAAAAGGTTTCTATATGAAATGATATTTAAGATTGAGTATATTTTATAATAAATAAATATGTACATATATTTGATATCTCTATATCTACCGTTAAAATGCAAAATTAATAAAAATAATTATAAATTCAAATTAAATATAATCTTTGAATAAATTACAAATAAACATTTTTTAAATGATATTAAATTAATATAAATAAATATCAGTCAAATGTAATAGAAATAAATAATCAACTAAATCATATAAAATGATCTATATTAAGAACGAATGTAAAGTTTCATAATTTTTATAATATCTATGATATCAATACTTTGTATTAACAAAATATATTTAAATAATTAGACGCTTAAAATTAATGTATTGTAATTATAAAAATAAATATTTTTTTTTATTATTATTTATAAATATAATTTTAAACAAATATTTACATACAGAAGCAAAATTTTTTGCTGTGCAATTGCAAGGGAGCAAGAGTCGGAGAGAGAAATAAAGAGAGATAGAGAGAGATCATAAACACACACACACACACACACGCACACACACATTTGCTCTCGTAGCTGGGGCTAGTTATGATTGAGTTCTAATGAGTTGAGAAAAATGTATCAAGGAAAACCAGTTCCCGGAATCGCAATTAGATAAGTGGGTTTCATGCCTCCAGCCGGCGAACTACAAGCAAGCGCAACAAGCGAAACCAACAATTGTCCACATAAGAGCTTCCAGCCAGTCAGCCAGCTCTCAACATGGCCCAACAGCAACAGCAACAGCAACAGCAACAGCAACAGCAACGGCAACAGCAGCTTTGTTGTCAGTCAGGAAATGGAAATTGTTTTCCATTGGAATGGACAACGGGCCATCAGCGAGGTTTTTCCTATAATAAGGCGTTAAAATTTATTTCGCAATTTAATTTATTGTATTCTTTTGGCGAGAATATAGAGCTGCACAATTGCCATACGAGTTGGGAACTCGTTCAACTGGTTGTTCAGAGAGTCTGAGTGAAAATTTACAAACTTGATGATATGCAAGGCGACAGCGTCAGGTGTAGCAAAAATGTTGGCAAATTTGAGACAATTGTAAAATTACGGGTTTGACTAGAATAATAATATGATACAGCGATGGTGCTTATCAATTATTTTGAGGGAACAGTAAGAGCTTCTTAATCTGTCTATTAATAGATGTATATAATATATATAAATATGATTAATATTCATTCATGCTTCTTTCTAAATTACTTCAACTTTTGAATCTATTTTCGTGTTGGTCATTAGTTGGCCATTAAAAGAAAAGGCCTTTAAGAAATTTTCTGCACTAGTTTACGTTCGATTTAAAGGCGTAAAATATTAATGCGCTGAGCACGCCTGGTAGCGAAAGGTCAGTCTGAGCATAAAATATATATATATATATATATATATATATATATATATATATATATATATATATATATATATATATATATATATATATATATATATATATATGTATTTAAAGTTAATTGGCTGGCGTTCACGTTCCGTCCGTCTCTCTGCTTTACTTTCTAGCTAGCAAAATGCCCACGCCCTAATGTGCGTGCCTTTCCAATTACAAAGTGTATATTGAGAACTGACTGACTGTACAGGCCCCATCATTAGGGCAAGCTTTACTAATGATATTTTCGAGCGCTGAGAACTTTTAAGTTATTTTTATTTGATTTCATATTTCTTGGGTCTGGCTCAAGCCAAAAATCATTTCGCATGCATGTGATAATGATAATTTGGCGGTGCTTTGATTTCTGAACTTTTTTTTTTGTTTTGTAGTATGTATATTTGCCTGGGACAGCAAACAAGATAATAAATCAATAATTATTGCCAAATAATGCACAATGTACGCTGGCCAACTGCAGTCAGCCAGGCTGGCAGAAAGATAAATTACAATGCCGCGTTGCAGGCGTATGACTTAATTTGCCAATTTGAACGCCAAAGGCTAAAAGCGTACTTGTTGTTTGGCCAAAAAAGGCCAAACAGCTGCTTGCCGGCTTTAAACGTCAATTTCCGTGCCAACAACAACACCAGCAGCAGCAGCAGCAGCAACAACAACAACAACGACAATAAACCAAACAACGACCGTTGTCTTATTAAGGCCCAAACGCGTGCCCCAGCTTCAGTCTCGAATAATAAGAAACCGTGCTGCGGCCCAATAAGAATTCTATTATATTCATGCCACACAATGTGATTAACTTGTTGACCCTGTGTCCAGCGCAAACAATGTAGAACGGATTTCGAGCATTTCAAACAGAAATGATCGAACCCACAGCAAAAGCAAAAGCAAAAGCTAAAGCTAAAATAAAATCGCTATCTACAAATGCCCTTTCGTGCGCAGCGGTTAATATTTGCGTTTTATGCAAGCACAGCGCAAAAATGGCATTCGTTGGGCGTTGCTAATAATTGAATAGGCCCACTTGAAATATACAAAAATAGCTATATTTATATATACAAATTTTGATACGGACATATATAAGAACATTGCAATCGGGTGCAACCGACTGCATAATATCTATTCTTTGCTTAAGAGATTTGGATTCTTAAATATGAAAAATCTGCAAAAATCTAAGATCAATCTTTAGAGATGATAGATTATGCTGCGAGATTGAGAAACCATTGCAATGTTTTTAAACAGAAATGTAAATACGATAAGGGTGTACATGAGAACTTTACGTTTATATTTAACAGACAATCATATATGATAATTAATTGCATGTGTGCAATAATTTATTAATTTATTATTAACTACAAAAGCAATACGCAAAACGCATACACCCCTTTCAATTTGTGTGCGGGTATAATGGAAAACTCAATCAGACCACAAAGTAACTGAAACGAAGGAGCTGCTGCCACCGCTGACGGCGACGCACAGGAATGCAACAGTTGAACGCAAACCGGGCACCTGCATGTGCCCAAAAGGCGGCTCAGGCTTTGACTTTTTGGCCAATACAGTGGTTTGAAAGCAATGAAAGTTATATTTACATTGAAATTTTGACGGAATTTGGCCAAGCACTGTTTGCTTAAATATTTAAAATTTATATTATATTTATTGCAGAAAGAATGAAAAATATGAAATATTTAGCTTGAATATTTTAAATATTCTTTTTTTTAGTTTTACATCTAAGAAGGAAAATGTTACTTAATTTTCTTTTTTTATTTAATTATTGATTCTCATATTTATTTTATTAAACAATAAGTCAAATAAATATTCAATAAAAATATTTAAAACAAAAAATTTAATTTTCATTATTATAAAAATAATATTTGTATTTTGAAGAAATTTTAGAAAAATTTCAATTTTATATCAAACATAAAATTCATTATTTCTAATCGCTTGAACATGTTAATTTTTGCCGTCAGCTTTCGCTGCTGATTTGCTGGCAATTTATAGAAAATTTACTTGACATTGCGATTTGGCGAAATGAAATGAAATTTGTATTTCTTCGGCTAGCGAACAAAAAAAAAATATACATATATATATATATATAAAGAAAAGGAAAACATTGGTGGAAAATTGATTTTGGTTTAGCATGACAATCACTCGATGTGCGCTGGCTGCCTTGGGTTGGTTCAAAATGCTTGGCTTGGGTCTTTATGCTGCAAGGCACACGCCCACCGAAATGCATAGTTAGAGCCGCTTTAACCGTTACTCGCAGCCACAACTGATTCATGACTTAATCACCGGCAATCGGTAGCAGCAACAGCAGCAACAACAGCAGCAGCTATCGTCTAAAAAGTTCCCCCAAGTTTGACTGCACCCAAAATAAAAAATAAAAAAAGACCAAATCAGTAAGAAATAGAAAAAAAAAAACGACTCTATCAACAGAGTCGAGTGAGTGGCTTGTGCCCGTCGGCAAGCGAACCACTTGGTGGTTGGTGGTTGCTCTTGATGTGCTGCCTTGGCAATTGATTGTTTGCTCTATAACTGCAGGACTTGCAAACAAACATACGAAATACTTTTCCGTTTCAGCCAGTGCATACCGTACTGGTTGCATGGCGAACATAATATGTTATATTATGTGTTGGTTCAAAGATTTTCACTTTTGTTCAGCATCCGTCGAGGCAACGGCAGCTTCCATAAGCCATAAACCAACTGTTAGAGATTGGCGATACATGCATAGCTCTCCTCAGTATGCGCGTGTATGTATGTGTGCTGAGATCAGTTAGCTGAGATCTGCCAGAGAGTTATAAAAGTGTAAATAAGGTAATTAGTGCTTCCGGGCATAATCATACACGACCTGACGTTGACGTTGACGTCGTTCAACTCTTAAGCTGTAGTTGTTGCGGTTGTTGCTCGCTTTTCAGATGTGCGCCTCGTGTTGTTCGTTGAGCAGCTAACGAAGTGACGCATCGGCAGGCAGCAAGCAGACGCTGTACAGTTGAGCGACTAGAGAAATACCCTATAATAAAATATATACTTAAAATGTTTAGGCTTCATTTGATTGCATACACATTCTCATAAACTTCTGCGGACAGTCTCAGTCTTTTCTTTTTCTAATCTCATATTAATTATTGTTCACAACATCTATGCTCTATGAGCTGAAATCTGTTTCCATTTATGTATGCATGCTTTGTTTGCGTCGTCTATATGACTCGGCCTTACGCATTCCCAATGAGTTGCAGGGTATGACAACATTGTTACGGAGGAAACCGCTGCGCTGGCAATTGCTGATAAGCCATAAAAACAAATGGCAAAAAGCATTCGCCACATCCAGAGCCAATGCCAATGCCAGTAGTGGCCCCTATAAACACACACACACACATACACACACACACACACACACAGAGAGAGACTTGAAAATAATGTTAACATAAGTTAATATTGCTGTCGATACGATTCTAATCAAATGTATTCATATACATATTTTTTCAGCGACTTTTTTTTATTTCAGTGTAAAATGACTATTAAATAATTAAATAAATTAGCTTAAATTTTAAAGAGCTGGCGACAAAGACCATAAAGGGGGCAGAGGCTGAGGGAAATGCTGGCGCATTTACAAATGATGGCACTTAACTTTAGTTCTCTATTAAAAATACTAAGTAAACCCTAGAAAAAGAAACACCTACTTTTTTTTATTTATTCATTTCTGTATTATTCGAATTATTAATGTGCGCTCATGTAGTTCATTGTTATCTCTCTTGCTGAACATTAAGCTCTGGCGTCTTGTTAGCGTCAACTCGGGAGCTAAATCGACTTAGCTTCGCATCGCTCTGATCATGAATATATACACATATATATATATATATATTATGGCGTCTGCCACGCCTCCTTCTGTCTGCTGCACACATTTTGTTAAATGATTATACTATATAATAATAATTCTTCATCGACGGTTTCAAAGGATCTCAGAGTAGAACAGTCTGGACTAGAGCAAGTATAAATTCACAATTTGAACCTCATGTGATTGACAAATTTAGTTGTTCAAGTATTTATTATTTAAATTAACAATTTTAAAATTGTAGAATAGTTAAAATAAAGTTTTTAGAATTCAGCTTTAAAGGGGCGTATCATCATCTGCACAAATTTAAGCGAATAACTTCGGCCATGCCAATTCCGCCAGTAAATGCATCCAGCATCTTGCAATTCGTTCGAATTTTCCATTGTACATGTGAAATTATTTCCGTTAAGATTGCTATTAAATAGAAACAAACATGTATCTTAACAGTATTTATTACACTAAAATTATTTACCTATCTGCACATGCGTGATACCACCAGGCTCCTTTACTTTCTTTTGCACAATTCATTTTTATGTGACTATCATTATCTCTATCATATGTTGAAAATTGTTCTCCCTCGTGGTATTTCATAGAATCTCTAGTACTTCCAGTATGTTTACCAAGAGAAATCAATTTGAAGTTAGTTTGCTCGCTTCCTATTTTAAAGTTGTTTTGATCAACAAGGTATATGTAGAGTTCATATCTTTGTTCGTTTGTCATTCTATGTAGTTTTTCCAGCCCTATCCATAATTCTCTATCTACCTCTCTACTCTTCCCATTTTCTATAAAAATCGAACTTTCCATCAATGCGCCGTTGTATTACAGTCCATGCTGATCCCGCGATTTTCGAATCACACCACACGTTAAACGGACTGAGTCCCTTAACCTATATTGTTGCTAATCCTGAATAGTTTTTACAATTAACACAACTATTGGTAAGTGTTTAAATTTAATGAAGTTTAAAGAGTTTTCAAGTGCACAGCTATTCTCATTTGAGTTACCTTGTTTAACTGTTCAAGTTTCTCATATTCATAATTTTTTTCATTTAAATTATTTTCTAAATTTGTTAAATTTCCACGCAAAATATCGATTGCTATCTCTTTCATATTCAGGTTATCTCCTAAGTTTTTATTTTCTAATTTTAATTCGAGTTCACTTTTAATCAACCTAGCTATTTGTTCTTCACTTTTTTTTAGAGCAAGTTCTTCACTAACAATTCTGTTTTCCAGTTCTATTATTTTTTTATCTTTTACTTCGATTTCTTTGTTGATTTTTTCAATATATTCCATCATGGGTTTTACGATGCGATATATGTAGGTCCCACACTCGGCATCCAGTTCATCACGGGATTTGCGAAGCTGAAGACATTCAATTATATTCACAATAAATATAATATCATTTAATAATGTGATTTTGACATACGTTGGACGATTCCAATGCTAAAGTCATTGACAAAATTGCCATTAGAGCCACGCACGATTTTTGATTTATTATCATTTTGCTTGAGCAAATTACACAAATATCTATTTTATATTCTTGAAGCTTATGTAGATTCGTTTTCAGCTCTCGACACAAATTGAGACTTGGAAGCAGTGTCGCTGCCTTTAAATATGATGCCAATGCTATGCAGATGTGTTGCGAAAATCTTATCAACCGAAATTTCATTAATTGAAATATAGAAAATACTTGGGATTAGAAGGCAAAGGTCCTCGACTGGGAGATACCACGATGCTCGTGCTCGTCTGTTGTTATAAACATTTAATTTTTGTCTATGCATCAGTGCTGTCATTAATTAGAGCTAGAATCCCCATAAAGAGACATATAGCATAAATGAATTAGTAAAAATAGTTTGATATTTAATTAAACTCAAGCATTTTTATTTTTATTTATTTATTTAAGTCATAAATCTTTTTTAAGCTTTAATCGAAATTATATAATTAAATCATATTTCAACAGAAAAGATAAAAATGTATGAATGTCATTGAAAGTACAAATTTAAACAAATATTTAGAATCATAACAATAAAGTTTTTAGAATTCAGCTTTAAAGGGGCGTATCATCATCTGCACAAATTTAAGCGAATAACTTCGGCCATGCCAATTCTGCCAGTAAATGCATCCATAATCATCCAATTCGTTCGAATTTTCCATTGTACATGTGAAATTATTGCCGTTTAGATTGCTATTAAATAGAAACAAACATGTTTTAACATTATTTATTACACTAAAATTATTTACCTAAATGCACATGATTTATACCACCAGGCTCCTCTGATTTGCTTGGCACAATGAATTTTATAGTGATTATCATTATCTGTTTCATATGTTGAAAATTGTTGTCCCTCGTGATATGTCATAGAGTCTCCAGCATTTCCAGTATATTTACCAAGAGAAATCAATTTGAAGTTAGTTTGCTCGCTTCCTATTTTAAAGTTATCATATCTAGCGAACCGCTGCTCGTTCTTTCGATCAACAAGGTGTATGTAGAGTTCATATCTTTGTTCGTTTGTTATTCTATGTAGTTTTTCCAGCCCTATCCATAATTCTCTATCTACCTCTCCGAAGCCAACTTTATACTCTTCCCATTTTCTATAAAAATTGACCTTTCCATCAATGCGCCGTTGTATTACAGTCCATCCTGATCCCGCGATTTTCGAATCACACCACACGTTAAACGGACTGAGTCCCTTAACCTCTATTGTTGCTAATCCCGAATAGTTTTTACAATTATCACAACTATTCGGTAAGTGCTCAAGTTTCTGTTTGTATCTGACTAACTCACTTTTGAGGCTGCCTAACTCAGCATCTTTACCAACGAGATTCGAATTGCAAATAGTTATGTTTGACTCTAAGCTCTGAATGATTTCCTTATTATCAGACATTTGCTTATTTTCTCTTTCTTTCAAATTGGTTAACTCTCTATTCGATTGCGCTACTCGCTGTTCGCATTCATTGAGGACTACTGAATTCCCCTTAACTATTTTATCTATAGCTAAAATAATATTTTCGCAGCATGTTGAATTTGTCGATAAATGCTCCAATTTATCTTCCAATATTGCATTTTGTTTTCCTAAATTTCCCAAGTCAGTTTCACATTTATCAGATTTTTCACTCAGTTCACCTATTTTCTTTTCGTTTATACTAAGAGCTTCTAAGTGCTTTTCATGTTTTTTCTCTAACTCAGCAATTTTCTTTTTATTACCCTCGTTTAATAGTTCAAGTTTTCCATATTCATCATTTTTTTCATTAAAATTATTTTCTAAATTTGTTAAATTTCCACGCAAAATATCTATTGCTATCTCTTTCATATTCAGGCTATCTCTTAAGTTTTTATTTTCTGATCTTAATTCAAGTTCACTTTTAATCAATTTAGCTATTTGTTCTTCACTTTTTTTTAGTTCTTCACAGACAATTTTATTTTCCCGTTCTATTACTGATTCATCTTTTACTTCGATTTCCATCACTTTTACGATGCGATATTTGTAGGTCCCCTTGGCATCCAGTTCATCACGTGATTTGTCTAACTGAAGACAGTTAATTATATAATGTAATATAATTTTATGATATTATTTTCACATACGTTAGACGATTCCAATGCTAAAGTCATTGACAAAATTGCGATTAATGCCACGCACAATTTTTGATTTAGTATCATTTTGCTTGAGCAAATTACACAAATATTTATTCTATATTCTTTTAGCTTATGTAGATTCGTTTTCAGCTCTCGACACAAATTGAGACTTGGTTGCAGTGTCGCTGCCTTTAAATATGATGTCGATTCCGTAAAGATGTGCTGCGATAGTCTATTACTTAATATAGAAAATTCTTGCGAATAGAAGGCAAAGGTCTCCGACTGGCAGATACCAGAAGCCAGTGCTGTAGACATTTAATCAAGCACTCATCAGGGAAGACTTTATTGTTTAATATTTGTTTAAATATTCGCAATCAAATACTTATGTTACTTATGTTACACAAAACATTATTTTACAATCGGAATAAACTTATGAAAATTAAAGTCTTCAGCCAGATTATTGATAAAGGCTCTTCAGAAGATGTGAACCTTGATAGATCTTCAAATGTAGTCGGTTGTGCTATCACAATTTCTTAGCTGCTAATTTCACTCATTGATCTTTGGCCTATAAAAAAGTCGAAAATGTTTAAGTGTTGATAATGGATTCAGCTACAAATAAATACTTAGAATATATTTACCCTGAACTAATCATATTTTACTTACTATTATATATGTATATGCTGAATATAATATTAAAGTTGAATATTAAAATTTTCAGGAAGTACAAAAATTTTGTTAATATTTCCTTCTTAATTATGTAGCTTAAAATTGTGTAAAATTGTAGTCAGTTGCATTTGGGATTGTAGATATCAACCTAATTATGGCTAGCTTGTTTAACAATTTGACTAGTTAGTTAGTTAGTTCGTGGTTTTACACACAATACATGATTTCGGATGTCTAACATTAAAATTTCTCTATTTTTTTTTTTTTGTCGATTTCAGTTATTCAGCAACTAATTAACTGAAAACTACTGTTAACTGTTCATTGTATTCAGGTGGACATTAAAAACGTGATACTTTGATTGATTTGTTGTTGTTGTGGCCTCAACTGGCTTCAGGTGTCTTCTAGCCATGCCTAGGCAATCCAATGTTGCATATATATCGTATATATATTTTAATATATATTTATGTATTTGATGACTTGATTAGCATTAAATCGAAAATTCGTTGCTGCTTGTTTCTCTCTCTATTTTTTTTGTCGTCTATTGTGGCAAGTGCAGAACCTATGCCACGCGGTCCCAGCGGCAAATCAAAGCAGCCAATTAGCACAAAATTTGTGTTTGGACAAGACGTGTTTATGAATACGTATGAATACACTCGTTTGAGTGTGAAATTCAATCAGTGTGCGACCAGAGCAGGCTAGACTCTTTTCAAATTCATTTTTCTCTTTTGTTTAGTGCCTCAAATTGTTTATTAATTTTGATGGTAAATTTATTTGCCTAATTAGCATTTGGCTATAATTTTCTGCTAACGCAATTTGTTGTTACTTGAACGCAATGCCATAAACAGCCAGATTTGTATTTATGTCCATTTCATTAGCTGGCGTTGCGTAATTTATGTGCATCTGGAGTCGAACAATTTCCGCCCGCATGACTTAAAAATAAGTTTTGAGTTCACAACCGACTGCACAATACTCGTTCGCAGATCCGACAACTTATAGAATTTCTGTATTTATGTGAAAATATTACAAACAATTAGTTTTCTAGGTCAAAAACTTGAGCATATAATTTTTTTTATTAAAGCAGAAATAAATGCATATTTATATATATAAAAAAAAATAAATAAAGAATATAATTTGTATTACAATTTTTACAAGAAATAAAATTAATTTAAATATTCATTCATATTTTAATATGCTATTCACATTATCCAAATTTAATTAAAATAATTTTTGTTTAGAGCATTTAGCTTGTTGAGCTTGTTTAAATTTTGGATCAATGCTCTTGCTGTTTTAATTGTGTGTTGACTTTGCCATTTCGTGTGTCGCTTTGACCGTTCAAAGTCCCATAAATTTGCAGCTTTATCTCTGGCCCGGGATCTTCGTCAAGCTGAGCATTCGTGTTGATTCTCATAATATGCTAATTACAAATTGTTTATGCCTATTGTTGTTGTTGTTGTTGTTGTTGTTGTTGTTTTTGTGTCTGAGGCTGACTGACGAGCGCCGTATTGGCTGCTCAATTAAACAATATCGACATCTAGTTTTGTACAAATTAACATAAAATTTGTGGCTAGCCGACGATGAGGTAACAAATTACGTACAAGCATTTATCATGTTATTGCCATGATTCGAGCTTCAAATAAATATAAATATTTTTAATAGATTTTTATTTAAATATTTCAGATAAACCAAATAATCTTTTCCCCTGTGTTTGGCTGCAGTGCATACATACATATGTATGTGACAGTTTCTAATGTCAAGCCATATCTTGTATCTAAATGATCATCAATATATTTAAAAGCATACATACATGTATATGTATATACAAATGTAGATGTATATCGATATTGTTTTCATGTTTATTCGACACTTTTGTTTCTTCCGAACTTCGCATACTTGTGTTTTGTCCCCTTGTCGTGTATTGCAAATTGTTTTATTTATATGATATCGTTTCATTTATATGTTAAATATATGTGGCTTACTTAAATTGATTTATAGCGGGTGCTGAATCGCAATTTGCATACTGCATGTGCCGTTCGATTTCAATGCATTTCAAGTCGATTAAAAATGTTTCTATTCGCGATTGCTTAAAACTAGACTTTATATAGATATTTATTTATTCTTTCTTTGTTCATTAGTGTTTTTAACTCTGACTCTGGCATTATTAAATGGATTTGGAACTTTGCCAAGCTTCAACCGTTTTCAGAACATTTAATTAGATGAAATGTGTGCAAAAGCCTTTTGAAATATTATTTATTAATTAATTATATCAACTGACAAAAAGATGGAAGATGCAAGTACCATTAATAATTGGTTAATATGAATAATAATTAATTATTTGGCATTTACTGATTTTTTAATTTATAATTATTTTAGTTTAGTGTAGTAACTAATATATGTATATACTACGATTTTTGGTAAATAAATAGGGGTCTCTGATATGATGAAGTATATAAATTCTATAGACATTGAGCCAAGTCCATCGGACCATCATTGTGATCTTCATAATTATAAAATTTAGATACATACATATATTTTATATATGTATATGTCGAGGCGTAAATAGTAAACGACACTCTAGTTGAGCATAATTGACAATTGGTGAATGGGCTTTGTTCCGTTATTCGCCAGATGGTCAGCGTAGTTCGATGCAAATATGCAGAAATGTTGCGAAAGGTTCTAAGTGGCGTACGTGCCCAAATAAGGTTTGAAGGAGGTTTGAGGAAAGAGTTACACAGGAGATAATTGTTGTGCGTACAATCTTGAGTCACTGAGAGAGAAAGATTTCGCTGTATATCCTAAGACAATAGAATGTGTGTGAGCGATGTAGTATTGATGCTAAAGGCATTAATGATTAGACAGTGAAACTGCCATACGCAATTAACCCTGACATATATATGTCGTATCGGTGTGACATTATGACATTGTGTTAGTTATTATGTTGCAATTGACAGTTGCAGTAGTATTAAAGAGAAACTGACAACTAACGCTAATCGAATGAGTTAGCATTTTAGTGACAATTAAAGGATGTGTCATTAGAAAAGAGACAACCATAGGTTTTTCTGAACCTGGTCTCGGATGTCGCAGAGTGAGAGCGAGAGGGCTATGTCCTTCACTCAGAGTTGCTATGATATTGATGAACGAGAATATGCAACCAAGAGGCAGTTTGACAAGAGTGTCGAAATAGGGCACTTAATCAGAGACGGTTGAGTAAGAAAGACGTTTTGATAATAGAAGTCGGCGACACCTCGAGAATTCGTTACCAAGCAAACATATAATGGAATGCGAGAATAATAATTTTAACGCTACGACATATAAATTAAATATAAATTATGAATACGTAGAACAAATATATCATAGTATTTCAAGAACTTGTATGGCTAGACTTAGTTTTATGGGAATGAAATCAATTTCTGTGTATGGTGAAGGATAGTTAATGTGTCATGCATTCAACTAGATGTGGATGTAGGTATATACATATATTTCATTATATACATATATACCAACAACAAAGTTTACGATTCTACATTTATATAAAGTACTAATATATATGTGCAATTTGAGGTGAAAGGTTCTCTACTGTGAGTAGCCAGCTTCATTACAATTAAAAGCATAGAAAATACGGTCAATTGCTTGATATTCTTAATAATTTGCAGTAAACTTTTTCGGCAGTCGAAAAATAAATGGTGTTTAATTTATTTAAATTGCCCATAATTACGTCGACTCAAGAGCGCTGATAAAAAGCAGAGCAATTTGTAGTTTATGGACATCCCAGTAAAAGGCATATTCAAACTCATTCCGGGTCAGCTGAGCAGATGCTGTGCATAAGAAATGTACAAAACAACAAAAATAACAGCTTAAAAATTTATAACTGCGCCTGATCATAGCAATTAAAGTGAATTTGATTTTAGTTGTTTTTTTTCGCGATTTGTATGTATATATGAAATAAATAAAAAACTGAAAGTGTTTGCTTCCACTTGGTCTGCAGCTTGTGCGTAGCTAAGAGCTGAATTGCACTGACATGGCACAGCTGCATGGGGGTCGAGTCTGCTTTGGCCACGGTCAGGCCCCAAGCTCGATGCTGCAGAGTTGCGGTTGGGGCCGTTAATTGAGGGGCAACTGTCTTGTGGTCACACGGAGTTGCCGTGCCAGCCAACATATACATAAACATATATATTCATAATAAAAGCTGAGGAATGAGTAAATTAAGAATTATGGCTTTGGCATGCAAATTCAAAATTTCCGATACACTATAAATTACTTAAGAGCGGCCAACCGAAAAGAAAAAAAAAAAAAAAAACATGACTACATATATATAAATCAACAAAGAGATACAAAACGTAAAGTCAACAGCAACAAAAATTCAAAAAAATATTTCAATGCTTGAGTTTTGTGCAAAATTTCACTGTCTGAAGACCTTGAACTGCTTAAATCAGGCAAATATCGCTAGGGAAAATGAAAGATGTGGCATTCGCGCTAATTTGGGTGGCCCAACATTATCTCTATCGAATTCGGAAGAAATTTGGATTATGTTGAGTAAACACAATTTTATTTTTATGCATAAGCTTCTTGCATTTCTCACGTATCCCTTCTGCAAAGCGAACAAAGTGTAGATTAAAATATGCAAATATTTATAACATATCAATATTGATATGCATATTTGAATTAATATATTTTGTTCACATATAATATACATTTCAGATCAGTGTATCGTCAGTCAAAAAGCGATTTATAGCTATTACATCCATGCTGCTTATTAAAGCAATTTCGTTCATTTCATTTGTAATAAATTCGTTAGGTTTTACTCTCATTCCGCATAATATCCTATAATATTGGCACATTACAAAAACGATGCACTGCACACTGATCTCTAACGATGCCCTCGCAGCCATTTGCTAAAATTGATCTACCAAATTAAACGCGAGCTGCAGCAAACTGTTAAAAATCGTTAAAGGTAATATCCAGCTGAGATTCTTTTCCCAGCTTCTGTATGTGTGTGTGTGTGTGTGTGAGTATGACTGCATCTATTTGCCACACAATGAAATGATAAATGAATTTCAAACTGTGCGCGTTATTCAAACGCAGTTGTCCATCAGCTGGCAATGCCATTGCCAAGTAGAAGCTCAGACATTGGCTCTGGCTCTGGCTCTGGGTATGGATCTCGCTCTAGCTCGGTTTATGCCTAGTGTTCAATCCTGTTCGCCAATTTCAAGTCGTTTGACTTGAGCTGCTGCAGCTCCCCAAATGTATCTTAAATTGTAATATTTTCTTTACTAACTATAAGTCTAAGGTACTTCCATTTTATCGCGCTGTTCGCGCCAAGCAAATATATATTAATGAAGACCTTAAGTTTCATAAACTTGTCAATTTAATCAGAAAACATTTCCTTATTTTAAAAGGGTTTTATTATTGGCTTAGGCTTTTGATTAGATTATTGATTGATTATTTGTACTCCTAATAACAAAGTATATATACTTTCTTTTGATATTTATTTATTACGAAATAGCAAATTTATGTAATTCATATTTAATTTGTAAGTATAATTATTTAAAGGTCTGTCAATATAGCTCATTACGTTTTATTTCTATTGAGATTAATACAATTTATTATTAATGCCGAGCACATTACTAAGAGGTCAGTGTCAATTAAGTCAATCAAGAAAAATTTATTGCTGTGTATATGATAATATTCTGTATTGAACTTTACTTATACCTATGTAGGTATAATAATACATATAATAAATAAATAAAAAATTAATAAATTAATATATTTAAATATATATTTTTTACATTTTTTCTGCATATTCAAATGTTTTCAAGAGTAATTATTTATATATAAAATATATTAAAAATATATAATAATAATATTATGTATAACTAATAAAAAGAAAGAAAGAAATTTAATAAAACTAGAAATATTTTTGAAATTGTTCTATATATATGCATAAAGTTTACAATTAATTTAAAACAAAATGCAGAGTGGTTTTTAATTAAATTAATATATATAATATATATAATAGATAGAGCATTCAATATTCTAAAGACTTTGAACAACTGTTGCTTCTTGTTATATATTTATTTGTATTATTTTGCTTTCCTTGTCTGCGCCATTAGCATTTCTATTATTGCAGCCATTATCTGGGAAAAGCTTTCCACGTCATTTTTTTAATTACTTTTGAGCGCTGCCCGGACCGGCGTTGGCATCATGCGTGTTCATCATGCAACCAAATGCGACCTGGCCTGGCCCGCTCGCCAAATCACGATCCTTTCGAACTTTCAATTGCAGCAGTTACTGTTGCAGTTGCAGTTGCAGTTTGCCGTTGCCGTTGCCGTTTGCTATTGCTGCTTTGTACAGCTCGCTGATGTGCTAAACGTGCGGCAGTCATTTTAGCCGAAATGATTGTCGATCAGGCGGCACTTAAACTTGCTGCAGTTAGCAGCTAGTTGCTGCTGCAGTTGCTGCAGTTGCTGCAGTTGCTGCTGCTGCTGCTGCTGCAATTAAAGTACACAGATTGGGGATGTGGCGTAAGTGGTTGCGTATATAGTCAGTTGGCACATAAATATGCATTTTGCATGTGGCGCGCTGACAGCTCAGCCGCAAGTGTCAAAAGTGCCTGTCAAAAGCCACCCACATGTCGAAACCATAAACTTAGATCATCTGGCAAGCAGGCAAACGGGCAAACAGTCAGCCAGGCAGCCATGTGATAGATTTATGAAGTTTGCCAGCGTTTCTTTTTTCGGGGCCAGGCAATAATCGGCGGCAGCATCTATAATAAGCAGCTGTCGGCGAGTCACTTGAAATATATGCATTCATGCATGCATGCATGCATGCATGTGTACATGTGTGCATGTATGTATGTATATGTATGCCATATCTCGCACATTGCATGTCTGTTGATTGCTGCGATTGAATGTTGCGTGTCTGCATTGGTAATAAAATGCATTTATATCAAAATCTGTTGCACAGTTAGCAACTGTTTCAATTAAAAAAAAAAATAAAAAAAAAAAAACTAAAAAAAAAAAAAAATGAAAATAAAAATAAAATCTCAACAAGCTTGCCCCCAAATAACTAATTTGAATTGTGCCTCGGCCAGGTGTTAGAGCATCCAAAACTGGGTCATTGCTGTGCCACATTGAACTTCTAAACTGCATTAATCAGGCAACTTAAATACGAACTGGTCGACCAACCTGCTGCTAGCTGCTTTCCCGCTGCGCATTACTCATAGCCAAAGTTTTGGCTAAAATAGCTACCCCCCCCTCTCTCACTCTCTCTCTCTCTCTCTCTCTTTCTCTCTCTCTCTCTCTCAGCTGACTCTATCACTCTCGCTATCCCTTTGGCTAGGCACTTTAATGCCACAATTGAGTGACACTCGTTGGTCGCACTTGTCAAGCCAGCTATTTATCCCATCAGTCGTGACTCAGTGTGCCTTTTAAGAAAATGCATTCAGTTCATTCAATTTTCCATCACGTGCCATTCCCTTCTAAATTTATATTTAGTCAAGGAATGTTCTTACAAAACATATTGCGTTCAAGTACATGTAGCATATATATTAAAAAAAAATGAAATAAACAAAGAAAAAATATATTAAAAATGAAAAAATAACAAGATTAATGCAAAGGTTTTGTAATAAATATAGACTTTAATACATTTTATTATTATGTAATTAACTTTCTGAAATATTCATTTAAAAACTTATTAATTATAAAAACTAAACAAACAAATTGTTTTAAATCATATTAAATAAAAAATAAATAAATTTATTGCAAATCAAAATGTAAATAATAATTTGCAAATAATAAAACATTTACAAACAAAAACTTTCGTAAATTAGAAAATCATGCAAATTATTTTTGACTGTCAACCGATTAGTGAGAGATATATTTAATGTATTTAAATTATAAAATGTATATATTTATCAAAAAATATATTTCAATTATATCCAAAAATAATTATGGAAATTTTATTTACAATTATGTTCATGCGCTTCAAGGGAAAATGTATGCAAATACTAATCTATGCGTATATTTACCTACATTAAAACATGAAACTCTAACAAAGTCTTCAACTATAATTTGTGAAACCATAAATTGAACTATTATTGACCATTGACCTTTGGGCTATACTTTCGCTTTCAAAGTGACTTGTTTTTGGCTCAGTTTAAACGCTTTAATTACGTTAACTGAATTCCACTTAAAATCAGCCAGCGGGCATGTTAACCTTCGCACTTTTAAAAACTATTTTACACATTTACACACCGGCCAAATTGAATTTGCGCGGCTTTTGCTAGCGATCCGCTGCAGTATGCTGCCCCACACTTTGGCAACGCCTCTTTGCTGCTTTCGCCTGACTCATCTGCAACCGGAATTCGGCTGACAGGCAACCGTTGGCCACATGTCAAAGTCGAGCTGAGGGCGAGCCGTGTGCGCAAAAGAAAAACTTTTCTAGCCACAAACGCTGTGGAAAGTGCTGAAAGAGAGAGAGAGAGAGAGAGAGAGAGAGAGAGAGGGAGAGAGAGGGTAGCTGGCTTAGTCGGTGCCTTAATTAGGTCATGCAACCCGTGGGGCAACAGCAGGCAAACAAGCAACAAACTGTTGACAGTTTGGCAAGGTGTGCGATAACTTTGACATTTTGCAGCTGGGTCCCACGCGAACAGCAACAGCGGCAGCAGCAGCGGCAGCGGCAGCGACAGCCAGTTGAGATGTGCATGAACAGCAGTGCGTATGATTTATATTTCAACTTACAGCAAAATGTCGCAAATATGCGAGAGAGAGCAAAAAAACGCCAAACACTCAAATAAATAAAAAAGTGTAAGAAAATGCATTGCATAAGTCGAAGCTAAAGCCAAAGTCAGTCACAGTCACAGTCACAGTCAGCAGTTAGCAGTTAGTGGATGCGGCGTTTCGCATTGTTTCGGTCGAGAGTGACATTTTAATTGCGACTGCCCGCATGATATATGAGCAGTCTTTTGGCCTGGCCAATACAACCACACACACACACACACACACACAAACGTTAAGACGTTCCAACAAGAGTTGGCCATATGCGCCATATGTTGGCGCTGCCAATTAGACAACGCCATCACCGCCACCGCAGCCACCGCCGTCGCCGTCGCCGTTGCGTTCGCTGCCACGTAAATTAATTTAATTATGTCAATGCAAGTTACCTTGGAGCCGCAACAGCGACAGCGACAGCGACTTCGACGTTGACTTAGTTGGCTTAGTTTATTTGTCAAGCAGTGTAAAATGGCGTAAACAACATGACTCGCATGCCAGCAGCAAATGCAGCGGCAGCTGCAGAAGGAGCTTGTAGCATGCAACGTGCTAGGGCTGTAAGATTAATGCCAAACTCGCTTAGCGCTTCGAGCAGAGTAAATTATATTACTAATAGAACAAACTGTACTTATCTCCCTCTGCAATAGAGTTAAAAGTTCTTTCAAGTTAATTACTATATTAAATAATAGATCGTTAAAATATATCAAATTAATCTAGTTGAATTTGAAATTAAGTTGTTATTTAACAGCAAGTCTTCTTTTTAAGTTATTTTTTATTTTTATTTATTTTTTCATTTATTTATTTTTTTTTTTATGTATTAATTATTACGTTATTTAATGATTTCAATTGATTTTTTTAGGCCTATTACTGTATTTTATATTTCATATTTTATATTATACATTTTATATGTAAAATATCCCATTTTGTATTAATTATATAATATTTTTGTATGACGGTACAACAACTTCTTTGGCAGCCCTCGTTGGCTGCCCGCATTTCTTGCCATTTTGTTAGTACGCGGCGCTTTTGTAATTAATCAAACCCGAGCGAATTGACAGCGTGTAGACAGAGCAGCGAACATGCAGCTTAAAACCGAATCCAAGTCCAAGCCCAGCAATGTCCCATGTCCGGATCCATGTGACGTGTCCCGCGTCTGTGTCCGTGCCACCATGTGGCATCTCCAGTCCAGAGTGAACTTTTAACTTTTTCGTTCGGCTGCGGCCTTAAAGTATCATCGTTCCGGTCGAACATCAATGCCAATGCCAAATGCGACGACATGTTGTGGTGTTGGAAAATGAAAAGTTCGGCCATAAATTCAAGTGGCGAAACGAAGTCCAGTAGGAGGAGGCGGTGGCGGAAGAGGAGTCTGCCTGCCTCAAGGTCCATTGTACAAAATAAATGCTTTGGCCTTATCGCATTTGCCATCAAAATAAATTTCCACCTGTGCCATTCGCAAATTGCAGTGATACCTGTTCGTTGTTATTTTCACTCGATGCGAAAAACTCTACGCAATGCAACTCAGTTCAACTCAACTCAACTCAACTCAACTACTGACACACAATTCGAGTTTCCTTTTCGCAATGCAACGCAACGCAATGCAACGGCATGGCAATTATATAGCAATTTCCACACGTATCGAACATTGATCTCATTGAGAGCACGGCCCGCGTTACTGCCCTCAGCTTGATAGTCACTAAAATTAACTTACAAAACAAAAAAAAAGCAGCAATTGTTGTTGCAGCAACACGCTTAACTAGCTAGTTGTGGGGCCTAGAGATGAGCGTTAGTTGTGAAGCCGAAGCTAAATGTCCAGCTGAGATGCGCAAAGGGCCAATGCAATGAAAGGACACTAGAGACGACTGACAGCAGCAAAACAAGCATATTTACTCATTTTGTTTATATATATATATGTATATATCGGGTATTATATTTCGTCGCAATAGGTTTGTTGTATGCTCAATGTTTCCGAATCAGCACGTAATGAAGTATTTAAACAGAACTAGACAGGGTTAAACACGTGCTCATATGATGAAACTCGAATTGACAGAGTGAGTTCTGATAGGCTTTTGTCAGACTGACGATTTGTAAGATTATGTTTAGTAAGCATGTCATTATTTTATTAAAAAAAAAAACCAATTATGTCAAGTTATGATAAGTTTTGTCTATATAGAGATGAAGCGAATACAAAATATAAAATATATAAAATACAAACTATACTATACTATATACTATTATCGGTAACACTTAAGTATAAGTATAATTATAAGTATTATTAAGTTAACCAAACTCATCAACTGTGTTCAGGAACTGTCTCATCTATATCATATTCCAAAACTCGTTATCCTTTCCTATCTATCAAATTGAAACACTTCACATCGCTAGCTGCTGTCAACGCCAAACAGTTGAAATGTATCTTTAAGCTATTTAGTTTTTTCTTATTTTGCAAATATGCCTTTAGTGCATCTCCTGGCTGCAGTCGCTGTTGGACTTCAAAGGAAAACGCAGTACGTGCAATTATGCGCCACGCTGCGTGTTATTAGAACTGAGTCCCTCAGCGACAGACTTGCTGAATCGCTGATGTCCAGGCCGTCATTTGATTGCCATGGCTGCGTACATGCCGGCGATTAACGGCTGATTAGACGGCCAAGCTGAGACAGCGATAGGCAGATACTGAGGCGCAGATACGGTCAGCGCACGAGCGAGAGATTGAAATGTATCTGCTGCATGTGTATCTATTACTTGGCTGCATTTATGAGTGCTGACTGCTTGTAAATGACTCGCAAGATGCCAAAGAATTCGTGACGCAGTTGTAAGTCAGCTAGAAGACGTGCGCTTTATATTAAACTTAAAAAGCAAAGCTCAGCGGCAATTAGATAGCAGCTAATAGAGCGGAAGTCAATGTCACTTTAATAAATGTAGTTCTTGAACCTCGAATAAAGACTCGAATACTTTTAAAGTACAAAGCTGTTCACAATTATCTCAAGTGTTTCAGAACGCATTGAGTTAAGCAGTATTTTAATATCTCAAATTTAGACTAAAATAAATATACTTACCCAATTAAAAGTCAACAAGGAACGAATTTCTCATGTGCTTCGAGTATTTCAAGTGCATTAAAACTTAATTTATGTAGTTTCCATTGCATTGCCAGCACACAATATCATCAATATCAATGGACCAATTGCCGAGCACTTAAAATAGAAAATTGAAAACTGTAGAACGGAAAGACTGATGTGATACAAAGCAAATAATTCGCATAAATCAGAAACTCGAAACGATATCGAAAATGTGGGTCACTGGGCAAGGGGCCCATTTAAATGGAAAAACACACTTCAAAACATTTTTAATGGAAGGGGATGAGGAAAGTGAAATGGGAGCGGGAGATGGAGCCGGAGGAGCAACGGCGTGTGGCCCTGTTAACCACATCAATCGAAAATATAAGAAGCCAACACACAGTAGCCAAAAAACATATATATCTAAACAAAGGGGCAAAAACCTTGCACAATTATCAAAAGAAAAGCAAATCTATACATATATATATATATATATATCTATGTCTGTATGTAAATCTGAACAACAGTGAGATAAACACACATGAAAGACAATCGTAAAATAGGCAACAATTACAAATTCAATTGAAATGAAAAGCAAATCGAAATGTAATTTTTCTATCTGTGAGATATGTGGTTGCAGACGTGCCAGTGTGTCTGGCAGCGTTAATGAAAAATTTCACTTTTGCTCAACTTCAAACAGGCCAAATACAATGCTGTTGTTGTTGTCGAAAACCACTTGAGCTACTTTTAACAGCAACAGCAACAGCGGCAACAGCAGCAGCAGCAGCAACAAGACAGCCGACACATACAATAATTATGACGATCAATTTAGATGCAGATTGCATTGCCGCAGCGACTCGGTGCAGTAATTGAGGTGGGGCAGCTCCAAACGCCCACCACACATACATAAACACACACACACACACATGCACATGCACATGCACAGATACAAGCTTGTATCTCACAGATACATTTGTATATATCGAATGCCTCGGACTTGATTGCTGCTGCTTTGCTGCTGCTGCTGCTGTTGCTGGTCTTATGGCCAGCTGTTGTTTTGAACATTTTCAATTTCCATTTCGATCTGCTGCTTTGTTTGCATACCAAACAGCAACTGCAGCAACCGAAAAAAAAACATTGTCATAATAATTATGAGCAGATAAAAAAAAAAAAAGAAAATAAAATGCCTCTAGAGCAACGCCTTCGCATTGGCCGTGCTCAGCAATTAGGTAGCCAACGGCATACACAAAAATGATTCAAATTTATATATACCCCATAATTATAATACAGTTTTTTGCTATAGCAAACAGTAGCTCGGCTATTCTAAATGCAAATGAAATCAATTTAAGGCTTAAATGTTTTTGATAGAATATTTTATATAAAATATTTTGAGTTGAGATTAGAATTTTTTGAGTGTTGTTAGTAAAAGAAATAAAGACAAAAAAATTTAGGTTTAAAATAATTATATAAAATAAATATTAAAAAAAAAAAACATGTTTAATTATAATTATTATATAAATACTAAAAGTTTATTTATTGATATTTTTGTAACTATTTTTATTATTATTTAATAAACATATAAGTGTAATTATTTTTTTTTAATATTTTAAAAACTTTTGCTAGCTGTAGATTTATAAAAAGATTATAGAAAACATCTGCATTTATCCATATGCATATCTTTATCTACATATATATATCTTTAGCTGACAAATATAAAAACTATAAATTGAGATATTTATCCATAGCTCCATCCATATCAGCTCAATATACTTTTATTTGCTTTTTGAATTGCACTTGTTATTTTTTTTCCTCTGACTTTAATTATTTCTTGTGCTAGATATCTACGCACACACGCACACACACACACGCTGACGCTCACGCACACCACCAGTAGCTGACTACTTCATATCAAGAGGCACAAAAACTCATTAGAAGATGTCGAAAGAAAGAGAAACGCTTGAAAATGTAAACAATGCACTTGATTAGTAGTGTACGGCAATAGACAGCTGCAATTGGATGATAAGACACGGTTAATTAGCTGCTACATGCTGCCTGCATTGATAAGCAAATGCAAACACTGATGGCATCCTCTTAACATTAACTGTGTTTGTGTGCCATTTTAATTGTTGCTTAAAGATTCATGCTGCCAGAGGCCGTTCTTTTAATGTCGAATACCAAATTCTTATGCTTATTTCAGTGCAGTATCGCCAGCCATGCCGTCTCGTTGCACGTGTGTGTATGTGTGTGTGTATTTTAATGTATAAACAATTAAATCCCATTGAATGCATCCGGCCCTGAAAAATGTATAATGTAAAATGTAACTGAAAACGAAAACGAAAACGAAAACGAGAAATCTTATGCTTGTTGGATGGGGAGGAGGTCAAACGAGCGATGCAAACGCCCGCCCACCCGTATGGCTGCTGTTGCCATTGTTGTTGTTGTTGATAAGTGTAAACAGAAATGAAGAGAATCTTAACGAAATGAATTTTAAAGTGAAATTCTTAAGACCTGCAGCCGGTGTATACATATATGAAAATTAATGTCGTTGTCCGTTTCAGTCAACAAAAGCCACAGAAACCACAAAAATCGACAAGCGGAAGTGAGCCGAGTACTGGAAGCTCTCTACGACGATTCTGCGTTTAAAATTCGGATTTTATATTATTTTCAATCTGACTCTGAAAGCGGAAACTGCAGCTTTGCCAACCAGCTGGCCACAAGCTGACCCAATACGGCTCATACATTTTTAATTTTTCATTTTCTTTCTAACGTATTTCAAATCAATGCCTTTTGGTAAAGATACACGCACCAGAGACACAGACAGACGCATTTCGTATTTGGTTACAACCGCAGCACGTATAAGTACGCCAGATACACTGAGGCAAATTTATGGTTATTTTTATTATAATATAAACATGTGTTTTTTTTTTTTTTTTCATTAATTTTAGTAGCTTTGTTTTAATTATATTTTCTAACTATTTTCTTTATTTGTGCTAAATAATTGTCTATATAATTTAATTGATCTTAATTTCATTGAATTTGTTAAATATAATTTAATACAAAATTAATTTTTATTCTTATCATTTTCATAATCGTTTACTTTTTTTTTATAATATAAAGATTGCTTAAAAAACAAAACAAAAAATTATATATATGTATATATATAAAACAGATTTTATTTATAAATTACATATATTTAATTATATATATTATATATATATTTAATTATTTTATTTCAATTTATAGAAAAAAATATATTTTATTTAGAACAAATTATATTTATTTATTTTAATACATTTGCATATTTAATTTAAAATATATCGATATATTGCTGAGCTCAGCTATAATTAGATATTCTAGAGATTTGCTATACAATTTTGCTGAATTGCAACATTATGTATACAATGAAGTTTTGTAATCATATTTAAATAATTGATAAATTTCTTAGTCTTTATTCTATATCTCTCTGTCAAATCAAAAAATTTGGTTAAAGTGTATTTACATTTTCGTCACACCAGGTGGCGTTTTCAGGGCTTTACTCGTAGAAATTGAGCTATTAAATAATTTCTGTCACACAAATTTGCTTTTATTGTTTATTTCCGTTTGCTTGGGGGTGACACGCCCCACTCTTAACAGTTGGCTCTCACCTGCTAACAATGCCTGTGGCGTCTTCCCAGCTAATTAACGTCATTATACACAATTTTATATATTTACCTGTGATGATGGGCCTATTGCTTGGCACATTTCCATTGACTCTTTGCCTCTCACTCATTCGAGTTGAGTTTTTGTCACTTTGAGTTTGTTTGTCTGTTTGTTTGTTGGTCTCTGTGACTCAGAGGCATAGTGCTCCACCCTGTTCTGCTTTGATCTTTGTTGTCTTTGCAATTCCCAGTGCCTTTTGATGTTGAAACAATAAAAATTTTCAGCATTTGGTCGCAACATTTTTCTATGACTTGGTCTTGACTCTCTTCCGCCATTTGCGGTGGCGTCTGCTTCCATTGAAAGAAAACCTATTAAAAAGGCAAATCACAGTCAGACCTTGTTGCTGTTGTTGTTGTTGTTGTTGTTGATATTGCACCATGCAACACGCAACAAGTGTCAACTTTTTAGCCATGTGAGTTACTTGGCGTGGCGTCGGCTTTTCTACCTTTAACTTTGCCTCTATTATACGATGACAATAAAAGCAGGAAAAGCCGAATAGCAAAAGGAAAATACAAAAAAAAAAAATATATATATATATATATATTAGTACCTCTGCCTAGACCAACTGTCTGTCTATATAATTGACAAGCAGCGTTCATACCGCCCATTCCTCTGTGTGCGTCTCTCTCACTGTCTGTTTGTTTGTGCGACTTTTTTCTCACCCTAGTTTGATGGCAGTGTACACACACACTGTACACACTCACGTCACACACCCAAGCACGAATCTGAATCCAAACCAAAGCAAATTGTTATCACAGCGAACAAAGCACTCGTGGAAAAAAGTAGAGACTGTCACAAATCGTTGGCTGCGTAAAAAATGATTTTTAAATATTTATATGTGCAGGCCATGCAATTGGCATTGCCATATTTGAGTTTATATATGGTAATATATATACATATATATATATAGCATACATGTGTGTATGTATGTATGCAGCTTGTTCCTTATGCTGTGTGCAAATAAAACGCGCAGTTGTGACATATTGACCCATGCAGTGGACACTCCTCAGCCACTCTTTCCCTTCCATTTGGCATCAATATCAACTGCAATTCATTTTTTCTCTTCTTGATTCATTTTTTTTGTTTTTTGTTTTTAATCTCTTGGGTTGAGTTTCGCCCGTGCGTCAATAATTGCAATAGTAAACATGGCCATGTGCAGCATGCAATATGCATCAATGAAAAAATATGAAGCATTAAATGCAAATACAATAATATATTTAAAAGATTTTCGTATACACTGCTCTCGCTTGTTAACAATTGTGTATTGTGCTTTAAGCAAAACTTGTATTTCCTGTGAATGAACACTTTGTTCAGGTTCATTCAGTTTGCATCGGTCTACGTCACAGGCAGTGTAAACATTTATCAGAATATTCTGTTTACATTTAGCTTATCAATGAGATCGATCAATCGGCCGTGCAAGGTTTTTGTTTAACCCACATAAATTTCCAAGAAATCAAGACTTGAATTTTCATGGTTAAACAACATAAATCATGGGGTAGAAATGAACAATATTCGATTAACACATTAAAAAATAAATATTATTTTTATTTTATATATAGATATCAGCTGAAGATGAAGATATCAGATTATATTTAGGAAAGTTACTTGTAATCTTCAGCATGTTTTTTTTTTTTTTTTTGCTTTAAAATCAGGCTAATTAAATACCGCTGCTATCGCCATCCAATCAATTTGACCCAGTAAAAAAAGTTTAAATACATTTCCGCTGATGGCACTGCAACAACTGCATCAACAAGAACCAATCTGATGTATAAATAAACAGCCGTGTAACCGAACTTAAACAAACCATTTGTCGTCGCTGCAACCAATCGGCTTTCGATGTGACGACACATTGATTACATTCCGCATACACTCGATGCTTCGACTTCGAGTTGCTTGCTTGCCCCTTGCCACAGACTCTGATGCTACTGTGCTCGCAACAGGGGCAAACTGTGACTGCTATAAGTGAATTTCTCGGATAAGAATCGCGTACATTGCTCATTACAGCGTAAGCGATATCATAGAAGTCGCCAGAGCTGGCTAAATGAGAACGCAAACTCAACTCGCCATTGTCTAAGAGTGGGCGTTGTTTATGTGCTTACATCTATGTGCATGCCTCTGCATATGTGTATATACTCCATTAAAGATTATTCGGAATAATCATATATGAATATGAAGCTATTCCCCAGTGTGGAAATTATTTAAACTGTGCCACATTGTAAAATGTAAACGTAAAAGATCTCCACTTCAGAATCGTCAATTATTTATAATAATATTGATAGATGGGAATATACATTTTTTCTAAATTATATATTCATGTATAAATTTTTTAAATTTTATTAATTTATATTTTTTTATTTTATTTAAATTGTTATTTAATCTTAACAATATTGTTTTTTTTTTATTAAGTAATTATTCCATTATAAATTAAATAAATAAAATTTCAAAATAGAATAATTTTTTTTTTTTTTAAGGTTTGTAATCTTTGTTATTCCATGAACTTATTTCAATTAAGGAATAAAAAAAAATTAATATAATAATTGCTCTTGAATATACTTGCTTTTTACATATAATATATAATATATTTTCCAATAAAAATATATATTCGAAAGCAATTTTTTAAATTAAATTTATTTATATATATATTATATTTTAAATTTAGTTTATTTATATATATTTATATATACATATAATTTTTTTTATATTTTAAAATTCTTTATTAATTTTTTTCTTTTATTTAAATTATTATTTACATTTAAAAATATTCATACAGTTTTTTCTCTATCAAGTTATTATTTTTATATTAAATTTATTTCATGAACTTCTTTAAATCTATTTCAATTTAGGAAAGAAAAAACAAATGGAATTTAATAATTGCTTTTTCTTTTACTCAAGCTCAAATTACAATCATTTTACGCTTTGCTTGTTGTTCGATTGAAGTATTTAATATTCGTTGTATTGCAGCTTATTTTCCTGTTTGTTGTCAAATGCATTGGGGATTTGTTCCTGTTGTTGTTGCTCGTTGTTGTCCGCTGGCAGCTGATAATATGATTCGTGTCCAATGCGATATGAGGCGTTACAACGTCATCCCATTGCAATCTGTGGCATTGCGGCTCGCGCTTCGATTCCACACACTGCAGCCTGTCTTTGTTGTTGTAGTTGTTGTTGTTTTTTCACATTTCATTTGTTTGTGTTGTCACAAAGATAGAGATACTCGTATACATAGACATAAATACAAGCGCACGCGTTAAGCACACAATTATGCAGACAGTCAGGCATTTGGAATTTGCTGCTTTCGGTTCTTCGGCTATTCGGTTATCGAGTGGTCGAGAGAGGTGTGAAGGGTGTGAAGGCTGCCCCTTTGGCCATGTCGGCCCATTCGACAGCTCCATTTTACACTGAAATTAGATAAACAAATAATAACAGAGTGGAGAGGCCCGAATTCAATAAACAAACACAAACTCTGATTGCACAGCACAAACACGTAGTTTTTTTACAACACGGTTCGGCGACAAATCATGTCTTATAGTGAGGAAGAACTTGTTCACAGTTTGAGCATGTAAGTGTAGGGTATTACGCTTGTGTGGTGAAGAGTAAAGGGCAAAGGCTATTCTATTTAAATATAATTAAATTATAAGAAAAAATAACATACAAATTACAAATTAAATATGTAGTGAAAAAATATTAATGAAAAAATTAAAATTAAAATTAATTTTGAAATCATTAAAGTAATTTATATATATAAAAAAAAAAAATGAAAATGAAAATAAATTAATTAATAAATAAAACATTTTCTGCTTTGGTAATATTTAGAAAATATTCTTTATTTATTCATTATATACATTTTTTATTATTTTATCAAAAGAATATTTTTGATATATTACCAAATCATTTTTAAGAGCATCCGAACTTCGTTAACAATTTGTTTGTGTCAGATGCCTCAATTTCACTCGCATGAGAAAATTTTAATGGAGAAATGTTGGCGTCTGCTTGCTAATATGCAAAATCAATAGACATAACAGAAAAATGCATACGCACATATATGCATATACAAATAAATAATTATGGATGTATGTATATATTTATGTATAACTATAAATATCTGCGTTTCACATTTCTCATCGCGAGGTGTAATTGGAGCTTGAATCGCCATCCACTCCAGTTTCAATTCGATCGTATTGCAAAAGGTAATTAGTTAGCTAAAAAATTAATCAATATAATATTTTTTTTTCAACTACTTTCATAAGAATGCAGCGAATTGTTGACAGATGTTTTGCAATAAATTTGAATAAATACCAAAATGGCATTTAGAGCTGCGGTTAGGGAAATTAATAAATACGTGTTAAAACATAAAAAATATTTATAGATTCCTTTTGCTATGAATAGAAATGTATATATACATATATATTTGTTTTTAGTTTATCAGTTCATAATTAAATTATTTACTCACTATAAATATAATGTGATAATAAATAGCATGTTAAGCCAGTTGATTTCTTTATCAATATGTGTCGAGCTATATTTATTTATTTTGTATTACTAGATTATCACTCTATATTTATTTAGTTATCAGTTTTTTTTTTTACAGCTATCAGTCGACGAGTACGTGCCATAGATCTCAATGATAACTAACACTCGATATATAGAGAAAGCTAGCGAGAGACTTATCTTGTTTATTGCTCATATAATATATCAGCAAAGCATTAGAGAAAGATTCAAATATAATATAGAGTAACTAGAAGAAACACTAAGATACTTTATGTGAGATACTCTACAAATGCTTAAATTCTAAAATGAAGTACAAATATTTCATCTTGAAAACATTTACCTTTTTGATATGCTAGTTGACATACTTGGGATGATGTGATATAGTACCATATATATGTACTTGTATATCATATAATGATAAGATAATACATATACCAACAAGCTAACCAAGATGCTTAAAAAAATAGTCACAATATCAAATGGATCAAGTTAAAAAAAAAAAGATGATACATAGAAAAATATTTTTAAAATATGGTAGATGAGTTTCTAATCATTATTTAATGCTTATCAGGCGTACATTTTATTACTCAATACATTTATTCAAAGAGATTCTTTCCAGAGAATCTTCAAATCAAGATACATAAAATATTCGTCTGAGTAATAAACAAGAGTTAAATATCACATATACCTCAATTAAATATATTCTAATGGCTAAAGTATTTTTGGATATATAAATCTCTCAATGGAGAGCATGACAGCTAAACGTACTTTGACTATGAGATATAGCTGAAGCTGCGCTAAGGCTCTGTTAATCTTAGCATTCGATATTCATAGCTTTAGCGGTATTTCTTTATAGAGTATGCAAATTAACTAAACTCTAAGCAATAAACTCTTCAAAACGTGTCATTTACGACTTTAATAACTGACAGTTGTTGTTGCTCAATATACTTGGCCATAATTCGAATTATCGCATTGAATCTTATGCAAAACTATAACAATTGCAAACGCATGCGATAACTTTTGCAATCATAATAAAAAATAAATAAATAAATATATAAGAACTGCAGCCACAACTGCAACAACAACAACTTTAACCATTTGCATTGCAATTCGAATGGCTAAAATGTTGTTGTTGTTGGTCTCTAAACTGAGAAATTGCCATTTGAATAGATTGCCTGATGATGATGGCTAGCACGATGGGTGGCCTCCCCGGAACGGGTGGGCGTTCAGTTTCGACTGACTAAAAATCTAAAACGATAAATATTTAAAAAAGAGCCAAAGCAGCAACGTGGGCGCTAGCATGGCTGGCGATCTATGGTCTCTACCGCTCTCGTTCTCTCTCTCTCTCTCTCTCCGTCCGTGAAGCAGTCTTGTTTGCAATTTAGATAAGTATTATGACATATTTAACACTCTCTTTCATATGAGCGAACGATTTCATGTTTATTTACTGAGAATCGAAATAGAATATGGAAATTGTGCACAGCAACTGAAGATAGATTTTAGCAGGCCAAAACGAAAAATCAATGAAATGCAATTACGGCAAATGCATTGTGGGAAAGCTACTGAGAAGTTTGGCTGCTTGGATGCTTGTCTTGACTTTGGCTTGCTTATATTGCAATGCATATAAGTGCATAATAATAACAATTGTTGTTATTGTTATTGATGAGAAGGGCGTGTGTCTGTGTGTGTGTCTAAGCCGTAAGCATAACTGATAAGCTGCACTTACCTGCATTGATAATTTAGAATATATATTCTATAGTGCAATAACAATATAGGCATAATATTGTGCCACAAAAGCCAAATGACATCTGTCGTTTCCGTTGCTCCTGCTTGTGTGTTCCTCCCCACCAAAACCCAACCACAAAGTATCAAAACTCTCCTAAATATGTGTGCGTGTGTGTGTGTTTGTGTGTTTGTGTGCCTTTGGCGCACCCATAATTGAATAGCTGTGTATGTGTGTGTGCGTGTGTGTGCGATTGCGGGTGTTTGCTTTAGTTTCCATTTTGACTGGGTTTGGTTTTTGGGTTTCAGGTCGTCTGTCTGTCTATCAGTCGGACTGTCAGTCGATCTATCCATCCAGCTATCTGTACAATTTACTCTACTCCCCTTTTGTTGTATCTGCTTTTCAATTGTTATTGTTCTTGCATGTTGTATGTTGCATGTTGCATGCTCTGGCTGCGACTCGTCGTGACACCAGCGATAGAGGTTGCGCCGCAACACTCACGTGTCTTTCTAATTTGTAAGAGTTTAATTTGATTATACTCTTAATGACAAACAAATGTCATTTCCGATCGAATATAGATACAAAATATTGCCGTTGTAAGTCTGGCAGAATATGAAAAGAAGTTTATTGAACTGAATACATTGTGGAAAAGTGAGACGTGTGGCCGGCCAAAGGGAATGTAGAAAAGGACTGAGCAAATTAGCTTAACATTTATTTTATGGTGTTAGCTATAGTAAATCGGACTCTGATTCAATTGTAATAAACAATCTAAGGGCAAAGTTTTAATAATGAAACATATTTGAGCCATATTTAAATTGAAGATGTTTTCATATCTTTGTATACATATATTACTAGAAATTATTATTCAATTTAACTGAATTTAAATAAATTTATTATATAATTTATCTTACTTTGAATAATATATTAAATATATAAATAAAATTTATATTCAATAGAAGTGAACAGAATATTTGAAAAGAAAAATCATTTTTACGAAAATAAAATAAATAAATAAAAAATATGCAAATTAAAATGTTTTAAGAATACAAAATATTTGTGTATAGAATATGTCATATTTAAATTTTACGAAAAAAATGAATATTGAATTTAACCAAAATTAAATATATTTTACAAATATATATTCATTTTTCATTTTATTAATTTAATTTAAATATATTGCTTTAACAAATATATTATAATTTTTAATTATAATTTAATTTAAATATTACAAATATATATATTTTTATTATTAATGTTAATAATCTTATTATAAATATATCCAATATTATATATATATATATATATTTGTTAAAGTAATATATTTAACTTTAACAAATATATATTTTTTTAATATTTGCTTTCTGATTGAAGCAAGAAAAATGCTTAGAGCACTTGGAGTTGTTTTAGTACTTACCGACTTACTCCTTCGTAAGCTGCCTCCTCTCTCAAATCTCAAATTCAGGCATTGTTTCTTAATAATTATCCTTACATTAACCCTTCTCTATGCTACAGCTGAGAACTGTCATTTATATTTTGGAATTCAGCTTCTATTTTTTCACCATAATAAATTTTCATACTTGCTCTATAATTATCTCGCTTTTACTTTGTCTTCACTTCTCCATTTCGCAATGATAGAAATTGAGCTGTGCGTTATTCCTTTCATATATTATAAGAATATTATAATATAATAATATATTAAAATCTCAATATTATTATTTTTTTTTTTTTTCTATTTTAAATAATATTCTATCTTTGAACTTCCTACCAATTAAATATAATAAATCAATCGCATTTAATTGTTATAAATAGTAGAGACTTATTTAAATCGATCGACAATCTTGATAATTCTCTAACATATTTCACATTTGTGTGTGTTTTTTTTTTTCAATTTTAATCTTGAATCTAATTTCCTCGGCACACACAAAATTTCTGATTCCTAGCTCTACACAGTCTGTAGTTTTTCTCTATCATTTTTTCCAGCTTGTACTTTGTATTTGGTCATATCTCATATGGCTACATTATTGGGTAGATCATAGATAATATTTTCAATGAAAACCAAAGCAGAAACTAAGCAGCCAACATAAAGAGAAATAGGAAAAGGAAAAACAAAATGTTGAGCAGCTCTCATGCATTTTTGAGCAGCAGCAGCGGCAGCAGCAACAATCTTATCTATGAAACTAACTTCAACTGCAAATGGCTTCGAGTGTTATGAATTATTAATAATAAATTACAAATTACATTGTAGGCGAGAGAGAGAGGGAGAGGGAGAGGGAGAGAGAGGGAGAGAGAGAATGCATGCACAACGCTAATGAAATTTCAATTAGCTTGTCAGATCGAAGGAAGTGACTGCAAGGGCCTATGCAAGTTTTATCTGTGACTGGCAGACAAGAGACTTCCATTCGACTTGAATCGAATCTTGTGAAATCTTAACCCATTTTATATTGACAAGTGTAATTATGCGCACGACACAATTGCCATGTCAAATATAATCAAATAAATGTTGAATGCAAAGCTGTGCGTTATGCAAGACGTATAGTCACTCGCACACATACACACACACACACACACACGTGAACATGTCACGTTGCAGTTTTGTCATCCTTTTGTCTGCCTGCCTGTGGCTGAGCACAGGCGGGGCATTCCTAATGACATAAAGACGTGTTGGTGGTCCTTTTTGGACAATTAGTGTTTGGTGATTCGGTATACTCAGACCGTGTTGCACCTGCAGCAAGCATAGCCTGCTGTAAAATCTGCATGCATAATTTATGTTATATTTTTTAGCTCTATGCTTCTCAGCTTGGGTATTATGATTTTACTGTGACCCCATGCTAACCACAAAAGTGAAACAGAGAACACTGAGAATTGGCTAAATTATAAAATATAAGAATTTAGTTTTCGGCAAAATAAATGAATCATTTTATAAAAGTGAGTTACTAACAACATTTCTAATCAAATGCATACATATTCAACTGAGATGGATTTTTATTTTACATAATCGTTTTAAGTTATTAAACTGACTATAGAGTAATAGCTACTATAATATAAAAATATATTGAAGAACAACTGAATATATTTGTTGTTGATAAATTATATCTCAAATATATAATAGTTTGCTTAAAATCTTCTATTACAAACGCATTTTGATATTACATTGCATAATAATTGCATAGATAAGCTCGAGTCCGCACAGGGAAACGAACGGGCTAAAGAACAGTTTATGTAGATATATTTAATTACAACTATATATATATATATATACAGCAAGTAAATGTAAAGTAGATCCATTTGAAGGGTATATGAAAGTCGTTGATTGCTTTTTAAATTTCAATTGATTTGTACATATTTGATTCTGCTTACAATTTTAGTCATTGATTGCCCAGAGTTCGTTAGTAATTTTTTGATTGGGAAAAATTATTTATGACTCGTACTATTTGTAAATGCAAACACACGCACACACACTTAAGAATTGATTCTTTCGACTTGTTGTTATATCTTTGTTTCTGCTTTTCTATGTGTGTGTTTTTTTTATTCCTAATTGGAATTCATGCAACGGGCATTTGCATATTGCTTTGTTGGCCCTGGCCTAGCCAGGCATGGCTTGGCCTGGCCCGGCACTTGCCTGGTTTCGTAACTGTATTTTTCAAGTGCCTAGAAAGGTTCTGCTTAATTGTGGTCACAACTCAAACTTAATCATAAAACAGCCCATACGCATATCATAATGTGTGCGCCTGTGTGTGAGTGTGCGAGTGCGCGAGTGTGTGGGTAAGGGTTTCTCGAGAGGGGAAAAGGGAAGAGTACACTTTGGTACCCAATCAAGCATGCGCGTGAGTCGTACCATCTTTTTGCGTTCGAACTGGCTGCTAACTGAATTCAATTACCAAAGTGCCTACTATATGCAAATAAGCCACAAGTGCACTTGACAAAACGCAAACACACACACACACTCGTTTGTCCAGTGGCCGGCCAACAGTTACAGATACAAATGCAGATTCATAGATATATAGATACAGAGTGCCAGTTGCTGGCTACAAATAAGTGAAGTTGTTGCACTCGAGCTACTGGCACTTGCCTCCAGCTGCTCCCGATCCCACTCCACACGTCCGCCTCCCAACCTCTCTGCCCCCTCCACTGCCACAGTCGCAGTGTGGACCATGTGAAAAGTCGGCGGCGTGCAGATAAAAACCTTAATATAAGCATAATTAAGTTGATGATTTGTACAAAAAAGGAGACGAGAGAAATGATAAACACAAGTGGCTGCTGGCTGCTGGCTGCTGGCTGCTGCGCCAATGTATGTATATATATATGTGTGTGTGTGTGTGTGTGTAAGTGTGTTGCGTATTGTTGCACTGTTGTTATATTGAAGCGGGTCTAGTACAGTGAGCATTCATAGCAAGACAAAAGCAAGCCAGATAGATAGATAGTCAATGGGTTTTATTGTTTGAAAAACTACTTGAACTCAGACACTTGAGCATTTGCTCTAAACTGCCCTTAAAACACATGAGACAATCATAATTTGGTCTTATCTCATTTAGAATAGCATTCATTAGTTGACTAATTGAAAAATACAAATGGAGCTCAAAATGTGTATATACATATATGCGTGTACTAAAAAATGAAAAAATAAAAAAACTCGAACAAAAAAATAGAAAAATAGAAAGATAAACAATTTAATACATATTTAATTTTAATAAAATTGTTGTGGACTTTTTAATTAATTTATTTATTTCTTATTACCATATTTGATTTATTTATGTTATTTATTTATATGTATGTTTATATTTTTTTTATTAAATTTAATAAACAAACTTTTATTTCTATTAAATAAATATTTAAATATATACTACGAATGATTCAAGAAAATTATTTAGAGTAGAATACATATTTAGATCTTTTTTAAATTTTAAAGAAAATTTTTAAGATTTTTTTTTTTATTTTCCTGAGTTTTTGATAAGTTTATTAATGTGATACTAATCGTTAATTTTCATTGTTATTTTATATTGAGTTTTTTTTCCAATATTTTATTTTACTTTATATATATTTTGTATATTTTTATTTTATTTTAAAAATATTTATTTATTTTATTTTTTTTTAAATATAAATATTTATTAACTAAAACATTTTCAATTTTTTTTGTTAGCAAATTTTACAATTTTTTTAATACAATTTTTATTTTTAACGATTGCTCTAATTTGATATATTTCATATTTTATTTGTTTCATATCTTTGTCAATGCAATTAATTTTTTTATTTCGTTTATATTTTTAGTAGTGTATTTTGTATGCGCCTTTATGTTTGTATATTGTTTAGCATGTATTGAAATATCAAATATATTTTTGGATATTTTAATATTATATTGATATTATTTCAACACTTGCATTGCTGTCTTACATTCCCTTGCATGCGTTCATCAAGTTGAGTCTCCACTGTATGCTGTTTGCATTTGAAGTTTCAGTCACATCATTGAGTTTTCCTTCCTAGCCTTCGAGTTCTACGCAGTTATGATGGGTTGATGATGTATTGCCCGCTGTTGCTTCTGTCTCTTCTTCTTCTTCGGCTTGGACTGCCTGCCAAAAAATTTGTGCGATGACGCCGCATTCAAGTTCAATGGACTGTTTTGTTATTGCTGTTGCTGTTGCTGTTGCTGTTGCTGTTGTTGGTGCTGTTGGTATTGGTATTTCCGTAAGTCACAACAGACAGACATTGCATAACAATTAGCTGAGAAATTGCTGTAGTTCTTCAACCCGAAAGAGCCGCAAATAATAATTCACAAACATTTCAAATCGATGTCTTCATTAGGCTTTTCAGTCCGCCATATGTGGAGCTAAAACTGGAAACTAAAACGAAGAGTCTGTGTGTGTGTGTGAGTGTGTGTGTGTGTGTGATGACACATTTGGCTTCCAATTTTGGATAGTTGGGCCAGTATTGAAAGTGTCTATGTCGATGGCAAATTTATGCTTAATGAGCGTGTCGCTCAGTTTGATAACTCACAATGTTGAGAAACTGAAAATGAGGCTAAATTTGTTCCACATCATGTTTTTCAGCTGCTGTTGGCGAGGTAAACAAAAGTTCTTTTGTAGCTTTGATTGTTTTCTTTCTTAGATAGAAGGCTGTCTATAAATAACTAAAAGCCAGTTTCTAGTTTCTGACTTTTGCACAAATTCAAAACACAACAAAAACGGAGTGAAATGAAAACAGCAAGCAAAAAAAAAAAAAAAAAAATTAGAATAAAAAAATTAAGAAATTCTCTGGCACACACTTTGGAGTTTATCATTGTAATGCAAATGAAGGAAGTGCGCATCGTTTCACTCTCTCTATCTTCTTCCCTCTCTCTCTCTCACTGTCTTTTGTGCATGCACACATGTATGTTGTAAGTTGTTCCTCTCTCTCTCTCTCTCACTCTCGCTCTGTTAAAACAAGGTGAGGCTGTGCAGCAACAATTTTGATGCCGTGGGAAATGCTTTGGCGCATGTGTTGCGAATCACTTCATTTTTGGGGGCGGGGAGGCGTGGTGTAACTCTCGTTCTGTCAGTCAGTCAGTCAGTCAGTCGTGGAGTGAATGGCATTGCTCCACACTCACAAGAATCGCTGCAAAGGCAACAACAACAACAACAACAACAATAACAGCAACATCAAGTTATGAATATGAATAAATCATTTCACGCAGATTGCCAAAGCTAAGATAAAAAATTCGCACACTTTCGCACACATTGTACAGTTATACAGACGCATGCACATGCATACATATGTACATAATATATGTATGCATGTATAACGCGCTTCCTTTTGACAATCAGCATCAAAGTGACACAGCTTATTTGGCAAGGGTTGGGCAAAAGAAGGTGAGTCGACTCTGTCCCTCTGTCTGCCAATCGAACGAGGTGCGAGAATATTTTGGCAAAAAGTTTTACAAGCTCAGTGCAAGAAATTTGATTAAGCTTAAGTGAGTTAGCCATGGTGTCAGCCAGCAGAGGTTTCAAGTATATTTTTTCGTATTCATCTCCATATGGTGCACATTATATATGAAATGCAAATACGTTTAACTACTGCTAAGCATTATCTTTAGAAATGGAAAGTCTTCTTTTAAGTTTATTTATTTTCTGTTTTCTTTTCATGGAATTGGCTTCAAAGTCTATATAAACTTTTTAGGCATTGAACTAAGCATAAATTAGCAAATGGAAAACAATCGAGTTGATTTTCACTACAATACTAAATTGCCGATTGCATAATAGGCTGCGAATTCATTGATATTTTGGCTCCATTCGATGGCTTCGCCCTTTGATGGTTTCATAAATTAATTTATACGCCAAGCTGCTATATATTTATTGTTTTGATATTAAATAAATTTAAAAAAAGAAGCAGAAAAATTTAATAAAAAATTTTAAATTAAAAATAGAAAATTAATATAAATAAACAACTTTTCTGCACTAATAAAATATTGCATCAATTATTAATAAAAATTAAATGATTTAATATTTCTGTACTAATTGGCCATAAATTATTAAAACACTTTATTAATTATTTTTAGAAAAATTAAATGATTTTATTTTCTAGTTTAGACGTTAAATATAAATATTTGTTTGCGCACAAGAATGAGAAAGACATGAGAAAGATGAAAATATATCTCAAGTTATCTTTCAGATCAGTGTAAGACGATCTATTAATATCGATTGATTAATCGATAGATCGCTCACAGGAATGGTTTTAGTAAATTTGGAAATTATAATTATTTAATATAATCTGTAGATATGGTCTAATGCGATCCAATTCTAGCTCTAAGAATGTAGAAAAAATAAATGTAAAAAATATATAATATACACTTTACATAAGATACATACTTCTCTGAACATACTAAATTCTAGCTCTAAAAAACGTAGAAAAAATATATTTAAAAAAATATTATATACTTTTTAATATTTTAATACTTTATATTATATTATTATTATTATTATATACTTAATATAAAATGTATCTCTGTACAGACTTGTTGGCTATAATAATACGAAAATGACACCAAAATCTTTACTTCTCGAAAAAGTATAATTAGTTATTATAACGAACTTAATCAAGTTCAATATTCACGTTAAACATTTGAATATTTGTTAAAAGCTTGGCTCTGGTTCGCATTTATGTTAGTTATACGCTTGGTCTACTTTTAGTTGCAAGAAACCGCTTTTAATTGTTATTATTCAGGGCCAAGAAAAAAAAAAAAAAAGTAATGAAAACAAAAAGTTGCTAGCCCAAAAAATGAATTTTCTGCTGGTGGGCTGCAAGTTTGGCTTGTTTCAAGCTAAACCGTAACAGAATAGAACCCAAGCCAAAAGACCAAACCAACGCAACTTGTTTTGCAGTTGTCTATTTATGCGCTTAGTGTCCGCTCGACTCGACTCGACTCGACTCCGCTCCACTTTTAGTATTTCAACTCGTATGCAAATAGTAAGCTGCACACTTCCTGCTGCCCAGTGTCCGTCTCTAGAATGTCCACTGTTGCTGCTGCTGCTGCTGCCGCCACATTGAACCAGTTTTTGCGTATCGACCCGACCCAGTGAGAGAACCAACCCCTTGTTTGCATTTTTTATTAACAAACAAAAAATAGCGACCGAAAAATAAAGGGTATGCAAAATATTTGCTATAAATGAACACAACAAAAAGAAAATGAAAATGTTAAAATAAAAGAGTAACGGAACCCCTGTTTTGAGGGGCGTGGTCGCTTACAAGCGTACAACACGGCGATAAGCCAGAAAAGGGGTTGCTCCTTCCGCCACACCACGCCACGCCTCGCCTCGCCTTCTTCTGCCCCAACTGAACTGGTTTCTGTTGTTGTTATCGTTTGTGTAGCTACAGCAATATAGCTTGTATAATCGTTGTTGTTTTAGTGTATTAATTTTGGTTTTTAATAAAGCATAAATATTTGTGTTTGCGCTTTAGAAATCTCCCACTCGCACCCCCCTTGAATAGACCCTCGAGCATTAGCCGCTCGCTTTTATTGAAGCTTACCAAATCAAAAGTTATTATTCAGAGAGAGAGAGAGAGAGAGAGGAGTGAGTGAGCATCCAAATAAACCATCTAGCTCCCCCAGGCATGCAATTCATGTAAAATGTGTTATTAGCTTTTATATACACACACATACACACACACTCACATATGTGTATACATATGTTTTAGGGTTTGCTATATAATATAATACGGTTTTAAGCAGCCCCTGGGTCTCATAACATAGCTCTGCCAGTTAGTAAAGCTATGCGAGGCGTTTATCTAACGCTGTCAAGCGTCATTAATTGCACATTCCTATGGGGAGGTCGAACGGTGTCCATATCGAGTGCTAGACTCAAAATATATTGCATATCGCCATACATATCTATATATATATATATATATATACTCTTAAGTTGATTCTCCTTTTATGGCACACCGGCAAAGGCAATTTGCCTTACATATGCAGCTTGCATGCTTTAATTATTAAACAAATCAATTTGCCAGCGTCGAGGCATACAGCTTAATGGCATTTAGCGCATTTTGTCAGCGCGCTTTGCTACAGTGCCTTATGCAAGTGTACACACGGCGCCCAGTCAATTAAATTTACATAAATGCATTTTTAATCATACGCAACTGTAAAAGTTACTTGACTTTTTGCAAAAGGTAGTTAACGTTTGCAAAGAAATGCGAAATTGTGAATTGCAAATTTCAGAGACTTTTACTTAAGAGTTCAATTTGAATTGCCTACAATTTAGCACACTTAGGTTTAGTACTTTGAGATATAGACGTAAGCTTAGTTAGCTGTAAGGGTTTATATATAAGTATAGCCTTGGCAAATCAATAAACTGCCTTAAGAAAATCATGCTTATATTTTAGTCTTTCAATACCATTTTCATCATCATCTCATTTTTCAAAAGACTTTATAACTTATTTTGAGGATTTAGGTTTTAAATCAACTGTCTGTTGCGCTCGACGGTAACATAAGTATTTGATTGCGAATATTAAAACAAATATTAAATAATAAAATCTTGATTGAGTGGTTGATTAAACGTCTACAACGTCTATGCACAAGGCTTGTACTATCTGCCAACCGAAGACCTTTGCCTTCTATTCGCAAAAATATTCTATATTTGAAAAGATTGTCGCAACATATCTGCATAGCATTAGCATCATTATTAAAAGCAGCGACACAGCATCCAAGTCTCAATTTGTGTCGAGAGCTGAAAACGAATCTACATGAGCTTGAAGAATATAGAATAAATATTTGTGTAATTTGCTCAAGCAAAATGATAATAAATCAAAAATTGTGCGTGGCTTTAATGGCAATTTTGTCAATGATTTTGGCAAAAGAATCGTCTGATGTATGTGAAAATAATATCATTAAATTATATTATATTTATTGTGAATATAATTAACTGTCTTCAGTTAGGCAAATCCCGTGATGAACTGGATGCCAAGTGTGGGACCTACACATATCGTATCATAAAACCCATGATGGAATATTTTGCAAAAATCAACAAAGAAATCGAAGTAAAAAACAGAATTGTTAGTGAAGAACTTGCTCTAAAAAAAAGTGAAGAACAAATAGCTAGGTTGATTAAAAGTGAACTCGAATTAAAATTAGAAAATAAAAACTTAAGAGATAACCTGAATATGAAAGAGATAGAAATCGATATTTTGCGTGGAAATTTAACAAATTTAGAAAATAATTTAAATGAAAAAAATGATGAATATGGAAAACTTGAACTATTAAACGAGGGTAATAAAAAGAAAATTGCTGAGTTAGAGAAAAAACATGAAAAGCACTTGGAAGCTCTTAGTATAAATGAAAAGAAAATAGGTGAACTGAGTGAAAAATCTGATAAATGTGAAACTGAATTGGGAAATTTAGGAAAACAAAATGCAATATTGGAAGATAAATTGGAGCATTTATCGACAAATTCAACATGCTGCGAAAATATTATTTTAGCTATAGAGAAAATAGTTAAGGGGAATTTAGTAGTTCTCACTGAATGCGAACAGCGAGTAGCGCAATCGAATAGAGAATTAACCAATTTGAAAGAAAGAGAAAATAAGCAAATGTCTGATAATAAGGAAATCATTCAGAGCTTAGAGTCAAACATAACTATTTGCAATTCGAATCTCGTTGGTAAAGATGCTGAGTTAGGCAGCCTCAAAAGTGAGTTAGTCAGATACAAACAGAAACTTGAGCACTTTCCGAATAGTTGTGTTAATTATAAAAACTATTCGGGATTAGCAACAATAGAGGTTAAGGGACTCAGTCCGTTTATTGTGTCGTGTGATTCGAAAATCGCGGGATCAGGATGGACTGTAATACAACGGCGCATTGATGGAAAGGTCGATTTTTATAGAAATTGGGAGGAGTATAAAGTTGGCTTTGGAGAGGTAGATAGGGAATTATGGGTAGGGTTGGAAAAGCTACATAGAATGACAAACGAACAAAGATATGAGCTCTACATACACCTTGTTGATCAAAAGAACGAGCAGTGGTATGCTAGATATGATGACTTTAAAATAGGAAGCGAGCAAACTAACTTCAAATTGATTTCTCTTGGTAAATATACTGGAAGTCCTGAAAGTACTAGAGATTCTATGAGATACCACGAGGGACAACAATTTTCCACATATGACAAGGATAATGATAATAGAATTTATCACAGTTGTGCCCGTCATAGTAAAGGAGCCTGGTGGTATAATATATGTGCAGAAAGGTAAATAATTTTAGTGTAATAAATACATGCATAAATACATGTTTGTCTCTATTTAATAGCAATCTTAACGGCAATAATTTCACATGTACAATGGATCATTCGAACAAATTGCAAGATGCTGGATGCATTTACTGGCAAAATTGGCATGGCCGAAGTTATTCGCTTAAATTTGTGCAGATGATGATACGCCCCTTTAAAGCTGAATTCTAAAAACTTTATTGTTATGATTCTAAATATTTGTTTAAATTTTTACTTTCAATGACATTCATACATTTTTATCTTTTCTGTTGAAATATGATTTAATTACACAATTTCGAGTAAAGCTTAAAAAAGATTTATAACTTATGTTCAATAAGAATATTAATGAAAATGCTTGAGTTTAATTAAATATCAAACTATTTTTACTAATTCATTTATGCAATATATTTCTTTATGGGGATTCTAGCTCTAATTAATGGCAGCACTGATGCATAGAAAAAAATTAAATATTTATAACAACAAACGAGCACGAGCTTTGTGGTATCTCCCAGTCGGAGACCTTTGCCTCTAATCGCAAGTATGTTCTATATTTCAGTTAATAGACAGTGAAATTTCGGTTGATAAGATTTTCGCAACACATCTGCATAGCATTGGCATCATATTTAAAAGCAGCGACACTGCATCCAAGTCTCAATTTGTGTCGAGAGCTGAAAACGATTAAAAATATAGAATACATATTTGTGTAATTTGCTCCAGCAAAATGATACTAAATCAAAAATTGTGCGTGACTTTAATGGCAATTTTGTCAATGACTTTGGCAATGGAATCGTCTGATGTATGTGAAAATGATATTAATTAACTATATTATATTTATTGTGAATATAATATAGAATACATATTTGTATATCAGTTTTGCAAATCACGTGATGAACTGGATGCCATGTGTGGGACCTACATACAACGCATCGTAAAACTAATGGTGGAATATATTGAAAAAATCAAAAAAGATATCGAAGTAAAAGATAAAAATATAATAGAGCTGGAAAATAGAATTGTTAGTGAAGAACTTGCTCTAAAAAAAGGTGAAGAACAAATAGCTAAATTGATTAAAAGTGAACTTGAATTAAGATCAGAAATTAAAAACTTAAGAGATAGCCTGAATATGAAAGAGATAGCAATCGATATTTTCGTGGAAATTTAACATATTTAGAAAAATATTTTTATTGGAAAAAATGATGAATATGGAAAACTTGAACTTTTCAAAATACCTTATAACTTAGGTTTTTAATCAACTGAGATCTTTGCTACTACAGCATATGCTAATTATCAAAATTGCAATATAATGTTGCCAGTTTAGACTATTATAGGCTAGATCTAGCAAATCTGATTGCAAATAGCCTATAGCCATAAATCTAGCATATGTGCAATTCTACCTAGCATGTTTTCATGTTCATATACTAGTTTATATTATATTATAGCAGATTTCTGACTACAACATAATATTTTATAAGCTGCTGCCACACCTACAATTTGTCATAATAAAATTCAATAATATTTCAAACGATGAATATTCAAGCACTTCAACATAAAAAGAAAATGAGCAAATAAAGAAATGTTCACAAATTGTTATAATGCCTCTCATTACAAGCAGTTCAAAGGTCAACATATTTACTATTCATTAGTTTATTTCCCTTTCTTAGTCTATTCTAGCTTATTTTTGTCCACATTGCAAATTAGTTCGATACTATATTTAACGATATTTGATACTAGTGCCAGATAGCGGTATAGATTGAAATTTTATAGTGCATTAAATTAAACTATTCATTTTATTATATTTCAATTCATTTATTATATATTTGTTATATATTATATATACTCTTTTTTTCTATTTTTGTATTATATATTTATTATTTTTATACATAATTTATGCTGTTGCTGTCAGATACCATTTAGATTTATTTAAACATTAAATTTAATTCAAAATATTATTTAAAGATATATTCAAATTTACACATGCCTATTGCTTATGTTTTGAATACAGTTTTTTAAATTTATTTGTTCAATGAAAATAAGTTTCATAATTTACTTGATATATTTCAAGGTTTTATGCTCCATTTCTATATTAAGTATCTCATATAAAGTTACTTTAGGTAGTTGAGTATCAATTGCTCTCAGGCAGCACTTGCATACATTGAGACTTCAAATATATTTCAAAGTATTTCTCAAAGTAATCTATTGAAATTGTTATCTCAAGTTTGTTCAAGGTCAAGTCTTTATAGTTCTCCTCGCACATTCATTAGCAGCTGGAAGTCGCATGTGTTTTATATAGTATTTAAATTTGTTATTGTTTTTCTCATAGCATTTGCTATCTGCTTCGTCTTCATGGCTGGAGGTCAAGAAACGAAGATAGTTGAAGCTCCTCCCTGTGCGCAGTTGAGAAACTCTTGAACTGGGAATGTCAGAAACTCAGATGCCAATGACCTATTGCAACGCCTGTTAAGTTTTGCAGTTGTTTTTCATTTCTATTCTTTTTTTTTTTTTATTTTTTTTTTTATTTTTTGCTTTTCAATTTACTCTATGCGCTCACTTTGTTCTCTATTTTGTATTTTATTTGATTTCATTTTGCCGGCTACTTATTGATTTTCAATTAGTTTGTTTCGTTTTCCGCCAGCAAGTTTGGCTTTGGGTTTGCGATTTTGGTTCGTTTTCGTCTTGTTTTTTGCTTTTCGCATTTTCCACTGCAAATTGACATACTTAATTTGTTATCGATGTCAGTCGACTGTGTGTGTGTGTGTGTGTGTGTGTGTCTTACATGGGAAAAACTTTTGTACTCATAAAATATGCAATTTGCTGTTTGTTTTGGCAAAGCGCATCGCAGCGATTTGGCCAGCGTTTGCGATTGCAATTGCTGCCGCACGCCTTTGGCAAAGGATCTTGGCTAGGCCAGACCTTTGCCAAAAAAGTGTCAGGGTTAGGCCAGAAATAGACACATGCCAATATGCTGGGCCCATAAACAAGCCAAAAAGTCGCGCTGACTGCGCCAAATGCAGAGGGCTGGACTCGACGTCTGTCGATTCTGTGGTTAGTATTGAAATCCTTTTCAAACATTTCAACTGCACTTGATGCGGCAATCGACGATTTGTTTAGCAAAGTACTTTAAACTGGAGTAGAGCCTAAGCACAGCGTTCTTTGGCATGTTGAGGATGCTAGAAATATATAATTAAAATATAGTGCCAAAGCATATAATACAAATGCTTTATGAACTCAAATAGTAAACAATTAAGTAAGAAATCTCTAGTCTAGACTGCTCGACAACGAGATCCCCTGAACCTTGCTGAACTAATATTCTAAGAATTCTACGTAGATGGACTTTCGTAATCAAACTTTCAAATTATGATCATGACACTCATATGTACGAATCGACTCAGTTCGAAACGAACCTGATAACGAATATATATACTTTGTGAGGTCTGCCACGCCTCCTTCTGCCTGTTGCATATATTCGCAGAAAACCTTTATACTCTATAACTATCTAATATTAGCCTAAGTACGTATATATATACAATACATTTATTCTACATTATAAATTACAATATATATATAAATTCCTCGCTTATCAATCAGTACTTAACTGTGTTGGTAGGCCAAAGACCATTAAGTGAAATTAGCGCAACCGACTACATAATACTCGTTCATGACCCAAGCATCAGTTCAAAAACTTGAAGAACTCTTAAGGTTCATTTTTTCTGAGGAGTTTGTTTGGATTCTAAAATAAAATTTAGTTTATAATTGTGAACGAGTATTAAAGTATCAGTTGCACTCGACGGTAACATAAGTATTTGATTGCGAATATTAAACAAAGAGTGCTTGATTAAATGTCTACAGCGTCTATACAAAGGCTTGTACTATCTGCCAGTCGGAGAACTTTGCCTTTTCTTTGCAAGAATTATCCATATTTGATAAGATTTTCACAACACATCTGCATAGCATTGGCATCATTATTAAAAGCAGCGACACAGCATCCAAGTCTCAATTTGTGTCGAGAGCTGAAATCGAATCTACATAAGCTTGAAGAATATAGAATAAATATTTGTGTAATTTGCTCAAGCAAAATGATAATAAATCAAAAATTGTGCGTGGCTTTAATGGCAATTTTGTCAATGATTTTGGCAATGGAATCGTCTGATGTATGTGAAAATGATATTAGTTAACTATATTATATTTATTGTGAATATAATTCAATGTCTTCAGCTTCGCAAATCGCGTGATGAACTGGATGCCAAGTGTGGCACCTACACATATCGCATCGTAAAACCAATGAGGGAATATTTTGCAAAAATCAACAAAGAAATCGAAGTAAAAGATACAAAAATAATAGAGCTGGAAAACAGAATTGTTAGTGAAGAACTTGCTCTAAAAAAAAGTGAAGAACAAATAGCTAAATTGATTAAAAGTGAACTTGAATTAAGCTCAGAAAATAAAAACATAAAAGGTAGCCTGAATATGAAAGAGATAGAAATCGAGACTTTGCGTGGAAATTTAACAAATTTAGAAAATAATTTAAATGACAAAAATTATGAATACGGAAAACTAGAACTGTTAAACGAGGGTAATAAGAAGAAAATTGTTGAATTTGAGAACAAAAATGAAAAGCACTTGGAAGCTCTTAGTATAAATGAAAAGAAAATAGGTGAACTGAGTGAAAAATCTGATAAATGTGAAACTGAATTGGGAAATTTAGGAAAACAAAATGCAATATTGGAAGATAAATTGGAGCATTTATCGACAAATTCAACATGCTGCGAAAATATTATTTTAGCTATAGAGAAAATAGTTAAGGGGAATTCAGTAGTTCTCAATGAATGCGAACAGCGAGTAGCGCAGTCGAATAGAGAGTTAACCAATTTGAAAGACAAGATAGAAAGAGAAAATAAGCAAATGTCAGATAATAAGGAAATCATTCAGAGCTTAGAGTCAAACATAACTATTTGCAATTCGAATCTCGTTGGTAAAGATGCTGAGTTAGGTAGCCTCAAAAGTGAATTAGTCGGATACAAAAAAAATAATCTTAAGCACTTTCCGAATAGTTGTCTTAAGTATAAAAACTATTCAGGATTAGCAACAATAGAGGTTAAGGGACTCAGTCCGTTTATTGTGTCGTGTGATTCGAAAATTGCGGGATCAGGATGGACTGTAATACAACGGCGCATTGATGGAAAGGTCGATTTTCAAAGAAATTGGGAAGAGTATAAAGTTGGCTTCGGAGTTGTAGATAGGGAATTTTGGATAGGGCTGGAAAAACTACATAGAATGACGAACGAACAAAGATATGAACTCTACATAGACCTTGTTGATGGTAATAACAAGCAGGAGTACGCTAGATATGATAACTTTAAAATAGGAAACGAGAAAAATAACTTCGAATTGATTTCTCTTGGTAATTATAATGGAAGTGTTAGAGAATATATGAAAATCAACCTGGGAAACCAATTTTCAACATATGAAAATGATAATGACTTCCACTTTTTTTATAATTGTGCAAGATCTTTAAAAGAAGGCTGGTGGTATGGATATTGTGATACAGAGTAAGTAATTTTAGTGTAATAAATACTGTTAAAATACATGTTTGTTTCTATTTAATAGCATTGATATTAAACGTCTCGGTGACATGCTGGACGAACCTGGAGCCATTTTCTACATTAATTGGGGTCAATCGCTTAAATCTGTGCAGATGATGATACGCCCCTTTGAAGCAGAATTCTAAAAACTTTATTACAACTCTTGTACAATTTTAAAATTGTTAATTTAACTAATAAATACTTGAACAACTAAATTTGTCAATCATATGACGTTCAATTTGTGAATTTATACTTGCTCTAGTCCAGACTGTTCTACTCTGAGATCCTTTGAAACCTTCGATGAAGAATTATTATTATATAGTATAATAGTTTTGTTAAATGTATGCAGCAGGCAGAAGGAGGCGTGGCAGACCCCATAAAGTATATATATATGTATATATATATATATATATATATATATATATATATATATATATATATATATATATATATATATATATATATATATATATATATATATATATATATATATATATATATATTCATGATCAGAGCGATGCGAAGCTAAGTCGATTTAGCTCCCGAGTTGACGCTAACAAGACGCCAGAGCTTAATGTTCAGCAAGAGAGATAACAATGAACTACATGAGCGCACATTAATAATTCGAATAATACAGAAATGAATAAATAAAAAAAAAAAAGTAGGTGTTTCTTTTTCTAGGGTTTACTTAGTATTTTTAATAGAGAACTAAAGTTAAGTGCCATCATTTGTAAATGCGCCAGCATTTCCCTCAGCCTCTGCCCCCTTTATGGTCTTTGTCGCCAGCTCTTTAAAAATGAAGCTAATTACAATGAAAAGTTTTTTGCCAACAGTTGAACTCGAATGTTGGTAATTAATTTATAAAATTACTCATGCGGCTAAATAATGGGTTTAGTTTTTAGTTTGTTTCTCTAACGGTTTGTTTGTCTATTTGTTTATCGTTATTGTTATTATTAGTGTTGTTGCAGTATGCGAAGTCCTTTTGCATGGCTAGTTGATGCCTTTGTTGTTGCTTTTTTGCATGCTGCGGTTTGTCGGGGCATAAAAATAAAATTTATGCGCGCAAAATGCATTTTGTGTGTGCTTCGTGCCGCATTTTAATTTCATTTTCACAAATAATAATTTACATGTAGATATGCAGTAAATAAAAAATAAATAAACATTTTATACTCGTTCATCAAATGCAATGAAGTATATTAATTTTATAGGTGGATCGTCATGAGTGGAAAAATCGAAACTCTTCCTATGGTCACATTCTAATAAGCAAAGTTATAAGTTATCAGATATCAAGTTATATATAATAGTTGAAGTGGTTCTATCAACTGCAAGTTACTGGCTGAAGCCAAAGCTGAGTAATGATTCCTCAATAGATTAAATTGAGATTAAAATTCAAACATATACGCATTATTAATTTGAGTAAGGAAAACTTGTATTTTGCACAAATGATTGCTAAGCACTTTTAACAAAATTAAATTTGACTTAAATTAGTAGTTGTTTATGTTTAAATTCCATATGATATAAATCTAGACATATTTAATATATATGTAGAAAAGTTGCAGTAATTAATAAATTTATGCTCAAGCCTGAAATTCAAATAAACTCGTATGTGTAAAAAATAAAAAAATTGTAAAAAAAAACACAGATACAGAGAAAATCCCTAAAAAGCAAAAACTATATTTCTGTTGTGATAATATATATATATATATAAAATTGTCAAGCTCTGTCTAAAATAAATTAGGATTGTGATAGATTACAAAATGTATATACTATAAATAAAACAACAAAAAATAAATACATAAATAAATAAATATAAAAAAAAGATCTTTACTCTTACTTTATTTTGTTTTAATATAAAATTTAATGTAATGTTATATGAAGTGAAATAAATAAAATAATTTATAAAATTTAATTTTAAAATAATTTGCTTCTGCTACGATTCACGAGACATTTAGCTGCATTTTGGGATCATTCAAGTAATGGGATGATAATGGAAATGAACTGAAGCAATATTGCAAGTGCGACGAGTTACCTTCTGCAGCTTCTGTCTTATAGCTTAGATTGTCATATGAGATTGTCATATGATGTTGATGATTGTTTATTAAATATGCCTGCACTCAAAGGGACTTTGAAGTTGTTTTCCAGTGCTACGTTTGTTATATGCCTCTGAGGCGCCTGGCGAAGGTAATCTAAGTGCTAAATATTTTATTTATTTATTCAATTTCATAACTCCGAATGGAGCATAACATGTACGAAATGATTTCCATCGGCTATAGAAAGAGCTATCTAATTAGCTGACATATTGCTTGTTAGTTTATTGAATTTTATAATTAGATTGTTATTAATTTAATTTAGCTATTTCTTAAACGAGCATTATGCAGTCAGTTGCACCCGATTGATATATTTTTAGTGTATATATATATATATATATATTTTTTTTTTTTTTTGTATGACGATTATTTAGAGTTGTTTGTTCGAGTGCATTTTGCATTAATTCATTTAAAAATAATTATTTACAAGCAATTAACTTTATGCGCACTTTTCACAGCGTTATTTAGTTAGTTATGCATTTTGGGTTTTAGTTGCGAAACTTTTGGGATTTGCACTAAAAGTGCAAAGTGCCAATTAATTTAAATAACAAAATGTAATTCCAAAAGTTTATTTGAATAACATTTTTGATTGGCCAACTCGACAAACGAATTGAAATGGAATTTATTTGCAAATTTGTGTATCCATGATACCCTGTAAAAAGAAAGAGCTGTAGGAAAGAGATTTTACAAAAAATAAAAAGTTCATTTTGATTTTGATTTTTAATTGTTGTATATATTTTTAATAGTTTTTTTTTCGTATATAGTTTTTCTTGGGATTTTTGTAATTGTAATAATTAATTTAATAATACATTTCTTTTAGTTAATTTAATTAATTTAGTTGTTGTTGTTTTTATATTATTATCATAATACATAAATACATTAAGTGTGCTAAATAATTTCTATGCTTGGATCTCTCTGTCTATATATGTACACATATCTATAATGACAATTACTGTTATTGTAATAATAATCATAATAATAATAATCTTCTTCTTCGTTTAGTTATTATGAAAATCTTGTTAAGGATGTTTTGCTTCCTTCCATTTATATAGTATTTGATGTTTGTATATATATATATATATTTTAGGCCAGGCTAGAAACTAATGGCTACAAATTACAGTTGTTTTTTTGCATTAGTATATATGTATATATATGTGTATTTATATATATATTTTTTAAATTAATATATCACATTGAATTTGAAAGTGTTTTTGCAACATTTCTAGTAATTTTTTTATGTTTTTCTTTTGTTTTTTTTTTTTTTAGTAATTAAATTTTAATAATAAGCTTAAAGTTATATGTGTATGCATATAGATATGCGTGTGTGTGTGCGTATGTGTGGATGTGTATGTGTGTATGTGTATGTGTGTATGTGCGTGTGTGTGTGTGTGTGTGTGTTGCTTGTGCAAGACAACTACAAAACAACAACGACAACAACAACAACACTTGAACACCGAAGGCGCATGCGAATAGAAATGTCTACGAAAAAGTCTTTTAATTGATATATAACATATATATGTATATATACATATATATATATATATTTATATATGATGCACATGTGTGTGTGTGTGTGTGTGTGTGTGTATTTTTGCTTTTTTGTTTGCCTGTTTTGCGAACGAACTGCTTCAAGATGGCCGCCGTTGCGCAGGAACCCTTTATTCTATTTAGCGAATGCGTGCGAGCGAGACAGCTTATACGAGAAATGCTTGACCTGCGTTCTTATTGGTGCTGCCCGCTTCGCTGCCTCCAGCTGCGGCCTGCTGCTGCTGCTGCTGCTGTTGCTGCTGCTGTTGCTGCTGCTGTTGTTGCGCAGCCGCAGCGGAAGTGGATGCTTGAGCTGTTGACTGCGTGCTGTTGCTTGCCTGACTAAGTCCGCTGCCGCTGCGCAAATGCACTGGCGCTGCTGCCGATGTAGACGCCGCTGCCGCTGCTGCTGCTGCTGCCGCTGCCGACGCAGCTGCTGCTGAATTCGTTGGGCGATATTGGGGCTGCAGCAGACGCTGCTGCTGCTGTTGGCGTGCCAATTGCTGCAGCTGATGCGCCTGCAATTGCTGCTGCTGCTGCTGCTGCTGCTGATGGTGATGGGGATGGGGATGATGGGGCATCAGAGCGCTGGGCATCATGGAGAGCGCTTCGTGCTGATCGTAGGCACTGTATTCCGACTCGATGCTGTGATAGATGTGCTCCGAGGGCGGCCGCATGGCCAGAGACTCGACAACGGGTCGCATGGGCCGGGGCGAGGGCGTGGCCGTGGTGGCTGACGAATAGTTGGCCTCCATGTCCTCGGTGCAGTAGTAGGCGGGCGGCGGCGGTGCCTGCCGGAAGATCAGGCCGGGCGAGACGGGCTGCTTGAAGCGCTCATGGTGATCCAAGGTGTAGTTGTTGCCCCTGGGCGACAGCTCAATGGGTATGGCATAGCGCAGCTTCTCCCAGAAGTAGCGATCGCAGGTGAGCAGCCGATTCGAGGGCACCGACTTGAGGTAGGGCGCCAGCTCGGCAACATCCTCGGCCTCGCTGGAGACGCTCGTCTCCTCGATGATGACCAGCTTCTGGGCGAGGCCGCGCAATGCCTCGTGGAACGCGTTGCGGAACTCGACGCGCTGCCACTCGGTGGCCAGCAGATGCCGGGTCAGCACCAGAATGATCTTCCTCGAGGCCCGGGCGCCCTCGACCAGCTGCAGGTGGCTGGCCTGCGGCGGCAGGTCGCGCTGCTGGATGCAGAGGCGGAAGGGCGGACGACCGTGCTCCAGCTCGGCGGCGATGTTGCGGCAGACGAACTCGTAATCCTTCTCCGAGTGCAGAATGATGGCGTCGTACAGCTTGCCGGCGTCCTCGAAGCGCGGCTCGCAGACGCGCACGCCGTAGTGGGCGAAGAGCCACATGCGCACGCTCTCGCGGAAGACGAAGACAATGATGAGCACCACGACCAGGAAGATGAGCACCAGGACGGCGGCGAGCAGGGGCAGGCGATAGCCATGGGCCAGATCCTGTGTGGAGCTGATGTTGCTGGCGCTGGCATCGAGCAGATCGGAGCAGTCGACGCTGGGCAACAGCTTCTCCTGGCCCAGCAGATCCAGCTCACGCCTAATGCCGCCATCCACGCAGTAGATGTCCGGCGTATCCCGGATGACCAGGGCATTGTCCGTGACGAACTGCACCAGCTCGCGCAGCTGCTGGCAGCGACAGCTCCAGCTGTTCCTGCCCAGCGTCAGACCCTGCAGATTCTTCGGATACTGCAGATTGGGCAGCTGCAGCCGATTGTTGTCCAGCCGGAGCAGCTGCAGCGAGAGCAGCGGCGCAAACGTGTCGTTGGCTATGTGCGACAGCTGATTGCCCTGCAGATGGAGCTCGCGCAGCAGGCTCAGCCCGCGGAAGCTATCCCCATCCAGGCTGCTCAGCTTGTTGTGCTCCAGGTGCAGGACGCGCAGCTGCGGCAGCTGCGCGAGGCTGCCATTGGCCATCGCCACCAAATTGGAGGCATTCAGATAGAGCGTGTGCAGGCTGCGCTGCCCGGCCAGGTGGGAGGCCTGCAGCAGCGGCATATTGTTGCCATCCAGATAGAGCACGTTCACGTCCTGGGGCAGACGTGGCGGCAGGCTGAGCAGATCCTGCTTGCCGCAGTCGACGATGTTGCTGGACCAGGTGGCATCGTGGAAGCAGCTGCAGTTGTTGGGGCAAATCAGCTCGCACTCGCAGCTCTCGTACTCGCAGCAGTGGCACGTGGCCGGGCAGTGGTTGTCGTACTTGCAGAGGAAGTCCGAGGAGCTGAGGCTGGAGAGCGGACGCAGCGGGGCCTGGCGGCTGTGCGGCATCAGGCACTCGATGTTGGCCAGGTCGACGACGCGCGGATGCTGGCGCGTGGTCAGATTGTTGATGCGCTGCAGCCACTCCAGCGAGCAGTCGCACTCGAACGGATTGCCGCCCAGATAGAACTCCGGCTGGGGCTTGTCCAGGGCGACGGGCGCCACGCGCAGCGCGTTGAGCGACAGCTTGGACAGGACATTCGCATAGAGATCGACGCGCGCCAGACGCGTCTTGTCCACAAAGCTGTTCGGCTGCAGCTGACTGATGATGTTGTTGTTGATGAACAGCAGCTCGATGGAGTTGGGCACAGAGTTGGGCGTGATCTCGGTGATGCGATTGTGGCTGGCGTCGAGCGTGCTCACGCGCAGCTCCTCCTGCAGCTTGTAGTAGTTGCCAAGTGCTTCGATGTAGTTGCCATGTATGTCCAGCCACTTGAGATTGGAGGGTATGAAGGCGTAGTCGAACCACACCAAATGATTCTCGGAGAGATTGAGCCAGAGCAGCGAGGCGAGCGTGGCGAAGATCCCATTGATGTCCGTGAGGAAATTCTTGTCCAAGCGAATGGCCTCGATCTCTGTATTCCTGTCGAAGGCGCCACGCTCGATGCTCTGGATGCGATTCTTGGCCAGATTCAAGACGCTCAGCCGTGGCAGCTGCTGGAACATGCCCACGGTGATGTTCCCGATCCGATTGTCGATCAGCCTCAGGCCCGTCAGCTGGTTCAGATTGTTGAAGGTGCCATTCTTGAAGTCCGAGATCTGATTCTCGCCGAGATCGAGCGTCTTCAGCATGCTCAGATCCTGCACAGCCTCGGGCACTTCCAGTAGCTGATTGGAGCTGAGGTCGAGCTCCTTCAAATCGGAGCAGTTGCGAAACGCTTGCGTCTCCACGATGCTAATCAAGTTGTTGTTCAGCGTCAGCTTCGTCAGCACGAAGAGTCCATTGAAGATGCGATTGTCCAGCGTGTGCAGACGGTTCTCGGCCAGGTTGAGCGTGTGCAGGTTGTAGAGCGGCAGGAAGGCGCCCTCCTCGATGTGGCCAATGGAGTTGTTGCGCATGTCTAGGATCTGCAGGAAGTACAGCTCCTTGAAGGTCTTCGCCCCGATGCGAGTCAGCGCATTATTCGACAGATTCAACACAATCAGGCGAATCAGACCCGCGAAGGTGTTGTTGTCCACGTGGTGGCTGGTCAGCTGGTTGGCGCTGAGATCCAGCACCAGCAGCTGCTCCAGGCGGTGCAGCAGGCCCTTGGGCAGGTCGTACAGATCGTTGTGATGCAGATGAAGTTCGCGCAGCTCCTTGTTGCCAGCGAAGGCCGCGGCGGGCAGCGACTCCAGGTGATTGTGCGAGAGATTCAGCACGCGCAGCGAGCTGAGGCCGGCCAGGGCACTGGGCGCCAGGGCGCTGATGTTGTTGTGCTGCAGGCTGAGTGTTTGTAGGCGTCGCAGACGCGAGGCGCCCCAGGCATCGGGCAGAGCACGCAGCTCGTTGTGCGACAGATCCAGCAGCTGGAGCTCCGCGCCGCCGCTCAGCTGATTCGGCAGCGCCGTGCCCATGCAGAGCTTCTCGGAGAAGCCCAGGTACTCGGCGGCGCGAATGCGATTCTGTGTCAGATTCAGCAGCTGCAGGCCGGGCATGCTGCACCAGATGCCCTCCGGCAATTGCCGTATGTTATTGTCGGCCAAATGGAGCTCGTTTAATTCGCGCAGCCCCTGGAAGGCCTGCGGATGCAGCTCCAGGGTGCGCCCGGGCCCCCAGACGGCATTGTGCGTCTCCAGCTGCAGGCGCTTCAGCGAGAGCAGACCCTCGAACGCATTGGCCGGCACACGCTGCAGCTTGCAGGCGTCCAGCCGCAGCTCGGACAGCTTCTGCAGCTTGCGAAAGAGTCCGCTGCCCAGCTCGCTGGCGTGCAGCAGATCCGCGCTGCACTGCAGCTCGAAGCGGTTGGCCGTCTCGGCCACCTGCAGGTCCAGTGTGGAGCCAGCGCCCAGTTCGAGGGCTCGCACATTGCACTTGATGTCCATTGTGGTGCGCACGAACTCCCACGCACATTGCTGCGCATGCGTCGCCGCTGGCAGCAGCAGCGCGGCCAGCAGCAGCAGCAGCAGCAACAGGCAGCTCTTTGATACTGTTGTTGTTGTTGTTGTTGTTGACATTTTGCTTGAAATTTGTTGCGTTTTCTTTTCTACTAATTTCAATTGAATTCTCTCTTATGTTTTATGAGGGAATTTTGATTATTTTAATTTGTAATTTTTTGTTTTAAAAAAACTTGAATTCACTTTCTGGTTTTCATATTTGAGCGTATTTTTTGTTTTACTCTTAAATTAAATGAAATTAATTATTTAATTGTTGTGCGCGTAATCCTTGTAGTGTAGTGTAACTGTGTGTGGGGGTGTGTTTGATTTTGATAGCTCAGCACTTGTGAATTTGTATTTGAAATAACATTTGCATTGGCACTTGGTTGAGAATTGCGTTTGATTCAACTTTTCGGGTTTCGTTTTATTGCTTTCTGCTTTTTGAATATATTTGTAGTTGCTTTGCGTTGCTGTCGGAGCTCGTTTTCTTAAAACATGTTAACCGCCTCGCGTTTCAACTCAAACTGATTGCTGAAGTTGCACGCAGTCGACTCCGTTGGCTCGTTGAAAATGTTTTTACGAGCGACGACGCCAACGAACGCACACACAGATAGTCAGACACACACACACACACACACGTACGTACACAGAGTAAGAAAGCAAAAGGCAGACAGACAAGCGTGTGCCTCTGTGTGTGTGTGTGTGTGTGAACATGTACGTGTGTTGGCTAGTTCGTGTTCTGTTGCTGCTGCTGCTGCTGCTGCTGCTGCACTCATACACATGCAACTGCACACATGCACATGGTACTCGCTCTCACATACGCTCTGCTCGGCTCTTTGCGCTCCCACACATATAGGCAGCGTCGCAACGTTGCGGCGTCGCTGTCGCTGTCGCTGTCGACGTCGACGTCGCCGTCGAGTGCATTTCCTGCATATGCAGTTTAGCAACATGCATATGCGCGCTCTCTCACACTCGCCCTAACTCTCTCTGGCGCACACATTGACACACGGCTCACATGCTACACACGTATGTGAGTGACTGCCTAGTTGCTGTTACGCTCTCGCTCTCACCAAAAGTAGGGGAAATGTTGCTGCTCGCACATGCATGTACATAAAAGCAGAGAACATACAATGATTCCTCTCTCACTCTCTCGCTCTCACCTAATTTGTTGCTGCGCTGTTTCAGTTGTAAAACGATCGTAGACTGAATACAAATTTCACATGATTTTGTTGTTTTCATTTATTTAGTGTTCATTTCATTTTCCTGACCGACATAAATTGCTCAAGTTATCAATAAATAAACTAATATTGTTTAAGCTCAGATTAGCTCACTAGCTGCTTATCAGCGCCTCTGCTCTGCAATTAATTCACTTCCTTATACACTCAAATATATACATATATATACATATATACATATGTATATAAACATATGTACGTTTTTTAACAAGCTGCTAATCTGTAGACGATTTGTGAACAAGTTCATCAGTGTCAAGCGTCAGAATTATCAAATTAATTTCTTTTTATGACTTATTAGTAAAAATCTATGTTAATTGCCGGCACTGCGAACTAATAATAAATAACACAGATTATTTGTTAAGAAATCTTGAGCAAAACATTCTATAGCTATATAATAATTATATGTGAATATATATACATACATATATAGAACTGAAGAGTTTTAGATTATTTTTGTTTTTTAATCGAGCCTTTACTAAGAAATAAATTGAATATAAAATGTAAAATATAATATATAAAATATAAAATATAAAAATATAATATATAAAATATAAAATATAAAATATGAAATATGAAATATGAAATATAAAATATAAAATATAAAAATATAATATATAAAATATAAAATATAAAATATAAAATATAAAATATAAAATATAAAATATAAAATATAAAATATAAAATATAAAATATAAAATATAAAATATAAAATATAAAATATAAAATATAAAATATAAAATATAAAATATATTCATTAATATAAATATTGGTTTTTCACTCTAAAAATCCTTCATTTCTCTCTGTCTCTCTCACTCTCTCTCTCTCTCTGTCTCTCGCTCTAGGGCTAATAAGCGTTTTAGGCAACTTTCTTCTTAGCCTCTTTTGTTAGTTGGCCACAGTCAACAGGCTGCCTTGCAACATTTAAAGTGCTGGCACAGTCACAGCTCAGTAGATTTGCATCCTTTCGAACTCGTTGCATGCGTCGTGTTGCAATGCGAGCACGAGCTCCACATTGACTATGTTGCATGTATGCATGTGTATGTGTACATGTTGCTATTGCCATGTTGCATGCCACGGGGCTTTAAGCCAACTAGTTCAGTTGCAAGTTTGCTCCCATAAAATGCTGTTTCTATTGTCGTATGTCAAATAATCTTGTATATTTTAGAAATCCCTTTCTTCTATATATACTGATATATATGCTTACACATATACTATATATACATAGCATATATACATACATATATATATGTACTTACATATGCGGCAGCACTCCGACATTTCTTTGAACTTTTGTTGGCTGTAAAACTTTTTCTTGCTGCAATTTGGCAAATTGATTTGCGTTTGCCTATTTATTTATTAAAGCTGAAAGTTGATGAGAAGAGAAGAAATTGCAGCTTAAAACTCAATCATATATTAATAATATCATTGCTCAACATTTTAAAACTACATACTAATAATTATTATTTAAAATTATGAAGAATAAACAATTAATAAAAATTACAAATATATTGAAAACATCAAATAAAAGCATACAAATTAAATAAAAGTTTAATGACTCAAAAAATAATATTCAAAATAAAAATATAAATGAATATAATTTAATAGTGAAAAGAATTGAATAAACATTAAATATATATTTTTTGAATATTTATATAATAGTAAATCAAAAATAATAATAAGTAAAAGAAAAAAAATCAACATTTTATAAATCTAATTATTTTGCTTACAATTTTATTTAGTTATTTAAAAAATCATACTGCATAAATTCAATAATAATGAAAAGAATTAAATAAAACAAAAAGCATATTAGAACAAAAAATTTAATTATAATAAAAAATTAATAAAATCTTCATACTACAATAAAAAATATTTAGTTTTATTTATTTTGTTAAATATTTATATGTATTTAATTATTTTATTTATATAAAAATTATTAAAATTTATGAAAATAAATCAAATTATACAGAAAGAAAATAAATTTAATATTAAATAAAAATTAATTAATAATAATCTACGTATTTATAAATATAAATATATGTAACAAATATTTTTGTTTTTAATTTTTAACAAGTATAAATACTTTGTTTATATATATATATTTTTTTTTCATATATTTATTGAAAGAAAAAAAAAGATATATATATCTTAAATTTTTAGATATTTGATATTTGTCATTCCTTTTCCCATTATATATATTTTCTTTTATATATTATTTTATTTTTTTCTGTCAGCCCACATACATATTTAAGCCGAAATTCTGGAAATTTCTTTGAATCATTTGCCAAAGCTTTATTCAACGCCTACAAATTGTTAGGAGATTCGTTGGCAACGCTTTTCCCACTCTTTAATCCGCAACTTTATAATGTTTTTGCGTGTCTGCTTGCATTTGTTGTATCTGTGTGTGTTCGTACGAGATTTGAGCTGTAATACTCATGTTGCATTTAGGCATTGGCCATTAGGCATTAGCCGATGCGCCTCATCATTTTGGCGCTTAGCCGCGCGCGAGAATTATAGAAATGTGTTCGTTCGCTTTGCTGGTAGTCAGCAAATTTACGAGTTGCTACCGTGCCCATTTATATCATATACGCGAACAACTGGCAAGAATCTTTCAGATGCAGATACAGAGCCTGTCTCTGTCTCTGTCTCTGTCTCTCTCCCCGCCCCTAGCCTGCCACAGCTGTGCCGTGTGACTGCAAAGCTTAAAGTATTGCATATGAATGTTGCATGCGACGCCAGCAACAAACATTAACGAGCAACAGCTCGTGCAACATCGTCGCTGTCTCCGCTGACGTCAGCTGAGGCAGCAGCAACATCGTCGTTGTCGTCGTCGTCGTCGTCGAAGTCGTCCTCTGCTGGCAACATTACAGTTTGAATGCTATTATTATGCCATTTTTAATGCTTTTTACATTCACGCGCGCAACAAGCGACTGCCGTCGACTGCGCTGCTGCTGCCACTGCCACTGCCGGCGTCGTTCACTTTGTGGGCCACGTTTTTTGCTCTGCTTCGCTTAGCAAATGCCGTTTTGTTTCTTCTTCTACTACTGCTAATATGCCCTGTAGTCTCTAGGCAGAGCTGGGCATATGTATGGATATATCTTGGCAGTATATTTTAGGTAATTTTAATTGAGAGACATAATATATTAGGTTGTTCACTAAGTAATTTCGTTTTTTTTTTTTTTTTTAGTGCAATTCAAACATGAACATTTTATGAAATTATGTATTCTCCATTTTGCTTTAATACCTATTGCCATGTTTGGGGCAAGAGATTTATTTCACTCTCATTAAAATTTGTGATCCTTGCTGGCAAAAAACGGGTTCAAGTTATTTTTGACGCCCTGATTTGAGGTGAAGGTTTATATATGTTTATAATTATGTATTGAACTAATTTTTAATTATAAGACGTTCGCTAATAAACTAAACTCAAATTACAAATACGAAATGTAATTTCTATACGAATTTATTGCAGCTAAACTCTTTACCCAAAAGCTATTTATAATTTAAAAATATTTATTATTATTTTCAGTACATGAAAAATGTTCATTGTAAATATATATATTTTTTAAAATAATTTATGAAATATACATAAGAAATTACTCTATTCAGAGGTATATAATATAATATATATACAATTTATATAAAAACACATTTTATCTATATATTTCTGCATATTTATATTTTATTTATTTAAATATATGTAAATTAATCGAATTTTTTATTTAAAAATAAATTTATATTAATTAATTTTATTTAATTTAATTTTTATTTGAATTTGCTTTTATACTCAAGCTAAAATAATATATTATTCAATATGTAATATAATTTCGAATATAAATATTAATATAATAAATCAGTTTTTCAACTTTTGCTTACTTTGGTACAGTTCTGCTTTCTTAGTAACGTATCTCTTAGTCAACTACACTCGCTCTCTCTCTCCCTCTCTCTGTCTCTATCTCTCAAACCTTTTTGCTGCTACAAATTTACTTACTGGCTATTTAATGTCATTTATAGTTAGCTGTGCTAATTTTAGTGCAAGTGTGTGAATGTATGTGTATGTGCTACAAGAGTAACAAAAAGATAGAAACAAAAATACAACAAAATTGTAGCGAGCGCTTACTTAATTTGGCCAAAAGCATGCAGCGCGCTGTAATGCAAGTTATTTGCTGGCCGCTGTGCATGTAATTGTTGCCCACCTGTCATATGTATATGCATAAGCACATGTGTGTGTGTGTGTGTGTGTGTGCGTGTGTGTGTGTGTACTTATGTTTTTTGGCTGTCGACTTATGCCACTTAAAATTACATTAAAAAAAACTTCTGTCGTCTGCCAAGCCGCACACAATACACACGCCCCATACCCAACACGCAACACTCCACGCCTAACGCCCCTTTGCCCACTCATCTGACATTCCAGCATACGATACCTCACTATCCACCTCCTTCTGAGTCTCCCTCTCTCTCTCTCTCTCCCTTGACTTGATAGTGCAAACTTTGCCAAGCTTTTGGGAGTTTACGTTTCTGCCTTCGCTCTAGATGCTGTTGCTTCACAATATACACTTCCATTGGGCTACTCAAGTTGCATAAGTGAATATGTAACATTGAAGAAGAGAGATGACTTCTGTTTGAATCTTATCTCTTGTGTTGCCATTTGAAGAGAGGCTTAGTGAAAGATTCATTCATGAATTAATATATTCTCTTATAATTGAAATCAAAGAAATTTTAGTTTTTTTTTTTTTATTATTTTCATTATGCATTTTTCATGAAATTGAAATTGATTATACTATATGTAAATATTTTTATTACATATATGCTTATATATCTCGCTATCCCTCTAACTCACGCTTCTTCTTTTATATTTATTTTATATTGCTTTTTTCTTTCTTTATATCTCCTAAAAGTAAAAAGAAGTTAAATAAATAAATAAATTTAAATAAAATGAATTTAATTAAAAAAAAAAAAAAAAAAAAAACAAAAAAAAATAATAATTAATTCAAATTATATTTTAATAAAATTAAAATTTCTACCATTTCTAAAAATGGAAAAATTATAAAACGTCTTACAATGTGATGTTCAGTTGAAAGATCTACAAATCAAATACGACATGAACTTGATTCAAGTTTCTTTATATAGACAGAATACTTTGAACTCATCTCTCATCATTTCTCATCAGTTACCTCTTCATCTTCCATATACAGACTTGAAAGAGTTCAACATCGCTTACTTCTCTCATGAGTTCTTCGCACTCTTCCATACTTCATAATATCATTTCCTTTCCATTCTTTCATCTACATCTAATTTATTACCATTCTAGAATCTTATTAGATCTTCATTCAATTTATTGTAATAATTTTATTTATTATAAATTATTATTCAAATTAAATGAATGTTAGGGCATCAAATCTTCGTATAATATTGCTGCCTTCTCATATCAATTTTTTAAATATTTTTTGCCTTTTGTTTTGCGGCGTTACAAATATGAAACTTTTGTTACTTAATTATTTTTTGTTTGTTGTTCTTGTTAATGTTGCTGCTAGTTGCTGCTAGTTGCTGCTGCTGCTGTTGCTGCTATATTGTTATTAATTAATTGAGTTACACTTGCACTGCAATTGCTGTTGCTGTTGCTGTTGCTGTTGCTGTGGCTGTTGCCTGTTGTTTGTTTAGTGGTGCGAATATTTTATGAATTTTTAAATTTCATTAACGTGGCATGTGCCGACAATGTTGTCGTCATCAACGTTGTTGTTGCTGTTGCTGTTGCTGTTGCTGTTGCTGCTGTTGTCACATGTCGACGACCCCCTGCAATCAAGTGTGTGCAGCTATTAGGCACACACACCAAACACACACACACACACACACATACACTCATGAAAGCAGGAAGTCCATCAAAAATTCTAAGTTCTAGAGCTAGCACAGAGTTCAGTTGTTAACAAAAAAGAAAGAAGCAAAAATATGTGTGAGATTGCATTTGTTGCAGCAGCATTAAAAAATAAAATGTTTTGGAAAAAAAAAGATTTGAATAAGAACAAATTATTATATTATTATATATGTCCGTTTCTTAGTCAATTTAAAATAAACATAAAATTCGTATTCATCTTTAGAGCAATACCAAGAGCTTGCAAATCATCTGCTTAAATGCTTGCTCTCTCACACTCTCACACTCTTTCTCTCTCGCTCTCTCTGCATCTAACTGCTCATAAATAATCTATAAATCCCTTGATCAGCTATATATAGACTTCATCTACATATACCTTTTCTATGCTCTGAGCGCTTATCTCTGAGCGCAGCTTCTCACACAATTCAAGCTGAATCCAAGTGGAATCCAAGTTGGCAGTTGTCGCCCCATTGGAGGCAGAGACACAGTCAGACAGCAGCAGCAGCAACAAAGGCAGGAGGCAGAGCTTAAATATTATTCATACGCCGCGTTTGCCATGGCTCTGCTGTAAGTTGCAATGTTGCACTGTTGCAATGCTGTTGTTGCTAGTCGCACAGCTTTCATTTCGCTGCGCATAACTATGTCAAATTAGTGTCTGACTTTTGCGGCGGATGCACTCGCAGTGGATGGCCCCATTGGTGGTGCAACTGCTGCTGCTGCTGCTGCTGCTGCTGCTGCTGTTGCGGCTTTCCCAGTTGTGCATTTAGGCAGCTTTCCCGGGCAGCGCAACTCCTTGGGAAATTGTATTCAAATGCGAAACATATTTTTCTTTTGCTTTTCTTCTGCAGTTTTTTAATTGAATTAGAAAATGGCAATGGGTCAGCAGCACGTTTGTAATGCATAATTTATTTGTTTCGGATTGTTTCGCGGCGTCCTCAACGTCTTCTTGACTTTCCACGAGTTCAAGTTTTCTTTTTGCTCAAACTGAAACTGATTTCAGCCGCTTCCAAAAATTTTCCAGGCCAAAATTTTCATAATCTTTTGGCAAAAACTAGGAGCGCAGCGAGAAAGAGCATTGTGTGCTTAAATTATGAATATATCTCGGCGCTCATTGCATGGCCTTTAATGAATGAGGCCTCTACAGTGAAAACCTGCTAGTCAATAACACAAATTCGATTTTGCTTTATATATATATGGTAATAGTCGTAGAGCTAACCAAATGGATATTAAATGTGCTTGTTGTTGCCTTGTTTGCCTGGCTTTAGCGTATAAACTGCAGCAGCAGCAGAAGAAGAAGAAGAAGAAGAAGAAGAAGAAGAAGAAGATGCAGTGCGTGTGACAGGAGCAACTCCTTGGCAAGTCCCTGGCAGCTGTCAAGCACACAAGCATTACATTACAATTACACTGCCCAACAGAGTTGAGTTGAAAGTGTGAAAGTAAAATTCGCACTGAGCTGCAGCTGCATATGAATAAGTGTCCCAAGACTTGGACTTCAAGGAATGAAGGGCAGTTATAGGTCTATTATTACAATGCTCAGTGATCTATATATGTCTACCTTCATATGGTTTAGATATCTTATCTTACTTCTCTTGAAGGTTCAGCTATGAGCTGTTAGCTTACACGGAAGCAGTTGCATTCAGATGTTATTGCTGAACAGGAATGTGTATAAATGTAGAGCTCAGCTAGGCCACTCGTTTTTAAATAAAATCAATATATCCTATATTTGTAGTGTATACAAATATTAAAGTAGTTCAGTTTTTAGTTTAGAATTTTTATTGCAGTTTGTAAAAGTTTTTCAACTTTTATTTGAGTGCAATTTGACACTGTTTCGACGCGTGTCCTTTACATGCAAATTTCCTATGTAGCCCAGTGTTATTTGATATTGAGCTGTATTGCTATTGCTATTGTTGTTGTTGTTGTTGTTGTTGTTGTTTATATCAGGCTCATTTGATATGCGGGCTCAGCAATGCGCCCACACGTTGCCGTTGAAACAATGCAAGGCATTTTTTATAATTCTCTCTCGCTCGCTGTATATACATATATATCAGAGACCCCGAATAACTCTTAAGGATTTCAAACACTCCACAAATAAGTGTTTCGCATGGAGTGTTATAAATAAAACTCTCAAAATAACTCTTTCAGCATGTGCTTGAAAGAATTCCTTTCACTCAGTGAGAAACAGAAAAACTGTGGGTTTTTCTGTTGTCCTCAGAGTGATATTTTATTGCCTTGCTAAAAAAAAATAACCCTTTTTTTTGTGTGTGCTGCTGCTGCCTAGATCAATGACGCAGTTTGCTTTTGTTTTTTTTTCTTCTAACTGTTGCTGCTGCGTTGCACTATGGGAGCAAATGCCGATTTAGCGGCATAAACTCAAAATTTAAATATATGGACTTGAAATTTAGCAAATATGCTTAGATTACTTTTTTAGAAATCTGGATTTTCTTGTTTTGGAAATTTGAATGGGAAGTCATATACTTGACTTTTCTAAAATGGAACTACGGAAATAAATAAGAAAATATAACAAAATATTGTTGGATTTTATGCCGCTAAATCGGTGTTTGCGCCCATAGTGCATTGGTCAGCGATGCACTTTGTTTTTGCCAAAACAAAATTTTTTGTGCTGCGTTGGTGTGTATGTAAGGGTTGTTTTCGAGGAGCAGGTCAATTACGATCTACATATAATTCGATTCGACAGACAGAGGGACAGACGCACAACACAGACATACATATAAAGGGTCACACAAACAGAGCGACACACAGACATACACACAGTTATAGAGACAGACAGACGGACAGACATAGGGACAGACAGATAGACACACAGACAGACACAGAGTTATAGACACGCAGGCAGACACACATAGTGACAGACAGACAGTGTGACAGACGGACGGACAGACAGACATGGCTATATCAAATTTTTTTCCTGCTGATCAAGAATATATATACTATATAGTGTCATCCACGCCACCTTCTGCCTGTTATATACATATATCGACTCTGCTCGTCGCCCTGATCAAGAATATATATAATTTATATGGTCATATACGCCCCATTCTGCCTGTTAATTACATTTATCAAAACCATAATAGTTTGATTTCTTATTTTCAATCAGGTTATAATTAAAAGCAAACACAAAGCAAACACAAAACAAACACACAAAGCAAAAACACATACAAAGTTTTATAAATGAGGATTTTAGAAATAAGTCACAAAATAACTCTTTGTGTGAAAGAGTTAAAGTATTACTCGCAAAATAACTCTTTTAAAAAGAGGAATTGCCTGAATTCCTCCATGCCAAACACTCAGAGTAGGAGTGAAAAAAACCAAAAATATCTCTCCTACTCAGAGGAATAAAGTTTGTGTGCGCCTTTTATCTCTTTCACTCAGAGACTAATGGGATAAGTGAGTCGGGTAACTGTTATTCGGGGTCTCTGATATATATATATATATATATATATATATACATCATATATATAATATTGCAAGTATTTTATATTTTATATGCTATATATATATACATATGAACTATGCATATTGAGCGAATGAATAACGAGCCGGCTGGCCTGCCATCGACCGTTCAAGTGCATCTTAAAGATACTTTAGCCATATTGTTCAGTGTCGCGCGTTTAGCCGCAAGTTGAGTGCCAAGCGCTGGAGTGGAGCATTTCCAGAGTGCCACGAAAGTGGTTGCCTATTGAGTGTGTTAGTATTAGTGTGTGTGTGTGTGAACGCTTCGATTCCTTGCCCAATTGTATGCTTCTAGAGGGGATCTGAGATATGTGATTTAATGTGCATTTACGCCTGTGCCATATTTTCTCAGATGCTGCCACAAAATGAGGTTAATTACGCGTTTATGCTTCGCTCGGCCGCAAATATTTATTGGTTGCCTTTGATTTATGTGTCCCACACACTCGTGGCCCCCACTCTCCCCACTATCTCGCTCCACTTGAAGCCTTTTGGGCTACCTGCTGTGTCTAAGGAGCGGAACATGTGTGGCGCAGAGCTTAGCTTGAAGCTGAAGAGCCAAAGCCCAAATGAATGCAAAGCTGTGCGAGGAGCGCATAAGTTTGACAAATAAACTTTTGCTGCTCTGTGTTGAGCAATTTGTGTGTAGCATAAAACTAGATTTTACGATCGAATGTAGGAGCCATGCTCAAGGTCACAAGTAGCTAAATATGTGTATACAAAATATTTCAAAGAGAAAAGAAAGAGTTGAGCTACAATGAAATAGAAGAACTAAAGGCTTAAGCAAGACAATGATGTACTAGTTAGAGTTTTCAAGCGCCTTTTAATACTCTTGAAAAATATGTATTAGAAATTGATAAAAATAATGATCATTGCCTTAAATGAAAAGGAATATGAAGCATTAATATAATTTTAATAATAGACATATTTACGATTTAATATAATACTTTGATATGTACTTTTAATAAATGTGTGTGATTTCCAAAGTTCAAATGACAGGAAGAATTTTTATAAATGTTCAATGCCGAAAATTCGGCTATTTTTTTATTTCGTCTAAATTTACGATTCCTATTTAAAGTCTTGTCAAAAGGCCTGTTTTTTTTTAATGCTAAATAGATTGAAATGTATTTTATTTCTTATTTATAAATTTATAAAAAATGCAAATATATAAATAAAATACAATAAATGACAAAAATAAATAAAAATAGAGATAAAAATAAAGAAATAAATGAAAAATATATAAAAATAAGGAATAAAATAAATAAATAAACTAACTAAATAAATTAATTAATAAATTAAATATTATACATGTATATAATATATACTTTTTTATAGTAAGACCTATCTTAATTTAAAAATAAATTACATAAATTATGAATAAATAAAATAAACAATTTTAATATTTATATTTTATATAAATACAAATAAATAAATAGATACAAAATAAAAAAATTCAACTAAACAAAATACATGTGTGTAAAATATAATTTTTATATTAATGCTTTTTTTTAAATAAATAATATAAATTATAAATTAATAAATACAAATAATATAAACAAATATAAATAAATAAAGTAAATAAATAAATTTATTAATTAAACTATATAAAAAAAAATATATAAAATATAACTTTTATAATAAGATATAACTTATTTTGAAAATAAATAAAATAGTTAATAGTTAAATAAAATAAAATATAATATATATAAATATATAGAAAAATATAAATATATATAAAATATATAAAAAATTATATATAAATATATAAAAAAATATAAAATATAGCATAGTTTGTTTAAATATTTTGCTCAGATGTGCATGCTAGCATTTAAACTACAAAATTTTTTAAAAAATTACATAAGAAATTAGTAAAATATTTTTATTTCAATTTCTATATTAATTTAGATGTCTAAATGTATTTAAATATATGATATCAAATAAACACTAATTTAATTAAACTTTTTTAATGACTAACTAATTCTGCTTTTGATGATAATAAAATTTCATTAACTGTTGCTAAACATTTTCGAAATAAAGACCAAGTTAATATAGTCGAATATATATTTTTTATTTATTTTATATTATTTAGTATTGTTTTTATAGAAAATATATCTTTATGAGCGTAGCTTCTGCTGCTGCTGCTTGCTTGCTCTTTCGTGTATCACAATTGCGCATAGAGTTTAATCAAATTAAATCATTTCCAACTACTAGCTTCAGGCACTATGAAAAAAAAAAAACCAAATTTATTTATTTGTTGGCGTTGCTCAATTTGCAACTTCCTGAACGGGCATTTGCATGCCCAGATACAGTTTGGCCCTTCTTTAAAGTATTTATATACATATACATATATAATAATACACTTCCTATGATTGAAATATTTTGGTAATTGGCGCAGAAATATTTAAGAAATCACAAAAATCGCACCAGAAGAAAAGTGCACGAAACAGCGCAGCAATAAATTCGCATAAAAAAAGAGAAGAGAAGAGAAGAGTGGAGCAGAGAGGAGAAGCGAACAAGTTAATAGCGCGCATAACCCATAATCATGGATAAGCGCAAAAAGTCAAGCAGACAATTCTAATTGTCAGAGACTCAGTTCAGACCCATTCCAATTCATTTCATTTTCGGCTTATTTCGCTGCTTTTTTCATATATATATATATATATAAATACTTATCTTTTTTCTTTCTTTGGCTTGGCAATTTTTCAGCATTTTGCTAATACCCCACTTTGAGCTGGGCTCAGAGCGCGCCGAGGGCAGATCGAAGTTATTTGATCGGAACCCTTCATTAGGCACACGCAGACTGACGACTCATGTTTATAAATTGGTCTATAATTCATATTTTTACAGCTTACAACTTATATTGTTGTTATTTTTTCAGCTAAAGCGTACAAAAACATTTTATTTTATTTTTTCAGGCCTCAGCTGAGGAAGGCCTTCCAGAGAAGAAAAGAGAATATATATATTTATATTTTTGCAGGCCCGCTGCTTCAAGCTAATTGCCAAAAATGAGTGAGAATCACTTGCAGAATAAAGCGGAAAATAAATATTTTCTTCGTCTTGTTATTTCAGTAAACAGTTTAAGACAGACGCGCTGCTAAGGCCCCTTGTCTAAGCCGGGGCTTGCCGGGGCTCTAGCTGCGGCTACTTTTTGCAGGTAGCTAGCATCCGCTCACGTTCTCTCTCGCTCTCACGCTCTGCCGCTGCTCTCTGCGGAGGGGTAATGCACTAATACAGCTGCACTGTTGCGCTCTCACCAACACATTGACATTTGATCTTGCGCTCTCTCGCTCTCTGGCGCTCTGTTCATTCGTGCTTGCTCGCTCTGGCTGCCCGCCTGCGTATTTTCTGTTGCACTCGCACATTTTTCGCTGCCTGCGCTGCCTTTGCTTGTGTTGGTGCTGCTCTCACGCACACACTCACAATGCTGTGCTTGCTCTCTATGTTCGCTCTCTGCTCTGCATGCGCTCGCTCGCTCTGGCTCTGTCATTGACACGCTCAGCAGGCAGGTTTGCTGCCAGGCAATTATGTATCTTGTATCTGCAGCTCGCTTGCGCTGTGTATCTGTATCTCGCCTGACTCTAGCTGTAGCTGTATCTCTAGCTCTGTGTCTATGTCTTTAGCTGCTGCTTCAAATGTCGCACATTTTGCTCCAACACTTGCAATACTTAATGATATACATGTATGTATGTATGTATATCACATATTGTTTTGGCCGCTGCGCCTGCGCATTCATTGAATATCCGAAACCAAAGCTTATTTAACAAAAAAATATAAATATTGAAGAAAAAAAAGAGAACTCTGTTGCCACTTGGCTGCGTTTTGTGGTGTGAATTTCTTGTGCTTGCAAGTCCCGTAACTGATTTGGACAATATTATATATATATATATATATAAAAAAAGTAAATACCAAACGGAAATTTGATCTTTGACTCGAACACCCGCCAACATTTCCCATTGCCAGCCTGGTCGATAGCAAATTTTTAGTTGCCTTTGTCGCTTAGCCGTTTATTGGCTGTCGTTCGTTCTGCTTAACTTGTTTTCATCGTGTTGTTGTTGTTGTTGTTGTTGTTGTTGTTGTTGCTGCTGCTGCTTGCCACACACACGAAATGCTCTCATTTGGCCAACTCTTTTGCCATTTTACAATGCAGTTGCCATTGCCGTTGCTTTGTTGTTGTTGTTGTCGTTCGCTTGGCTTAAATGAAACTAAATGAGGCGGTAATCAAGTTGTGTTCCAAGCGTCGCCTCAGTCCGTTATAGCCGGCACCTCTTTGCGGTATTTTCGTTTCTCAGTTGCTCATTTCTTTAAGCTGTCTGGCGTTTTTTTTACGTCTGTATTTTTTTTTCTCATACCTCTCGTTGTTGTAAACCGCAAATTTCACACTTGCCTCATGAGGCGAGGAAGTCTGAAGGAAGTTTGCAAAAGCGTAAATGCCACAAAAAAACAACTCTGTGCCTCTCCCTCTCTCTCTCTCTCTCTCTCTCTTTCATTTTGCCATGCAAGTTTTCAGCACTGATTGATTTTTTAATGTGTAGCAAATAGGCGAAGGGCGAGCCGACTGCGGGGCGCAGCTGAAACTGTTTGGCCACTTCATATGTGGGCTGTGAAGACAGCAAATTAACTCATGTAATGAAGTTGCCTGATTAGATTTTTTTTTTTTCGGTGGACATGTCGACCGCCACGAAGTATTCTGTATTTACAGGGTATTGATTGAGATAGTTGCAATTTGGGAATCTCATTTTTTTTCCAGTTGAAGAAGACAGAGCGAGAGAGAGAGAGAGAGAGAGAGATGTAAAGTGAGTTGTTTGCCAGCTAAAGTTTGGTTTGAAGAAGCCGAAATTTTAAGTGAGTTATTAAAGAGCATAAAGTTGATTTAAAATAAATTGCAATTTCGATTTTAATATGCTTCTAGTAAATTTAAAGTAAAAGCATGTGCTGAGTAAAGTTTCATTGAAAACAAACTCGAATTATATAATTGAAACTCAAAATGATCTAAATAAAAGTCTGATGAAAATTGTTGATTTTATTATTAATTCAATATTGTTTTTAGTAATTCATAAACCATTGCGTGGTCAAGCATGCCGTTATAAATACAATAAATTATTTAAAATAATTTATTCTCTTCAAATTGAATTAATTCTAAGGCAATATCAGCTGGCATCAGATTCATTTATTCATATATATTAATAATGTTATTTGTATCAATAAGTGAAATAATGGCATAGCTACGCATGCGTGTGCTAATATTAATAATGTAGTTTGAGCTGAGTTGAGCTGATGCTTGGCTAAGCCACTCATTCATCCATTGATTCATTTATTCATTCAAAAATTCATTCTTCTAGTTCTAGTTTTATATTTACTTGATTTTATATTCCAGCATCTGCTGCAGTATGTATGAGGTTATTTTCAATAAAGGAGGAAGTACTCATTATTGAATCTATTTTTTTTTTTTTATGTTTACTTATAATATTAATATTTAGAAAAACTAAAAGTAATTTTTTAAGTAAAGTTCCTTTCTTTAAAAAAATTGAATTAGCTGAAATGAGTCTATTCTAGTAAACAATTGAAATGTGCCTCATGTTGAACAGCTTACATAAATTGAATTAAAAAATAAAGAGATATTTTGCCAAATTTAATTTCATTTGAAGAATCATCAAATAACAAAGCTCTTGATAAATATTTACTTGTTAAAATTGTATTCGAAATGAAAGTTGTAAAGAAAATATGAAGGAAAAGGCAGCGCATCCAACCTAAAATCAGCAAAGTTAAACAAAAAGTTACTGCTACAATAATTATTAATAATCTACTAAATGTAAACTTAAATATTCTCAAACTTGAACAAACTTAACTAATTTATACATATATAATACAGCGCACTTATACGCAACATCCTACAACAAACATTCCCAAAATTTAAACTACTATGGGTACGCGGACACGTAGGGATAACAGACGACTACAACATAAAAGACATACAAAAATACATTAAAAAAGCATTCCAATCAAAAATAGAATATAACCACCTGGTATCAAAACATAAATCACAAGAAATACAACTGAGGATATACCTCAACTTCAACTTTCCCAACACGTGAAGGTCAAATCAAAATAACGAGACTCAGACTCGGACACACAAAAATCACCCACAAATGCTACACTGACCACACCCCCAGGACATGTCCCCACTGCAACCAACACATCTCAATAGAACACACAATACTCAAACACTGTATACAAGTCTTTATAAGCATATATGTAAATATGAAAATATGTAAATATCCGCAGTCTAAACTAGAACGAGATGAAGGCCATAGTTGTCATAGCCTTAAGGAAAAAAAAAAAAAACAAACTCTAGCATATGATTAAGAGTATAAGCTAGATCTAAATAAATAAAAAATTTGCATAATATATTGTTTAATTGCTTCAATTATGCTCTTTAGCTGAAAATACTTTTCGTTATTTAATGCATATAATTTCAGCTCAACTTAGCTTGACATTAAATTGCGCTGTTAAGGTCCTATCTAGATGAATTGTTAAAATGAGTTTGCTGCTACTACTATTTTCGTTTGCTCAGCATATCAACACACACACACACCTACAAAAAACAAACACAGTGTGTGTGTGTGTGAGTGTGGCTTTCTCTGAAGCTCTCTTCGCTCACTTGACAAATTCATTTCAATATTTTCGTTACACTTGAGAGCAGCATCCAGCAGCCGCATCAGCTACCATCCTGAGCACTTCACATGCATGGCTATATATAGATATATATATATATATATCTGTATATATTGTATAATAAATATTATTGCTTGGAGTATTTGTATTATTATTTTTGTATTCAGTTTTTTCGTTAACTGGCCAATGGAGCCACTGTAGCCACTCGAAACCCACTACAAATTCAGCAGACCAGGCCATGACTTAATTAAGAGTCGCACGTTTATTGTGCTTACCTGCGTAGTTTTTTTTTTGGTTTTTACAACTTTTTGTAGCTTTTGTTTATGTTGAACTTACACTTTTTATTATTGTTGTTATTGTTGTTGCTGTTGTTGCTGTGGCTTTTGTTTTTGTTGAAACGTCATCATAAATTGCAATTAATTTCAACAGTTGCCGGACGCAGCATATAATAATAATTTTTTTTTTTTTAACATTTTTTTAAACCATTTTGTTGGCCTTTTTCTCAGTTTTTTTTTTTAATTTTCTGTTGCCTGTAGGTGTTTCATTAAAGTTAGCCTTGATTTTTCGCAGAGATCGTCTCGTCTTGTCTCGCGTATATTAAATTTTTTTCACACCTCAAAATGCCGAACCACTTAAAATTATGCCAATCACGAGCTGGTTTGCCATTGTTTATGCTTTCAAGTGTATTTGATAGGCAACAGCGAAGTTGCCTTCGTATTGTTGCCACATCACGGTACTATAATAATATACCTACGTGATTATATATATATATATATACGTAGTTGGATAGCTGATAGAGTAACTATAAATAGAAACGTCCTCTGAATTGATCAAAATTTACATACTGCTTCGGCTTGCTTTGTTTTACTGCCTAATTTGTGTAGCCTTTCGGTAGATAGCTGCATTTTAGTTTCTTTCTTTTTTTTTTTTCGTTTTCTTTGTAGATCACAAGAGCCGAAATTTGTCTCTGGTTAGCTGTCGCCTTTTTATCAATCGATGGTGTGGAGACTTTGAAGGGGGAGGGGAGGGGTGGGTCGGCCCATTGGAAAGCCATAAAAATGAGAAAAAGGCGCGTAGTGCTTAATTTGAGCCTTTTACGATGCCCAAAACCAAATGTCAATTGATATGAAATTTTACAGTTTACAGCTGCAGCAGCAGCAGCAGCAGCAGCAGCAGCTCGCGTGTGAGTCGCAGCTGAGACCAAATGCAATTGGCTATTGTCATAAAAAACACTTTGTGAAAGAGTTTTGTGCGGTTTGCTTCGTAATAGCTGTTGTTGTTGTTGTTGTTGTTGGACCTTTTTTATGCATCGTCGAGCAGAAAGTGTAGCAGTTATCTGTTACACGAACCGGCGTCTGACTACTCGAGGATACGCAGGAGACAAGCGTGCAGCACTGAGAGAAAATTATGGGTTTGAATTGAAAAGCAAATGGTTGACTCAACGTTGTTCATTAAAGTGGAGCAAAAGTAGTGCGTGCCTAGACATTCGTTTAAATTTAATAAGTGTGGTATAAAAAAGGGTTTGCATTATTTAATTACAATAATTCAGCTCCAAATGATGTACGAAGAGCTGCTTAGCATTCACGAAAATGGGGAATATATTAGAATAAATAAATGTTAGAATAATTCCATGCGATAATGAGAATAAAGAAAATATTGCAATATAGCAAAGAAATTAGAGTTAATTGTGAACATTTTTAATTTAATTTACAAATAAATTAATTCAATGCAAAATGGAATTCATTTATGAAATGAAATATAATTAAAATATATAAATTATATTCTTAAATATTATTCATTCATTGCATTTATAAAATGCATTTAAATAATAACTATTTGCTTATGCAACCCCACAACAATTAGTACAAATAATATGCTAGAGAATATCTCAAGAGCTCTGCTCATTAGTTAGCAACATTCCGTGTAAGAAGAAGTTCCCAAGAAGCACTTTAAGCATAATTTGCATATCTGAATTAGAGTTGAGAGTCGCGCGCTATCTATGCCCAAGTTTCTCGAGCAGTGTACGTGGCCATTACAATAACCACAACATAAAAATAAAAAAATATAAAAGAAGCAAAAGAAAAACACCGAATAGTATAAAGGATATGCTTTGACTGGTGGCTACTGGGCTGGATGCCTTTAAAACTTTGTTCTTTTCCACGCCCCGTTTTTATTATCGCCGTCTAAGTCGCCGCTCGACTTAAGGGACGGCACATAAAAACGCCAAGAAACCAACAACAACAACAACAACAACAACAACAGCAACAGCAAGAGCATCTAGAGGAATTGTTAGGCTAGGCCATTAGACGGGAGTGCAGTCGCCTATCTTGGCATGCCAAGGATAACAGCTGAAAGCGTGAGAGCAAGAGAGGGAGAGATGGAGAGAGAGAGTAGAGACGGGAGCTAGGTGCTACCACTAAAAGTTGACCCAAATTTTATCATCAATGTGACAGAAAGTAGCGATTAGATGATGCCTTTTATGTGCAACGCCAGGCTGCTGGGAAAACTCAACCTCTTTCTCATTTTTATTCATTTTCATTTGCTTCCTTTTCTCTCTCTGTGTGTGACTGACAAAAGGTGCCACTGTTTGGCATTAGTACTTTATGCTATTGCTGAATGGGTTCTGTATGAGCGTAATGCGTCGCCCGATATCTTAATTTGCCGCATCTATCGTAGTGCAACCACTTGAGTGTGCCGCTCTCTCTCTCTCTCTCTGTGTGTGTGTGTGTGTGTTACAAGTCCGGGACGCCACTCAAGTTGTTGCAGCTGCACTTGTTTGAATTTCCATGGGGCACAGCATACACACACGTATCCGGCCTGTCGCTCTCGTAGCGGTCGGCGGCATCAGGCGCCGTCAGGGCAAATACGCGCATCCTGCACTTGAGAGTTGCATACCCTGTACTAGTAGCTGCAGTGGGTAGTATATGACGTAGGCAGGTGCTGAAAATTGTTATAATCAATTTCTAAATAAAAAATACATATTTTAACTATGTCTTTAACAAATAAATTAAATGCATATTTTAAAAACTATAAATAAAAAATGTTTTTTTTTTTTTTAAATTAAAAAATAAAACTTGAATAAAATTTTCTTTTTTAATGTATCAAAAATAGGTTTGCAGACAGTACTTTTTTTTAATTCTACATTTAAATAATATATAAAATCATTTTCATTTTATTTATTTATTTTTATTTTATTTATTGTTTAATTTTATTAAATTTTATTTTAATTAATTAATAAATATTAAAATTATTTTACAATTTTCGAATGATACAAAATTTGCTAACTTTGTCTTTACTCTTATTCTTTCTCTTTATTTCTTTCGCTTTTTCATTCACAGGGTATCTTAAGGTCACTCTCTCAATTCTGTTTGCTGCTCTTTTTGGTTAAATGATGCAGAAAATCGCAGCCTAGACAGCAGCTGAGGCATTTGATTTTTGTTGGTGTTTGTTATGCCATGTAGGTCGCTTCAACTATGCATGAAATGTCCAGGAGCCTATCGGAAGTTGATAGCATTTTGGGTCTGCGGGCCCTTTGGGTAATTCTAGACATAGCTTCCTTTGATCTTACAATGACTGTGTGTGTGTGTGTGTGTGTGTCCCCTGATAAAATGTTGATAAACCAATTTTTAAAATGCAAATCTCAGCTGTCCACGACAAAGGAAAAAGCCGTCAAATGGTATAGAAGAAGCAGAAGCAATGGCCACATTTGCTTATTAATATTTATGGAGCCTAAAAGGCTCGGTTTGACGGTCTTGCTAATATAATTTCACAAAAAGAAAATGTATATAAATAAATAAAAAATAGTCCCAATTCATGAAATTGCGGCAAGTGGCTGGAATTTATATCAATAATGCCGTTAGACGCGAACACTCAGTCGTTGCCTCGTAGTTATTTATTAAAGCCAAGTTAACAAGCCGTCGCCATATTTTAATCTTTCAACAAGTTTTCCATGCCTTAGATTTGTGGCCGTCGTTGTTGTTGTTGCTTTTGGGCCTATGTCCAAGATTTTCCCGTGCCCTGAACGCATTTGACACGCAACTTGAACCTGGAGCCTCGTCCCGTCTCGTGCACTTTGTGGGCCAACTGAAAATCAACTGCTAACATGGCATAACTTATGGCCAAAGCATGCAAATTTCGTCTCTGGGGCTGGGCTGCTCCGTTATGCTTGGACCCAATAGAGGATTTGCCGGAGTGCGGTGCTCGCCCCTTGAAGTTGAAGGCAAAAGTTATTGGCACTTTGTCAAAGTAGGCAAATACGTACACACTACTCGAAAAGCGGTTTACACGTGCAGTCTAAATATAACTTAATGGACTCTGAGTGCACTCAGTTGAGTTCTTTTGTGTAAGCAATAAATTGTTTGATCAAATGAATCAATTTGCAACTGAGCTGCCAAAAATAATCAAGTGAATCAGTAAAGAGAACCTGAGAGAGCAGAGCATAAATTGCGGCAAATAATAAGTTTGCATACTTGAATATTTCAATAGGAAATGTTTTTTAATTAGTTCTGCAAACTAATCAAAAATCTTTTTAACATCTGTTGTTTTCATTTTGTCATTGACAATTCATTTAATAACCTTTTCGAATTATTAAATTATGATTTCTTATATATACATTTTGTATTTGTTTTAATTTTATTGTGTGCCTGAATATTTGTAGTGTATTTTTTAAATTATTATATTTTACTTTATCAGTTTATTGGATTGATTTATCATTTAAATATTAATTTTATTTTCATTTTTATTTATTTTTTATTTATTTCTTGTTTTTTTTTTTTTTCAATTATATTTATTTATTATCATTGTTTTCTTATATTCTATATATCTTTTGCTCACTTTGAATCATATAAATTTTTTATTATTATTTATTTATTTATTTTGCATCTCGATGCTCATATTTTCTATAATTACTTACAATTATATGTAAATAAATTATTCTTTTTTCTTTTTAATGCTAATTTTTGTATTCTATTTTTTTTTATTTACTAGATTCAAATGTAATATTTATATTAAAATAATAATTAAATATATTTGTATTAAAAATATATTATAATTTTATTATTATAATATATAACATAATTTATTTAAAAGTATTTCTATTAAGAAGTATATTTAATACATTTAATTATTTTATATTTATATTATATTTATTATTATAATATTTGTATTAAAAATGTATTTAATATAAATTTAATATAAAAATATTTCTATTAGGAAATATAGTTTATTGTTTTATGTATTATTATTATATTTATAAACATACATATATTTAATTAATATTTGAATTTATGTAATATTACATTTTCAATTTATTCCTATTCTTGCATTCGATTTACTAGTTTATAGAGCTTTGTACACATACATTTTAATAGATATTTAAAGTATATTAATTATTTTGGAATTTTAAAGACATCATTTACATATTAAAAATATATAAATATATATACATATATATTTTTTTATCTTATAAATTTTCATACATTTTTTAAAATTTTCATTACTTAAGGTACGTGTTTAAATTTTTTTTTAATATTTGTACATATATAAATATCAGGTTAATAAAACTGAATAAATATATAAATATTCTGACATTTTGAGTTTTTTTTCTGCTTATTCATTCATGGCATAAACGTAAGGACTCGTCGATTCCTAAAGAATTTGCGTGTAAGTGGTGCATATTGTAAACGCAGCTGCCCATTGTGCCACATATACTATGTACTGTGGATGGAAGCTAGTTCGGCTAGTACTATATCTGGCCATGTATACACACTTTTAGCCAGAACGATAATTGGCTGGGCTAATTTACCTATTTAACCAGATTTGCAGGCGCGCAGGCGGCGCCCAAACATGCAAATCGAGCGTAAACAAGAGCTTCACTCAATTTGCAGTTGGCCAAAATGCTTGACGGTAGTTTTCGTGGAAAACACTTGCCCGAAAACTTTTCCGAAATAGAAAAATGAGAACAATATGAGTTAAGACTGAAATAGTTTTGTTCTTTGTGAAGTGCAGCTGAGCACGAAACCTAATTAATTGGGATGTGTTTGCGCAGTAGTTGCGCAAGCTTACCTAATCTACCAAAGCTTGTCAATATTTGTGGGTGTCTAAAAAGATTGTGCAACAGCAGCAGCAGCAGCAGCTGTAGATATAACTATTTAATTGTCAAGAAACGAGACAGAGAGTGAGGAGCGAGAGATTTTATCTAATCTCTGTGCCACTTTGGGTTACTTCATGTGTATGTGGCATATGCCACAAAAATGGAAATTGCATTAATAAGAGTGGAGCACGAAGAGTAGAAGGGCTGCTGCAACTCTTAGCTACTGTATATTTATTTAAGCCCTCGACTGTCGCGTCATTCAATTAGAAATAAAAACATGAATACAAAAAGGTCGGGCTGCTCCAAAAACTGTTTTAGTTTTGACTTTGCCTCCGTGCATAAAAAGCCAAACAAAATATTTAGAAAGTAAAGATAGAGCCAACAGGCAGCCCCACAATAAGAACAACAATAGGACACAACATATGTACCAAAGGTAATTGTCAAGTAGAGCAGCTACAGCAGGCAGCGGCAGACGTGGCACGAACCGCAGCCAGCAAGAAAAACAAATACCGAATCCGAGTTGCAGTTCAGAGTCAGAGTCGGAGGCGTTGTTGAAGTCACAGATGGAGTCACAGTCTAAAGACGCAAAGACACAGAGTTTTGGGTGTTTGGTTGGCTACTGCGCACACAAATACACAAATATACATTAACCCATTGCCCACTGCCCTCTCCGCCTACAAATGACACACAAAAATTGTAACACAAACATAATGAGATGTGGCTAGGCTGAAATAGACGAATATTAGATGCTCTAAGAGTGTCAGTCTGAACACTAGAAAACGAGAGAAAGAGAGAGAGAGAGAGAGAGAGAGAGAGAGAGAGAGAGAGAGATGGACTACTGAGCAAGTGATTATAGAGCGTATATCGTATCATAGTGCTAACAAATTTATAAGAGCTGAAGAGCATTATATGTCATTAAATATCAAGAGAAAGGAAACTACTGCAATAGCGGACGTTATTTATTTGTTTTGTTAACATACAAATATAAATAAAACTACTATATAATATTTGGAGTAATTATACCTTGATGAATTTCTTTTTTATAAGGAATAGTAGAGCTTCTTGTCAGGTTATCTCTATACTAGAAGGCTTAGAAAGTAATTTGCTTTCAGCTAGTATATTTATCAATCACGGTACAAGATAGCATATAAAAATATGTATATGAAAGTCTTAAGAATTTATTTTTTAGAAACTTATATTCTTATTTTTATATATTTATTAATTTATTTTATTTTTATTTATTTTTTAACTTTTTTTTAGCATTAAAGAAGAATATTAAGCTCACATAATTATCAATATTTATATTATTTCAAATAATGTATTTCTTAAAAATAAAATTATATAACAATAATGAATATATAAAAATTTATACAATATTAAATTAATAAATATTAATCGTATTTTATATATTTCAATACAATTAATATTTTTTAAAATAATAAATAATTATATTATGCTTATATAAATATATATGTTTACTTTTATAAATATATATATTTATTATAAAAAATATGAATTATATTATTTTCTATTATATTTTTGTATATTTCATAAAATAATATAACTATTGACAACTATGTTTTTTATTTATTTTTGTTATTTATTATTATTATTTTTTTTAATATATACGTACATTACATGTATATTATATTTTTAAATACATTATTTTTTATTATCTATATTATTTATATATAATTTCAAAAATATATTTTAAACTATACTTTATGAAAGATTTTTTCAATGAATGATCAAAAAGCTATTCAGTTGAAATGTAATTAAAATTTGATTATATTCTCAAATAATGTTAACTAAGTCTAGAATATATTATAAATCGAAATCGGATTATATTTAATATGGGAAAATGCGAGAAATTTCTATAAACAAATATTTAAATACATATGTATATCTGGATAAATAATGTATCTATGTTTGTGTAGATAAAGAAGACAGTTTGTTTTTCTTTACAAATGTGGCATGTCCATTGTACTATATGCCCCACACACATATCTATAGAGTACAACAAACAACAGTAGTTGTTCTTACTTCAGTGTACACACACATGTGCATGTGTGTGTGTGTGTGTGTGTGCGTGTGTGTGCTCTTCTGGCATAGCAAACACTTTTGGTAACATTCTTGTGGTTTTGGCTGCTCAATAGAACCAAAATATGCTGAGGTCTGGCCATGGTTGGGGTCGTCGCGGGTTAGACATATGCGTGACAATTAATATAAGACTCGTCGCGGTTGTGCGGCTGTCTTGTTGTTGTTGTTGTTGTGGGTGTAGGTAGTTACATAGGGAGAGGGTGGCGGAGGCAGGTTGACATAGGTACACAAAACGGAACTGCAGACATTGCAGACCAAGAGACGAGACGAGACTAGCTGCAAGTACTTGAAGCGCTCACGCTCCCCCTCTCTCTCTCTCTCTCTTCCACTGTATCTGTTTGTATTGCAGACGGTAGCTATGCCTACAAGTCGTGTCTTGGTGGCATATGCGACATCCATGTGGCGTCTAAATGACAGCGCCAAGTTGCGGGAGTATATATATACATATATATATATATATATACATATATATATATGTTTGTGAGCTGGACACACGGCACCTGCCAGAGCAGAAACCAATTTGCGGGGCATAAAACAAACTGAACAACGACAAGGGGGCAACCTGTGCTGCCGTCACTGCCTCTAGCAAGCCAGACCAGGCCCAAGCCCAGACCCAGGCCCAGGCCTTCCGACTGGGTCGCGTGTCGCTTATCAGGCTGCTTTATCAGCCAGAGAGTCCACTCTACTTCAGGTTCAGAGTCCAGCCAAAGCAACAAAGCAAACGCAATAGCAAAAACTTCGTTAGCGTTTTGTGGCGTCTTGAGCTATTTGCTACTTGTTTTTCCATTTCTCCCTGTTGCACGTTGTGGCCCTTGTGCAGCATTATTATTGTTTTTCATATGCCCTGTATACATTGCATTCGGGTATATTGGGTATATTGCGTCATCGCAGTAATTTTGAAGAATTTCTAATTTGTTTTGGTGTCCTTTCTACTGTGCTCTCAGATTTCATCGATGCCTATTTGTATATTGAGCACTCTCTGTAAGACTTGTATCATTTTATCTACAACTTTATATAATTAATAAACCTACTTCTACTTGATTCCTATTTACAGGGCATTCTGTAGCCCTTTACACTGAACTCAAGTATTTCGACTTCATTTTTTTGCTAGCCAACTGCATATTTTAAGTATGCGCTGCTGTTGTTTTCATTATGTACCTATATACATATGTATATATGTAGGTATCCCAATAGGTAGCTCGGCTTTAGTATGCATGTGCGGATATTGTGAAAATGCATTTCCACTTAGATCCTAACTGATTGCGCCTTTGACAGGGCGTGGCATTGTGTAGACTTAAAAAGCCATTTTAGTTACGAATATGTGAGAACAGACCGGAGTTTCTTTTGAAAGGAATTGCGGCAAATAGTACGGGGAAAGTGGATAAATACCAAAATGCAATATATGAAATGTTTAAAGGGTTTTCATACAATGTGTGTGTGCGAGTGTGTGTGTGTGTAGGAAGAGTCGGGAATGTTTACTTAAAAGCGAGTAGCTTATGTGTCAAAAGGAGCGTGTTGAGACATGCGAGACTACAGCAAATGGAGAACTTTAAAAGAATATAAACTAGAATGTGGGAATGCATAGAAAACTGCATAAGTAAGGCGACTTGGATTGAGTTAAGTTGGCTAGGATTAGGTAAGGTTAGGTAGAGCTTACGGCATCATAGAGAGAAAAGAATTAAAATGGAAAATTGAAAAATCTTACTAACTTACGAAGTCTCATTAGTAAAGTAAAGAAAGAAAAAATATATTTCTCATTCCAATTGAGCTGCTAGTTCATAGATATTGCTGCCCAGGATACGTCGGATTCAAAGGATGTCGCTTCCGCCCTTGAATTCCAAATAGCCATTAAACTGTTGCGCTCTGCTCGATTTGCTGTCAATTAGTTACGATCAGCTTCGATTAGTTATGATCTTCTACGGCTTCTGCAATCTGCGCTTGATTTAATTTTCAGCTTCTTGACTGTCCCTTAAGGCTTCAGCTACTTTCTTATGCCTTCTCGACTTGAATTACTCTCCAAGGAGCAAATCAATTGATCTTAAGTGCTCTTTTATGCAGAACTAAGCGGAAATTGTTAGCTCGAAGCAGCGGAAGCAGCAATTTGTTGGCGCAACTTCACTACGAATCTATTCAAGTGGGGACTTAAACACTTGATCTTTGGCAAATGCGTGAAATGGATACTTAAATGCGCTGGGCCAGGACAGGACAGCTGCTGGCTGTGTGCTGCGTACATTTAAGGATTGCATTTACAATTTGGCTGCTCCACATAAAATAACTCAATTTGTTGCAACAAATTGACAGAAATATGAGCCAAGACAAGAAGAGCAGGCCCAGAGCAGTTGAGAGAGCCCTAAGAACTCATTGAAAGTCATAAATTTGTCATCGATTGCATGTGAAATTCGACTCTGTCAGCTGCAGCATCTGAGATCTGACACAGAAGAGACACACTGAGTGAGAGCGTGGGAGAGGGAGTGTGTGAGTGAGCGAATGAGAGCGATAGCGTGGCAGAGTTAGGTCCCCGTCTGGCTCCCCGTCTCGTGTTTTTGTGTTTTGTGTTTTGAGTATCTGTTTGTTATCCTTAAGGCCAGTTTATTGCTTTATTATGTCGCTGGGCGTCTTCATTGTGTCAGTGCCTGTCGTTTTTTTCTTATTTTTATTATTATTATTTCTGTATATTTTGCTTTACGATTTCAGCGTAATCTGCGTGATTTCTAGTGCTGCAATTTATGCAGGCAGCTCAAGAGCTCAACATTTTTTTATATACATATATTTTAATTGCATCGTCTTCAAGCATTGCTCTCGAAGTTCACCTATATTAAATTTCAGTTGTTGCCAGCCTAAGCATTTGCTTTTATTTTCTTTAATGCATAAAATGCACTTGTCATATGCAATGCAGTGAATAACTAGAAGATACCCTGTAAATATGCTCTTGCATTTTATTTATTTACTTAAGACTTGCAAATATTAAATATCTTTTTTGTAGAGAACTTTATTTTCTTATAGATCATTTAACAATTTTTTACCTAATACTTTCTGACAAGTTTTCTCATAATTTTCTCACAATTTAATTTACATATATATAAACTCAATTGCTGTTCTCAGCTTGCTTTCATTCGCTCTCTTCATCATCGATTATCAAATTTTATTTTTCTGTTTCTCTTTACATTATTCATTTTGCAGTTTAATCGTTTAGTTTGATAATGCCCCACAGTTGTTGTAACCCAGTTTGGAAAGGTTCTCTGAATTATTGCCCAAGATAAAATGCGACTGGTCAAAGTGAAGCTCTTAGAGAGGGGCGGAAGGAAGCAAGGCGAAGTTGCGTCTTTGGTTTGTTGCTCACTTAACTGGAATAATTGACATGAACGATTCCTTGGCTCAACTCTTTTGTGGTTTCATATTTTACTAGACGCCTCTTCAAGTGAGCCTTGGGTCCTTGGTTTGTCAACGCCTGCTCCTTGTGGCGGCTGCTGCTGCTGTATGCTCGGCTGAGTAGCTTCGCTCAAGCTGCAACAGTTTATATTGCATTATTCTGCTTGAATGGCATTTGCACTTCGTGGAAAATAACACAAGAAGAAAAAAAAAAGAGAGGGCAATAAAAAAAATAGATGGCAATGCCCAACGAAAACAAAGCGAATTTCATTATGAACGACAACCCCGCAGCCTCGGACATGCTCAATTTGAATTATGAAAATCACGAGCTGCTGCAAGTTTTGCGCGTGGGCGTAAATGTGGGCGTGTTGCTGTTGTTGCTTTTGGCATTGCGTTGGTTGACTTTTGAATGAATCTCACTCAATTCCAATTTGCCATTGAAGCGTAAAATTCAACGCAGCTGTTGTCAGTTGCACGGCGTTTTTTACTCTCCACTCTCTCTCTCCCTTTCTCTCTTTCACTCACTCGGCCTTTCTCTCGCATATTTGATGAGGCGGCACATCAGGTGGCGCTCCATATGCCACAGCTGCTTATTGTAATGTTGCTGAAGCCAATATTAAAATCCGAAAGCCAAACAAGCATGACCGTGAGATCGAGTTAAGTGAGTGCCGTGTAATATGGGAAAATCTGCAAAGTTCACAGGATTTCTTCTGGCGAGCGTTCATAATGCGTTTCGTGTGCACATTTCAATTTCAATGAGAACCTGCCAAAAAAATATATTTTTTTACCACAATCATGACTCATATTTTATATAGGCCAAGCGCATTCCTAAATGCATTCCATTGCAAAACTCTTTCAACTTTTTTAACTAAAAAAAAAAAATAAATAAATGCCCTGGCTTGGCCCATACTGTAGTCCATTTATATATACATTTTAAGCTTGAAAAGCTTTTCTAGATCAATCTCTGACTTTTGTCGACTTGCAGTTTCCTTTGATCTCCATTGAAAGATCTGAAGTGCCCCACACACACACACACACACACACACACAGACAGAGGCACATGGAGACTGGCTGCCTGCAAAGGTTCCACTGCAAGTTTCGGTTCGAGCCGGAGTCAACAAAACTAAAGCAAGACAACAGAATTTGTCATGGCTTGATCATGATTGTGGCACTCGCAGAAAATAAAAGGAGGTAGATGCTACAGGCAGAACTCTCTGGCAATGGTCGGCCAGTGTCCAAATTCTCAGCCCCTGTTGTCGGCCCGTGCGTGCTAATGGCCCACAATGTAACCCACATGCCAGCCAAATAAACACACAGACACAGCCAAAAGGAAAAGAGCCACACAAAAGTGTGGCAACACTTTTGTCACACGTAGGTGTAGCAAACACAATATATAGCAGACAAACAGACAAACTGCTGGACAGCTGGACAGCTGGACTGACAGGGGCCGCTTTCTTTAGCCAGAATAACGATGGCATCTGGAACGCATACGGAACCAAAGGAGGCGCTGCCTGGATCTGCCAGCCGGACTATAATACTTCTTGCCACTTTGCTTATTTTTCACTTTGAGTATGGGCCACAAAACAGTTTATGCAAAAACGTAACAAGCCGCTGCTTAAGTTGAGAATTTCTATGCTTTGTGTTTTGCATACTCTGTGTTTAGAGTTGACTTAAACGGGGTATGATTGACTGTTGGTGCTTGTAGATGAAAGGCATTTAATACTGGTAAATTCTTGTGCTCATCTTAATCAAGCTCAAGACTTAAAGTTGAATTATAAATAGTTTTGTTAAAGATAATAAATAATAATAAAATATAAATTTATATCAAGGTTCAAGTGGCTTAAATGGGAATCAATAATTATTGGTGCATATAAATTAAAGATCTATAATTTTAATGAAGAATAAAACTTAATTGAAGATATTTATGCTAAAAAAAAGAAATATAAAAAAATTAAAAAATATAAATAAATAAAAATAGAAATATATATAATAAATAAATACAAATAAAATAAATAAATAAAAAATAAAATAAATATAATAACAAATAATAATAATAAAAAAAAAAACAAATAAAATTAAATAATAAAAAAAAGTATATATTTTTATATATTTCATATATTATATTTCAATTTCATACTAATATATTTAATGCCGAAAAATATTTAATTTTAATTTATCCCAAGATTAAGTTTTAAAATATTTAATTAATTTCTATTTTTTTTTTTTTTCATTTTTATACTCTTTTTTTCCAGCAAAATTATTGATATTTTAATTAAAGATTAAAGATAAGTTATCCAAGTATTGATTGATTTATAATTATGTTATAAAAATTTTTGCTGAATCCTATAAAAATGCTTTCAATGTTGCAATTCAAAAATCAGCTGCATTTTATTGCTTAAAAAATTTGACTAAGATTAGACAAATCTGAAACTACATAATAAAGCTTCAGTTTACATAACTCTTTCCAACAGGGTATCTAGCCAAGAGGCAATGCCTATCCTGTTGCTTTCTTCATTGTGATCTAATCGTTCGTGTCTCCCTGGCATTGCAGTTTAACGTTGCCCACGCTCATGTATTTTTATTATTATTGGTTTTAAGCATTTAGGCGATATTTCGAGCTGCCATTTGCATTTCTTATTACCGCGAATTGTCATTCACTCAGCCGCAGCCTCTGTCATAGCCTCAGCCTCAGCCACAGTCGCAGCCTCAACCTCAGCCTTAGCCTTTCGTTAATGTGTGAAGATCGTAGCGAGGCGTAGGAAAATGAATTGCTTTGTGGATTTGGCGAATTTGTGGCCCCGCAAGGTTCAAGTCGTGTTGGGCAGGCGGCCAGTCTGACCTTGCCTACAATTTAATGGGGATGCTGCAGTGCTGCCAGCAATTTCTGTTCAGTCTCTTTGATCAGTCAGCCGGGCGGATTAGTCAACGGCTTTGAGTAGCGCGCTTCCTTTTGTACTCGCTAGCTAAAGCTCATGCTCGTCGTTTATAATTAACTCAAACTGGATGCTGACCAGCATCATGTGGGAAACCGGGCTTGTCACGCGTCAGTGTGAAAGAGATGCAACGTATCTGTGTGCGAGAGAGAGTGAGAAGATACTGATTCGCAACTCTCAACTGCATAGCCGCTGCGCCTGTCTATGGCCTTTGATAAACGAGCACATCAGAAATGTGACTTGTCATAAATTTGCCTGCGTGGCCATTACTCATGTGTCATGTGGAGCGACGGGGCAAAATGCAGCCGCTTGCTGCAGCAGGAGCAACAGCAGCACACACACATACATACCAGCCCCACAATCCATGCCACATGCTTGTGTGACTCTGCCTTTGCTGCCTGTGTGTCGGATACCTGTGCCATCGCTGCTTCGACAATATGCCAAGCATATGAAGTAATCGCCGTTATCAACTTTTGTGACATGATCAGCCAGTGCTCCACATACGCTTCAGCCCCACCAGCCAGCCAACCAGCCAACCAGCCAACCAGCCAACCAGCCAACCAGCCAGACAGCCACAACGCCAGACAACATTGTAAACAGTTCTCTTCCAGGTTGCTGTTGTTGTTGTTGTTTGTTATAGACTTGTTTGGCTTATTATAGGCCCTCATCGATCTGAGTCGCTTCTTGGCATCTGTTTCGTACATTAGCTCTTTTTTTTTTTTTAAGACAAATTCCAATGCCATGATCTGAGCACATACACAGAGGCAATATGGAAGGTTTACAATGAGACTTCTCAAGGCATTTAAGCATTAATGTACTTTTATATTAATCTCATACAATATACAACATATACATACATTATCTTATAATTTTTTATTAACAAATGCTGATGTCTCAGCGAAATGTTCAATGCTAAATGTTATTTCTACTTATAAATTTTATTTTATTTTACTTTAATATGGAATGGATGGAGTATAAATAGAAATATAAGTTTATAATAAACAGATTTTGAATAATAATTAAATATACATAATCTTATAAGAACATGATGAATGTATTTCCATAAGCTCCATAGGCGAACGGCATTATTTCTTCATAACTTCATAAAACTCTTTAATAAATTATTCACATTTTTTTTTATGATTTATATCTGTGTTGAAAACGTTTAAATTAAATTTCAAGCATCAAGCATCAGAATTTTATAATAAATATTATATAAGTATGTACAATAAAATTCTATATTACAGTCATTCTCTAGTAGATATTTTCTTATGATTTTATATAGCGCTGCAGTAAATTGTGTTACATTTTAATGGATTGCAATTGTGTTAAAATAATTATAATAAATAAATAAATAAATACAAATAATTGTGATTTTATTTATTGTTTATTTGTATTTTCATCATAATATATATGATTATTGAGTAGATATTATGAATTAAGACTTTTTATTTATTTTTATATTATTTTTATTTTCCTATACTATATTATAAATATATTACAAATGAAAATTTATAAAACACTTACAAATTTTATATAATAATAAATTATTTTCTAATTATTACATACCTTTTTTTCTCTTTTACGAATATTTATTTTTCTAAGCATTAAAATACACTTAATAATTTTTTAAATGTATGTTTTTTTTTCTAAATATTACATAAATTTCTATTACGAATATATAAAAAACATGTATTATATATATGTAACACATATTTTATTTTGGACGATTACATAAAGTTGTTTCTTCTAATACGAATGTATACAACATTTTATACAAGATATATGTATAATCAGAATATAGAGAATTTTTTGTTTTCGAATTTTAAATGCTTATTAAATTTAATTTGTAATATATTTACATGATATATGACACGTATTAATATATACATATAAATTGAATATTTAATTATTTTTTTTTAGTTTTAACTTAGTTTTAATTCTTACATTCTTCTATTCTTACGCTTGTGTGATTTTATTGCTTCATCAACCGCTCAATTGGAGTTGCTGCCTTCAATCTTATTGCTCAATTTTCTCAATTCCTTTAGCCTTTCAAGATCGTCTTTTTGTTGCACCTTTCAGCTGCAACAGTTGGGGGCAAGCTTTTGGCTCATTAACCCAAACGATCTGGTTCGCCGTGGAGTTCGCTCTGTGCCAGCAAATGAAGTCATTAAACAATCGGATGCAGCGCTGCATGCTTCGGCTACCATTGTTGCTCTTGTTGTTGTTTGTGCCACCTGTACAAATTTCTCAATAAATTGTTCACACTTAATTTTTCACGAAAACAATGCAAAGCCCAAGAAAAATGAAGCACTGACAACTCGTGCTGTGTCAGCCAAGAACCCAAAAAGCGAAACAAGCTGAACTTTTCTCTCTCTCTCTCTCTCTCTCTGTCTCTCTCTCTTCTCATTTCTATAGCTGCCGCTCGAGCAGCTTCGGCAGCTCCTCTCGCCCCACTGCCAGCACCGCCCTACTCCATTTTCTACTGCTGCGCCCCCATGCAGTGCGCTGCATAATAAACATAAGAGGCAACACAATTTTTCCACACCTCGCTGTAGGCGGCTGCAGCGCAACCTGCCGAGCAGCGCATACATTAAAAATTTATTAATTGGTTTTTAAAAGCACTCGCACCCGTCGGGCCATTCATAATTTGTGCTCTGGTAAGTCTGGTCTCGGGTCTCGGGTCTCGGGTCTCTGGTCTAGTTCCTATTCCAACTTCAATTTCCGCCTAATTTCATGCACTTTTATGCGGCTTTTGTGTGAATTACGCAGCGAAAAAAAAGTGGAGAAAAAATAACAACTTTGAAACCAAAGCGGAAAAAGATTGGGAATATCTGATGGGGAACTAGATTTCATAATTGAGCATGTTATTTCGCTTCTAATTTGACAGACGTTATGTAGAAAGGCAAAATACCTTTCAAATCCGCCAATTTGCCATACACTTTATATGCCTAATAAACATTCAGATACTTGTGTAGATACTTTCTGTGTGTGTGCAGAAACTATAGAAAAAGTATTCATTAAGTGCTCGAGAGTTGAATAAGATATAGGAAAATTAAAGCGGATTTTTGAAGAATTTTTTTATTGAGAAAAAAAGCGAGATTTCTAGTAAATAATCAAAATAATTTTACAAATTGTTGTCAATTGTGTGAAATGTAAAAATACATACAATGTACATATGTATGCATAAATAAATTAGAATATAAACAAATTTATAGAAAGAAAATAAAAGAGTAAAAAAAATTATATAAAAAAAATATTATTTATATAGAACTAAAAACTATATTAAATTATAAAAAAAATAATATAGTGGAAAATTCAAAATATAATAATAATAATATAGTATATAAAATAAAAAAATATATTAACAAAATTTTTTTTAAAATTTATTGTATATGGAATATTCCAAAAATAAATAGCAAATAATATTTTTTTTTTTTGTATTTCTTCAATACAGCATAAAATTATAAAAATAAAAATACATATTTATATATAAAACATATACTTAATAAATAGTTAATAAATTTAAAGTTGCACTGAAAAGGCAATATTATTAGCAACTTATTTTTGCAATATTCTCGTATAAGGTTCAAGTCAGAAGAATAATAAAAGAAAAGTTATTGGAACTATTTAGAAATATTTATAGCTAAAAATGACTTATATAGTAGAAGGTGGGAGAAAGAGAGAGAGAGAGAGAAGGAGAGAGAGAGAGAGAGAGAGAGAGAGAGAGAGAGAGAGAGAGAGTATGGGTTATAGACAAGAGGAGTCTAGGAGTCTAGAGGGCAAGGCGAAGGGCAATGGAGAGGCTATAGCATGTGGCGGCAGGTAAGGTGGTATAGAAGACGTAGAGCGGAATTAAGGAAGGGTTAACCACTATAGTACATATACTTATATGTATATATGTATATATTATATGAATCCTCTACTCTAACTCCGCTCTACTTGCTGTCGGCAAAGAGAAGTTATATTTGCTATAAACATCTGTTGTAGCAGCTCGGAGAAGCTTTAGTAACTTCTCTCTAGCATCTACTATAGCTCAAGTTAAATGCAATGTGAACAGCAATGGAATACAACAGAATACGAGAAGGAAGCTCTATTTGCTCAATGGCAATTGATTTCCGTTTTCTAATTATACCAGGAAATATGTAGCTCTTTCAAGTAAGCCATGAAAATTGAAAAGTATGGCAGCTATGTGCCTCCATGACAGGCCAAACTCGTTTACTCGTTTACTCGCTGCCAATTGATTTCCATTTCATAATTGAAAGATCCATTGATATTGTGTATTATTGTTGCCTCAAACACTTTGCTGCTATCAATTGCAATGGCATATTTCTTTTTTGCTTTGCTTTTATGTATTTTGTTGTTGTTGTTGTTGCTTCTTTCTTGAGCTCTTTCACTTTGTGGCCACATTTGTCTACACTGCCACGCCCAACACGGCAGCCTCCTCCCGCTGGCTGTATATAGTTCGGTCAGATAGTTCAGGCATTGGCAAGAAACTTAATTAATGATTCTGCATTGTTCGTTCCATTCGCTCAAAATTCTTTTGTGGCTACACAATGGTTGTCTCTATTTTATTTTTTATTTTTTAACTTATTCGTTTGTAATTGTTTGTAGTTGTTGTTCGACTTGTTGTTGTTTGGCTGTCGGTCAATGCAGGCAGTCGAAATTCGTAACGCCATCATCATTAGAGGGGGACCACAGACCCAGACACAGACACAGACCCAGCCACAGACACTGAAATCTCTGTTGCTTCGATTGCTGCCCGTCTATCGAAATTAATTTGACTATTCTCTGCCTCTCTCTCTCTCTCTCTCTCGCTCGCTGTCTCTGCTGCTGCTCTGTTATGCTGCCTAATAAGCCATAGGCAATTAAGCAAAACACTTACTCATGCCGCCTTGGTCTTGAGTTTGGACTTAAGAATTGGACACGCGAATCTTTGTAGCTCCCTAAAGAAACAGAGAAAAAACTACTTCATCAGCCACAGCGGCTCAGCGGGCGGCATCGAAACCGAATAAAATCCAGCCACTATACTAAATCATATTTTACTATGCAATATGCTATATAAGAACAATTCATTATGCCACATAAATACAAAGTACAACTCTAAGTTGAGGTATATATAGGAGTATATAGTTAGCATATAGAATAAAGTTTATGCAGTAGAATGTAGTCAGGCTGAGCTTGAAGTAAAAGTTGTCAAAAACTTGATAGTGTTATAGAAAATTAAAATATTAATTGATGTATTAAATGGTTATATTAAAGATACTTTTATTATTATGAAATCCAGAATCTGGCTAGAGTTTTTGGCTGTGTTGACAATGCAATATGGAGAAAAACAGAAATTGTGCCTGAAGATATAGAAGCTTGAAATTTTGAAAATATTTTAGTACAAATTTTTTATGATTTCAGAGTTTTTCGTTTTTTTTTTTTTTCAAAATTAAACCACGCCAAATATTTATTTATTTATTAAGAGTCTAAATTTAAGATTAATGCTTGCATATACATGTACGTGTTTTTATATATATTTATTTATTTATTTTCAATATTTTTTATTATGACAAAATATTTAAATTACAATGCAGACTAAGAATTGAATGTTTCACAAATTCTAAATTATTATGAAATATTTTATTGCTCACAGCATCAGGATAAATCATTTGATATTTTATACATGAATGTCGAGCTTAGGCGTTGAATTGATATATAGCTACAGTTGTATTTATTATATTATATTCTAGTTCTATTCACTTTTATTATTGATTAGCTGTAAGAGATTAAATATCTACGCTTAGATGCTCACTTATCCAAGTTTTGTTTAAATTTAGTATGAATTTTGTATTCATTGCTTACTTTTATATTTGTATTGGTTTATTGTAGAACAACAAATTTTTAAAAATATTCTTTTAGAGTAACTCCTAGTTAGGCCTATCCCAAATCCATTTTAGACAAATGTTTTGCAAGTCTTTTTTTTCTGCAGCCGTTTTCTGGCACATTTTGGAATATTTATTTATTTTTGCCAAAGTTTCAATCAGTTAATGCTAATTAATTGACTCAACAATAATGATGCTTCTGTTGTTCAATAATCAGGCTAGGCATAACCTTCAACAATTGCAAAGTTGGTGCATTGAACCTCTGGCACACAGGAAGTCTAGTTGAAACTTTAAGCCCGGCTCTAGGTGTTAACTATAAACAATACCCGAGTCGGCTTATTTACGACTTCCATGGCAAGGCATGGCCAGAGCAGTAAACCAGACTCGAACTCTTCTTCGTTCTGTTCCCCTTTCTCCCTTCTGGCCCGCTGGCCTCATTCATAGTCTGAGGCGTAATTGCGCATGCGCTGGCAGCCGCAGAACATTTTTAAAATATTCGACTTTGCATCAGTTATTCTTTTTTTCTTTACTTGGTTCGCAAAACTCCATACAATTAACTCCATAGAACTATCTTGTTACCTGACGCGTTTTTATGATTTCTGCATAAAATTAAAACGTAGCAAGTGCTTGCAGCCGTGGCTCTCTACTCAGCGCCTATCCTTAACCATATACCCACAGCTTTATAGTTCTATATAACTCTCTGCCCCTGTACAAGTGTGTGTGTGTGTGTGTGTGTGTGTGTGTGTATAGACGCAGCAGCAGGTTGATAACTGAGCAGAACTAGTTTCAGATACAACTCTTTTGCTGCTGCTGCTGCTGTTTCTGCTTGGCAGTCTTCTCACTCATCTTTTGCCTTAATAATTTTTACTTTGCTTTAATTATAGTTTTGCGCTTAATAAATTTCACAGCCTTGGCCAAGTCTCCGTCTCTCTCTCTCTCTCTGGCTTCTCTTTCTTTGGGCTTAGGCATTACAGACTGCGTGAAATTTATTTTAAAATTTATAACTACGGCTTTAGATGCTTAAGCCTGATGTAATAGTTAATAATATACATAGTTGCGTCTTGCAAGTGGAAAACAAAGAGTGCTTAAAGAGTACAGAATTCGCCCGACTTGCAGAGCGTTAAGAATAGTTAGTTAACTTATTGTTATTAATTTAAAATGTTAATATTTATGTTATTTATGCAAATTGCATAACTGTTTGAGGTGTTGGACTCTGAAAAGACTTCCACAGACTATTACATCTAGATTAAGTTGTTAAAGCAACACTTGGCTTTGGTCTTAAATTTATTTTTGATTCGCATTGCCATGAATTGTTAAATTTACAAATGAATTCCTCCTTGCTCTACATTAAATATATAAATTCTGCTTAACAAGTTGTCAGCTTGACGAACTGTAATTGATTTCAAGTTAAGAGCATTTTCATATGCTGTAATTGAATTGCCTTTGTAATCTGTCTCTCACTCTCTCTCTTTCTCTCCATCAGACGATATCATGCTGCATAAATTAATCAGTATGTAAATTTTATTTTTTATTTTATTAAAGTTTTTTCTTTTTTGTATTTTGATTGCAACACAACGCATATGTTGAATGCAATTATTTGCCCTGTTCTTGTTGTCATTGTTGTTATCGGCTTTTTATAGCAGCTCTTGTTTATTTTTTCTGTTCATTATTCATTGCACATTTTATGCTTCATTCACTTTTTCAATTAATTAATAATCATCATGCTAATAAGTTTGTTCTTGTTGCTGCTGCAATGCTGAAATGTTTGTTGCCACCTTCCATTTTCCTGTTTTATTTTAATTTCTGTTTTTTTTTACCAATTTTTTTTGCTGCGTATAACAAAAGTGAACTTTACAATTTAATTGAATTTCATTTAATTGCGTGTCAATAAAATTTCTTGCAATATACTTAATGCCATTTTTTTTTAGCACACATTTAAACTGTTTATTATATTTTTTTTGCTATATATTTATTTAATTAGATAGAGTTGTATATTTTCTTGAATTTATATATTTATTAATGTTTCTGTTTTTGTAATGTTTATTTATTTGCTTTGTAGGAAATGAAATAAGGAAACAGTTAATGTTATCAATTTTTTTTAAATTGTTTGTTATTTCTTATTTTACTTAAAATATGTAAATTAAAAAACAAATCTTTTTACAATTTAAAAATACTGAAACGAATTGCATTTTCTATAATTGTCATTATTATAAATGTTCATCAATATTTTCTTTGTTCAATTTTTTTACACAATTTTCTATAAGAAAATTCTATAAAAATATAATATATATAAGCAATTTACATTTTTTTTTTTTTTTTTTGTTATTTTCGTTCAGACTTGTAAATTAAAAAATTCAAATACTGAAAAGAATTTTATTTCCTATAATTATCTACCTTAAATAAGTTTTTACCAATATTTTCTTTATACTAAAATTACATTTAAACTGTGAGATATATGTATGTATATATAGCACAATCGTAGATCTTGTAACCAATTTCTTTTTCTATACAATTCTGGCTTACAAATTTACCTCCACTGCGAGGCGGCGCGTCGCTTCTGTCTGTTTGTTGTTTTATTTTATTTTATTTTGTTGTGTTTGGGTCAGAGTGCATTAGCCTTAGATCGGCCGACTGCGAAATGGTTGTACAACATGTTTAGCTGCCTGTTTTTATGGCCAGGGCTAGGTTGTAACACTCAAATGCCAGACATGGCAAATAAAAAGCATTTAAATAGAGCATAAACTGCAGCAGCAACAACAACAACAACGCGAACGGGAACAACTAAGGCAATGCCCAGATCCAGATCCAGACGTGACCAACTAGCTGCACGTTCTTCACTTCAAAAAAAAAAAAAAAAAAAAAAAAAAAAGTAGAAAAAAAACATGAGTAAAATGTGAAATTAGAGAAAAAAAACAGTAAACGAAAATTCTCATTGGAGTGCGAAAAGTCGGCGTTGGTGTTAGAAGTAAGCGCCGCTGCCCTAAACGGAAGTTCCTTACGGCAACTCTGCATCTCCCTCTCCCCTTTCTCTCTCTCTCTCTCTCTCTTTCTCTCTGTCTTTGCTGCACTCACTAATTAACGGCAAAAACAATGCACATGTGCTGCATTGTATTGTGCCACGCCTTCAATTACAATTCATGAACTTTTTACGCACATTTGTCAAGCACATCAGAGAAAGAAAGAGAGAAAGAAAAAGAGAGAGAGAGAGTGTGTGAGCTGCCAGCAAAGGCAGCGGCTGTCTAATTGCAGTTATGCTAACGAGCTATGTGTCCCCATAAAGGGGATTGCCAGCGCTAGGAAAGGGTTGTGCAGTGCAAATGCGTAGGGATGGATGCTGGATGCACAGACCGGACTGCACTTTGATGCGTGCCTTACGCATGTACTACATACAAAAAAAAAATGACTGTAAGGAATTGCAACTCATTTTTGATTCGGTAATGAATTAATACACTTCCTTAATACTGAAGATCTACAACAAAATTTATGATACTTAAAACTTGCAGTTATACAAGTATAAAACTATTTGAAGTAGATATGTATTTACTTATTCATAAAAATATTCCATTTAAATCTATAAAAAAAAGTAAGTAAAACAAAAAAATTTTATAATAATATAATAAACATAAATTATAAAAAAACATATATAACACATAGTTTTTAAGGAAAAAGTAAACAGCTATTTATATATAATATAAAATAAATATTTAATATTAATTATTATATATGTAAATATTTTTATACATTTATTTATATTAGTAGTCGATTTAAATTGATTTAAAACACTTATTAATAATATATTCAATAATTCATAAAATTATATATAAAACCGATTAGTGTATAATATATAATATAAAATAAATTGTTAATTTTAATTTGTATGTGTGTAATTAGATTTATTTTTTTTATTCTTTTTATTTAAGACTTCAGAAATTGCTTGAGATTTTCATAATATCATGATTTTTAAATAGTTGTATGTATTAATTTATTTAGTATTCTATTGAAATTTTTATAACTAACATGACATTTTCACAGCACAACCAAGGCAAGTGTAAAGAGCTGCACTAATTGCATCATAATGTTGGAGTACCCCAAGGGAAGGGAAAACCCTTTTTGCTTAATTATTGCATTGATTTACATTGCAGCCCAAAAGGGTGCCAAGGGCCACTCGAGTTTCCCATTGGGAATGCAGCTTGCCTGCCTGCGCTGCCTGTTGCAACTGCAACTGCATTTTGTCGTCAGTGCAGCGCAGTGCAGCGCAGCGAGTGAAGTGCACTTCGAACTCCTGCTCGTTGACATTTCACCAGTTTTTGGCTTGCAATCGACAAATTTTGTGCGTGCACGAGTTGTAGTTTGTGGTGGTGGCGGTGCTGCTGGTGCTGGTGGTGGTGCGTTGCTTGCCATTCGAAGTGGCAGTGGCGGCCTCTTCAGTGGCTACGCACACTCACAATGGCAGCAACCGAGGCAGCAAAAGCTGCCAGCTGGGCACGTTTGGTGGTTGAGTGGCCAAGCGACCAAGCTCTTCGAGCACTTGCCACACCCACCCGCCCACTCTCACTCGAGCTTGATGGCCTGCCTTGGCAATTGCCGCAATATTTATGATTAAAGGCGAACGTTTGACTAAATTCCAAAGATTAACACATTTTCAGCGATGACACGCCATCGTTTTGGCCACCCGGTCAGAGAACTTCTAATGTGACCAGGGCACGTCAACAAAATCGATAAATCATAACAAGAAACGAGTGAGTGGGCAATGCTCGAATAGTAGATATCCTTTTTTTTTTGGCATTGTTGAAGCTAATTCTTGTATATGGATATTTATGTAAAATTTATATTTACTACCCAAATGTCCTATTCTCTAGTTGTTGGCCAGTGCGAAAGCTTGGCAAGTCTATTTAAATATATAAAATATATAAATATATTATATACGACTGTATGGAATTTTATATATTAAAATTTAAACAAGGAATTCATTCTTAGCTGTTAATAATAAGGTTTGTAGGTGATAAAAAAATAAACAAAAATTTGTTAAATAAAATAAATTAAATATTAATAATTGTAAAATACTAATAATAATTAAACAAATTAAATTTGTTCATTAATATGAAAAATGTATCATAAGATTCATATGTTTATAAAATATATTCATATTTATATTTATAAAGAAGTTCGTTATATATATTTATTTATTAAAAAAAAAAAAAAAAAAAAAATATATATATATATATATATATATATATATATATATATATATATATATATATATATGATGAACTTCTTTATATTTATAATTATATCATAAATATTTAAGTAAATAATTAATTCAATAGAAATAATCATATAAATTTATTATTTATAAATAAAATATATTCTTTTTTTTTCTACGTTTCTTATATACTGTTAAATAATGCAACAAATAATTTTTTAAGATTTTTAAAATAAATATTAAATACAATATAGATGTATATATATAATGTAAAATATATGCTTAAAACATTAATTTAAAAACCAACGGAAATTTTAATGTTAATGCAAACATCTTCAGTTATATATCCACTCTCAAATCACATGATTTACTACATATATAATCTGCATATATTATTATTTTTCTTTAGGCGATTAGAATCGCTGTTGCTTTCAGGCCAAGTGGGTGGGTGGGTGAAGGCAATTAAAAAATTGCATCGAATATTGCATGCGGTGTTGAATTGCTCGTTGGATTTTCTAATATGAAAACTATAGTGTAATATACCTGACACGAAACTGGTGCAGCGAAACGTCCTTTAAAATTGTGGTTGTTGGATTGAAATTTATTTGAGAGCTGGTCAAAATACCAAACATAATTCACAACATGCCAAACGACAACAACGACAACGACAACATGTTGCATTGTTAGCAGCTTATTGTGCCAATTGTTGTTGCCACCAATTTGATTGTTGTTGCTGTTGTTGTTGTTCGTGCTGTTGCCATGGTATTTATGCAAATTTGTAGTGGGCCACAAAGCGCATAGAATACGAATATTTTATTTAAGCTCAGGCGGCGCCACTTATTTCTTTTTTTTTGCATTTTTATTTTTTTTTTGTATTTGAAAACCTTTATAAAGTTTACGTGGCTCACGTGAAGAGTGGAACAACAACAGCAACAACAACAAAGGCAATCATGCCGAATGTTGCAGTTGTAATTGTGATATCTTAAAGCAGCTTATCCAGCATTGTCCATCCGTTTGCCTGGAATTTACCTTTGTGTTTTTCTTTTACCAAATTCCTGCATTGAGCAAATAAATCAATATAATTATGAGCTCAATTTTTAAGCAGCTGCCCAAATACATTTTGCTTGTAGTAAGTATAATTAAAATTGGATTTGCGTTTTTAATTTACTCATTAGTTTTTGTTGTTATTCACATTATATTAAGAAAATTAGAGTTAAGGTTTTTTTCATTTTCGATAAAGAATATTTATTTTACTTATATAGAATTGTAATAAAAAGTTTAAATCTTTAAAGTTTCAGGATTCAATTAAAGTCTTGATTTTTTTATATAGTAGTTTCTAGGTTGGTTTTAATATTCATTATTGCCTTTTATACTATTCATGCGGAGTATGTGGTCGCATGAGAAGTGTTTCTTCATCGTTTTTGCAGCTTTGGATTTTTGCAGAAATCTGTTTGATTTCAGTCGTTCAATTGTTATTTCTTAGTTTAAGTTTGAATTGAATTTTGATGTTGCTCTTAGGCGTTAAAATATTTTTACTTATTCACACATTCTTCCTTACTTACGTATTTGGCGTGTATCTAATTCGCACTTTCATTGCATATCTAAGGCATATTTGATGCATCTCTCAGAAATCAATTGATTTCCTGAATCTTGATTATTGTTGGATTGAATGATATGCCATAAAAAGCAAAGAAAATAATGTGGGAACACTTTAGTAAAAAAACAGGAAAATAATTATGTTTTCAATATATTTTATTTAATATATTTTTTTTTTGCATATGTAAATGAAATAATTAACTAAATCTAAATAAATATTATTAATATATGAAAAATATATAATTTTGCTAGTTAATTTCAACTCTTAATTTTTAAATAATTAATCTCAATAATGATGAGCTGCTTGCCTGCTCGTTCATCCAGTTGGCTCTAAATTTATTATTTCTACTGCCGTTTGCTTGGCTATCATGAAGAAGCTGTTGCCGTAGCAAATACTGTCAATTAAATATAATTTAATAGTCTTTGGCTTTTACTAAATTATTATTTAAACGACGTAGCCAAATTGTTATGCAAAGTAATGTTCATGTTCGTATGTAGATCACATATATGTATGTATGTGTACGTGTGTGGGCCATGATTATGTATGCGAGGCATTGTAGCTTAGGTTGCTCACTATCCCTGAAGCAAATACCACTTTTGCTGTCTGCGCTTTCGTTGAAACACGCCCTGCCAGCCTCTCTGGGAGCAACTCCAACGCTTTTGTCTTGCAGACGCCGAAAGCTGACGGAAGTGCAGCGAACAAAGCAGCGGCCAAAGCAGCTATGTAAAAGGCTTTGACGCATGCGCCAAATAGCCAATTTGACTGGCATTTTGGCCGTCTAGCATCAGCGCTGATTATCGGCATTACCTTACGTTACGTTGCCTAACTGAAAAAAAAAGAAAAAATTAAGTGGAAAAATCAATCACTTTCACTAATTTTTGTTTTTGGTTCGAAAACGATTTTCCTCAAGCTAAGCGAGAAAATCGAGTCTATGGCCCCTTCGGCTTGTTATCAAGTGTGAAACAAACGCCGAATGTGAAGAAAAGATTCGGAGGGAGAGAAGAAAAAAACTAAATTAAATAAAAGGCTGAAAAACGACTCCCTGCTAATGCAAAACCATTTATAAGCAGCAGAAAAACAAAATAGATTTTTAACAAAGATAAATTCAATTTAAATGAATAACTAAATAAAAAAAAAGAGATAGAAGAGTCAATGAGAGAATGCCAAGCGAGCTAAACGTAGTAAATGCCCTTTATATATTTTGTGAGACTTTCTTTTAAATTTAATAAGTGTTTAATATTTTAAAAAAATTTGTTTCTTAATTGGAAAATTAATACAGTTAAAATTATTGTTCATATTTTAAAAAAGGTATACAAATTTCTGATATAGATTATTAAATTTTATATATCATTATATAAAATATATGGTATTTCCATAATTCAGTTAATATATTAATAAAAAATTATCTAATATTAAATAATTTGAAATTTAAAAAGAAAAATGTGTATTTCATAAAAGTGATCAGTGAGCTTAAAGATACTAAGCTTTTCTTCTATTTCAAAATAAATTTAAAAACTTCTCAAAATATTTATGATCATCTGAAGCTAACTATATATACTAACAATATACCCAAACTCCATTCTACATAACAATTTCACTTTATTGCCTTTATTATTAATTAAATACAGCCATATAAACTTTTTTGAATTTTTTTTTTTCTATAGTTAACATTAACTATTAATTTTACAGGGTATTTCACAAATGTAAACGATTTTGAGAGCAAATATTATAAACAAAGATCAAGTATGAATTGATTAATTGCCCGAGTTTTAGGTCGCGAGTTGCGACGACATTTTAAATTTGGATCGTAGTTAATTTTAGTGAGCGCGATAAATCTCTCAACCCAAAATCTAACGGTATTTTTTCCGCTCCTTCAGTTTCGAATTTCGCGCCATATCATATTTGCTAAATCGCAAACGGAAGCTGCGCATGCGTCATGCACTCGGCAGTGCTCCATCCCGCTCTAGGTCTCTTGCTCTCCCTCTCTCTCTCTCTCTTGCTCATATACTCTTTTTGCTCGCTCACTCACTCTACTGGTGAGCTGCTGTTCGGTCAATCTTTTGGTGCGTGCTGGGCTAAAAAAGAGTTTGGTTTCGTGTCTGGCTGGGATTTTAGCCTCTGAAAATTTCTTATTTATTCTCATGTTAATTTTCCACTGTGGCACTTGCGTGACTTGATCGTTTTGGCCAGATATTATTTTGTTACATTAAAAAATAATTACCGCGTTTGCTTTTGCCTTTTTTTCAATTTCTTTTCACCATTCATCTTCCTTTTGTTCACTCTGTTTCGTATCTTTCTGCCTGTTGGCTGTTGATTTGTAAATAATTTTGTGAAAATTAGTTCATTTATATTTAAACATTTTCAAATGCTGTGAAGTGTGCAAAGTATGATTATGGTAAATGCCTTTAACAGGCAATGCATGTTATTATATTGAATATTTGATTATTTCTGATTGGTTTTCAGATGGGTCATTTAGTGGGATATATATAAATTCTTTATCATCAATAAGCCTAATTCCATGCAGACTTGGCTAAACACAATTTTCAATCTTATTCTTTTTATTTATTTTTTTACTTTAATTTACTTTGTCTTATTTTCTCCATTTTGCCAACATTAAAGTTGCTCTTGAGTTGATTTTCAATTAATTCGTGCTTCGATTAATTGCATCTCTTTGATTTTGTGTGCGTCTGGCTACATTGTTGAATCAGCGAGTGTTGAAACCAATATCAAGTTCTGAGCACGATTTCCTAATTAAAACTTGGCATTGCCCTACGAAAAGGAAAGCGCTTTTGCCACCAAATCAGCCAACTCAGCCAACGCAGCCATCGCAGCCAACGCAGCCATCGCAGCCAACTGAGCCAAGTGGGTGGGCTATTGTCGTCTAGACGGGTCACCATTTCCCTCTGTCTCGCTCGGTCTATGGTTAGTTTTTGAGAACTTTATAATATTTATTTTTACAGCCGGACATGCTGCAAACTTTTTACAGTTACGTGCGAAAGTGAAACGCTTAAAAAGGCATCGAATGTCTTCATTATGGCCGCAAAAGCCAATCAGCTCGAAGAAAACTACAATATCGAAACTGTAGACGCGACGCGCTTGAGAACAGCTGTGTGTGTGTGTGTGGCAGGAGAACGGCTGGTGAGGCTCTGTTCGTGTGAAGCTTCCAGCAAACGACGCTTGTCATCAAATTTTATTGTTATTTAAATGACGAGACGGGGGCCCCAACGACTGCGACAGTGTAAGAAAATGTCATGCAAAGTGTGAGGCGACGATGGAACTTGCGTTATATCCTGTAGCGCGTTGATGCTGAAGGTGGTTAGATGGATGAGTGAAAATGTTTGCAAATGTTAGGTAAGGATAAAGCATTAAATGATATTTTTTTTGCAATTTTGTAAAGTGAAAAATATAGAGTATCGCCTAGAAATTAATCAATGTGATATGATAAGATATTTATTAAGAATGAAATTTCTTAATATATTTATTTTTGTATATATTATATTTTTTGTTTATTTATATTTAGGTAACTACAGGGTATTCCACATCGACATCCGTCTCATAGGTCTGGCATTTTTATTTGTTTTCTTTTTTTTTTTTTTTTTGTTTGCATTGTTGCCAATATGCAGCGCATGCCTTGCCCGTATAAAGCCTGTGCTTGAAGACCAGGCACAGTCACTGCCACTTTGTATATAGCCCCCGTTTCAGATACGTATATATATATATTTATATATATATATGTATGTATGTTTATATATATATTTATTGCGCCTCGTTTCAGTCAATGGTGACACTTGCTGCATTTTAAATGGGCGCGCGCCTGCACATTGCCGTTGTCACTTACAGCGAAAGATCAGGAGAGGGTGATGAAGAGAGGCAGCGAAAGAGAGAGAGAGGGGGGGGGAGGAAGTTGCTGAGCCAAAAGCGAAAAGAATGCAGAATGCAAAAGGTGCTTGGCAACACATTCCGCTAACTGCAACGGCGTTGCACAAGTTTTGTTTGCTGCTCCTTCTCCTGCTGCTGCTGCTGCTGCTGCTGCTGCTGCTGCTATTGGTGCTGTTGGTGCTGTTGGTGCTGCTGCTTGCAGCACGTTTTGTGGCCATCATTTTGCACAGTTTTCTCCATTAAAATCATCAAAATGTATAGCGCCGAGTATATGTTTATGAAATATTTGTCTCGCCAGTTGAAAGTTTGCTTTGCAGATACTGTTACTGTTACTGTTACTGTTACTGTTACTGTTACTGTTACTGTTACTGTTACTGTTACTGTTACTGTTACTGTTACTGTTACTGTTACTGTTACTGTTACTGTTACTGTTACTGTTATTGCTGCTGCTGCTGCTGCTACTGCAGGTGTTGCCAAGGACAACAATTCGCCAGATTTAATATATGGAAACTTATAAGAAAAATAAAAATTATATCTTACATCAAATATTACCAATTTACTAATATAGTACATATATATGTGCTTAAGTTAAATATAAAATATGAAAAACAGATAATTATTAAGTATAATATTTATTAGCAACCTTAATGTAACCTATTATGTAAAGAGAAGAACTAAAGTATAAAACATTACGCAAACATCTACTTGTTTCGGATATTAAGTAGATATCTTGCTTCAAGGCATAAATTTGAAGAATCTTTGTTATACTTATAAAGTTTTCAGTTTCAGTCAACTCAATGAAATCTGAACACTAGACATCAGACTGAATTGCTGTAATCTAAATTTAATTTTTGCTCCGATAGATTGCGTTGTTAGATTTCCACTTTGTTAATTTTTTATAGTATTTAAGCTATAAGTTGGTATTGCAATTATGAACAACTTTGAAGAGTGCAGCAGCTTGTGCATTATGAATGGAATAGCAAATGCCAATCACTTGAGCCATTCGAAGCCATTTTATAGCTGTTTGCTACTTAATGTTTACCCTTAGCTACCTCAGTTACACAGCTCTCGTAATGAACTTTAGCTGGGCTTGTCTTTATAAATTCATCAGCTAGTCGCTAAATTCTCTCAGCTTGGGCGGCCGCTCAACTTTTTTCGCTTGCACTTTTTACGCCGAGTCGAGTGCAATGTTTTGGCCCGACTTTTTCACTTACTTAGGTGTAAGCCTATAAGCAACTGAAGCTGACTACAGTGAAGCCCTGGCATGCATTTTAAGCAACTTTACGAGCTGCTGCAGTTGCCGTCTTATTTCTTTCCATTTCGTTTCGTTTTCTTTTTTGCCAAGTAAACAGAAGAAAAGAACCTCAAATGTAGATAAAGTGTAAGTGCAAGGAGTGTATGAGTGTGTGAGTGTGTGAGTGTATGAGTGTGTGAGTGTATGAGTGTGTGAGTGTGTGCTGCTGGTCAATGTGTGAACAAAATGCACAGCATCGTTAGAGGATGCAAACAAGTTTCAATTTTTGTTTTTTTTGTATCTTTCGGTTTTTTTTTTTTTTTTTTTCACTGAGTTCATCTGTTTTCTGTGCAGCTGGTGCTTCTTCTTCTACTCGATGCTGTCACTGCAGTTGCGGACGCTTTGTTTGAAATGTTGCTGACAAACCACTTGAAAGTGTTGTGCGAGTGGATGTTGTGTGTTGTCTGATGTGTGTTGTGTGTTGTGTGCACGCTGACGTACATATTTCATAAGAAAACCGAGTGACAAGTTTTACCCCCATTGCCCCGCTGCTTTATACAGTTGCCGAAATTATGCCGCCTAGAAAAAAGAAACAAAAAAAAAATAGAAGAGAAAAAAAAGGTTAAAGTGTAAGTGGGGAAAACAAATTGTTGGCTAGCCCGGCCTGACCCAACCAGTTGTGCTGGCCCAGACAGAGTGACTGGCTGCTGGCTAGCTGGACTGCCCGAGACTGAGGCTGGCTCTCTTCTGACAGGCAGCCTCCTTGGCAAGTGTCGAAAACTGGCCTACTCTGGCACACAGCGGCCTTCGAACAGACAGCAACAGAGAACTTTGCGTGCTTCAAGAAAAGTCTTTTTCATTTGAGACATTTTCCACGAAAAATGATTTCGAGTGCTTGACAGCTGTGCGTACATACATTCATTCGCTCGCTCGGCCTTTGTCGCTTTGTATTCTACTTTTTTTTTTTTTTTTATATTTCATTTCATTTCAAGTTTTTCCTCATATTTCGCTGCCCCACTTCAATAACAAATTTGTAGGCTGAACAATTCTTAAGAAAATATGCACATTTCATTGGGCTTCTTCCTCGTTCCTCGCTCCAACGAAAGTGTAGCCAAAAGATGCGAAGCGTACCAAATCTAAGCTCTGCACGCACTCCACTTTCTAATCAATTATTTTGCACTTATGTATATGCAAATTTCTAGATATGTGTGTGTGTGTGTGTGCACAAACAAATAAATCAATTGAATAGGCGACTCCACTCTGCCCGGCTCCCCATCTTACTCCACCCCAGCTTATGGACGCCCCTGGCAACGCGGTCTATTGGCCACAATGAACCAATTTGAGCAGCACCTTTCGCCTGTGAAATTGCGTTGTCAGCGTTGGCGCCGCCGTTGAAGCCAGTGAAGTGGGTTTCGCTTCGCTTTTTTTTCCTCTTCCTTTTTTATTTGGGGTTTCTGCCTAGTTAACAGCTTTTTTTCTCTTCATCTACGTCTGCTTTTTCTGCTGCTCGCACTCATTCGATTTCGCGCTGACAATAAGCACGCGCAATGTGCTTGAAAAGCGCAAAATTTCGTGAATATCGAATTTCAAAAGTGGCCAAATCAAAAAACGGAAGTGAGCCACAGCGACTGACAAATGCGCTGCAGGCAGCTCTCCCATAGACATGGTTCTATGTGAGAACCAAATATGAGTGGATGCTGCGAAGTATTGAATGAATGAATATGCTTGAATGTCTTTAATTTGAAAAACAAATTGTGTTTTAATTGAAACTATCTTTTAAAAATTTATGAAATATACATAAAGAGGAATTTATGAGAAAGAGCTCAAAAATGTTACAAAAAAGAAATATAAACAAATATAAATATTATTGAATATTGTAAAAAAAAAAGATATAAGACATTCTTATATTACATTGGAAAATTCAAAATGAGTTAAAAAAAATAAAATAAAAATAAAAAAAAAAAAATATTTAAAATTGAAATACAACTAATTAGCTCTTCATCTTCATTTTTTAAATATATTTTTTATACATTTTTTATATCATTTCATTTTATTTTACACTTCGTTTTCTTTTAAATTTACTAATTACTTGTATTTTATTTATTTTTTATTTTATTTATTATTTATACTCATAAAACTTGTTTATTTAAAGTAATACCAAAATTTAATTTATTTTTTAGCATTAAATATATATTGTTTGGAATCGTTTATCATAAATTAAGTATCTAAAACTCACTGTAGAAATTTAGAAAAAAACACTCTTCTATAAAATTAAAAAAAAAATTAATAATAATAAATAAATAAAAATCAAAATAAATAACAATTAAAATAAAAATTCAGAGAATGAATTGCGTAATACAAAAAAAAAATATATATATATATATATATATATATATATTATTTGGTTTTACATATAAGAAATATTTTTTATATTATAAGGGGAATTTTGCTTCACTAATTTTAAACTCGGATAATTCACCTTTAACTCATTCAATTATTTTGTAGTTTTTTAATATTAAAAGTTCTCTAAGAATTTTTATACAGTTGGCATTTATTCTTTACTTAATCACTTAAGATTTTTATCTGTGGGAGTCATATTTCAAATTTCTCAAATTTCAAGAATTTATCAATTTATTAGACATTTTCTGTCTAATCGAATGAGTCAGCCGCATTTGGCAGCTGCATTAGCCAAATCCATAAGCCTTGGCTAATATGCAAACATACAGTATATATATATTAATATACAAGTATATATATATAAAGTAAGAAAAATGCCAATTCATTCAATTTCAATTAAATGACAAAAGTACAAAAATATTTTGACGCCAAATCAACAATTCGGAAATTTAATTTCGTGCTCTTTTGCTACGGTTTCATATTCACAAGCAAACTCGAAATTTTGTTTTTCTTTTTCGCAAGCTCCACAAAAAGTAGAAATCAACAACAACAACAACAGCAACAACAACGAGAGCAGCAAATGTAAAATCTGTAATAAAAATCGCGTCTCATTCATTGACAAAGTCGAAAGATGAAAATTGTTTGGCTCGAGTGAAAATGAAAAAGATATTTTTGTTTTGCTTGGATATATTTTTTATTTATTTATATTTTTTTGTCGCGTGTTTCTTGAGCAGCAACATTTTCAAGCGAATCGCTGTGTTGTTGTAACAAGAGGCACAACTCATGTTAAACAATTTGAATAAGTACACATAGCAATTATGCACACATACATACATATATATGTACATAGATAGCTTTTTGTATATCTTTTTTTTTTTTTGCTTACTCTTGACATCCAGTCGAGAGGCAGACAGGCCGACAGACACGTCTGTGCACAACAATTTGATCTCTTGCGTTTTGGCACGAACTGTAATTGAAAATATTTCATATCCAAAAACAAAAACCGACAAACCAACAAACAAACAGCGCGCTTGACACTTGAAACATTTGGTTCGTGGCGTTGGTCTTTGATGGCAATGGGAAAGGTGTGTGGCGGAGCATCGGAGGAGGGTGCTTCATGGATCTCTTGTTGCTAGCTTTCTTGTCCGGTTATGTTACGTTACGTGAAATTTCAAATGTCATAATTTTGACAGTTTGATAGTCATACACATGGCTTCGTTTCCATCTCTCTCTCTCTCTGTATGTGTAGTGGGAAGCTGCGAGGCATACGAGCGGTTTGTTGTGAAGTGTATTGCCCAACACTCTTACCAAAAAGTAGCCAACAGCAAACAAAGTGACAACTTTGGCATATTACGAGCATAGGCCACGCACAGTGGCCAAAACATGGAAAATATTGCAGCTCAGATGTTGCCGATGCTACACAATGGAGCTGCAATATGATTTATGTTGCTTGATGTTATATGTTCATGGTACTTTTCGAACATTTTATGTGCATGAATGCATTTATGAATATCATTTTACTACCCATTATAATAGATTATGGTTCTTAGCGCATTTGAGTACAAGTTTTCATGCATAGATTAAGAGTGAATGAATGAATGAGTTTCCTTTAAAGGTTGCACACATGAACTTGCTGCAAAACTAAATCTTAAATTCATTATTCTTGTTAGTGAATTAAAAATACTGCATTGGAAATTTTTGAAATTTGAATGTATATAGAAAATGTAAAAATTTCTAAATATAAGTGATAAAACAAAAACCTATTAAAATTATTATATTGACATTTTCTTTATTTTCAAATAAATGAAATTAATTTCACAAACAGAATTTATGAATGTTTGTCAAGTCTTCTATATAAGAGAAATGAAAGAGATCGATAGAATCATTAATTTGTAAGAGCATTGTAGCATGTTTCATATGCATAACATTCTCGATCCAAACTTGAAAGAGAGAGAGAGAGAGAAAGAAGAGAGAGAGAGAGAGAGAGAGAGAGAGAGAGAGAGAGAGAGAGAGAGGTAAAACAGAAGAGCTTGTGTTTCACTCAATGCATCATACATTCAACACATTCTCATTGCCCTCTCATCAGACCTCCTTATATATTACTAGACAATCTCTCTATATTGCTAGCTCGAGTCAATCGGATACTTTATTTGTTGGTGACAGAAGAATATTTAAATAATAATAATTAAATAATAACAAATCATGCTTCGCAATAAGCACCATGACTATGACTCAAATACCACAAGCCGAGTTTCATTCATTTGTTTATTTTTCCTTTATAAGTTTCTTGTTTAATAATAATTAATATAGAAAAATTCGGTTGTGTTTACTATAAAACGATTACAAATATGTGATTTAAAATATAAACTATAATAACATGCATAAGATGGAAACTAATGAAAGAAATGTGTGCCTTCAATTGAATTTCGATGAGTATGTATAATATATAATTTACAATTATTTAATAAAAAAAAAATAGAAATTAAATATGAACAAAAAAATACTATTATTTAATGCAATAGATTATAATTAATCTCAAAAGCTACAATTAATTAATTTTAAAATATTTTTTGCTTCAGAGGACTTCAAAAAAATGCAATTAATTCCATTTATATATATTATAATTAATATAATTTATATATATTATATAATTATATATATATCCTTATTTGAATTTTCGCTTCATTCTCCTAGCCATTTATTGATTTTCCCAATAGTTTGAATCTATCTTCAGTACGTGCCCCGTGTTTAATCTCAATGGCCACACAGAGCGCTAGAGCTGGGGCTTTATGTTTTTAATGTAAAGTTGCATAACATGTAAAAATTCAGCTCATGTTTTACAACTGACTAACAGCGGCTATAATCACATTGTTTTTCTCGAGAAACAGTCGGCAGCTATGTAGCTAGCTAGCTGCCAAATTAGGCATTGTGAGGCTCACACTCGTATGTGGTTTGTAGGCACTATAAACTGAGCCTATACGATTATTTTTCTAGGCAGCTTAGCTCATTGTGCTGTACAGAGAGGAGAGAGAGAAACGTCAAACACACGGGACAAGTCAGTTTTACAGAACTTGCTATGCCAACAGTTTGGAAGGGGGAAAAATAAAAGGGGAAAAACTTGGACCTCGTCAGCTTTTTGACATTGACGAAGTGGTTCTTCGAATGAAATTGTCATAATTTTTTCGGGTTTTCTACATGTCTTTTGATGCATACAAAGCGTTAATGTTGCCCACTTTGTCATACTTTGCGCTTGCCTCACACAATTGAACAATTGATAAAAAGCCACGACAGTCAAGCCTAACAACACTAACGGTTCATTTCAGGTATTGCCTCACAAAACATCTGGATCTGAACAATTAAACACGAAGCATGACTCAGTTTTGTGCCTTGCAATTGCCATGCGCTTGCTTGGGTGTGGCCGAGCAGTTTCCAGTAAAAGCTAGTGCTACTAAGAGGCTAGATAATCTTAGCAAGAAAACCCTTTTGCAGTTCCATTCCATATACATGTAGTTAGCATCTGCTATGTCATTTAGCATTATTTCAATTAAATTCCACACACTCCTAAGCGCTGTAATCAATTCGTTCTGCTTGTTATGAATGTGTTATAGGCATTTCTACTTCTAATCAGTTGTGGGCGTCGTCAGCTTCAATTACTGGAAACTAAAGCCAAATATACATAAAGCAATTATATACATATATATATATATATATATAGGAATATTTTATTAATTTAAAAAAGACATTTGCAGAATGCGTACACTGCTTGAGAAAAGAAAGAAAGTCTTATTGAAGATATGCAGCAAGAGATTCGAAGCTGATTAAAATATTAAAAAAAAAAAAAATAAATTAATTGTAAATTGATTGCTTTCAGTTAAATATAAACTTGAATTTATTTGTGCGAATATTGTTCATAACAAAGTAAACAGTATCGAGCTTTTCCACTTTCTTCCCAGTAGGAAAGGAATATAATATGAAAAGTAAATTTAAAAATACAAAAACATTTTTATTTTAATAAAATGAATGCTTAAGTAATGGTTTATGATTAAATTAATTATCATTACATATTTGTAAATAACTTGTCAATTTATAAAGAGATTGTGAAGACAAGCGCCTGGGAGAAGACTTAGACTTAGACCTGCTGGATATTGTCTTGACTCCATAAGAATTATTATATTTTCTTCTCACCAATAATTCGTTTCTTCACTTTCCTATGCTATCATTTCTATAGCTTTTAGTAAATATATATATTAATAAATGTCTTAAGTATATAAAATATATAGCTTAGTAATTCATTAGCAATTGAGTTGAATTGAGGCTACTCAACTTTGGCTTTATAGTGTAAGCCCTTTATATAGTTATAAAAGAGTCAACTAAATATTAATTTTAAAATGTAGTTTTGCATTATCTTTGAATTTTTTATATGTGAGCAGTTGCAGCTTTATCCCAAAACTCATAAAATATTTTAGATTCAAAAATGTATCTACTTAGTATATGTTAATAATATATTATTGAATTTTGTATAAATATTATTAATATTATTTGATACATACTTTAGCTATCCCTCTAATAGTTTATTCAAATATTCCCTTGAAAAATAATTAAAACTTGATGGCAATTAAAATGTTTGCATAATGAAATAAATTTAATTTCTATCGCTTTAAGCTCATTTTTATTATTTCATGCTGAAATGCATTTTGCCACGCCTGCCACAATTTTAAACGTTTCGTTTCGTTTCGTTTTTAATGGACTTCATGTGGCATAGGCTTAAGCAGTTTTTGTATTTGATTTAATCCTCGCCGGCACGTCACATAAATTCGAATGCTTATTTCGGCCCACAACTAACAATAAATTAGTCCATAAATATGTTCGCGTCTTAGACTAAGCTGCGCCAACAGGCCAACAGACAGAGCTCCAGGGCCAAGCTGAGCCGAGCTGTGCCGCAATGAACGATATTCCATAAGCAATTATTATATCGATTTATGACAGGCCGAGCTGAGATTGTCTTGGGTGGGAGATTATGTCGGCCAAGGCGGGGATTTGTGCCAAGGCGGCAATGGCTCAAGTTCCTAAACGCAGCCCAGACAACACAAAGCGTTCAGCATGAAATTTAAATCTCGAGCTAATAAATACTAATTCTTACTAAACAAAACAAAAAGTAAAGTAAAATTACATTTCCTGCCTGGCGCAGAAGAAATCGCAGCCCAACTGTGGGGACAACAGGTAAACGGTGGCAACCCGAAAAAAAAAAAAAAAATAAATAAGAATTGTGCAAAGTAAATGCAGGTAAGACCCGCAGCTCTGGGCCTGGCCTCTGAGCGGGTTATAAAAACTGTCATGATTTACAGTTCGCACTTTTTACGATGCCGCTGCGCTGCGGCTGCTTCTATCGGCCAAGAGTTATATGGAATTTAAGTAAGCGAGAAATATATATGTATATAAGAATATATATAAATTTGAGAATAGTTGTCTTTTATTTGTCGGGAGCTCTTTTTTCTATTTTCTATTTTTATGTGGCTTTTATGTGTTCCCATACCAGAGGAAGATAACTTTAAAGGCGGCTGTTGGCAGCTTCGTGTAATTAAAATCATTTATTGGCATACAAAATCATGTATTTAAGCTCGATTTTTGCGCCGCTCACTCACGTAGATCACATAAAACAGGCAGCCACAAAGCGCCTGCAAATCAAAGCCACATAAAACATAAAAGCCAAAAAACTAACTACACGAAACAAAACACCATTTCCCAGCGTTCTCACTGGCATGCATCATGTAACGTTTTCACTTAAAATTCACACTTGATACACAACTAGAAGAAGAAGCAGCAGCAGCAGCAGCAGTGGAACATTTATCATTTCGCTTAGATCTCGCGCCTTTTAGAGCGCTACGAGGCCTAAAAGTGTCGCCCGTTTGTTGTTGTTGTTGTGTTTGTTTGTTTTTTTTTTCGCATCTTTTGATTTATTCTCAAGTGCTTTGCTGTTGTTGCTGTCTCTTTGTTTTATTTCTTTGGCAACCTAAATATTGAGATAGGCATCTGCGGTCGCTCGCTCGCTCGCTCGCTCGGTCAGTGTCAACTGAAGCAGTTCAGCTAGAGTTGAGTTAATTCCCTTGGCCTTTTTACCTACAAAGTACGTACAGATGTACGAGCGCTTACGTACGTAAGCTTCATTAGAAATGCCATTAAAACGTTGCTGACACTCTAAGTTTCGGCCGATTCGCTGAGATCTAAGCTAACTTGAGTTTATGCTGAAAAATGCATTGAGTCGTTCTTGCAGCCGAGTTGCTTCATGCGTACGTGTTGGGCATAGAAAAGACAACAGCTGAGAGTTAGAAGTGGCCGTTAGACTCGGATATATAAGCAGCTCTTATAGTTGAACATTAATTGGAGTGTTGCGAAGATTTATAGAAATTAGTCTAGAATATAAAGCATTTCCTGACATTATGTTCTAAACTGTTAAAAGCTGGGCGTTTGAGAATGACCGCAAAGGGCTTATATACTGAAGGAACTACAGCATAAAAATGATTTAAATTAATTATTTTCTATTTTCCATTAAGAGTAAAAGAGATTGTCAATGAAATATGTGGAATTCCCTATATTCTACAAAGAGAACAAATTAGAATGCTTTATTTCAATTATTTAATTTATTGATTAATTTTTATTTATATAATATATAAAATATTTGGTAATTTAATTAAATTCTCTAAATGTTTTATTTATTTATTCTTATTTTTATTATATATTTGTTTATTTTCATATTTATTTACTTATTTTTTGTTTTGAATTAAAAAAAAAAAAGATTTTATTATTATTTATTTGTTTATTTTGTTATCATATCTTAATTTAATTTTTTTTGTATTTTATTTTTATTATCTTGTTGTTTTTTTTTATTTACTTATTTCCTTAATTATTTATTTATTGTTTATTGTTAATTTTTTATTTAGTTATAATATTCTTATTTTATTAAAAAAATTTTTTGATTTATTTCCTTATTTTCATATTTATTTAAAAATTTACATATGCATAGAAGACAAGAAAAGCCTTTAAAAACTTTTAAAGAAAAATAAATAATAATAATAATAAATAAATAAATAAAATAATAAATATTTATGTACATATATTTTTTCGTAAGCTAATTTAATTTGAAATAAAAAGAATTATAATTGCTTTTAAATAAAACTGATTAAAATATTTCAACTCTTTTTCCTTTATAGACATTTTTTGTATGCTGATTGATTACTATGTTATTGGTTAGACTAAAATAGAGTAATAATAATAATAATAGTTTTTAGTTGAATGCATTTTTGCTTAGCTTTGTACGCCATTCACTTGATTTGCATTTGCCGAATGCATTTGTAAATGTTCGAAGCTCCGATTTGAAATGTTTCACAAAGCCTCGAAGACAATATTAATTGCCGACCATTAACAGCATCACTCAATTTGAAACATATGCAGCAACAGCTAGAGCAGCACAAAAAAACTAAAAAATAAAAAGCAGAAAAATAAAAGTGGAAACTATCTGTAAACTCATACATCAATGCCGCTAAATCCACTTGTCAGGGCAACAAACGTGAGAATCGTTTGCGAGAAAAAAAAAAAAAAAAAAAAACTAAAACGAAAAAACGAAACACACAAAACAAAAGCGAACCCAAACGCAAACAGATCGAGCAGCTAGAAAATATTGTCAGGGCAACACTTTAACCCGGTGCACGGCGTGTCCCTGTTCCTCCAACTTAGCTTTGGACTCTATTAAAGATTTGTTGCTGCTGCAGCCGAGACACCTGCAATAGTTGAGGGCAACCTAGTGAAAGAGACTTTTCTATCTTTTTCTTTCTGTATGCTAAATACCAGCGCATTTTATTGATGACGACAACGGCAACGAAAACAATGTGATATATCTTGCTCTCTAGCTCTCTAGCTCTCCCACTCCCACTCTCTCTCTCTCTCTCTCTCTCTCTCTCTCTCTCTCTCTCTCTCACACACACACATATGCAGCTTACAACAGCAACAAATGAGTGACAAAACACCACAAGGAATTTTAATCCCAAAATGATTGATAATCATTGCCGTAGAAGAAAAAGCTTTATCACGTTCCGTTTGCTAGGTGTAAAGTCTATGCGGCATTATCAGCATCATCATCATCATCATCAGCAGCAGCAGCAGCATCATCATTATTATATTCTTACCTAGCATGTTCATCATCGTCTTGGAACTGGGTTGGGTTCCGGGTGCCAACTGTGGACCAGCGACCAGGCCCATTGTACGCTGCTAATGTTTGCACTTAATTCAACAGACAATAGACAGGAAAGCTGTTGGGCGCATTTTCTTTTAGCTTTTACCTCAACTGCTGGAGCAACAGAAAGAGAGAGGGAGAGAGAGAGAGTGAGAATGGGGGAGAGAGAGAGAGAGAGAGTGGGAGCGTGAGCCAAGGCGAAAATCTAAATTATGTCGTATAGAAAAAATGCAGCGTTTTGTTAGCATAAACAGCGACACGAACGATGCGCTTTTTATGAATGGCGCGAGAACACTGAGAGAAATTTCGTAATTAAAAAAACAATATATTTTACCAATAGAAAAGTAAGAGCAATTAAAGTTTGCATAAGAGTTGTAAACATTTTATAAATTATTAAAGTAAATCTCTTTCAAGTTGTGCTCTCACAGTCTTTTATTTTTTGCAGTGTACTTAAATATGTGTGTGCAGCCACCCACCCAGCATAGTCTAGCTTCATTTGCCATATCATGTTGCCAACAAACTGCGCCCCAACAGCTGCCCCACTTGTGGCTCCATTCAACATTTGGTTAAGCGTTTCATTTGGCTGCTTCTTTTTTTTTCCCTCTTCTTCTTCTTTTTGCAGCTGAGCATTTTCCATTTGCATAGCCTGTGGCAGGCGCAACAACAACAACAATAACAGCAACATCATTATTTTTATCCATTTAGTTGCTTTGTAGGTGCTGGTGACACCTTTTCTAACGCACACACACACACACACACACACACACACATGCAGACAGAGAGATTTCACACACGCACAACTATTTGAACCTGGGCGTCACCTGTGCGCAGCATTTCAAATTCATGAGTTTTGATGATGAGTTGAAAATTGAACAAAAGCTGATTTAAGTCATAATTTATCATGAACTTTTCGGGCAGGGATTAGTTGCGCTCAATTTAACAACTGTTTATTTTTAACACGTTGCCGCATTGCGCATACGCCGCATGTGACGTGCGAGCTAGCTAATGTTTTAATTTATTGACTATCAAATGGCTGAGGCTTTTGTGCTTTGACTGCCGACTGCCTACTGCATTGGTTTGTGCTACAAAAAGAAAATATATTGAAAAAAAAAAACTGAGGAAAAAGAGGAAACAACAAAGCAAAGACAACGTTTGCCCGTCTCTCTCCCTTTTAGCTGTCTTGCCCAGCCACGCCCACCAAAATAAAAATATAAAAAATTAAAAAAAAAAAAACTCGTTCTTTCACTTTAGCGAGTGAACGCCTGCAAGCGCGAATTTTATGGTTACACCCAGCCAAAAATCTGATGAGGATCGCGCGCCGCACAAGTTCTAGCGGTAAATAAAGAATTGGCCAACGCCAACGCCGCGCCCACCCAGCCAGCCAGCCAGCCAGTCGAAGGACCACCAAAATGATAAGTTGCCTGTTCGCTTCTCTCCTCTTCATTTTACATTAAAAAAAAAAAAGAAAAGGAAGAGAATTTTGTTTTTTTATGTTCTTACTTGGGTGCAGTTGGGATTAAGAAATTACACGAAACTCGCCCCACGCATCGGGCAAAGAATTTAATTTAATTTAATTTTCAGTCACACGTCCCACCAAAATGAAAGTTGACCCACTGACTGCCAAACTGTGGCTAACAGTTTGCTGCCCAAACGAAAAGAAGAAGAAGAAGGGTCTGTCGCCTAAATCGCTTCGGGCTTGAATTAAGACATAATAAAGCTGTCCCAGCTCAAGCGTATCCAACGCTTGCTCCCTGTCTCACTCACGCTCACGCTCACTCTGGCTCGCTCTGTCGCTATCTCCGTCGCTCAGTCATCCGTCAAGCGTTTCGGGGCGTCAGTTTTTGGAACATCTTTGAACGAACACCTTTACGGGCCAAGCTGACGACGAAACAACTTAAACTGACAGGAAGTGCTTGAAGGGCAGAGAGCAGTGCTAGTTGGAGAGAAGGAGAGGGAGTGGATTGAGCGATATTTTCCCTAGCTAAAGGTATTCAAATTTTCTCTGACAATGTGTAACGCTTTTACCGAAAAAGTCATGAATATGTTATAATATATTATATATTATATGAATATAAGATATGTGCACATACAGATATATTATGAGTATATCTCACAAGATTTATATGTGTTCGAGTTATCAGAATATCATGATCCCATTGGATTGGTAGAAACGGTAGATGGTAGAATTATTTATTGCATAAAATAAATCAGCAACAATTTATAAGAATTTTTTTACAAGTATTGAATATATTTATTATGATATAAATTATAAATATAATATTTTGAAGAAATATTTTAATTGTTTTACTATGTATAAAATATTAAAATTAATCTGAAAGCTTAACATATTTTTCTCTGCTGTCAAAAAGATATAATAAAGACTCGGACGGAAAATGAATTTATTAATTTATTTAGATATAGAAGTCAGGCTATGTTGAGTATGATTATATATAACGTCTGATAAAGTTAAATGATTAGTAGACAGCTGATTTCTTGAAGAAAATGCAGCTATAAAGATAATATAATTTGACCAAATCAAATTATATTAAAGCCATATTTTATTTTATATTATATTGACTATAAATAATAAATAAAAATATGTATAAACTATATAAATATAAATAAAATATATATATAAATAAATATATGACTAACAAAATATATACAGATATATCTTTGTACAACTTTTTAGAGATCTTAGAAGAATTATTATAGAAAAAGAAATATTTTGGAGCACTGAGTATATAAATAAGAAAATGCAAAATTTGATTATCATAAAAAAAGAGCTGACTTAATTTTCAACAAAGTTAAGTTACTTGAAAGTAAAGTTAAAGCATTTCAAAGTTAGAAGAAACCATAAATTTAATAAATAGTTCAACTTTTTCTTAATTTTTCTTCATTTTTAATTATTTAATATGTTAAATAAACTACACTAATATTAACTGTAAGTGTATTTAATCTTCGAAAAATCGATGTAAGAAATTCTGTGGTACTTTTTGGGGCTCATTGGGCGCTTGGGTTATATATCTGCAGAATATTTTGCAGTTTTGGCTCATTGTCTTGGCAATCATGTGAGTGTCTGAGTGTGTGAGTGTGTGAGTGTCTGAGTGTGAGTGTGTGAGTGTGTCTGTGCTGTTTGACAAACGAGTGTCATTTATCAAAATGTGACACTATTTGCGCCAAGTCATGTGTTAACTGCACTTTATTTTATTGTTATATGTGCTGCCCGTGCCCAAAGGAATATCACGACGAAGTGCTGCTCCTACTCCTGCTGCTGCTCCTACTCCTGCTGCTGCTTCTACTCCTGCTGCTGCCTTCTCAACTTAACTAAACGGAGCTGTCTGGCATTGGTTTTTAAAGTGCTCTCATAAAATATATATCATAATTGAGGGTTATGTGTTATTTTATGTTTGGCCAAAAAACTTCTTTAGCGCAAAAGTTTAGTAAAGCAATTGACCCAGACACGAAGCCTTTGGCATGCCTCAAGATTGAGATATGGTAGTTATGGGTGTGCGCATGTGTGTGTGTGTGTGTGCGAGAGTGTGTGAGTGTGGCCAAGTCTTCGTCTTTGTGCAGCTTTGCCTTTGGGCACACTTGAAGAATTACTTGTTATTAATATGTGAATATATATATGGGATTTCTTTAATGACTTATTTATTTATTGCTTTGCATTTCTCTTATTATATTTGGAGTCTAAAATTTTATTAAATATGAAAATATTTTTCTGGCCAGCCCAAAAATTAATACACTTGCAAAAAATATTGTCTACTCTGTTTGGCTGGCATTTTTATGTTCTTTAAGAGCTGCTTTTAGTGAAAATAATATAAATATTATGATTATACTCGGCAAATTTGGGCGCAGTCTTAAATTGTTGTTGCAAGTGTTGAGTGTGTGTGTGTGTGTGTCTGTGTATATTACTTTTCAAAAAAAAAAAAAAAATCTCCAAAATCAAAAAGTAATTTCTTGCACGACATTAATTTCTTTTAAATTACGCATAATTGAAGTACGGACCACTCCAACTTGATCGATGATCGCTTCAATGTTTCGACTCTGTTCGAAACGTGCTTCGCGCTGTGCAAGTGAAATTGTCCATATAAAAAATGTCAGAGAGAGAGAGAGAGAGAGAGAGAGAGAGAGAGAGAGGGAAAGAAATAACCAAACAAAATTCCCTAAAGACTGCGCCATAATTATTTAATTTCTTGTCGTTGGCGTTGGTGTTCTGGCTGCCTCTCGCGCCATATGAGGCCCAAGTTCTTGGCTGGAGCCCAGCGGCATTGACATTCAAATAAGACACCTGATATGATAGCCCAAACGACTCGTAACTGTCATTCGATTTGCTTTTGCTTTACCCAAACACTCACGCTGCCTCGCAGCTCTTGAAGCCTTGAGTTTTATATTTATATATATATATATAATTTATTTTTGGTGTATTATTTTGAAATTTGATTTTGATTTTGATTTTAATTTTGACTTGCCATCATGCCTTCGTGGGCATTTAAGTCGTAAGCTACATATGCTATGGCATACCCTAGAAATGGGTATTAAGGAATATGAAACATGTTTGGTAATAAATAATAAATATAAATTATAAAAAAAATAACTTTTATATGAAAACTGCTTTTAGGATCTGAGCTTCATTATCTTTGATGTATATTAAATATATTTCAAAGATGTATTCATGAAATTTAACAATATTTAGCTTCTATATTCAGTGAATGATGTTGTATATACTAAATATATTTCGTTATTAATTATATATAATTTTAATATAATTTATTTATGTAAGTAAAAGCATATAGAAATGTTTTACAATTAGTCAGCGTATTCAATATTCGTTACACAAAAAAAAAAAGGTTTGATTTTATTATGATTTTTGTTGTTGATTTTTCTCTGTTGTTCGTCTGTAATTTCATATGAAAGTTGTTATTGCTGTTGTTGTTGTTGTTGTTGTTGTTGTTGTTGTTGTTGTTGTTGTTGTTGTTGTTGTTGTTGTTGTTGTTGTTGTTGTTGTTGCTGTGCTCGTAGCTGGCGCTGTTTGGTATTTAGTTATATTTTTGGCTGTTGCCTTTGTTAGTCTGCTAAGCGGATTTATTCTTACATCAGTTTAGTGTCACATTAGCGCTGTTGTGAAGTGCGTCCCAGGCACTTAACCAATCCGCATGCCACAGTATAACAAAGCACTGCTCATGGGGGCGGCAGATCACATCAATTCAATTCAGTTCAGTTCAGTTCAGTTCAGATCCGATCAGATCAGATCAGATCAGTCAAAATCTCTTGCTGACAAACACAAGCGTATGTACTTATATGCATGCAGAGCTACTTCTTATGTCTGTTTTATATATCAAATATATATATACACATGTATATATTTATATTTACATTCATTTCTGCATCTCTCTGCCGCATCGATTTCAGTTTTGGGCTGTCTTGATGCTCGTAAAATTTTTCAGCAGAAAACAACTCATGAAAGTTTCATTCTTTTTTTTTCATTTTTACTTTTCAATTCAAGCTTTTATTTCTTTATGACACTGCGATGCTATCTGCGTTATTTGTATTTGCGAAGATTGGCTCGTTTAATTTCGTTCAGTGCATGATTCATAAACTCATAAAGATATTTTCAGAATCAATTCTCAAGTGTGTGGTTCGATGCCTGCTTACAGCTCTGTTAATGAAAATAGTAGTGAATGTCTTTATAAATTTCATTTTATTCTCTTAAATTGGACACGTGCTTTGAGTTTTATGACTTACAGACAGGGGGTATTATCCATATGTGGGAATTAAAAAAAGAAAATCGAATGGAATCTGAATCTGAGTCAGGAAATGCTTCAAGTCTTCGTTTCATTGAAGGCTGATTATTATGAAACTTCAATAATTTTGTAGTGCAATTAAATATTTTCAAATCTCTAAATAAATATATATTAATAATATCAATTAATCAGCTATAGAAGCTATAGATTTAATTATACTTTTTTACTATTAATTAATGTTACATTTTCTTGTTATCATTATTGTTATCTTTTCTTATTAGTGTCTTTATTTGCTATTATTATTATTTATTTTATTCCATCCGTGTACAGAGAATTGTTCTACAGAACTTAATGTTTGTATGAATGCATTTGATTTAAAATTCATCAAATGCTAGTTTTTATTTTCAATTATTTAGAAAGAGAATAGGCAAAGCTGAGAGGCACTGATTGATAAGAGAATCTATGTGCTCATAATTTAATTTATTCACTTTTGTGGAACTGAGACGTTTCCTTTGGCTTGTGCAGCTGACAAATTTATTATATTTATTTAAAGTTTATTAAATATATTTATTAATATTTTTTTAAATTGATTTATATATTAAATCAAATTAAATTTTTAGACATAATCAAAATTGTTGGCAATTTTTTCCATTTAAATCTTTTTTCTTAATTCACCATTATAGAATGCGCTTTAAATATTTACGTTAAAGGCTTGTCACTGAAAGAGAACACACAGCAAAGAGCCAAAAAGCTGCGATAAGTTAAGGTTAGTTAGCTGTGGATGTTCCAACAAAGGCATAAAAAGTATGCACCGAACAGAAATAAACGAAAAGAAAAATACAAAAACAAAAATGATTTATCATAATGGTAGTCGGCGACCTGGGGGCTCCCAACGGCGTTGCCTTAAACGGCCGATAACAACAACAACAACAACAATAATAAAAATAATAACAACAACAACAACGACAACAATGACGCGACGACGCGACGCGTCTCGGACCGAAATGTCAACTCTTCATATAAAAATTAACAAAATATAAATTAAAATAAATAAACCAGAAATATGCGTTTTTCGGGATGCGTTTCTGTGTTTTCTCTTGGGTTTTTGTCTTTGCCTGGGCAATTTATGTATGTGTGGAGCATCCCTTTTGAATATCGAATTACGCCTGCGCCTGTTGCGACTGCAGAGTCTCAGCTCTCCACTCGGACGGACACAAATTATGAATGCCTGCGTCGCCGGACTCTGAAGCTTATCAAGCGAATGCATCGCTGCGTTTAGGCTGAGTTTTTTTTATATGTATATATATATACATATATATTTCTCTACCGTTTTTTGGTTGTCTTTCTCATTTTTCTGTTATCTATGGCAGAACATTTTTTATCTAACGGCCGCAGCTTCTACGCATCTGCCCATTGATTACTCACACACGCACAGCAGGCCTTTGAATTTGTATTTTCGACTCGAATGCTGACTTATGACAGGGTCGCTCCTATCAGAGCTGAACGTTGATAGCTTCATGAGCCGCGATAAGGCGCTCAAGTCAAGCGCTAATTGCCAGCAGCAAGGCCTTCAGAAGCGCCGGGCATACATTGTCTTATAGAGCGAAGGAGAGTCGAGCGGTAGCAGAGGTGGACATGGCTGGGTCCGCTTTTTGTTTTTTTTTTTTTTTTTTTTTTTTTTTTTACCAGGTGGCAGGCGCGAGCGCGATCGCGAGCTGAGACGCTATCAGCTGCTTGTTATCGCCAGACAAATGCATTTTGCAAATTATTAACATACTACACGTTGTCTGCATGAATCTGACTGTGTGTGTGTGTGTGTGAGTCGATATATACAATGAGCTACAGATACATTTGTATCTGACGCCTGAGTAGTCAGAGTAGTCTGTGTTGGCTGCTGGTCTCGGCTGTGGCAACGGGCAACAGCTAATTGAAGTCAATGCACAAAACTTGATTTATTTCTATTAATAAAAGCCCCAAATGCAATCATTTTGGCAGACAACATACAAATGCAGATATACGAGAGTGCCCCATGAGAAATTCGGCAATAGCATATGCCTAGTCGGGATTGGAATTTACATTTTATATTGGAAATAAAAATGTGAACCACAATTTTAATAATAAAACAAATTTCTAGTATATATTAATCAGTATATTTTTTATATTCATCAAAATATATTACTCAAGTTGTTTTTTATGAATGAATTTTTAATTGCTCAAGATTACGAAAGGTCTTTTTGTGTGCTAATTCGCTAATATAATATTTAATCAATGTCAATGAATAGTAAATCAAAATGAACATGTGTTTGCAATTAGCTTTGCGACTCATTTGATAATTTGAATGTGAGTCACTCGATGTCAGATGACCTAAATATCAAAATATATGTACTTTTTATGAGTAATATATAAATGCTTGTATAGAAATCTGCAATCATTATAAATAATCTGCCCTGTGCAGTGCAAAAGGTCTATGAACTGCTGATAACAGTAGCAAGCGATGCTTTGCAAAAATAGAGATTAAAGGAAAATAAATAATCAAATGTAAATATTGCAAAAAAAAATTGATAAAGTATTTTTTTTTTTTTTCAATAATACAAAATTTATTTATATTTATTTATTTATGCGCCCAGCTCAGTCTCATTTCCTACTGGGTGCGCACATATGCAAGCCTGGTCAATAAATCGCTTGTTTGGCCACAATTACACAAACGAACAGCAGCAGCCGAAAATAGTCAAAAACCAAAAATGCGGCAATTGCAATAAATGCGGCTTCGTTGTTACTGATACTGTTGCTGTTGCTGCTGCTGCTGCTGCTGCTGCTGCTGTTGCTGCTGTTGATGTAGTTGCTGTTGTTGCTCTTGTTGTTGCCTCGATAAAAATCACGTAAAAATTTAGTTGCATAAATTTTAACACCGATTTTAATCGACGTCATGTCGCCGACTTAGACAACTCATTGAGCTGGTAAACGTGAATTTTTGAATGCAAATGAAAGAAGAGCTTATTTGTGTTGTGGTAGGCTTGATTTCAGTTTAAGTATGCGTATATAAAACCTTGAACAAATCTTTCAGATAAACAAAAATCTTTCAACTCTTTATTTATTTTATATCATTTTAAATCGTATTTTACTTAAATGCGTAAACAAGTATTAGTTAGTTGTTCACACCCGACTGGCAATATTCTACTCTGTTTTTCATTTAATTTTTCACATTTTTTTTTCTTCATCCATATCGAAATCGAAATCGACGTCGACGTCGACATCGACAACGATCGACACTTTACGTGGCAGCATTTTTCGCTTGTAATTACGGCCAGCAGCAGTTCCGGTGTCTTGTGGTTGTTGTTGTTGTTGTTGCTGCTGCTGCTGCTGCTGCTGCTGCTGCTACTGCTGCACTCTATAATTTTGTTATGCTCGTAAATTATTGATATGTCAAATCAAATGCTGGGCATGTTTTGCAGCCAGGCACACCACAAATTTATGGCTTACATGTTAAATCGGCCGCAAACGAAAACTGGTCAAAAAGTAGCTAAAAGATATAAAAAAGAAATCATAAATAAATATACAACAAAAAAGTAATTTTTTTTAAATATATAAAAATAAACATATTCAAAATTTGAGCATGAAAATAAATGTTAAAATGTTAAAATTTATAACTAATAAAAAATGCATTTAACAGAAGCTTAATAATAGACAAAGACCAAATTATAATATTATTAATTAAATTAAATAAAAATGCAAAATGTAAATAAAAAAATATTTTACAAATGTTGTTCGAAAATAAATATAAATTAAGTAAAAATAAAAAATATATAAATGTAAATAAAATAAAAATAATAAAAATAAGATTTAAAAAAAAATAAAATAAAAAGAATATATATAAAATAAATTTAATTAAAAAAAAATAAAATAAAATAAATTAAAAATAATAAAAATGTTAGTATGTATATATTAAGTATAAAGAATATATATTTCATAAATTATATTTTACTCATAAAGTATAAATATAACATGGATAATACATTCTGCATTATAATTTTAAATAATTCCAAATAATAATAAATTATATACATAAGTCATAAATATTAAATATTAAATATTAAATATTAAATATATAGCTTTATTCTATATAATATATTTTATGTTAAAAAGCCTTCTATTTTATTTTTATTATTATTATTATTTTTTTTTTTATATATTCAATTAGTATTTGCCATATTACTAATTTGTATTAATTTTTTATTATTATTTTTTTTTTTACCATTTTTTCCTTTAATTCAAATTATTTTATATATGTTATTATATAGATAATAAATTTTTTATATTATGATATATTTATTTTTATATCTATATTATATTTTATATTAATCATTTGTATACAATAAATTGAAAACTTTTCAAGCTCATCTCGTAGGCTGACCACAAATATTTCGGAGACAGAAAGCTAGTTAGCCGGACAGCAGCGCATGTAAAACACTTTGCTCAACAAGCCGCCTGCATAAGCGTTGCAGCTTGGCTCACACCCATCTGGCGCGCCGTCTGCTGTGTCTGCAACGAGTTGGGTTCCTGGCTGGTCGAAAATACACAATTTTTCGAATTTCCTCATGTTTTGGGGGATTTGGCGCTTTTTGGTTTCGCTTGTGGCCGTAGTTTTGACATAACTGGAGCGGTTCGTTAGACGTGGAAAGACGTGGTGCGGGGGGCAGGTGAATGGAAAGGGTGCTCATATGTGGAACTTGAGGAGGGAGGCAACCTGATTTGGACGTGGCTCGCGCTGGCGATGTCTAACAAAATGCTCAAATGCTTGTCTTGGCCATTTGCATTTCGATCTTTGGGTAAATGGCCAGCAAACGGGCCCAAAAATAAAAGAAAAACGAAAACATTGCCTGGAAAATCCTATGGCAATAAAAGTTTTCCTATGCAAAAATTACAAACACAGCCGAGAATGTGGATTTGGGTTTTGGGATTTTGGGTGCATTTACTGTTGTGATTATGTATGCATGTGTGCGAGCATGTGTGTGTGTGTGTATTATGGGCTGCACTCTGGCTGCAGTTGCAGTTCGACTTTCACTTTTCGACTGCCAAATGGCCATTTGGTTATTTTTGGGTCCGTTTAGCCTGGCTGCGCTTTAAATTTATGTTGATTGCTCGAGTTTGTTTTTGGCTAAATGTTGTTAAATTGTTTTTCCGTTTTAAATGACATGCATTTGACAAATGATTAGGCCTAGTTTGTGGTCGCAGCTTTAACCTCGACCTATTATATACAAATGTTAGCAAAGGAAATGACTTGCAAATGGAACGGAAAATGCTTGGCAAAACGTCAACAAATGTGAAAATAAATCAAAGCATTAAATTTGCCAAAGAATTTCATAGATTGTGGTTTGAGTTTAATTTAAAAAATATTATTGATAGTGAAGCTAAATAGTTGTGATTTTTATTTTATTTTAATAAACAATTTTAATTTTTATTTCAGACTTTACTTAGATGTTCTTTGACTGCATTTCACTCAATAATCCAATCTTTATTAGCTAGATAGATCTTTGACTTATCTTGGACTGCAATCCGTTGAGACTTCTCTTTGTGCTCGTAAAATGTGGCTGCTCTGCAACATTGTTACAATGTTTTCTTTTTCTTTTCGGCGAATCATAAAACATGAAATACTAAAGTCCGCCAAAAATCTCAAACAATGTCAATACCAAATAAATACTAATAAAGTATGGGTCAAGAGTGCCGCAGCCGAGGGTCCCTTTTGTGTACTACATAAATTTCAATATTTATGGTCAGAGGCGAAAAACGGCGAATGCTACCGAAAGGGCACAGAATCAGCAGAGCTGCCATCTACTACTACATACAGAGTGCTGTGTCCCTTATGCTGCTCACTTACTTCCACTTCTCTTATTTATTTATTTTTTTCTGGCTGGGTTCACCTTAGTTTTTCGGGTTGTAGGCGTATGACAGGCAGAGCCGCTGTGGGCGTTACCCAAATAGAGGCGTGTGGCGTACGCCGTTTTTGCTCTTTTCTAGTCGGCAAAGGCAGCCAAATATACGACTTTCATTTCTATGTAACTAACGGCAGGACAACTCGCGCCTCAACATATGGGAACTGGTCTCGCTGATCCTGTGCAGGACCTGGTTGAGCATCATAAATCGCAGCGACATAAATTCAGTGTAGTTTTGACATTGTTGCCTACCTGGGCGCAGGCACCTGACACAGGGATTGTTTTTGGCTGCTGCTGTTGGTATTTCGCACGCTAATCTCTGTAAACAAATCACTAGAGTGAAGGAGAGTAGAGAGTGCGAGCAAGAGAGTAGGAGTATGAGCAGGGCGTGCCGGGCCGGGCCATGTCCTTGGGGACATGTTGTTGCTTTAATTGCTGCCAGACGTCGCAATTTATGAGCATCAATAAAGTGTCAACTTTTGTTTTGGCTACAAAAAGTCGTTGAGAAGCATACAAAAAAAAAAAAAAAAAGGAAGCTTCTGACTGTAAATCATCCGCGTGACTTTCCAGGAAAAAAATAAAGTAAACTAGTCCCGCGGCCAGGCGAATGCCACTACAGTTAGCACTCGGGCTAGGGCCGCAACTGTAGATGCTTAACTTGGTCCAGACATGCAAGCCAGGCTTTTGTTTTGATTTGCCTTCTGTTATTTGGTATTTGCATTTCAATTGAAGCGAGTAATTAATGTATCGCATATCTGTAGAATTTTAATTGCCAAGCCAATGCACTCGCCACTCGCAGATGCATCACTCATTTCAATAACACTGGACAGCAGCAAAACTAAAGTGGATTAATATGAGAAACTAAATTGAATGAAGAACTAAAGGAAGGAATCAACTATAAAACAAAATATATATGAAAATACAATATATTTAAAAATTAATGTATATAAAAATAAATGAATATATAAATAAAATAAGATATAAATCGAAGTGAAATACATATAGGAAAGAGCTTCACAAATGAAAAGGAAAATAAGATAAATATTTAAAAATTATTTATATAAATAAAATAAGATTAAAATTGAAAGAAAATGCATACATATAGCAACAACATTTAAAATATTCAATTCAATCTTGAATTTAATAACAAAATTCAATCTTAAAAAATGTAATTGAAAAATAATACATTTAGTTTTTTAATATTAATAAATAATAAATAAAATATTTATTAAGCATTTAAATAGGTTAAAAAGATAAAATACATACATTTTACACATAAATTAAAATATAGAATAATATATATATATCAGTTATAATAAAGAATACAAAATCTTCAACAATATATAATAAAATATATGAAAATAAATTTATTTAATTTTATATCATATACTTAACTTACTTTCATTAATTAAATTTCTTTGATATATTTTAGTTATACTTTTGTTGATATACATTTCAATTACATTTATATAATAAAATATATTTAACTTACGTTTTCAATAATTCAATTTCTTTGTTTACTTTTCAATATATATGTGTTTAGTTTTTTGATTTTTTTTTTAACATATGTTACAACATATTTTGACAACATCAGGGTTACTTTAGTTCCATAACATATTACAATTTGTTCGATGGTGTAATAGGCGCGCGTGTGGCCTCGTCACGTAGACTGCTCAAAACTTAAGCCTCAAAAAGGCAGCTGGGCTGTCCACCACAGCAGCAGCAGCAACAATTAAAATGTGGAAAGGGTTTGCTCATATTATTCAATAGATATATAAATGTGTGTGTGTGTGTGTATAGAATGTTTGGCAGTAATCTAACAGAAAACCACAAGTGAACCACCAGAAGCAGGCAACTGCTTGGGCTGGACAGCAAATCCTCGACTCGAAATGCTGGCGGCGAGCGTTGCGAATGCTCAATGCATATTCTTCTATGGCCCAGGCCAAGTTAAATGAACAAAAAGAGGAAAAAAGAATAAAATAGAAAACAAATGCTGGAAGTGGCTGCTGTTGCTGCACGTGATGATTGCATCATTGTGTCAGCTTAGTACGTGCCCCACAACGTTCGCTTGTCACATAAAAAATGACACAAAATTCTCGGCATTTGCTGCATTATAAACTTTTGCATGCTGTCGACAGATGTTTGCTTGGCCAAAAAATAAAAAAAGAAAAAAAAATAAAATAATAATAATATGAGAGACGGAAACGAAAGAAAAAAGAAAATAAAAACAGTATACTATGCCACAAATTTCTGTTTACCAAAAAATTGTGGTTGGCTCTCGTGTCGCTTGCGCCGTGCCACAAGCCAAGTATTTGACACTTGCGCTCTGGGATTTTAGTCCAAAGTGGAAATCAAGTCAAGAGCAAAGAGCTTTTAGTTTCGAGTGCGATTAACCAATGTGGCTAGAGATTAGACGTAAGTCTGCCATGAGAAGCCCGCTTAAGCGAGACTCTAAGTGAGCTCGGACATAAAATGCAATTTTTAAGAGAGATATGTAAGTGTTCATGACAATGAAGGCCGTGTCCTAATGGAAGAGAGAGTGAGAGAGAGAGAGAGAGAGAGACAATGAGAGACAGAGAGAGGTAGAGGGAGAAGGGTAAACATTTTTGGCTCTTAAGACATTCAAAACATATCTACTACACGATTCATTTGATTCATTTGATCACTTTTCTCAGAAGAGATAAATATAAATATTTTAATATGGATTTTTTAAATTATATGAAATATTATATATAAAAATATAGTAAATAAAATATTTTCTATTTCTTTTTTGTGAATACCCAAAATATTAAAAATATTATTAAATATTTATATAATTTTGAAGCCATTTAAAATAAATTTTTGGCTCTTACATAAATAAATATATAAATAGAAAAACAAATTATATCTTATATATATATTTTTTATATATATATACAAAAATAAATAAAATATTTTCTATTTATTCTTTGCTAATGTCCAAAATATTTAAAATATTGTTTAATTAATTTTTAAATTTAAATTTTAAATAAAGTTAGAATTTTATGTACATATATAAACATATATTGAAATTTATTTTGTCTTATATATATTTTTAGTATACAATTTTTTATTTCATCTTATATTATTTTTTATTTTTATACAAATTTTTTTAACTCATTTAAAATAAAGTTTGACTCTTACATATAAACAAATTATATATACATTTAATCTTATATCATATCTTATGTCATTCGAATTCCATTCATCGACTTTTCGAAACTTCTCGTCTTTGGCTCCCTTATGTACATATTCCTCAATGAATTTAAAGATGTCGCCCTGCTGTCTAGAGCAACATTTTCTACTGTGAGTCATGTCAAAGGCCAGTCGGACTTTGCTTCTGAATGGCCATTGAGCCAGCTGCCTAAATACATTTCAGTGCTGACCGATATCCGCTTTATTGTTATGCAAAATCCGCGGTAATAAAAAATTTAAAGTAATATTAAAAACGCATAATAAAAAAGAATAACAGCAACAACAACAACAGCAATATAAAATAAGACCAAAGCAAAGTGTTGGCCATAAACCAGGCAACTTTCGCCCTGAGTTTGGAGCACAAAGGCTGCGCTTTATGCTACCAACCAAGTGCAATGCTGTTGTGCACAACAAAAGCCGGAGCAAGAGCAAGAAGAAGACGAAGGCTAACATGAAAAAAAAAAAAAAGAGGAGCAGTTTCGTTTTTTCTGCTTTCATAATTTATGGCAAATGCGCGCATTAAACTTCATTAGATCGAAATTTAAGAGCGAAGCGTTACGTTGATGCGGCTATTAAAATGGGAACACAAAAGTCAAACGCGGCAACGTTTAAAGGCTGCTCTTTTCTGTTGTTGTTGTTGTTGATGCCACATAAAAGTGATGCAAACGGGTATGATAGACCGAGAGGCAAAGGAAAGTAACTAATTTTAATGAAGAAATATATATTATTATAAAAATACATATAATTCGGAATATAAAGTCAGGAGGTGAAAGCTAATAATCAGGTTTGTAGATATTAAAATAATTAAATATTTAAAGATATTATTAGGTAAAGTAAAGTAAAGTAAAGTAGAGCAGAGTAGATTATATAATAAATTTCACAGACATTAGAATATATATTGAATAGTTTATTCCCCATATTGCAGTGATTCTCCTCTGCATTAACATTCCATTTATAAAACTTTTTCGAATTGATCTTAGTACTTTTTATATAGGGTATTCTTTATTCAATCAATTTATGGCTCTCCCATATTTTTGTTACTTTTTTCTCTGTTTGCAATTAGTTGGGTAGAAGTTCAATGACAGCCAACCGCATGATAGAAGCAGAAAAAAAAATGTATAAAACTGGACTACATGTTCATTGAAGTTGGAGAACTGGGAAACTGCAGCCGCCAATACGAGGAATTATCACATAAATTTATTTTTAAAAGAAATGCTCAAAGAAATGCACCACCAACTGCGTCTTTGTTGGCGGTTGCATTTGTCAAGCGGCAGCACACAGCGTGCGATGGACCCCAAACCACAAACGCCAACTCCTCTGCTCTGCTCTGCTGTGACTCTCAAATATTTTGGTAGTTTATGTGCAACACCCACCCAAAGAGAGGAGATCTATTCTTCTCTTTCACTCTCTCCCTCTCTCTTTCTCTCTCTCCCTGAGATTTCTCAGCCATGTGTAAACATTTGCCGCCAAAGTCGAAACTAATTTTGGCTGCTGCTGCGGTGGCTGCTGCGTGGGCCTTGAGGCAAGTGTAAACGCGATGATCACAATGATAATGATAATGATGATCAACTAGTTGATGATGAGTGTGATATGTGTTGATGGTGAGCGCTCTTCACGCGCGTTTGCTGTTGCCTGTTGGCGCTGAAAGTGTCATAAATTTCAATGCCATATGCAAAGTGCAACTGCTTCAGATGTGAACAGGGGGAAGTGAAAGATCGACTCAAGAGGAGAGCTGGCAACACTTGGTGCCTGCCACATTTCTTACACAATTCTTCACGCTTTACGAAACACGCGCGCTCTCTCAGCATTAGTCGACCTTGACGAAGTCGCATCATAAAATTCAATTGACTAGAAACAGTTTTTCTTCATTTCATTTCATTTCATTTCATGTTTTGGGAAAAGTTGTGAACCTCGTTTCGGACACCTCCTGGGCAGCGTGTGTCGCGACGCGCTTAATGAGTGGCCCGGTCTAGGCCAGGTCTGGCCCGGCGTTGGCTTAGTCAATTTGTCATGCCTCTAGCGTTTGCTGACGTTTTGACTTAGCCGGAACTGCAGCTCGCGCAAGGACTACGGGCGAAAGGTCATAAATCAGGCAATGGCGCGTGCCCTTTTACTACGAGGACATAGGTAGCAATACCTGTTGCAGTCAGTGTAACAAGTGTAAAACTTAGTTTTAGCCATTTGCAAAAATTCGGAATAAGAGTAGAAAAAAATCTTTAAAATAGTATAAAATGGAAACAAGACAGAACACAAATCAAGTGTGGCCAACCTTGGGAGCTGTGCGAGCCATCGGGTTCAGCGCGTAAATTGTGGCAGACACTTAAGAACCGAGACAAGATTAAATGTTGAATTACGTTAAGGCCAACTGAGATAAGGCAAGTGCAGCCAGCCAGCCAGCCAGCCAGCCAGCCAGCCAGCCTGGTCCATAATATATATAAGCGACTCTGGCTGCTCAGTTCTCCAATTCCAGACGAGCGGCGACGAGACCAATTCGCTCTGTTGCAGCGCTTCGTGTTCGGGGCCAAGGTGATAATGATAAGGAAATGAAATCGAGTTAAGTTTCGCGACCAACGCAATCTCTAAATGAGAATGCGAAATGCGAATGCGAATGCGACTGCGAATGAGTGCACTATCTGAGCGCGTATAAAGTATGGTAACTGATGCGAAACATAAATTATCAATGCACAGTGGTTTGAGATATACAAATACATATATGATTTGATAAGAACACAGAATAAAGTAGATTATACATGAAAACTAAAGGAGCATTTAAGGGAGAATAAGGCTTTCATAAATTATTGTTTTATTTTTTTAATTTCTAAGTTGTCTTATACTTTAAGAACAATATATAATTATAAATTTTTAAACATAAAGAAATATATTAATATATATATGACTAACTGAAGAATACTTAGAGAATATTTGAGATAAAATTATAAAAATATATAAAATAAATATTATAAATCAAGTTTAATAATAATATTAATTATATAGAAAAAATATGAGAGAGGAAATATGAGAAAAATTAAAATTTAATTTTGTAATTATAAATTCATTCATAAATTGCATTTCAATTCAAATTATTGTTAAATACTAAATATTTTATTTATTTATTTTATTGTTGTTATTATTATTATTATTATTATTATTTTATAAGATTTTATATAGCTGAAGAGTTAGAAATGAATTTACAAATATATTTTATATTAAGTAAATTAAAGATTTTGTAAATACAAGATTTCTAATATATATTTATTTTAGTTTAAGTCAAAAAAAAAAAAAATTTAATAAATTAGAAAAACTGCTAAAAAGTTATTGAAAAATATATTTTTAATTGAATAATAATTATTATTATCATTGTATAGAATCTATATGTGATTTAACTAATCATTTAAAATGTGTTACTAAATTATTTATAAATTTCTTATATTCTTATTAAAAGTTTCCTTTAAGATGTGAATTTAAACGGCAACTGAGAACCACTGTTCAGCAGTATTGTTAACAGTCTTTCCCTTGATTGTCTCTATAGAGATACACTTAAGTGTTATTTGTATGGCTATGTGTGTGTGTGTGTGAGTGTCAGTGTGTGTGAAACATGCCCAATGGCTTAAGTCGTTTGTGTTAGCCAGCTTGACCCTCCACAACTGGCTGATAAGCGTAATTGATTTTTGCAATTATTTTTAGCATAGCTCAAAAAATACTTTGAAAATGTGTCAAATGGCAGCGCTGCCAACGCCAACGACCTCATAATTTTTATGATTAGTGGGCAATGCTTGTTAGTGGGCAGCGCAACAGCGCAACAGCGCCGTGAGCCCGTGAGTCGAAAGCTGAGAGTCGCGAGTCGCCGCATCAGCTGCGGCGCATCAGCAACACGTACGCACACTTCTCACACAAGCCCGTGTGCTGCGGAGGGGGAGAGGCAGAGGCAGAGGTAAAAGGCAAAAAGGACCGCCACGCCGACGTTCGGTGATAAATTGCAATGATAGCAAAAGTACTTGGCTTTCTGTTGCTGTTGCCGAAACAGAATAAAACGAAACATTTTGGCAGACGTGTCCACCAGGCAGCAGCAGCAGCAGCAGCAGCAAAAATTAACCGCCGGCAGCAGCAGCAGCAGCAGCAGCAAATGGTGCAGGAGGCGTGGGGTGTGGGGCGCTTCGTGTTGCATGTAAGCCAGTTCGTCAGAGCCAAAAGATGATATATCCAAAAAAAATTCCATATAATGACTGTCGACTAACAGCAACAACAACTGTTGCTGGTCAGCAGCAATAACGGCAAGTAAGCAACGCGCATTAGAACTGGCCACAGCAACAGCAGCAAAAGAGCAACAAAAATGTATATAGCAAAGAAAATACCAAACTCTAGCCCAGACATGGGAACTATTTTCACGCTCAGTTGCAATCTGTCAATGCCGTTCGCCACACAGCAACAGCAACAACAGCAACAGCAACAGCAGCAACAGCAACAACAGCCAGAACAGCAAAGCGCACGACACCTTTTTGTGGCCTGTTGCGCAGAGAGTTAGAATAGTTGTAGCTGTAACGCCCCGGCACGCTGGCCAGGCAATCAGGCAGACATAGAGCCACACAGAGTCAGCCACAGACTCAGGCTCAGGCTCAACAGACAGAGTCGCGATGCGCTGATATATCAAAGCCGAACCATCATCATCTTATTAAAGAGTGCCAACTTAATTTGCTTGGCCATGTTGCTAGACAAGTTGTTGCCAGAGTGTTGCTTCAGCTGTTGCTGTTGCTGTTGCTGTTGCCGTTGTCTTAGCTGTTGCTGTTGCTGTAGCTGTTTTTCTGTTGCCGTTGGTGATGTTGGTGCTGGTGTTGGTCTAGGTGTTGCTGAGGGGCGTTACTTCATACAGTTAGAAACGAGAAAAACGGGCCATGTTTTTAACAGCGAATATTCGATGTGCTTACAAGCAGGCAGAAAATAAAAATGAAAAATATTATAAAATATTACATATAGAAAATAATAATATATAATAATATTTGATATGATAATACTAGTGTATCATATAGCAATTAATAATAATAATATAATAATCCAAAATTTATTATAAATTTAAGTAATTATTTTATTTAAAATTTTATTATAAATTTAAGCAATTATTTTTTTTTAATATTTAATTTTCATTTTTTTTAATAATTTAAAATGAAAGAACTACTTAAGAAAGATAAGATGTATAAAAAAAATTATTTTAAATGAAATATTCCTATTAAATGTTCCGAAAATAAAAAGATAGATAGATAAAAGATTCAATAGTTTTCTGTTATTTCAATTTTTATTAATTTATAAATAATTATAGAAATTATGATATTACATATATACATATAAATATTATACGTTAGGCAATTTTAAAATAATTTTTTAAATAATTATTTATTTTCCCAAAGTTGTTTTCATTATAAGTTTCAAACGAAATCCCAGCTAATATGCTCTCAGCCTGAATACTCTTAAATATTTTCAAATTTCATAACTAGAATTCTGTCAGTAGGTGCGTGTGCCCAAGGCTTCCCAACAAAAAAAAAAAAAAAAAAGCAATGCGAAGCTAACTCGCAGAGAGCTATGAGCGACTGCATAATGCCCGTCAATGTCAAACTCACAAAGCATAAAAGAAAGAAAAATATAAAAAAATCCCTTTAATTTGTCATTATCATTGGCAAATATCCAAATATGTTCGCCAAGGCACAATCTTGCTACTCTTAAAGCTAATATGCCCCACTCGATGTCGCTGGCGAGCAGCGGAAAACCGTTTACACAATCGCTGAACTTGAGCTTCAGTGCAGCCGAGCCACAGTTTTGGCATGGATTTTGTGTCCGCTCAACACCTTTTGGGCTGCCGTTAGCTGGACGCTATAATTAATAGATTATCATCGACAACATTTTAAATTCGCATTACATTTCTTTGCCGGCCACAGCGTAAAATGGCAAAAACGAAATTTTCTACACAAATTTTTCTTTACTCTCTTCTAATGCCAAGCGAAAAATATTCTTTTGACTGCTGCTGCTTCGCTTTGGTCACATACGCGGAAGTGATTTTTCCACTTCAATGACGTAGTCAACACGGCATTGTTGTTGTTCTTGTTGTTGTGCAACAAGTTGCAGTTTATGCATTGGGGGTGTGTGTTGTTCGCTCACGTGCTTCAAGCGGCTCGGAGAGCAACAACAACAAAATTGAAAGAAAATCGTAAAATTAAACTTGGTTGCAGATATTTACCGCATTTTTCCTTTTTTCCTTGCCGTTGTTCTTGTTGTCTCTGTTGTTGCTGTTGCTTACAGACAAGATCAGTGCTGCAGTTGTTGCTGTTGCTCGTTAGTTAGTCAGTGGGTCTCGATTACAAGAGAGCAACAAACAAGCAACAAGTAATATAGCTTTTTTTTTAGCCATTTCCTATGGGCTTAGGGTAACGTTGGAAAAAGTAGTGCTAGACTTGGGCATGTTTTTATATAAGAATTTTTAGAATAATAAATTATATAACTCTTAATTTTTTTCAGATTCTTATTTTTATCTATTTTATTTTTTAAGCTTCCAAATGTTTTTGTAAAAATACAAAATGAAAACTCCACCTCAAAAATGATTATTTTGAATACTCAATTCATTGTATATGATCAGTTCATTATCCTTTTGTTGAGCTGCAAGCACCTGTCACAAGCATAATAGAGTCGAAGGTGACGACGCTTTTACGCACGAGCTGCTGCTGCTCAGCTCGAATATTTGCAGAAGAAATTAACGTGATTGGGCTCATTAAGCATATGCGCCTTGTTTACACAAAGCTCATGAAAACGTCTCGTATTTAATAAGCAAATATTAACACCTTGCAAAAATGAAAAACGAAACACGTCGTCCCAAAGTGTAGTTGGCCGAATGGCATCTGCGTGGCAATCAGCAAAGAAAACAGTGACTGATGCGTCGCCTGATGACGCTTGCTGATGAGTTGGGTAAATATAATTTTTCAAGATCAATGTTTATTTGTGTAGAGGGAAGGAGGAAGAAGCAGAATGCATTATTGGCAGCACCAGCAGCAGCAGCAATAGCCCAACCGAACCTCACAAAAGGAAACAAACAAACAAACAAACAATGGTCCAAGCTTTGGACACGCAATTGCAATTAATGGGAAGTAACCAAAAACCAATGTATGCAGGCGAGCGAGTGAGACGCCGTCAAGTGTATAGTAGAAGAAGCACACACACATATATATAAAGCTGGGCTCTATGTCTTATCCAGAGTCTCAGTCTCAGTCTGTGACTCGAGTTGTTGTGATGAAGTTTTTCATTTCAAGTGCTTTGGCAACTTGACAACGCAGCAGCCAGAAAAAATTAAGACGTCAAGCGTCGTCAATTGCTGACCAAAAAGGTCTCGAAAAACGGAAGAATGTCTACAAAATATAAACAAGCATTGATGATGACTGAGTAGGTTTTTTTCTTTCTCGATTTTATATATATTTTGGACTATGCGAGCCAACGGTCGACTGTCTGTCACGAAACGCTCCACAACACGGCCAAGTTCAATGGCCAAGGATATGCCTCAGACAATAACAATTGCGTGCCACATGCAGCAGCAGCAGCAGCAGGCAACAATATGAGATGTCGATTAGGTGGCTGCTGCTGGTGCTTACTCGTTTCCCTCTTCCATAGACCCGCAGCAAACGTGTTCATAAAAACGCTAAGTGCATATTGGCAAAAATAATGATGACAGTTGGCTAACTAGACCAGACAGTCAGGCAATTCACAGCTACAGCAGCAACAAGAGCATAAATAGTAAGACATTTAACAAATTAAGATGCAAACATAGCGGAGATAGGCAAGCACCAGCAGGCAGTGAAACATTCATTTAAATTATAATCACGCTCATATTAACACTATTCAACAAAGTTGCGCAGCATGTGAAAAGGTTTTACCAAGCAAAGCGAAGGCTTCAAACAATTGCTGTAGAACTAGACAGTAAATAATAAAGTTTTATACTAAATAATAAATAAAATAAAATAAATAAAAACTAAATATAAAACTTTAAAAATAAATAAAAAATATAATATATATAAATATATAAACAAATATAAATAATCTCAGTAAAAAATAAAAAATAAATAATAAAAACAACTAAATAAACAAAAGTAATATAAAATAAAATATATAAATGAATATAATAATTAAAAAAATATATTTTTATATATTTATATATAAAAATAGTCTAAATATAAAATAAAAATAAATTATAAAAAACAAATAAATAATAAATGAAATATAAAATAAAATATATAAATAAATATAACAAATAAATATAATAATCTAAACCATTATTTTACTAATAAAAAAAATCTAAAATAAATAAATAAAGAAAATTAAAAAGAAAAAAAATATTTATATACATATACATATAAATATTAAATAAAATAATATTAAGAAAATAAATTAAAACCATTCTTTTAGTAAATAAGCTTTACATTTATAAAAAATTTTAAAACTAAATAAATAAATAAAAATAAATCGAAAACTTAAAAAATAAATACATATTATTATATAATTGAATATATCAACAAAAATTAAAATATAAAAAAATCTAAGCCATTATTTTTATAAATTGGTAATTAAATTAATAGCAATACATAAATTTTATAAATATTTTTTTGTACGACTTTTTATTATATTATAAAATATTTTGTTATATTCTTATAATGCAAACCATCAGAGTTTGTGTATTAGAATTTTTTGAATTTGAGCAAAAGTCACCACGCAAGAGTGATACTATTCGTATATAATTCAGCCATTTATTTAGGCCAACGATAAGACTCAGCAGTTTAAATATTTAGTACAATTTGCCATAAGATGATGACGCAGCTTATGTCTAAAATATGGAAATAATTTAAAATAAATTATGGCTCTGTTGATTATCAAACTATGTAATGAAATCGACAGTCATTAAAGATTTTATACATAAGCAATTTGTCGCCCAGCTGCAAAGCTTGAACAAATAATAATAAATAAAGATAGAATTGGAGATATATAATAACTTAAATTATTAGATAACTAAGGACATATTTGTTCTTTTGTAAATAATTTAATTTCATAACATTTGATGAATTCTTATTATTCGAACTCTGTTAGTACAGAGTAATTACTTTGTTGTGCAGTGTAATTGCCAGCACCTTATGTCACATTACCAGAAGCGATGACAATGCTATTTGCTGAGAATTGGGTCAGTCAGTGTGCACGTCAACAAGTTGCATGTTGTAAGTAGTAAGTTGTGCTTTGCCATGTCCAACATGCTGCACGGCCAGGAACTGCTGCGGGGGGCTGCAGTGGGATGCGGTGGGCTGGACTAACTGCGACAACTACCAAAACGAAACTAAGCTGCATCTTAATGACAGCGAACAACAATTGCAATTGTCTCATTAGCGTGACACACAAAACACTCAACGAACACTGGCTGGCACGCCCACGCGTGTGGCATGAGCTTCATGTATTGTTTTTGAAATACATATTGCAGTTGCTGCCGTTGCAGTTGGTAATTAATTTGCGTCGTCGCAATGATTTCTCTGCATTGTTTTCACACAGAGCCCATTTGCATAATTGTTGCACATGGCTCGCCTGGCTGTTGTTGCCTCACGTATGTAGGTGTTGAAAACTGTGGCAAGTATTTGGATTCCAGTTTTCTGTGGCTATCTATGGCTAATTTTGCAATTGCCGCCCGTAACTAGCTACGATTAATCAGCCAGCCAGCTAGTCAGCTAGCCAGTCATCTAGTGCAGGCCAACTGCTGCCAATGGCATAAATGAATTACTCACATGAGCCGCGCCCGCAATTCGCAATCTAAACAAATGCAACTCAGGTAAAACAGTTCACAACTCTGCCTCCTGCCCCCACCACGCCGCCTCCTGCTCCAGCATTGCGCTCATTTCTTGCATTTCGCACTATAATTGATCATGTTTTTTGGGCTTTCGGTATCTGCGCTATTTTGTGTGCTCATAAATTTTGCGTTTTTGCCCAACAGGAAATTATGCCAGACCAAATGATTTCTCCTCCCATCTGGCCAGATTGCAGCTGTTGTTGTTGTTGTTGTAGCTCATATTATTTTTATTATTGCTCAATGCAATTGATTTCCAATGCATATCAAATCGAGCTTGCAATCTAAATTGACATGTCGAAACAAATAAATTGTATTTAAGTTAAGTCTATAAATGACTTTTTATAGCATATTTAATACTGAATTATTATTATGATAGCTGTAGAAGAAACAGAACGCTTTAGATAATTTACTAAATTTTAATTAATTAGTTTTAATTGAGCTTAAAATACTATTTGATTTCTATTTAAAGAACTTTTAAAATAAAAATTGAAAATTATATTATTTAGCATTTTTAAATGAATTAAAACATTTATAAAAAATTTAAATTAATATCAATTATGGAATAATAATAAATAAAATAAATTCTATTATTTTAGTTATAAAAACTAATTTTTTTGCAGGTAAAATATCTTTACATCTATGAAAGATATTTTTATATTTTTAACAAATAATATCAACGTATATTGTTTTGATTGTATGAATAGGTTTGTCAATTAGTTTTAATCAAACCTCATGCATTTTTTTTAGCTTAACTGAGTGAAATTGTTATTAGCTGTGAAATAAATGCATTTCAAACAAATTCAATTTGATTGCCCTTTTACAATCTATATATGTATATGAATATATATTCTTTATATATACATATATTCGATTTTATTCAGTTTTCCACTTTTCACGCTACTTCGTACATATATATATACATATGTAAATGTATGTATATATTTATTTATTGTTTTCTTTTATTTTTTTGTTTAGTTTTTTTTTTTTAATTTGAATTATATTATTGATCTTTTTTAGTCTCGCTTTTTACATGTTCTCGTTTTTTTATATATTTTTTAATGCAATTTTTTTTGCTTCTTATAAAAATTAATAATTTTCCACATATTTTATTTTAATTGAAGCTGTCAGTTGAGTTATATAGTTTTGTGTTGCGTGTAAATAGATTTAATTTAGTTTCATTGAGTGGCATAAAGTGAATGCAAATAATTTCAACGCTTTGACTCATTAACGCAACGGGGAACATTCATTAACATTTGCTCTATGTGAATTATGAAAAGCTTAATACATTTTTTACGCTTTGTTTCGTTTGTTTTTTCTTTCTTTCATCAAAACGTGCTAAAGGTGTGGTCCGCGTCTCTTAGCTGACCGCCATAATAAAAATAGTAAAAAAATCTTTAATTTAGATTTAATTTTTTTCATATTTGTTGTGTTGAAATGTGATTAAAGCATCGGCCGCTGCATGGCCACAACGTGACCTAATTTTTCGTAAGGCCAGGTGAAGTTTTCAAGTAATTTAAATTATTTAAAATTTGCATTGAGTCAGGGAATACTATTCGATAAATATTACGAAAGATAATCGTGGAGAAATGGTAAAAATGGTAATAGAAAATATCTATAAGATATATATATTTCATAAACAGATAAGTTAATGGAATCAACATAATTCTAGCAACTATATACATATAAAAAAAAAAAAGAAATATATATATAAATAATGCAGGTTCAAATAATTGAGACAACAGATAAGCATGACTTTCGGGGAATCTTCCAGTCGTAAATGTACGGCTTAAAATCATCTGATACTCGTACGTGGTTCAAGCACCAGTTCACTCGTTTGAAGATCTAATAAGGTATATACGTTTTAAAGAGCCATTTAACATTTCATTAGTTTCATAATGAATAAGGAGGCGTGGTCGACCTCATAAAGTACATATTTTCTTGAACAGGGCGTCTAACTTAGTCGAGATATATTTGAAAGAAAGTATATCTCGCCCACCTTCAGAGTGAGAGTCTTCAAGTTTATTTATATATATAGCTACTAATTTAGTACAATTTTGATTTTGTTACATTTTGTATTTCCCCCTCACCTACCCTCTCTGGTGACTGCCGGCTTGAATGTCTACAATGTCTACAGCGACAACTGAACACGAGGCTTGTACTATCTGCCAGTCGGAGGCCTTTGCCTTCTATTCGAAAAAATATTCTATATTTGATAAGATTTTCGCATCTGCATAGCATTGACATAATATTTAAAAGCAGCGACTCAGCATCCAAGTCTCAATTTGTGTCGAGAGCTGAAAACGAATCAACATAAGCTTAAAGAATATAGAATAGATATTTGTGTAATTTGCTCAAGCAAAATGATAATAAATCAAAAATCGTGCGTTGCTCTAATGGCAATTTTGTCAATGACTTTGGCAATGGAATCGTCTGATGTATGTGAAAATGATATTAGTTAACTATATTATATTTATTGTGAATATAATTGACTGTCTTCAGCTTCGCAAATCACGTGATGAACTGGATGCCAAGTGTGGGATCTACATACAGCGCGTCGTAAAACCAATGGTGGAATATGTTGAAAAAATCAGAAAAGAAATCGAAGTAAAAGATCAAAAAATTATGGAATTGGAAAATGCGCTTGCAAATGAAAAACTAATTCTAAAAGAAAGTGAAGAAAAAATAGCTAAATTAATTAAAACCGAACTTGAACTCAGATCACAAAATAAAAACTTATCAGTTAGTGTGAATAAAAGGCAGGCAGAAGTCAAGATTTTGCGAAGGAATCTAACAAATTTAGAACAAAATTTAAATAAAAAAAGTCAAGAAAATAAAAATTGTGAACTACTAAACGCGGATAACAAAAAGAAAATTGCCGATTTGGTGAAAATGAACGAGGAAAACTTGAAAACTCTTAGTAGAAACGAAAGGCAAATAGATGAACTAAATAAGAAATCTGATGTATGTGAATTAAGCTTACGAAATTTTCGAGGAGAATATGCAACATTACAGCAAAAACTTGTTTCAAGGGATGCAGAATTCAACAATTTAAATAAACAATTAAATGAAAAGAAGTCTTCTGAAAATGCACTTAAGCAAAATATATTCGATTTAAATACGAAAAATAAAAATTTAGAGAATAACATTAGGAATTGTGAACAGATAAATACGGATAAAGACAGCAAAATCAAAAAGCTAAAGTGTTGTTGTAAGAAGTATAAGAAAAAGTATAGGAATAGGAATCGGAGTAGTAGTGGCGAGTATGATTCATCAGATTATGTGATATATTATAGGAAGTAACTCAAAGAAAATGCTCTTTTACAATGACAGCAGTCACAGGCATAACAAATTTTGTTTCTATTCAAAGATATCCAAGTATATATAGTATACATATATTATGTAATTGAATAACTTATATTTGTATATTTGTATTTATAAAATAAAATATTAATTTGAAATCATTTTCGTTTACCAGTAAAATATCTGAGACCATTTTCTATGCACTGCACCTTTAGTTTTTAGTCGGTCTAATCCCATTAGGAAATTGGCAGTGCACAGTCGAAAAGTGTATAGGAATTTCAATGATTGTTGAGGTTTTTCTTGAACGTATTTTTTTTTTTTTTTGTGCATTCGTTAGACACACATTTTGCAGATGCGATTCCCAATGCCGAGACATAAGCAATTTTCACACTTTAAATTTTCCCAATACGCACAGCTCTGTGGTGTGGTTGCGTGCGTGTGTGTGTGTGTGTGTGTGTGTGTTTGGTGCCCCAAAAGGATTTTCACGCTCTACGTTTGTCCTGCTGGCATTTCGTTCCAGGCCAAGCGAGGGTGACACGCATTGCAAAATGGATTTGGCCGAAACCGAGACGCTGCTTGCAGTTTGAATTGTTGTTGGCCAACTGGCAGCGAGCATAATTTTTTGGCATCGGCAGCTGGTTTTAGACCAAAGAAACACATTTGCCAACAACATTTGCTGCCGGCTGTGGGCTAGGCCAAGTTGTTAGACAGACTGGCAGACAGACAGACAGACAAAAAAAAAATAAAATTAAAATAAAGCCAAGCTCTAGTTACAAATTAAGCAACACTTTCATACCGAATTGCTATAAGTTTGTTTTGTTGTTTTAGTTTGCCTTTACTTTGTTTTGTTTGTTTTTTTTTTTTTTTTTTTTTTTTTTTTATGTCCAACTAATGAACTTTTATTTGATGGCCCTATGTAGGCCCGAGATTTACGCGATTTTAATGGCAGTCGCCGTCGAGATTTTGGCCAGGCCCCTGCGATGCTCATGCTGCGCTTTTGCTTAATACTTAACCCGATTTTACTTTTTTAATTAAACGAGCAATAACAAATGTCGAACACCCAGCTCACAAATCGCGTTTAATTCGAGCTCATAAAAAGAGACCGAAAAAAAAAAGCAAAGCCAGCTGCTTGGTGGGGCGTCAAAGGAAAGTTGAAGTCAAATTGTGGATCCCTCACTCTCACTCACTCTACCCCTTTCTCTTTCTATCTCTCTCTCTCTCTCTCTCTCTCTCTCTCTCTCTCTCTCTCTCTCTCTCTCTCTCTCTCTCTCTGCCCTTGTTCGCACTCTTTTATCTACGACTCCGACTATATATTAGGTCCCACTGATAATGTTAATGATGGCTTTAAAACCTCATTTTATGTAGCTACAAAGTTGTGTGGCCCCGTTGTCATCTGGCTGCAATTGTTGTGGTCTGCGTCCATCATAAAAATCGAATTTGATTTTAATTTTTATTACAAGTTTTACTTTCGTGAATGAATTGCGCTGCGTGTTGCTACAAACACCAAAGCCTAGAAACACCCATCAAGCCTATCTGCTGCCCAATGCGATAAGATGCGAGCAACAAGCGAAAGCACTTTGTTGGGGGTTGCCTCTCGATTTGATTTACGATATCAACATAAAACGCCAGAGGAGAAGCTCCCCCAAACATGCTCGCCATTCAAGTGTGAACGAAGTTAACTGCAAAGGGCTTAATAGAGCCGACATACTGAGATATGCATGTACAGATATAGAGAGATAGATAGTAGAGTTTTTTCATTTTTGAAAACTATATTAAAATTATAATATTTGTGTATTTTTCTTACTCAATTTTCAATTGAATTCATTTAGAATATATTTTAATGTGGAATAACTATTAATTAATGTTTCAGAAATGCTTTCTGCTCAAGTGCTCAAAGTTCTTACAGTCTCAAATGATAATTTCTATTCGTCTCAGCAGCTCTCTTAAGTTCGAGTTCTCTTTTGAGATGCTGTCAATTTCTCTCAGTGCAAATCAGCAAATCTATGTAATATTTTTCTGCGCTGCTTAAAAATTCTATTCTTTCGCTTTGTCTGTCTGACATAAAATTCTCTTCAAGTGCACGAAATAAAAATATGGAACACGCATTAAAATCTTTATTTTTACTATATTAATAATCCTGCGTTTTACTTGTTCCTCCTATATTTCAGTTAAAATAAGCTTGATACAAATAAGATACAGTAAGGCTTTCCAGATATGTGTACTTTTATCAGTTAATGTCGAGTTTTCCGAATGATATAGTTTTAGATATATGTGTATATAGAATGACGAAACAAAAAAATCGATTGACTTGTGGATCTTATCTACTTTTAAAGACATAATTTATAAACTTTGGCCACAAATGAAAGAAGTTTAAAATTATTTTATTTAATTATTTTGTCCGAAATTATCTTGTTTAATTTTGTTCTTTTTTTTTTTTTTGTCCCATTTTGTTTATTTTTATATTTTGTATATTTTATATATATTTTTTAAGCTCTTGATCGGTTTAGTTGTCATAAAAGTAAACATAGTGTCCCACTTACCTTAGTTCCGTCATTTCTTCCCCACAAATTAACATTTGTACACGAAATTTAAAGCAATAAATCATTAAATAATAATTTTATTTAAGCATCGTAAATGATTGCAATAAAGTTGCTGAAAGAGCTCTTTGGTTTCAGACAATATCCAATACAATATAGAATTTGTAACTTGAATTTTTCAGCACTCTTAAATTTACTCTTCAATGAACACTGAAAAAAAAAAAAACCAAAAGCAAGCTTAATAATAACTCATAAATGTTAATTAATAATGTGTCCATCCTCCAGGTTTTTAAAGTACTTCAAAGGCCCCATTTGGTATCGAAGGAATGACGGTTTGTGGTATTTAAGCCAATTCCTAACAAACCGACTTTCTAATCATGCTATTCACCTTGTTCACTTTTTAAAGATAGTTTTCAAAATATTGAAAAATATTTAAATATTGTCCAACACTTTGTTACTTCAGTAGCTGCATTCAAGCACTATTTTTCGAAATTAATTGCCATATGAAATGTTATTTTCCAAAACTGATCTCTATATAGCCGACTGCAGCCTAGTCATGATCTGTGTGTGCTCAGCCCAACAATTGTTTTGCCAAACACTGAGAGCCATTTTCCCCTTTGGGGAATCGAAGGCGAGCCAAGCCCCTAGATATGGCCCATTGACAGCAAGTTAATGTGTTGTAATCGTAAAGCTAAGCGTTTCATTTCGTTTCAAAATCAATTTCAACTGTCTGTCAGTATTGTGCCCAATTGTCAGTGACAATTGTTAGTGGACAGAATTCTGTTCGTTGTTGTTGGTAACAGAGATACTGAGATAGGGAAGTCGTTGATACCGCAGACAGTTGACATTTGAGTATTTTTGAGGTGCATACCAAGTCGAAAGCTGATTGCATTTGAGGTGTGTGTCTGTCGGCTCTTTAATGAGTGATTAGTGGAGCATTTTACGGCTTGAGGGACCTCACACAGCTGTTGAGTAACTGCTGGATTTTCATTTATCAAGGCGCCTTAACAATTCATCAATTGTGTGCAGAAACTCGATGCTCGCCCACGCTCTCGCAGCATGTTCAACAAAGTATTTGCTTGCAACATGTGCGACTGATTGGGCGGCTCGCTATATACGATATATATATACACATACAATATATATTTATATGTATATAGCGCTGACTGCTCGTTAGCTTGGCCGTTCATTTTTCATAATTTCCGCACTGCGGAAAAACCAAATAGAACATAACAGACGACTTCCGCTGCCAGAGAGTAAGTGAGAGAGAGAGATAGAGAGAGAGAGAGAGGGAGAGGGAGTGGGTCCATTGCCAATGCCAGAAGTCAACTTAATTAATTTTTTGTGCCAGCAGCAGCATCGCCTTCGCCTTCATCTTCGCCTTCCACTTGCACTTGGACTTTGAATTGAACTGCAGCAGCAACAGCAGCAGCATTGATTTTGATTTAAGCCAAGCGAAGGCCAACTGGCTACCAGGTCTAGCGATGAGGCCTCCCAAACAGGAAGTGCGCGCATTGAAGCTGTTCTTTATCGGTTTATTGGCGCTGCAGGAGCCAACAACTGCGGCAGGTGTTGCTCTTATCTTCGATTAAATGGCATACGCCAAATCATGGCCAAAAGCGTTCACTGATGCACATTAAATTGCTCCATCGAGTGGGTGAAACCCCAACTGTAACCCGAGCACCTCGATTCGCATTCCGATTGTTGTTGCAAGGCAACTACTGTATGCATGCGACTCGCAAGTGAATTATACATTTAATCATAGACCAGCTTTTGTGCCCACAACCCATGCAATAGAAAATAAACCAGTATGATGTGGTATTCCAATGCTGACTAGAGATAGTTCAGTGGTATTATGTGAGAAGGCTTTGCTGCATTTGCTGTAGACTTAAACAATGAGCGATGGAGTGTACTCTGATAAAATGATGCTAGAGAGAAGAACTTGTAATATATAACTGAATATATAACTGTAATATATAACTGAATAATATAATAAGTCAGCTAATAATATTATAAGTCAGCTGTCTCTAGGCACTAGTTAAGCCTTGGAATACTCGAGTATGGATTGAAGCTGTACTTTGAAGCTGTGCTCTGAAGCTGTGCTTAGGACAAAGATTATGGCCGAGGACTTTTGGATGCTTCAACTGGACAACTGAGTGAACCAAGCATAGCAGTAATACAACTATTATACATTAATCACTCTGGACTTTTTAAGAGAGCAAACTCCTAAGCAAGAGATACATTATCCTTGAGCTGCTGAAGTAACCCGCAGTCAGGCTACTTGTGATCCGTCTGAAGGGACTATACTGTATAGAGCGCATATTAAACTACAAGCTAAGGAAATAAACTAAACATATAAAGAAAATACTGAATTCATTTTTTCAACATAAATTTAACTTGTATAATACAAACCAGTATTATAGAAAAAACAAGTTATTTCAATTATTTTAGTTTCCAATATACACATTAAATTAAAGCTAGAAAAAAGCTAAAAATTTCAAAATTTTCGGATAAATAGCTTTTATATATTTATAGTTCAATATATATAAAATATACAAGTTGAATATTTTAATTTTTAATGAAAAAGCAAAAAGGGAAATTTCAGAAAGCAAAGCTAAAATAAAAGAAAAGTAAAAAGTAAAAAAAAATTAAATAACATAATCAGAATAAAAACTAAATAGCTGGAACAACGAATATAAACTTAATAATAAATATTTCTATTAAAAGCCTAGACCGTTTTTTTATGCAAATTAATTTACGAATACTTTTTTTGATTTATGCAAATTAATAGTATTTTTCAATATTTTAATTGAACTCGTTATTAAAATATAAAAATTGATATATAAAAAAATATAAATATAAATAATAATATTAATAAATTAGTAAAATAAAATTAAAAAAAAAATATATATATATTTTAATTTTAGTAAACCTGCAAAATGTCTACTCTGCAATATACGAACGAAATTTATTGCAACTATTTCATATTTAAGCAAACAGCTCTTACTATCATTTCATGCATTCACCAACTGTGTTGCGGTAGCTCAGCTGGAGCTGGGCTGCGGGGATTACAGCTCTGATCTGTCTCAATATGTGGAAGCTACTAGTTTGCCCACACAGTGTGTCATCTTCAGAGAGTGGGTGCCGCCGCGGCTGGCTGGACAATTGTCTAGTCGCACACATTTTTGTAACGAATCGGCAATTAGCAATGCCTGGCAGCATTGATGAATGACTGAGAGTCTAAGCGCTCGATCGATGATGTCGACCTACCGCAAAAAAAATCATTGCCAAAAAAAAGAAGACAAACAAAGCCCAAAGACGTCGGCCGGAAGATGTAAGGCATGCGGCGTGTGAACCGTGTAACAAGTGTAGCAAATGCACGAGAGGACAAAAGGAAATGTGACACAAATTAGTAACGCCCCGAACAGGACGTGGTTGGGTATGATGAACAGGCACTTTGGGTTACTCTCACTTTACTTCTAGCTGTGCGCCGACAGACCTCAAGGCGTCCTCTAGTCTGTGTGGGTGCCTGAGCTCTGTGTGAGAGTGTTTGTTGGTGTGTGTACACTATACCCTGTAATCTATTTGATATGAGTTAAACTGCGTATAGGCAGGGTAGTCTAGGCATGTGCGACTCTTGATTAAGAGTACAGTCTAAATTCCTATTTATTTTATTATTTTGTATAAAAAAAACATGCTTAAATGAAAAAATTTCTTGATTAATATATATATATATTTTTTTTAGTTTAGCAAAATTGATTTATTTCCTTCAAAGTTTCCCTTGAAGATATATAATTTCCAATCATATATATAGGGTATTCTCTCAAAGTTTTCCTTGATAATGCTTCAAAAACGTATTCCAATCTATATGGATGTATGTTCAATTACAGGGTATTCCCTGGTCGTTCTCTATTTGTTGCTGTGCTGTGACCTGTGATGCTGCCGCCTGCAGTGTCTTAGTTGATTGTGAAACACTTTCATCACTTCAGTGTCAGACGAAAATTCAAGAAGAAAAATGCATGTCAGTCACATGCGGCTCGTCGGTTCGCTCTGAAGACCTCAAGACCTGGCAAACGGTGGGCGTTTGTCTTTAATAGTCTCGTCGCGAACTGGAACTGGAACTGGCTTTTGAGCAGCCCACACACACACATTAACGAGTATATGCGTTGTCCACACAGCCATTTGAAGTGACAGAAAACAACAGCAACAGCAACAGCAACAACAACAACGACGACGACGAAAAATGCTTGTCATATGCTCTTTGAAGTGTTGTATGTGATTCAAGTGAGGGAGACACTACTGCCTGCCTACACCTGAGCGGCAAGCAGCCCACCCAACATCGGAACGTGTCGCCAGTTAATTTCTATGCTAAACAATAGAAATCTTCAAAGAGTGTTCTTTGCTGTTGACACAACTTGAACTGAAAATCGAACTCGAACTCGAACTCGAACTCAATATCATTGAACTTCAACTGTAGTCAAACACAATTTTCGGTAGCCCAGTTCTCTGTGAATATGCAAGCAAACACAATGCACATTGACACAGATTTTCATTTTCATTAGCCGCCCTGACCGACTGCTGCTGACCAACTTTCTGCCTTGTGCACTGTGCACTAACTGATTAGAAGATCCAACAGCAGCAGCAGCAGCAGCAGCAGCAGCAACAACAACAGCAAGAACAACGACAACGTTGAGCGTTTGCAATCATAGACTGCCGTCTGTTTCAACGTTGATAAAAGAAAATCAGCTGGCAAAAACCACAATACGGCAACCAGCCGAATGACAGATTGCCACCCACTACTAGTCCAAGCAGCAATGCACTTGATTAGTATCAACAACAACAAGAACTATAACAACAACACCAACAACAACAACAACGATGATTACTACCACTACAAATGCAACAACTGCTGCGTGGGCATCCAAAATCTGGTTACTTGGCCTCTCTGCCTGTTGGTTGGTTCGCTACGCCTCGCCAGCTTGTTTCTGCATGCGTTTCATTATGTCAAACAGTCAATCATGCAAAACAGTTCAGCTTCAGCTGCAGCAACAGTGGCACAAAGTGCGTGCGTGCGTGCTGGCTTGTATAAAAGTGTGTGTATGTGTGTGCACAGTGTGGCAAAGTACATTTGTTGATGAAATGGCAAAAAAAAACTAAAGGAAAAAAACATATAAAATAAATATAACATATAAAATATTAATTAACAAATAAAATATAAATATAAAATAATATAAGAGTAAAATATTTTTTATATGAATTAATGAAATACATATGTTATTTAAATTTATATTTTTTTATTGCATAATTATATTTATTTGATATTTATATTTATATACGTCTATATACATTTAGAATATTTGACAGTTGAGCGAGTTCTATTTAAGTTAGGCTATTAGTATATAGGCTCATATTTCTAGTTGTTATATATTATATTTATATATGCATGCTTGTATGTTGTCATGTACATTTTTTTATTATTTATTTATTTTTATTTTTACTATTTATTGACAAATTTTATTTTTATTTTTATATATGTATTTTATTTTTTTACCTAAATAATATTACTCAAATTTATTTATTTTCTGTGTATACAATATTTAATCTACTTTCGATAATGTCAAGTAAATTATATTCAAATTTACCATGATACAATATATCCACGGGATCCACGGGCTCAGTTTGTAATCTTTCCAATCTGATGCTCCACTATAAGCAGATGCAGATCAGGATGAAAGGTGCAGACACGCACATCTAATAGCGAGTTGCATATAAAAAAAAAAATATTAATATAAATAAATATTCTGATGCATAACAGTTTTGAATTGGTAAATCAACACAAATCAACTTGTCTTAAACTGTTCTGTTTGAAACAAGTTACTTCCAAGAAAGGCAATGCCCTTATACATAAATTTAATTATGTTTAAGGAACATTTTTAATAGCGAGATCTTTACTAAAAATAATAATTATTTTGATTACACTATTTTATTTATTATAATATCTTAATGCCTTTTCATTCAAAATAATTCTCTGTTTATTAATATTGATCATATCACGAAGCAAATCCGTTTAGAAAATTTATTAGCTATTAAAAGACAAATTTCAAAGCAAATGATTTTAATAAGAAAACTTAGACCTTTAGCACATTTATGATAAACACTTGGTCCTTGCGTCACTGTGCAGCTGTTGGCTGCTCTAGTCAGCTCTTGGCAGCCACGTTAGCGGCAGGGCATAGAGCTCAACGCACATCATTTTAAGTGTATGCAAAGTCGATGCCGAAAATGCAATGTTTTCTGAGCTGCAGCGATTCCCAGGCAAGGACCGCACACAAACCCAACAATCAGTGGCAAATGTTAAAGAAGAAAAAAAGAAGAAAAAAAAAGAACAAAATGTTAAGTGAGAGGCAGGCAGAGGAGCGCCTTAAAGCAACGACGGAAGGCTTCAAACAATTTTTGGCAATTGAGCACAAACAATTGCGCAAAGTCGAACAATGTGTGAGCACAATGTGTGGTGTGCAGGAGATGCGACGGGCCCACCTAAGCGAGGGCTAAATTGTTGCTGGCAAAACACTTTAGGGATGCGCAAGTGCAGCCAAATGAGTTTCGAATGAAAGCAAATCGAGCGGCAAAGCAAGCAAAGACGTGGGTTAGGAGGCGATCAAAGGGCAGCGGCCAGAGCGTCTAACTGACTCGAGAGTAGACCAAACGCTCAGGTGACAATGAGTGCAGAGCATATGACAATCACAATGCCAATGACAATGACAATGGCAATGGCAACAACGGCAACAACGGCAACAACGGCAACGACGTGTGCGACATTTTTCCCAAGATGCCGACACAGCATTATTGTCCAGGCAGCCGAAACCAAACAGTAGGAGCTGAGGGCAGTTGCTGGGGAGGAGTTCTGTGCCACACGCAAAGCCAGAAACGATGACGAGTTGACAAGTTTTTGTGTGCACGAACTTGGAAATCGTATTAAGGTGACAGATAAGAGATGCCGCCGCCAAACTTCTCTCCATTCTCCTTCTCTCTCTCACTCTCTCACTCACACACTCTCTGTGTGTGGCTTGTAGCAATTAGAAGACATTAACATTTGGCCACATTGTTCTCGCTCCGTTTCAACCTTGGCAAATTAGTTAAGAAAGGTGGGAAGTTGTGTCCATCAGTGCGTGTGTGTGTGTGTGTTTATTTGTTTTTTGTTACACTTTTTTCTTTCGGCTTCTGTTTTATCTATTTTCTATTTGACGCTCCTCTCTACGCTTCTCAATTTCGATGATGATGATGATGAGTTTGCGAATTTTTGTTTCGGTATGCGGCACATCTGAAACGAGATTCTCTTCAGCTCGGCTTGCCATCAATATTTTGACAGCCAGAACAATCGCATAGATATTGCAACCATTGAGCGCTGTTTAGTTCCCACGTTGAAAGTCAAGTGGCAACGGAGAACGAACAGAAAGAAAGTGGGCAGTCGAAACGATTTGAGAGCATTTCTAGAAGCTGAAGAATACTTGAGTTAGGTTTGAAAATTATGAGAGCTTAATGAAGTTGCAGCTGAAATAGTTTAGCTTGAAACTAGTTTTTAGATTAATACAAGCTAACAGAAATTCGATTGTGGATTACAAATTCGATTTCCGAATTGAAACGTTTCTTTTCAATATAGAAAATTGAAAAATGCTTGAAGGATTGTTTAACAGGTTTTTTTTAGTAGACACAAAGCTAACAATATTAATAATAATATAATTTAATTTTATTTAAAGTTTGAAAAACAATTTCATATTTATAAATATTGTATATATTTATATTAATTGAAAGAAAATCGATTGAAGATATCAGATCGTTTTTTTTAGGAATTCTACAATTTCCTATCGAAATCAAGAAAAGTTCTTTTTCATTTTTTATACTTTGTTCCCAAAGGGAAAAAAGTATATTGGTTTTGTGCAATGTCCGTCTTGCTGTCCGTCCGTCTGTCCGTCTGTCCGTCTGTCCGTCTGTCCGTCTGTCCGTATGAACGCAATATTTTTCGGCGCTATTAGAGCTAGAGACTTGAAATTTTAAACATATACTCATATATGCTCCCGAATTATAAAGTGTAAAAATTTTCCCGATCCGCCCACTAGGGGCGTGGCAAATCGGAAAACTCTTCCGCCCATAGTTAAGTTATCATACTAGATGATGAGCTAGAGAGTTGCAATTTGAAATGTATACTCGGGGTGACAACCCAAGTTCAAAAAGCTATGGCGGATATATCTACGCCCATTGGGGGCGTGGCAAATCGGGAAATACGTATCTTCTACACCGTTAAAGCTAGAACGCTGAAATTTTGCATGTGAGTTAATGTTATGATTCTAAGAAGATCGATCAAAAAGTTATATGTCTACGCCCATTGGGGGCGTGGCAAATCGGACCTGAATATATAGTGATTTTTCAAATTGTGCTATATTTTGAACACTATTGACACTAGAGACTTGAAATTTTGCATGTATACTCGGGTTGACAACCCAAGACTAATAAGCTATGGTAGATATATCTACGCCCACAGGGGGCGTGGCAAACCGCAAAAGTTTATATCTCCTACAGTTTTAGAGCTAGAAGCTTGAAAATTGGATGGTTGAGTTACTAATGTTCTCCTCTATCGATGCCCCAAAAATAATTTTTCAGCCTCTTTGGGGGCGTGGCATATCGAAAAATACCCTGTAATTTTCGCATTTTTGGAATGTAAGCAACCAAACTTTGCAGTCATGTTAGCCTCGGCCTTTTCTAAGAACTGGCAAAAAATTATGCATCTACGCCCACTGGGGGCGTGGCAAATCGGCAAAGAAGTTTGTTGTGGCCAACTGCATAATTCATGCATATAATAGCTTAGTAGCAATTGCTAAGATGGCAAAAAGCATTTTAACATAAATTTAATAATATTAATAAATTTAAAAAATAAAATTGATAAGTTTTTGATTAATAAATAAAAAGTTTCCACCGGGATTCGAACCTAGGTCTTTTGAAAACAACATGTAATCGTTAGCTAAACCTAAATCAATTCACAGCTGATCAGCTGACCAGCTGATCAGCAGCTTGTGACGAAACAAAACAATACAATCGCAATTCTTGCAATATGTATACACTTTTGGATGTGTATACACTTACACATAAATACATATGTATATGCATGCATAGAAAAACTGCTTGCCACACAGCGTGGCAAATCGGAAAAATTGTTTTAGTTTTTGCTTAAATGCAAAATTCATGCGTATGTTTATAAATTATCATCAATTGGCAGCAAGCATTTTATAATAAATATACAAATATAAAAAAATCAAAAATAAATAATTTTTGAAAAAAAGGTTTCTGCGGGATTCGAACCCACGCACCTAAGCACAGCTTGCATAGTGCTTACCACCAGCGCCACTGCCCTGATCTGCACTCCTTTAACTAAAACCAAATAAGATATTGTAATGCATTGCTAGAGCGCCTTTTGACAAAACTAAAATAACGATCGAAAAATTCCCAATTCAGTCACAATTCGTAGAATATTCTGGCATGCAAACTTTTGTATGTATACTTAGAAAATTGTGTATACTCGTATAGTGTGTACATGTGTAAATCTGTATGTATGTGTAGGAAAAACGTTTGTTGCTTGCCATGTACGTTTTCTAATTGCCGAAATATTTCGTTAATTAAATGTTTATTAAATAAATAAGATGCACCTATGGGAACAAAGTATATCGCAGTTAGTGGCGCCTAACTGCAACGTTCTTACTTGTTTTTATTAATTAATTTTTGATTTCTTCATATTTCAAAATTGTTTTCCATTAAATATATTTTTTTTATCAATTAATTATGTATATTTAATAGATTAAACTTAAATAATCATTTAGTAAGCTTAAGCGGCAGCTGAAAAAATTAAGCCTGTCAGCGCTAATGACATCCATCTACATCTGCCGTCAGTATTAATGTGAAATCCTTTCTTTGTGTTTACAAGCTGAAAAAGGCTGAAATGATATGCAAATCGTTGCTGAAGCTTGGCGTTTGTTTTTTATTCGTATTTTCTGTGGACAGCTTATGAAAACACGCGAGTGATGAAAAACTTTTGTGGAAAACTGCCAAATAACAAACGTAAGCCAATGACAAAGGAAAGCAAATAAAATTATGAAATGTTTAATGCAGCGCAACATGCAATGCAATTACGCACGCACAGAGCCAAAGTGGGCGAAGTTGGCAAGGGAAGGCAAAGGCAGAGTTGGCAAAACTTGTGACAAAAGTGCCGGAAAACTTTGTGCCATAGTCTGATGAGAAACGTTTTCCGCGGGCTTAAGCCAATTTGTGCCAAACACAGCGAAAGCCGATGGCAAAAAACGGAATCAGCAACAGAAACTGAATCTCCAACAGAATCAGAATGAGAATCAGAATCGGAATGAGAATGAGAATGCGAATGCGAAAGAGAATCAAGCAAAGTCAGAGACAAAGTTGCCTCAGTTTGCAGCCAACTTAAAGTTGCAACAAAGTTTTCTGCAGCATAATGAGCGCTGCAGATTAAAGCTAATATACTCTTAAACGAAATCTGTGTGAGACGCATCTGCGTAAGAATCTGCGGCTCGTTTGCTCGTAATTATTGGCAATTTCATGGCAATAAAGTCACAAGCGTGCAAAATTATGAATGATAACACAAAGCCACAGAGCAGGTGGACTTATATAACACTCGAAGCGATTCATCGCCTGCCCTTAATCTGTTTCACAAGCCAGCTGGCTACAAGCCTGTTGCAATTGGCCTCTTGTATTATTTTTGGGGCGTGCACCGCTTAAATAGCCGCAATTTTTATATTAAAATGTATATATATTAAAAGGAAAAGAATATATATATATATATAAATTCGGGAAACTTGTTTGCAAGTGCCGCTTCGGGCCCTGCTCCCAACAGGCATCAAGGTGTGAACGCGTCAATGTGGCAATGCGGCAATGAACGTCGAAGGGCCAAAGCCAAGGCAAAAGCAACAACTGAAGCCAAAGCCTCAAAGGCTCAAGGCAGAACCCAACAACAGCTGATGCCAATGCTGAGCAGACCCTTGCACGCTCTCTGCGCAATTAGCCTTTTTTGTAATTAATAAAAATGATAAGAGTAAACGACAAAATGTGTATATAAGTATAAGTGTATATAAGATATAAATCTGTCTTTGCTACAAGCTCTTCGATATATAATGTAGCCTGACAATAGCCTCGCTACTGAGTTAAGGATTTATTGCATTATATATTTTACATTATTATTAAATTATTATAATAGGAAATACTCTGAACTCTGCTCAGAGCTAATATTGACAGACAAACATGGCAAACAGACTGACAGACAAAGCTGGTTATATCGCAATGTGTGCTAAAGAATATGTGTATGTACCTTAGCAGTTCTGCCACGCCTCGTTCGGGCTCATATACATATTTTTGCAAAACCATTTCAGACTGAAGTCTCATTTTCAGCAAGTTCATAAAAGCAATGTGGAATCTACTTTTATTTGTGGAGTCTTCAAATGTTGCATACTGATTACTGATATATTTCATATAATTTTTATCATTTTACTTTATTTTTATTTTTACTTATTTCTTGTTTTTAGCAAATAAACGAAGAAGAGTTCTCGAAGGGTTTTAAGAAACTCATAGTATAACAATCTGGACTGAGCACTCATAATTGTTTCTGTTTCTTTTTGTATTATTATTAATATTATTATTTTTATATATTATATATCATTAATTATTAATTATTTAATATTTATTTTTTATTATTTATTTAAAATATTATTTTTAATTTATTTACATATTTAACTTTTTTAAATTTATTTATTATTATTATATAATTTTTGTGAAAATTCATATTCAATATATTTTTTTTATGATTGATGTTTTTTATTAATTGGTACATATTTATTTATATTTCTATATTTAGATTTACTCTTCTCCATTTATTACATACAATTTCATGGACATTTCTCCCTCTCTCTCTCTCCATTTCTCTCTCTCTCCCACTCTCTCTCTTTCTCTCACTCGCTCTCTTTCAACTTTCTCATTTCTCTTTCATCTTTTCAGTATTATTTTCCTTTATCTATCGTCGTCTCTTTCTTTCTATTACCTCTGCTTTGCTTATTTCTTTAGCTGAGATTAGACTGATATATATATACATATATATCTATTATTATTATATTTTTTTGAATGCACGCGACATTTGTCTAGCTGGCAACGCATTAGCCACGCTTTTTGTTGCCAAAGGATAATGGATAATGGATAATGGGCTACCAGGTGGGTGTACTAAATGGCATGCTCAAGGTGTTGTCCGTTGCCTATCTGCCGGTGCACTCATCCTGTCATAATTTAGTGTGACTAAAGGCGCGTGCAGCATGCCCGCCGCTAAAAACTGGACACACGTATCGCGATTAGCCACGCATGCGCGTAGCAAAGGGAAGCAAAGGACAGCAGCAAGCAGCCTGGGGCCCCTCAGTTGTTGACTAGTTAGTAGCTTGGAAAATGTCAACTTGGCATGGGTCGCTTGATTTGGCACGCTTGCTGCTGCTGCTGCTGCTGCTGGACATTGCAATTGCAACTGGTCCCTCTTAATGTCCAGTCATAAAATGCAATTTCAAGGCTGCGCTTGCTGCCGTTTCGGTAGTCCCTTGGCAGTGCCCTTTGTCTGCTGCTGCTGCTTCATGGAAATGCATTTCACAATCGGCAATCTGCAGCTCATACGTTGCAAATATTTTGGTCCAAATGAATTTCAAGCTGCGTCAAATAGCCTTCAGGGTCTCGTGCCCTCTGTCTTGTGACAGGCTCGTGCTGTGCTGGACTTTTGCTTCTGCTGTTGCTACTGCAGTTGTTCCTCCTCCTGCTGTTGCTGCTGCTGCTGCTGCTGCTTCTGCTTTGTTTATCAATTAAACACAACTAACTGTTGTTTACGCATCTTGCGGTTTAGCTCAGGTGCAAACCAGCTGCCTGTCAAAACCAAAAACAAAAGCACATTTCCAGAATATTCCCCAGTAGCCATGCGCAGCGCGAACCCTTCACAGCTGTTCGTCTGTCTGCCAGTTCAGGTGAAACAACAAACAACGTCTTCAGGAAAAACTTCTTCACATACAATATTATTGGAAATATATGCAGTGTGTTTCTGCCTGAGTTTTAAGGCTGCTATTATCTTTGAGTTAAGCTAAAGTCGTATCTAGATTATATTGTGAAGCTGTTGCAGTCTAGTTAGATTGAAGAACGTCGTTTACATTGAACGTAATAGATTAGATAAATCTTTTAAAAACTGATTCATAAATTTTTTATGCTTTAGCGTCTTTGAGTTCCACTGTTGGTATGTATTTAAATAAATAAAATAAATGTTTGCATAGATTAAGTCATCTATACGATCATATTTTTTAGAAAAAGATATATTAAGATATATATATTTCTTTTGAATTTTCTATACAAAAAAATTTAACTAGATTTTTAAATTTGTTTTGATTGAATTTAAGAACATTCTAATTCAAATAATCGGTAATTGATTAATCTATGGAGAAACCCGATTGTTTATTCATTTTCTTATCTTCCAACTGAGCTACATCAAAAATCTTTAGTTTTTTGCAAAGCTTGAACTAAAGATAGTTATTACGCAAAGAATAAGCCAAATCCTTGTAACTTCTTTACTAGTTAAAGTTTAAGAATTAAGACTTAAGAGCTTAAAGAAAATATTATTTTGATCTTTTGATAGATTGATAAGGATTTTTCTCTCTCATTTACATTTACTAAACTATTCATGCACTTATATTAAATTTAGTATTTTATTAAAAATACATTATATTATATAACTTAATCTACCCTGTACATATGCAGATGTGTTCATATTTTTCTTCAATAAATATTCATACTAATATTAAGAAAAAATATTATCTACGCTAAAGACTGTTTAAGGTTATCCCTATACGCAATTAATTATTTAATTATTTAATTATTAAGAATATTAAGCAAATATAATATATTTAGGAAATATAATGTCAACCCTTCAATATTATTTTTCAGTTACTTAATATTTAAGAATATTAAGTAAACATAATATATCTCATAGACAGATAGATAAAGCAATTCTCATATATAGATAGATTACTAAAGCACTTATTCTTCTTCCATAATTTAATTAAATAATTTTCTCTGCTTTACGTTGGCGTAGTAGTTGTTGCTCTGAAGTCTTGTGGGCTTACACTCATGTCCATCACTTAGGTAACCAATTTATCATGTTGCATGAGCGCTTGATGCAATATTTGAGTATTCGTATAATTGAGCTAATGGCTGAAACAAGAGGCAGATGCTGCGAGCTACTGTTGTTGTTGTTGTTGTTGGCTGGCACTTGAGCCCGTGGCGAATTGCAACAATTGCAACTAATTGGGGCAGATGCAGTTGAATCGCAACTAAGCTGCACTAAGTACACTCAGAAAATTGAATATTAATGCTAGAGCCGGAGCACTTGAGAAAGGCGAGCTAAGAGCCAAGACGAAGGCTGGGCCAACAAATTGCAACGCATTGCATGCAACAAATTATGGAACATGCCAACTCTCAGCTAGCCATAGCCAAATGCAATGAAGCGAAACATTTCAACCTCCCTCTGCTCACTGCGTCTCCTTCTCACTCACACTCACACTCACACTCACTCTACCTCTCTCTTTCTCTTGGTACGATCAGTCTGCTTAGGCCATTCGATATGCCACACACACACACACACACACACACAAACACACACACAGGGACACATAAGACGCTGCCAGATGCCGCTCGCATTTGCTTTCTTGCTGGGTGAGCTCAAAGAGCTCAAAGGACATTTCATTAGCAGTTTTTGCATCTATTCGGTTCGTTGCCGAGCGTTGAAAATTTCGTTTCGTCACAAGCGATTTGCTCTTTTCACAGTTTCCGCTGCGCAAGCGCAACTCTGCCCAAAGAGACATCGCATCGCAGACAGCGAGTCGAGTGTGATTGTTCCCTATCCTCTACTCTGCCCTGACACGCTAAATGTCTGTCAACCTCGTAAATCCTGTTTGAAATTAAGTGCGTCGTTGTGTGCATTTGAGTGTGACGAATTTCTTATTTGATTTTCTACAATGTGTTAACTTTTGTCGGAAACACAAATTCAGGAATTGGCAACGCTTTGAGAATTTCAATCGCAGCCTATTTGATTGTGTAAAGTTGCCCCACCCACAGCCACAGACACAGCCACAGACACAGACACAGACACAGACATTGCATCAGCTGCACGTGCTAATGGACGGGGCTCTACAGCGTTGCCAGATCAGCAAGTTTAACCTGGCGGAACTTGTAGCCGATCAAAAGCAAAAGTAAACAGATGGGAGAGCGTTCGTCTATGATAGGGTTTGCAGAATCTGACGCAAAGTTTTATTTTGTGTTTCCGGAATGTAATTAATAGTAAAGATACACGCACCACATGAAACGAGCCCAAATGCAACAAATATGGTTGCAGGCTCATTGGTTCTGAGGACAAATGGAAATACGGCCACAACCATGAACATAAACATCCAGAACCAAGTTGAGGTAATCGCACAACAAATGGGCTTCACTTGTTCAGAAAAGAGCTCGGTCATTACCACCCAACTGAGCGGGCCGAAGCCCAGCCCGTGGGCCACACTATACATAATAGTGGCGGTTGTTGTTAGCCACCTTGTGTCGGCTTCCTGTAGGAATAGAAAGTCCAGGGCCATGAGAATGGAAGCCAGCAGCATTACCAGGCCCGATGCAAAGAGCCATATTTTGCGCCCCTTTCGCTCAATGATTATCGATGAGACATATGTGGCAACCACGTGGGCCAAGGCAAACGTAATTATGAACACCTCATTCGATGCCTTGGAGCCGTCTTCCCTGAAAATGAATTTCAAATAAAAGATGTAAGCACTTATGCCCGTGAATTGCTGGAATAGCATCAGTCCACACGCCAAGACGATACCCTTGATGGTTGTCTTCTCATGCAGCGCTTCCTTCATAGTGGAGTCTTGCATTATCAGTATATTCTTGAGCGCGATCATTTCGCTCTCAATATCTGCTTTGGGCCCGCGCAGCCACGTCAGGATGGCCTGTGCCTTCTCGTAGCGCTGCTGCTTGACGAGATAGACCGGCGATTCGGGCAGCCATATGAGTATTATGGCATAAACTAGGGGTAACAGGCCGCACGCTAAGTTTAACGCTAGGAAGTGATGAAGCAAGTCTATAATGTAGGCGTACAGAACGCCATGGGCTAGCATTAGGTGAAAGAGGCAGCCCAGCATTCCGCGAATTTCCAGCTCAGCCACCTCACTGTTGTATAGGGTAACTGCCACGCAGATGCCGCCGTTGCCCATTCCAATCAGAAATCGACCAATATACATCATGCTGAAGTGCTGGGCGCCAATGACGAGGCTCCAGCCGAGTATGCTCGGCACCACCATGCCCAGCATGATCGGTTTCCTGCCAAATGCGGAGATCATGATGCCAGCGGGTATGCACATCACGGCGGCGCCCACGGCAAGGATGGAGCATAGGAATACCCAGTGCATGAAGCTCGGCTGGAATTTGTACGTTGCACTGACGTATTGTGTACTGCCGATGGGTCCCGACCAGCCGAGCGATACGCCAACGAGGAACCCTCCAAACGAAGCCATCAGGGCGACCCGAATCGATTTTCGCATGACTATTCAACCATCAAATTTATGCACAATGTCTAACTAAAATGCACAAAACTAACTAAATGAATGAAATGAAAATTGAAACAGCCATCATGTGGCTGCAATTGTTAAAAAAATTAATGAATTTTACTTGGCCGAACAACGAGGGTGATTTACTTTTCCAATGCTCAATTTATGGATAAGCATATTCAATCGGGCTACTTCAATTTATAAATTCTCCACTCGACTCTCTCTCTCTCTTTATCTCTCTCTCTCTCTCTATATATATAGAATATTTATCTATACATAAATTATAGTCATGTTAATAGAAAATTTGCCTTGTCCGCTGCGCATTATTTCAATATTTTAGAAGCGATCAAAAGGGGCAAAGAAAAACTCTTATGCTCTCACACCTAGGCCTAGATGATAGTGTCGACGTTGCGCTGGCTAAGCCCGGTCGCAACACAAATATATTGCTTTAATCCACAAAAAAAAGAAGAGAGAGAGAGAGAGAACCCACAACAACAATAACAGCTTGGCTGTTGTCCTTGCAAGGACATGTGTGTGTATGTGTGTGGCATACAGGTATCTGGCTGACTGCACAGCATCAATTGTAAAAGGATTATGGCTTAATTTTAAATGCGCATTCATTTGCACTCGCCGGCTGCTGCTGCATCGACTCCTGCCTCCTCCTGCTATTGCTCCTTTAGCAGCTCGTCAACTCGTACAGCCGCAGCTCCTCCTCAATTGTCTCGCTCGCTCTTTCATCAATGTAAGCGGATTGCTGACTGCCGTCTGGGTTATTTTTTTTTTTTCTCATTAGTTTTCAAATAGCTGCATTAGCCGACAGCGCTGCAAGGATACGGGCCATGCATATGCCAGTGAATTGCTCAATTTGTGGCATTAAGCCCCCTTCTCGGCATTTTTTGTTTTGGCCAGCATATTGTTTGGCCTTGTTTGTTATTGCAGCAGTTTCTACTGTCCTTTTGTTGCCTCTCTATCATCTCTATCATGTGCTGACCTTTTATTTGTTCGACCATCTTTATTTTTTTTACCACGAGCTCTAAGCACGTCTCTAAGCATTTTCGAACAGCGTCATTGTGCTTGCGGATCAGTCGAACAATGTGGGCCACGTAGATTAGTCTCGACTGAAATAATATATTTATAGACTAATTGAAGGATAAGTAAATGTATTGATGATTCATTTATATACAAATATCTATATATGTATAGAAAGTATAATATTTAAAGCATTTACATTTATAAATATTTATTTATAATTATAATTATTAACATTTAGAATGTTGCAGTCGGGTATTGCCGTTTGCATAATACCCATTCATGATCCAAATACAGCTGAATCTTTAATGGTTCCTGACTCCTTCGACAGGATGCAAACTGCAGTAACTTAACTAATATTGTATTTTTCGATTAGACAAAATCCTAACATCAATAACAGATGAACGATCGGACAGACAGGAGGCGACTGTCGCATAGAAGTACGAAGATTTCACAATAAATATGCTCACTTGCTTCGAGAATGAGTCTTCAATTAAACAGGATTTAATTTGAAATATCTGAGTACAACATTTCAATTCAGCTAAGTGAACTTAGTGCCAACAAGTGCTAACTGTTCCCTCTTCTCTTATCATTTCAATGTGAATAAACAATTGATAGAGAACAATAGATATTCTGTTAGGTGAACAGCTTTTTTAAAGATCGTCGTCGCTCTATTAAAACTTTTTAGCTCGGCTTAATTTGTGCTGGCCCGCAGCATTCATTCAAGTTGTGGGTGCAGCCCACATATCATGGCGTGAATGCGCTCCCTAAGCAGCTCACATAAATTACGTGCCCAGTAAAGAAAAAAAAAATCTCTGAGAAAGAGTGAGCGAGAGTGAGTGAGTGAGTGAGAGAGGCTGTTCCGTTTTATGCTCTCCATTCACTGCGTAGCCCTGGTTACAGCATTTGTTTCGGTTGTTCTCTGTCTCTGGCTGCGACAATATTTCTTAGCCAATTTTGGGGATTTTTTTCCCGTTTGGAAAGCAGCACTGAAAATCCGCTTAAAAAAAGAAAGAAACAAAAGCGTGCAGAAGTAAAGACGCGAGCAAAAAAGAAAGAAAACGCTGAATTAAAATGCAACAAAGTTGCGAGAGGTGTGAGAGAGCCATGAGAGGGGCGGAGTGGCGAAGAGGGCGGGGCACGCAGTGAGGAAAGCGTCAGGCACATTTCTCTTTGCAGTTCAGTCACAGTTTTCGGTAGCTGCAGCAGCAGCTCTCGCTTTTCTGCTGGCACTTTAGGCAAATTTACTACAGCCATAGAGAGGCAGAGCGGGAGGCAGAGTGCGAGTGAGCGTGTGCGAGCGAGAAGGAGGTAGAAAAACTGAAACACATGTCACAGATTTGTTTCACTTTCGGAAGCACTTAAGCACTCAGCGAATTTGTTTGGAAAAAAAAAAGACGCGACCGAAACTCTTTGGAGCTCTGGCTACTACTTCTTCAATGCCAGCGCATTGTTCAGTTTTATTTTTGAAATAAATATGCAAGGCTAAAGGGGAGAGGCTGTGTGTCTGTGTGCGTGTGTACGCGCTATGGGGTTGTAGTTGTGGGGTAGGCCGCCAAAAGAACAAATTGATGATATGCCCCTTTGACACTTGAGTCCATTATTTATGTGCCGGCTTGCGATTATTTTCACATATGCTGCGCCCCTCCCAGCCCATGCGCCGCTTGCCATGCTCCACATGCTCCACCACCATGGTCCGCTTCCCAGCTGACTCACTATATCTGGTCTTTGGTCTCAGCGGATTTCACTTCCATTTCGCTCAACAATTCGCTGCAGCAATCAGCTGAGCAGGCAGTTCGCTGAGTGCCTCGTTTGGACCATGTTAACACACACACACACACACGCACACACTTAGCACTTTGTTTTAAATACCTTACCTTACGTTTATTTTTTCATTTGGCTTACGTTGTTTAAAGCGCATTTAAAGCTTAACGGTAACACGTGACATATGAATTATTATGCTGCCTCCTGACTAAGCATTTGCCTTTTACCCATCTAAAGGCTTTAGTCATAAAATAATAAGAAGGGAAACCAAATCTGGGAAAAGATTAAAAAATATCTTGTACAGCAAAACAAGTTAGTGTACATATAAGCCGTATTCAAATTGACGAAAATAATATTTTATGGCATCGCATAATCAGTGAAAATTATATTTGATATTTTAATAATGTTGATCAAATTCAAAAATGCTGTCATCAATTTAGTAGCATTCACAACATGATCTATATGGTAATGTTTGTGTATATGTTTGTCGGTATTTATATATGACATATTCTACTTAAATATACACAAACTTTAGCTTTAAGTTTATATCAAAAGAAACCAAATCTATAGAGATAGAGATAGAGATAGATACTGATGGAGTTTCTTTATCTCTTCAATCTCTTCTTTTGATAATCTAACAAACATTCTTATTCTAATGAATGTATATCACAGTCTCATATCAGACTTCTTGACAATTTTATATACATATGTATATACATATATATATATATATATATATATATTATTTTTTTGCATTGGCTGCTTTGGCATTTGTGCGTAAATCATGCCACATTAATGAACTCTAAAATGGTGGCTGCTGCCATGTTGTTTGGCAACAAGTTGTGGCAGTTGCTGTTGCTGTTGTTCCATAGGGCTGTGGACTGAAGCTTGGCATAAATAATTGTATAATAAATTGCATAGTTGAATAGGGGCGATATATCATTTGTCGCAGCGTGTGTGACACGTTTGGGAAACGGCGCGAAGCGTGCAAAGTGCGAACGATTCAATTAATCCTGACACTATTTATAATTATTAGGGTTAAGCCAGAGACAGAACTATGCCAAGGAGAAGGATGTTGGCTTGGCTATCGCTATCGCTGGCCCAAGTCGGCTCAGCTCAGCTCAGCTCAGTTACGACTGCCCATGTAGTTGTTACATTAATTAGTAGAGCAGCCTGTTTGGGCCTCTGTCGCGCCTCGTCGTTCTAGGCATTATCATATTTATTAAGCAGCCGCATCGCCTGCAGCTTTTCGCATTGGCTTTATGGGTGTGCGTGTGTGTGTGTGTGTGTGTGTGTGAGCTGTTGCTTTGCTGGATCCGGTGCTGTCTGACTACCCGCGGCTATCACAACAACGAAAATTGATTGCTTCTGTTGTTGTGGCTGGCTTTGATCGTGTTAAGATAGCAGGCAGCAGGCAGGCTGCAAAAAATAAAAAGAAGCTGAGAAGCTACCCAGAACCTCAACTTGAGTTCTATAGAAAGTTTTGCGCATAACTTTGGTTTGGACGCGCTATGGGCATCGTAAATATCTTTTACTGCCATACTTCTTCAGTGGCTTTCATTATATGCATATATATATATCCATATACTCCATATGAATATTTTCCTTTTTTTCATTCCCTTTTGCATTTTTGCATTGCACGCATTTCTGTATAGACTCTTTACCGGCACACCTATGTGTGCATATAGTAGTAGGGCAGGGTGTAGCAGCTTGGCTATTTTTGTGACAGATCATAAATCAAAAATCATACACGCTGCTGCATTTCAATATATGCAACCACGCCATGCCACCGCCACTGCACCACCACAGCACCACACAGACAGGTAGGTGGCGGCGGCTCTTGCAGGTGTTTGCTCCAAATGAATAAATGTCGTTGGCTTGCTCTTATTTTTCGCAATTGTAAATTAACTTCGGCCAAAGTTCTGACGGACAGCTGCAACAGAAATTGCTGTTAATTAAATACCCTGCATAAATATTTAGCTATAATTTTTCACTATAATATATCATATATCTTTATGAATTTGTTGATTATAGGATGTATTGACATAAATCAAAATAAATACGTTTTCATTATTTGATAAATATTAAATTTAATTTCCGATTTATTTATTTTCTGATTCTTTAGAGTATCTCGTAGTCAGTCACTGCATATATCTATAATAAAATAAATATATTTTTAATATATGCTAAAAATTAAATTTAAAAACTGATTTATTTTCTCATTCTAAATTTATATTCGATATTTCTTTAGAGTATCTCGTAGTCAATCACTGCAGCAGCTTCAATCCCACATTTGCTTCAAAAAATGCGTCTTTTGCCTTTTACTTGCGCATTAATGTATATTTCCTATGCATTCGATGTGTGTGTGTGTGTGTGGGAATGAGTGTCTTAGTGTGTGTGAGAGCTCTGGTGGATGCCATTTGAAAATTGGCAGCTGTCAAAAGTCATAAAAGCAGCAAATATGTGAGGAACTTGTCAGCTTTCTAGCACTGATTGACTCTCGCATTAATGCATCTCATAAAACGTGATGTTTTTAATTAAAAATAAAGGATTGCAAGTGTAAGGTTATTAAAGTTTGGATTATTTACGATTATTAAGAAAATCATTCAGTTTCTTGCTGAGCTTTTTATTATGATAAGTTACGCAAATAATTCTACACGAGTTGAAAGGAGTATATTGGTTTGTCTGTCTGCATGACTTTAACTCATTTGACTATATTAAAGGAGGCTAGCAGGCAAGGCATTGTGATTGTCTGCATTTTTCTCTCTATCTTTCTATCTCTCAATCTCTCTTCCTCCCCCTCTCTCTCTGCCTCATCCAATTGAGTGCACAATTATATATACGTATATCTTCTCTCCTGTTGAATTAAAATTTGCTATTAGCAAAATATTGTCAAAGAAAAATCTCTATTAACTTTTTAAAAATTATAAATAATATAATAATAAAATATTAATAATGAAAAAATAAATAAATTAAATAATAATAAATGAACTAAGAAAATAAATGTATTTTAATTTGAAATTCCAGCATTCTTTCGTTGAATTTCTTTACAAGTCGATTAATTAAATGGACATAATCTGTATTAAGCTTGTTTAATATTAAGCTAAAACAAACTATTAACTAGTTAGATTTAGGCTAATGCTAAACAAGCTATAGACAAAATATGTTTATTACATTTTCTAATTTAACTGAAGTACATGAAATCGCAAAGCAATCTCATGCGTAGCTCCTATAGAAGATTGAAATATCATTTTTCTTTCCTTACTTGGAATATACAAAATTATTTTTCAATTTTCATTTCAGTTCTAGCTTGCAGCTAATTTGACTGTCAATAATAACCAGAAAAGACTCAAAAGACATGATCCCCTCGATCACTGCAATGATCTTTAAATGCTCCATAAATAGTATTAATAATTAATAATCATTTAATCATAAAGTAACTGCCAAATGCGCTATAGGCTTAGACAATAACTCTGCAGTTAAACTTTATTTAGATAAAATAAAAATAGCATTCATTCATTACTGAGATAAAGTTTTCAGACACATAAAATTCGCATTTCAGTGAAATCTTTGCAAGTTTTGACATTAAGCTGAGCCTTAATGTTATTGGGCCTGGCAATTGATGTGCAGCTGATGTTTATTTATTAGACGGTAAGTTTAGTGCGCAAATTAATGGCATATTCACTTAGCAAGTGGTAAACGCATGCGAGTATTAAAATAAATCCCATTTCATGGACTCGCAGCCCGCAGCCGTGGCGCATTATGAATGAATGAGCGGGCCGGGCCATACGTATGCGGCACACGTAGTGGCAGCGCTCTAATCGCTACCAGAGAGATCTGTTCCATATGCCAAATAAATCTAATTTTCTTCTTCTTCCTCCTCGGCCACAAACCGAACCAATTGCCCACTAATTTTCGTTGCGTTTTCTCGGCCAGGCAACGTGTGAGATGCTCGATGACGATTACACGATTACGATTACCCAAAAAAGAAAAAAAAAAAAAGAAGAAGTTAAGAAGAAGAACAAGAAATATAATCAGACGCACGTAGTATTTGACTCAAAACAAATTGCTTCATTCATGCAAGGGGCACGCACAAATTGAGCATATGCTGGGCATTACCTGGCCTGACCCAGACTCCGCTCATCGCACGGCCATCTAATCAGAGGTCTATCGCATCTTTACGGTATTTCGCCGAACTTTTGTTTTGTTTTGATTTCAAGTACTGGAAAACTACTTGAGTAGCATTTTAATTGTTGTTCGTGGAAGCAATTACCCCCTCGGCGGAGCATAAATAAAAACTTTGCTTTGACATTTTGTTGGAATGAATTTAATGAATTTAAATTATGACAGTTGCGCCCTAAGCTACAAATATTTTATGGCTTTTAAATGTTGAAATAAATTGGACTTAAGAAACGCCAAACGGAAATGCAAAGAAATCAACGAAAAAAGACACCAAATTTTATTTTAGCATGTGAAACTCGAAATACTCTAAACTGAGAGAGAGTGAGAGAGGGAGTGAAGAATGTTTTTTAATTTAAAAAATATATATGTACATATATATAAATTAAATGAAAGGATGTTTCTTTTTCAAGCCAACTTCTTTATATAAATATTCGAAGGATTTGCTGTAATTTGACATTTTTATAAATTCTTTTTCTTTTGAAAGTGTATTTGAAATACCGAAGAAAAAAATTCGAGTTGAAGCTGATTCGAGCAACAAACCCATTAAATCGTGTGATTTGCTTTGTGTGGACGTCAAATGGGTGTTTCTTTCTTTCTCTCTCTCGCAGACTCCAGTGAAAAAGGTCTTCTTTTTTATGATTTAAGCCGAGCAGAGACTGGAGCGCTGTAGTTGGGGTTACCAGCTACAGCTCCAGTTCGAGTTCCAGTTCGAATTCTTGTTGTTTGCCTAATCCTTTAAGTTATTGACGCATTCGGTTTCGATGCATTGATGAAATGTTATTTATTTATAATCGCAGTCGTAACCCTTTTGTATGGCTGTCCGCCTGCCTCAGCTCCAGGCCGGGGAGTTACAATTGCGCTTTGAGCGTGGCTCTCGCATTTGATGCTGCCTTATGGCTGCTCGAGGCTAATCCCGCAGGAGCAGCCGCTTCGATCGCCGCTTTTGTTGTTGTTGTGTTTAATGGTTGAGGGATTTGCTTGTTCATTCTCTAGCTGGCTGGCTGTCTGGCTGGCTGGTTGGCGCGTCTTCAATGTTGATGTCTTATATAACACGAGTGTTACTTTTGACACTTTTATTGCCAGGCCCTAGACCAGTCGCTGGCATCTGAAATGAGCCTTGTGTACCCCTGGCCAGCCAGTGGGGAATTGATCGCTCTAAAGTGGTAATTAAATTGGCCAGCATTGTGAAAGGCCGCGGCCCAGAACATGTTATGTCTCAATCTATCCAGTCTGTTGCTCGACAATCAGCCTCAGCTGCTAGCTAGAAATAATATGATAAATTTGATACATCAAACCAGTTGCAAGCCAGTTTTCATTTTAGTTTCGTATTTTATTTTTCTTGTTATTTATTTTTCTTTTTTTCGGCTTTAACGTTGACAAGTTTTGCTCATTCGCTGGCAAATTAACACCTCAAACGAAACCGATTGATGCCAAAGTCATTTGCCATTAGACGTCCGATTCTTCGACTTGTTGACAGCCGTGCCAATTGCAATTGCACTTCAATGTTGCTGAGCTAATGGTGTTTGCCAATGTTGCTGTTGCTGTTGCTGTTGGATTGTTGTTGCTTTTGCAGTGAGGCGTATTTCCGCTTTTTGTGGCTAATTTAGGGCCATCGAGTGGCTGAGGTCAAGCAGAGTGCACCGAAGCTGCTAATTGCAAGTTCGTCGTATTTTAAGTTTTTGGCACAAAACACTTGAAGTACTTAACGAATCTGTCGATAATTAATGGAGAATAGAAATTAGAGGAATAGCATGATTAGTTAATGTTCCTCTATTTACTTAGCTTTTGTTTTAAATATAAAACGAACGATTGATGATTCAATATTATTTATTATTATTTTAATTTTATTAATATTAATAATTATTTATTAACAGATCAATTGATTAGTTATTTATTGTATCTAACAACTAAACCTATCATAGTTTTATTCTTGTTAATAGCTAGTTTATAGCTATTTTTCTGGTTATTTCACCAACTCTCTTCATAAAATCTTTCTACTCTTCCTATCCTACTTTCTGATTATATTTCTCTTAGTCATGATTCTGTTCATTGGTTGATGACCATTCTTATTTATCCATCCATCTGCCCACCAAGGTTTCTATTTACCGTTCTAGCTATTTTCAAGATTTTCTAATAATGTAAGCCTTTTTTTTTTAGCAGTTTCTAGCCTTTTTAACCGTTTTTAGCTGTTTTTAGCCGTTTTTAGCTATCTTAAGATTCATCTTACCAAAAATAAATATTATGTACTGAAATGCTATTGAACTGAATTTGAATAACTTTTTATATTCATAATCAGTTTAGACTTTAAGTTTTAGACTCTAAGGTGAATCCGGAGCTGATCTATTAAATATATTTTTAAATTGTTTTACAATACTGTATATTAATGATATTTTCGATTACAGCTTTTTATTTTCGTCTAATAATAGCTTAGCTTATCTATAAAATCTCTCATTAGAATGTTATAGATTTTTGTATTTTATTTTATGCTTTCTTTTTCCTTAACGATTGCAAATCGATCTCAATTCATTTTATGTTTTTCTTTCGAGTAAATATCATATATAATTTAATATGTAATCACAACTTTTGCTTTTCATTTAATGTACTCATTTTTTTTTTTTTTTTTTTTATAAATACGAAACTTTTACTTTTTCAGACGCTTCTTCATTTGCATTGATGTCAGCATTTCGCATTCTAATTAATTACATCAAATTCCTTAAAAAAAAATCTAAGGCTGCTTTTTGATTTCTAATTCTATTTAATTTATATTGTAAACCTGATATTGACAATATCTTACATAGAAACATAAATATATTTCAGTTTTAAAATATTTTGGTTACAAATAAATATATTTTAGTTTTAACGGCATAATTTTTTGAACTAATATAGTTTCTTCTTTTGTCCACTGAAAACCCTTTAAATTGATCATCTTATATCAAATTTACAATTACATTACATATATTTTTAATATTTTAAACATATTTTTTGCCAATTATTGTAAAAATTTTTTTTTTCACTTAAAGATAAGCAAAATGGTCCATTATCGAAATGTTCGAAAATGTACAGACAACGCCGAGATCAGAAATTTCAAAATTAATTAAAAACTCATCAGATGAGTTCAGATGTTTGAGTGATAAACCTGGTCGCATTGCACTGGTCGGCGTAATTATGCCGCAGCAAGATGGCCAAAATCATTTCTAGCGAGCTGCAGTGGGCCTCAAAGCCAGTTAACGTATTCATAACTATACATTTATCAGCCATCAAAAATCAATTGCACACTCGCAGAAGCAAAGGCAAAAGCAAAAACAAAAATAAAGTGCTGCAATGGACCGGTATCTGTTGTCTCAGTGGGCCTCCAGCATGATCTCTGTCTCCCTCCTGCCGTAGTCTGGCCCTGCCGTGGTTGGCCCGTGAGGCGTTCAAATTGCGCTTGTTAACATTTTTGACCGCCTGCTGGGGGCTTTTGCGTCGCAGTCGACGTCGCTGTCGCTGTCGGCGTCGCCGAAAAAGCCAACAAACCGAACGTGTTACGCATAATAATTTTCGCAGTGCGTCCAACACTCGTATAAATATTTCAACGGCTTGCGGGGTTTCAGCCTGCTGCTGTGGTTCATCATCAAATGCATGGAGTTTATCTTGGAGCCGCATCGCTCACGCTCAGTACCAAGAGCAGGAGACAACAAGCAGGCTGATAAGACAAAGTGCACTGAGAGAACTTGTAGCACAATTGTAAGTGAAAAGATACCTTGAATCGTTAACAATTTTGAAATTGTGTAATAATATATATATATATTTATATTTCATTGTAGTAGAAATATTTCATTAAATATTTTAAACTACATTCATGTATATTTAGTTGTATCAAAATATATATTTATATTTCATTTCATATATTATTCTATCAATATACTTTTTTTTTCAAATTTACAACTGAGAACTCTCTAAATTTCTTTTAAAGTTCTTTCCTAATTAATTTCCCATTTTAGACATTTATTTTTTGCAGTGCATCATATGATAGTTGGATGGATGGCGGTGCTGCTAGCGTATGTTCAGTGTCGCTGTCGTATGTCGCTGTCTTTTATTGAAATAACAGAAATCATAATGTTTATGCCATTAAATTGTTAACAAAGCATACACAAGCTACTGTCAGGTAGCAGGAACTGGGATGCCCAACAGAAATTGGGTATTGTGACTCCGGCTGGGAGCCCGATGCCCGATGCCCGGTGCCCGGTGCCCGCATGTCGACACGCACATAAATTATCGTTGATATGTATTTGGCCGTGTGAATGTCCAGGCTTGGCGTGGCCCAGAGATAGACAGAGAGAAAGCGATCTCTTTCACTGCTGCTCGCACTCTACTTTATTTATTTACACGGGGCGCATTGCACAACGTTCGCTACGTGACATTCACGCTTGGACGTCCATCGATGTATCCCGAGCAGCAGTCGAGCCGAGCGCGGTCGAGCAGTTCTCAGAGCAGATATACGTGACCCCATCGCAGAGCCCGGGGTAAACGGTCACATCTCATTCACTCACTATCGCAATTGCTATCTATGAGAGGCTGCGTATCTTTTCACTTTGCTACGCGCCTTATCTGAGGCCTCTTATCGGGCTCGGCCAGTGGGATGATGTACAATATATTTTCCTTTTTCGCTTTAGCTGCTGCTTCTTCATTGTACTTCTACTCTGCTTGACCGAATTATTTCCTGTAATTGGGAGCGTGCGGCCGCCCCAAAGAGCCGTAAAAATAATCAAATGCTTCCTGGCTCTAAAACCCATTTCAAGCCATTTCGGGCCATTTCACTCAAAAAAGGATGCGTGCTGCACTATGTGAATGAATTGGGCCAAAACTGTTTCACTACAGACATACATACATATATATTAAATGTATATGTGAGTGTTTCTCTTTGAGCTGGGGTTCGGGTTTATGGTTTCAGTTTAACCAACAACACGGTCACACTTCCAATTTTATTTATGACTTTATCTTTTACTTTGTTTGTGCGGAGATTTTTGTGCTTTCCTGGGAATTTCACTGAGATTCTTTTCTCCTTTAATGCGCTCGCCCTACTGATGCTGCTGCTGCTGCTTCCTCATCGCCTTAATCTTGTTGTGTGCGGTCGCATTTCAGTTGTTGTTGCTTGTCTTATTTCGACTGGGTCTTAATCACGTGCACTGGTTCGCGGTAATTATACCTCGGAGTGTCTTTAGAATGTGACTAAACTTAATTTTTGAATTTTGAATTTTGTAGTTGAGGCCAGAGATTCGTTGTAGCTGGACAAAGATATCATATAGAGACAAAGAGAGGTATTACATAAAGATGTTTGTAATGAGCCCAGTTAGATGTTGCAACTGAATGTCAAGAGGCATTGTTGTCTAAGCTCTTAATTTGTTTCGAAAGAAAAAAGAGAGTTGTACAAATTGTGAAGTTTACAAAGAATTTTCTTTGTGGTTAGGAATTATTAATATGATTTGTATATAGTAAAAATATACCAAAATTATTTTTATTTTATTATTGTTTTATTTATTTTTTTCTTAACAAAATTCGATTTTTATATTCATTTTGTATTTGAAAATTTTATTTATAAATAGTTTCTATATTTTTAATACATTTTTTTTTTAAATTAATACATATATACATATTAATAATAATACTATAAATTAAATAAATTAATACTAAAAAAATTATTTTATATTCCTCTCTAATTTAAAATTGAGAATTTTATTTTTTATATTCGAAAATTTTATTTATAATTATTTTATTTAAAAAAAAAAAATTATTTTATTTATATATAAACTGTTTTTTTTTTTTTTTTTCATTATTATACCCTGAACCCATTGAAAATGGGAAATCAGGGTATAATGGTTTTGTTAAAAGTATGTAACAGGCAGAAGGAGGCGTGGCAGACCCCATAAAGTATATATATTCTTGATCAGGGTGACGAGAAAAGTTGATATAGCCATGTCCGTCTGTCCGTCTGTCCGTCTGTCCGTCTGTCCGTCTGTCCGTCTGTCTGTCTGTCCGTATGTTTGAACGCGTCGATTTCCGAAGATACAAAAGCTAGAGAGTTCATTCTTTTTGTGTTAGGTTCGTATATTGCGCGCGCAGTACGAGTTTGTTTCAGAAATTCGATAACTTGTATATTTGCAAAGTTATCGATAAATGAATTTATCGGGGACCAGTTATAAAATTCTAGCTAATTCATCTTTAGAGTTAGAGTCTCCAAGTCTTCTGCATATATATAGATAGTAATTTAATACAATTTCGGTTTTTGTCAGATTTTGGATTCCGGTGCCCAATTCGCCCCCACACCCCCAAATGTGTAAAAAATGCATTTCAAATACTAGAGACATGCAGTTTGGTTTGGCATATAGATATGAATATTCTAATCTTAATCTGAACATATCAATACGATTGTCCATCTAGAAACAGAATTATTAGTCTATAAAGTTTTCTCATCAAAACCCATGCGACGCAGCAACAAAGGCAGCGAAACAGCAAGACGCATTGCGGGCGCACATACATACATACATATGTATGTATGTATGTATGTATGTATATGTGTGCAAGCGTAGATCAGCGTGTGGCTGCAATCGTACATACATACATATGTATGTATATATGTACATATTTGTGCATGTAAAGCTAATTGTAAAAGAGTTATGATTTCTAAAAAAAAAACGTAAAATATTAAATAGAATATGTAGATCATATGCTGAAACTCTCATTACATTCCATTATATATTTTAAAAATTTTAAAACAATTAAAATAACAATGGAAATGCAAGCTACGTTGAGCAATGCGAATCAATTTTCGTATGCGTGTGCACATATACACACAAAACATCTTGGGCCGTTTTCTATGTTGCTATGCGTGCATATTCTAAGAATCACAATTGTTTTTGAATTGCGTTAGAATTGTCTTTGAATTGTATTTGTATTTTGAGCCACTGCTTTAGTTTTTTTTTTCGTATATGGCGAATTTCATTCGTTTTCGCTACTCTGTCATTTAAGTGAGCCGTGGTGTAGGTGGCTAGGCAGATGCAACGAATGTAGGCGTCGCAGGTTCTAGTCCCGCCTGAGCCATTCTAAATTTCTTTATATATATATATATATTTTTTTTTTTTATTATTTTTATTCTTTTGTATTTGATACCTTTGAAAGTCAGTTGCTAGTTTAACTAATTGTGAATAAGCGCGTTTTTTTTTCAAAAACTTCAAATATTTAATAGCATAATTTCTGAAAGTGTTTTTGTTTCAATTATATTTTATTCCGTTAAGTCAACAGAAAATAATGAACAAAAAGTTTGCCCAAATAACAAGAGCACGTGACATCTGCGGTAAGAGTTTTCCTATATGTATGCACACATATGTATACACAAAACTAGCCTAGCATGGTCTAAGAATTTAAACTTGCTAGATGGCGCTTTAGCATTGAACTTATTTATTATGGCTATTACAGTTTCGAGTGGCATTGATATATTTCTTTTACAATTATGAAGTGTCTGTCCTATTCAAGGTGATGCGTGTTAATCGAGGAACTTCTATTTGTTGGGTCAATTTTTAATGATATTTAATAATATAAAATTTTTCGAATTTCAACTAATATAAGCGCCATCTATTATTATTTTTTTGGCAATGCATACACACATATGTATATATACATGTACATACATATGTACATTTTGAACGTAACACGCATACATTCATATCTACAGATACTTTCTGATTTATATAATATAATAAGTTAAAGTATCATCACTATTGAGTAATGATATTAAAAATATCTGTATTCTCAAGCTATGGTGATAAATAGGCGTATAATAATTACACACAGCGAAAATCTAAACTTACAATCACTTATCAGTAATTGTCTGATTGATTATCATTCATTTATGTGGGTGCAATAACTAAAGGAACATGTTTAGCAGATTTTAGACATTATCCAACACTGAAACTTCAATTGTGTTCTGTAAAAAGATTAGTCTGTTGCTTGCGATTGCCATCACAGTACAGATTATTATTTTATTTTATTAACATTGGGTTCAGGGTATTATCTAGTCGAGCACTCTCGACTAGAGTTTTCTTACTTGTTTTAAATTTGATTTTTATACAATTTTTTAACTTATATTTGAAATTAAATAAAATATTTTGTAATACATATATATAAATACTAAACATATAATAAAATTATTTTCATATTTATTTAAAAAGATTTTGATTTTTTTTACTATTTCTTTAATTTATGTTCACAAAATTGATATAGATATAATCTTTTTTTTTTTTTTTTATAAATCACTTGAAAATCTTTATTCAACCACTAATTGCTGATATCTGTGTTCCCTTTCTTCTATAGGAAATTATAATTAGGCAGCCGCAACGTCTAAATCTGATCGCTTTTGTTATAATTTTGTTGTTGCCTGCCGCTAAATGCGGCAATCAAAAGTCAAACAAAATATCACTAAAATTTGATTAGCACAATTAAATGATTATGTGCCGCAAAGCGTGGCAATTACAGCCGAAAGAATATAACAGGTGCGTGTAGATAAAGAGAGCTAGAGAGGGAGTGGGAGTGGGGGAGCTAAGGAGAGTGATAAGGAGGGGGAAGGCAGAGGGAGCTGAGGCCAAGTTGCGGCAGTTTCTTTGACATTGACCCACGCAAAGTTTCTGGAGGCATTTCTCAAACCACAAACATTAAAACCACAAATGAACGACATTAGTTACACTTACCGAATATAATTAACAAATTAAATGAACAATTGCCCCAACAGATGGGAGTGTTGTGGAAAGAAATACAAATACAAGTAGAAAATAATTGGAGCGCATGGCGAATGCAAAGCAAAGTCTAAATAGTATTAGATATGTATGTGTATATGTCTTTAAGAACGGAACATTTGAAGCTGGTTCGGTTTGGCCAGCGTGAATTGCTTTGGTAAACCGAAAAGACGCTAATTGAGGTTAGCTCAAGGGTTTACATAACCCAATTATTATATAAGACATTAGACACATACGAACGTATGCATGAAATCTGTGAAAATCTCTTCATTTCGGTAAGGGTCTTAGCCAGAAATATTGTAGCAACAGGTACAACAGGTACAACACAATAATAACAATAAACACGCACTTGTCAAAATACATATGGAAAACTCAAGATGAAATGATGACATGATTATGCTATATGAGAACTTGACTGGGAGATACCCTGTAGATTGGTGAGAGTAAAGAAAATGTTATATTAAATGGGATTAGGCAAGTGTAATGTAATATAAGATAATAAATTATTAATGTATTGTATAAATATCTATCGATAATTGCTGAAATATATATAGAAAGAAGAAAATGCGAGGATGAGAAGAGTTGATCTTACTTTTACTAGGAGACAGCCTCTAGTCTGAAATATAACATGAAAAAAATTTATATAAATAAATAAAAAAACGATATTTGTTCCATATGGCTTATCGATAGTTATCGAAGTACTTAGGTATGCAGGAAACAATTTTATTTTAACGAATAATAATTATATAATTTTATCTTAACTAATAATAATTATAACAAAGTAATATATGTAATATAAAAAAAAGTAAAATATATATATATATATATATATATATATATATATATATATATATATATATTTTATATAGTTTATCGATAGTTAGCAAAGTAATTAGGTATGCAGAAAAAAAACATTAAAATTTATTAATCAGTTTATATATTATTATATTTTAATTATCATAAAGGAATATTTGTAATATAAGGAAGTCGTATACTCTACAGCATACTTAAATATATGTACAGAGTATATTGGGAATTATGAGTGAGTGCAGGTGAGATAGAATTTACCTGTGACACGGGTTTGTTTTATGGTTTTACCTATTCGGCGTCTGATGCGTTACCTGTGCCCAGTTTTTGCGGCTTTGATCGATAATCGCGGCCCACGCCAAATGGTGCCGCGTCACGGCAAGCCCGTAATGGCATTACAATGCGTTCGTAACTACTTAAAACTGGGCTCAGCATATTTGCGGTCTGGACAAACAACGAGAATAAACCGTGATGCGAATGCGTTTCATGGACAGCAAAGGCAAACGGATTTCAGCTGCTGCCCGACTATACGACTATCCGGCTATCCGGCTGCCTGGCAGCGGTTCGCTTATCCTTTAATGGGCTTTTGTCAGTCTGTCACTGGGACGCTGGCGTTGAGCAAATCCTTTCAAGTGCAACCGAGCTGCATCCGATTAGAACAGGTTCTTCTCTTTGTCTTCTGTTGCGCTACTTTTCCCTCTCCCACTCTCCCTCTCTCTCTCTCTCTCTCTTTGTCTGTCACTTGTTTGTGCAAAGTTTCGCTGGAATTTTTGGTTATTTGTAAGCTGCGCGAGTCAACAAATATAAAATATGAAAATCGCATCAACAGCTAATCGCATTGACTGTAAAGTTGTCTAAGCCGCTTGTTATTTTAGCTTTGCAATTAAAAATCCCTTAAATGCGTTAACAATTTTCCCTTCTTTCGCTGGAAAAACTGTCATAGTTTTTTCTATTTTCCTAGATGCAGGCACTGCGATAGCGACTTGTCACAATCTCTGACAGGCTAAGAGCAGTTTCTGTTCAATGTTTTCCCCTCGAACGCTGGCTTTCTAATGAAGAAATTATCTATAATGATATGAGGGAAATGCAAGCGTTCCTTTTTCATAATTTTTCACTGTGAAAATGATATAATTGCTGCTTGATAAACATCAAATTATGTGGAAACTGAAACCGAGTGCTCGAAAGAAAGAATTGTAAGCAAAGGGGTACCCGAATAATGGGCACGTACAATGGACAACGGATGACGTATTATTTTATGATAAGCATATGAAACATTTGATGGATTTATTATGCCATACGGCTCGTATCATGTGTGAAAGAACCACAGGTGAGAAATAGGTGTTTGCGCAGGATATGTCACTCAGCACAGCGGGCAGGTGTAGCAACGGAATATCATTTTTAATATATTTTTTGGTTCACTCTGATATATAAATATGGGCATATTTATATGTGAGAGTTGAGTAAGTCATGTAAACGAGTAAGAGTATTTCATATAATATATTATAAACCTTTATTTTCTTTTGTAATGTATTGTGATGTATTTAACAAAAATTAAATAATAATAATTGAAAGCGTAAACTATTAATATATTTAATTTTGCATAATATTTGCATAGAAAGAGGAGTGCTCAAATGATATACTATGATTGTCAGCCAAGTCTTTTTGATCATATATTTTTCTGCACACCGCCCGAATGCCTGTAGTAACAATGTGACAATTAATAGCTAAGTTTATCAAGCTATAAATACTTTATTAATAATTTATGTCTCACACTGGAAACTTATATTACCGATATTTTCTTTAGCTTTTAAAATGTTGCCAAAAAATGAAATTCAACTTTAGTTTTTTAAGAATGTTTGAATGCATAAATAGACAGATTAGCTTGAGTAATATATAACTGCAATGAAAGAGCTCACATTTAGAGGTCTTCTGTCTCTTGAGTACCGAAGTCCCAATATATGTGAGAGCTATTCATGTGAAAGCTTTATATATTAAAGAATTGTAGATTTTCAAGCATTCAAATATATATAGAACATAGTATTTGCAGTTATAAACATTTCATGGAATTTAGAACTAACGATGTTCTACATATTACCAAACGAAATGAACAAATTTATTTAAAAAGAAAATTCGGAATTTCATAAGAAATTTAGCTCTTGTCTCTTTTTTTTTTTTTTTTTTTTGGCTGTTACAACATTGTGTTCTTGTTCCATGACGAATTCAGGCTATGTGTGCAAGCCAGCATAACCAAGTTGACTAAGTTACAAGAAAAAAAAAAAAAAAAAAAGATAGAAAAGAAGAAGCATGCATGGAAAAGCAACTGCTGGCCAAGTGCTTTGAGAGCTAAAAGCATGTTATCAGTCATCTGTGAGTCTGTTTACATGCGTATCAAAGGCGGGCACGCAGCTAATCAATATGCTCGTCGTTTTCCTTTTAACCAAGTACGTGTCAACGGGGCTCGAACCAAATACCAAATATTGTACAATGTGTACACAGCCCTTGTGGATGGGGGCCAGACAAGGACATGAGACGCATTTTGTTTACTTCGTTTTCGTTTTCGTTTTTTGTATTTTTGATATTTTTCTCGAGCATTAAACTTTGATGAGTTATCACACGTAAATGGCAGAGTTTGAAGGCAAGGAGTACGAGTATTAAATAATTATTTTTGTAGCACTTGTGGCATGTGATATTGGTTGAGGTGTCTGGGAATTTATGCCCCATCGACTGACTTGACTTGCACGTTATTTATGTTCATGACCTTTAATGGCAGCCCAACTGCTCGAGCAGGAGGTCGGCTGGCAGCAGGAGCACGAGCAGCAGAGGCAGGAGCAGGAGGTGGGCACACGCAGCGCCATCAAACAAATTGCCATGGCAAAGCGTGCGTCTTGTGGTATGCACATTGAATTTTGATATGGGGATATGGATAAGGCACAACTGTTCGCTCCCAGTGCCCAACAAAAGATTAATTGATACATGTCCATTTTGTGTTGACAAGCAGCCAGCAAGAAATCTCCTCACAATAGAAACAACAACAACAACAGCAACAGCAACAACGACGACAACAATAAAGGTACAACTATGGCCAAATATAAATGACATACAATAAGGCCAGGACACTTTTATCGCTCCCAGTTGATAATAAACAATCTGGGACAGGGCATTAAAAAAACAACAACAATAGTTGTATATATCATAGAACAGTGGAATCGATGTGGAGTGAGTCTTGGGCTCCTTTGTTGAATGACATATGTGTGCGTGGCTGCCCCGCTGACTGCTCATCCATTTGACTGTCCACTGGGTCAACGCCTACGACAGTGGGTAGCCCGAAGAGTTTTTGAAAACCCAACTATAGCTAAAGCATATATAGATATCGTTCAGATTTCTACTCAAGAGTAATTGAATGATATAATATGCACACTTTCTATATAGTTATTGATTTATCATATAGATAGAGAGTCTTTACTTTGCTGAGTGTTTCTCTTAAGCAACTCTCTCACTCTCTCTCTCTCTGTCTCTCTCTCTATCTACCCTCTTTAGTCATAGCTCTTAGCATAACAATAGCTGGCAAAATCTATTGTGTTGTGAAGGATATTTTGGAGCAAACTCTATAAATTTGCAAAGCGTAAATATAGTGTGGGTGGAATGGGGGTGCTCAGTATAATTATATGCGAGGACATTCAGAAGGGCGCTGCCAATACAGCGTGAGAGTGGCATGGCCACAGTGCGTATGCTTGACAGCCAGCTGACGTGTTGCGGCATTCAATCAAAAGCCTGTCGGGGCTTTGGCAGCGCAAAAAGTGACATTGGGATGTGCAGGGGCGACCATAATGGAAACTAGGCGTGGCCACGCCCACTTAATTAGTGCCCAAGCTTATTGCGACGAGTGGACGAATGAAGGACGGACGGACGGACGGTCGGACCAACATTGCGTCTCTTGATTGTTTTTGGGGTTTGACCCATTTTGTGCAAATGCAAAACAAAAACGAACGAAGCCAATAACTAGTCCTCAATGCCAACTGTTTGAGCCTCTCTGTGTGTGTGTGTGTGTGTGAGTTTGTGTAAAGGGCTTGGTGACAGCTGTAATTTCTATGCAGCTTTTGATGCATTTTGAATGCACTTTGACTGACATGTCGCATGCATGTCGCACGCTTCTCCATAATTTAATTAATTAATTTCAATAGAAACGAAAGAGAAAGAGATGAAGAGCGGGAGACAGAGGGAAAGAGAGAGGGCGGTGAGGCTTTTGTGGGTGTGTCGCTTATGGCGGCTAATTCAGAGCCATAATTATGCCCTGTTGTTTTATAATACACACAACAAGACTTAGTCCCCCAAACCAGCTGACAATTTAGCTCCGACCACTTTTATTATGCTCTGGCAATTGCAAATGCCAGTAATGTGCATCCAGCTGCTGCTGCTGCTGTTGATTTTATTGTTGTTGTCATTGTGGGAGAGACAGCAGGAGGCATAGCCCCGTCGCCATTGCCTGATTACGTACGAGCTGAGCTGGGTGCAACAGCGTTAGCAGAGAGCTTATGAAAACTCTTACAATGGGGAAAGTCATTCGAAATAATTACAAATTAAATCAATAAATTACATGTAGGACTGCAATATATTTATTCAATTCTTGTATGTATTAGTAGTAGCACATATTAGAAATCTTACAAATTACAATTCGATAAAAGTTTAGATTTTATTCAATATATATATTTTGTTTTTTATTTATTTTTATTTTAATATTTAATTATTTTGTAAAAGTTTATTAAAAACATATTTTTATATTGTTTTTTTTTTTTTTGTATTATTATTAATTTTATTGTTATACATAATTTTTTAAATATTTGTATATATTTCAATATTTAATGCAATTTTATTCATTATTTTCTGCCTATTCTATTTTATTTATTATTATTATTTTATATATATATATACTGTAAATTTGTTAAAGTCTTAAATAAATTTAAAAAAAAAAAATATATATATATATATAAAAAAAAAAGAAATAATTTTCTTTTGTTTGTGAAAGCTTCCCTGTTAAAAATATTTTATGTTGTTTTGTTCCGCAGCCGCAAAATAAATCAATTTTCAGTATTGGTTTACTTTTACATTTACATTTACTTTAAATGATAAAATATAATATATTCATATATATATATTTGAATAATTTTGGCACTGGTATCCACCACAAGTATGGCTAAATCATCTATGAGCGTGACACATCTGCATTGACTATATAGTGATTCGTATTGTGAACAGCTTTAATCATTTTCTTAAGGTAGACTGAAAAAATCGAATAAACTGTAACTAAAGGTTATAGACAATATCCTTGCTTGATTTATACAAAATTTAGTTTTGGTATATATACATAAGAAATATATATAATAATCTGGCGTTATAAGTGAATTAGCTATAAAATATCATTAGAAACAGGTACGCATCGCATCGTTGCTAGACAGTATATAAAGACGTTAATAGTGAATCAAGTCTTGGTTTGTGCTGTGATGTGATAGGAGATCTATACAAGCTATAGAATTAGAATGATTGATCTGACAGTGTTTGTGTTTTTATGTAGTTAAAAGAAATAATTGATAGTAATTTAAGATATAACAAATTTTCACAGGAGCCCTTGGAAAACGGCAGTGACGTTCTGTGTTTGCCCTGCGAGAGACACTTTGATAGTCTAATTCAGAAATCATATAAGAAATTCGAAAAACAAATTCTATATAAAATCAATTGAGGAAAAGTGAATTTAAATTTATTATGCCAGGCCAGAAATTAAAAATGATTTCAGCATAGAACTAAAGAATGGTGGAAAATTAAAATAAAATACTAAACTCAGAAAAAGAAAATTATAATAATATAATAAAAAAAAAAACAATGCTTAATTATCTACAAAAACAATTTTTGTTTTTAATGTACGCAAGCTGAAAGAAAAGTGAATATATACTAGCTGATAATCGATCATCGACGTGAGCTTAGATAATTCCTATATTTTATAAAACTGAATCAAAACTGAGAATTCCATTCTCTTTCTTTTTGTAATTCTATATGATTTTTGGGAAAAATACCTAAATGTTAAAACTTAGCTCTAGGAATATGAAATATCATTCAAAGACTCTTGAGAATTGTGATTGGAAAATGGGAAGCTCTAACCAACTTTATCAAAGATACAATGTTATAAGATATAAAATGGTCTCTATTTAAAATTAATTTATGGTTCCCCAAATATTCGATTCACACATACTTTAGTTCGAAATTATATTGTTTAATTTTTAAAGTTTCATAAATTCTTTTAGACCTAACGAATATTATTTATAATTTTGTTAAGTTAAAAGAACAATTTGTTTATATTAAATATCTTGATAGTTTCGGATTTTATTATAGTAAACAAGCGCCTTATATACAAAGTCATGTACTCCTAAATGATGTATAAATTTAGATTTATTTTGTGCATAGGCAATCACAATAGCTTCTGAGACTTGTTCGAATTTGATTCTTAAAGAAACTTTACCTTGACCGTGAATGAATATTTTGAAGTGTTCTTATTTGCTTATGGTATGAGATGTTAAGCATATCCATGCAATGAAAGGTTGCATGTAATACTTAGGTATTATGTTTTGTACTCCATTGTACGTCAGCTACTGTATATATATCCGTAGTCATAGCATCTTGGCAGCGCAAATTGACGATTAGACTTGAGTCAGTTGGTGGGTGGATGGATGATGAAATGATGCGACGACTGCTGCACCGCTGGATACACTGACTTCCATAATGACATTAATGATGATGATGATGATGATGATGCTGCCGTCGACACGTCAATATGATGATTTAGTGCACGGAAATGCTTGTCGACGGGGATTTAGCACATTTAGTGAATAGGGGGGGCTTGGCTTGGCATAACATTCGATCGCCATGCCGTGGGTGTTGTTCCCGTTGCTGACAGTGTCTGGAAATTCAAGCTGTTTCTATAAAAAACGCATTAATTCTAATTGGCAGCAATTGCAGCGAACGCCCGGTGAGCGTTTATTGCGCCCCAAACCCAAGTTCGACTCCAACAATTCCGCTCATCAGTGTGAGAAACTGTTGCACTGCAAATGATCTTCGGCTGGTTCGAATGGCCCTTTTTTTGTTTGTCTGTTTGGGTTGCCCGTTTATTTGTTTGTTTTGGTTGGCTGTTTGCGTTTGGGTTGCGGCAAAACTACAAAAGATAGCACAACAAAAAATAGAGTTACACTAAAATTTAGCGGCAGTTCAAGGCTTCAACAAATAAACTCATCTGTAACTCATATTTTCCTCCGCCTCTCTCTCTCTCTCTCTCTATCGTTCTCTCTCCCTGTCTCTGTTTGCGTTGCGCATGTCCAACTAATTCTCGAGGCCCTGCTAATTGTTTCTTTGTTGCCAGCGAAACGCGTTTATTTTGTTTTAAGTGCAACCGATCGATCCATCGAACGTTTCACGCATGAAATTGTGAAAATTCTTGCGGAACTGTTGCACTCCAATGCATTCCATTTTCATTTAGTTTTTGTTTTTTACTTTCTTGAACTTATCTTAAGATATTTTAATATTATTAAGTAATTAGTAATTATTTCTATAAGATTAGATTTTTAATTTGTAGTACTAAGAGTGGGAATATATTATATATAGAAAATCATGTAATATATATAAAACATATATTAATATATTTATATTACAAGTTATTCACATTTTTTTAGTATATCCCTGCATAACCTCATATTTCATTAGATATATTTTATATACAAATACATAAAAGTTGCATATACACACAAATATATTAACATCTATATATGTCTATATAAATAGTCGCATCCTCAATATGGCTGTCACTTGCCCGGCGCTGACAGCTGTTCCATTCACGAACTTAGCAAACATGTCAGTTCTTTGAAACTGGGGTTAATGCTAGCTAGTGTGGGGTTCGTTGGGCGTTGGGCGTTGAGTGTTGGGCTGGAGAAGTCTACTTAGCGGCAGACGGCCCAAAAAAGTGACAGGCGGGCCTCATCATTAAACTTTTGACACTATTAGCGGGCCGCTGGCATTTCGTTGTGCCAACTTGGCATTAAATCGAAAAGCAAAGCATTTGAGTTCATCAGCAACAGCAACAGCAACAACAGCATTGGACAGACATTCGAATTAAATTCAGCACATTATTGCGTGTTAAAAACAGCACCAGAATTTAAATATAAATGCTGTGGATTTTAGTTTGAGTATGCTTGATTTTATCTAATCTCATTTGGAGTAAATGCATTTCAAGACAGACAATGTGAATTCTTATATTTTAGTATTTGCAATCGCGTGCTTCAAATTTATATTAAATTTAAAGAAAGTTTTTCACATATATAAGACTACAATTAAATATATTTAAAAAAGTAATGGTACAATATTTTAGCAACTTAAATATAAGACATATATAGAAGCTTTTATATTCTCCTATTTATCTGAAAGAGACTTTTTGTATATAAACATTTTTTTGTCGGCTGCATCTGAAAGACAATTCAATTAGCAGACCTGTCAAACTTTCACTGTTCATCTGTCAATTCAACTCTGATCCCTCTCTCTCCCCCTCTCTCTCCCCCTCTCTCTCCCCCTCTCTCTCCCCCTCTCTCTCTCTCTCTCTCTCCCTCTCTTTCTCTCTTCACTTTTATTTGATGCACTTGTTGTTGTTTTACTACTTTTGGTTGTCCCACTGTATGGCACTTTGTGGCGCTGTTAATGAAGCAATTAATTATGGCGCTACAAAGAAATTTCTGTGAAAATATCTGTTCAATATACGAAATGTTAAATGTTAAGGCATCTCCCCCTTGATGGTCCTTTATTTTAGCATGCGTGCAAAATGTTTTGCCTCAAGTGTCCAACTCTTTGACATTTTGCGGTTGATATCTTTAGAGCTCAACAATTTCCATGTGACAAAGATAAAGACAAAGACAATGCTATAATTAGTTCTTTGTATAAACATATCGAATGCTTTTGCTATAAACATTTAAAATTTAAAAAAAGGAATCTGTTTAAATATACTTAAATATGTATTATACTATATATTATATATTTAACATATATTACATATATTATATATTAAATGGAATTAATCATAATTTGAATCCTTTAAAATAGCAAATCTTTTTGAATTTTCTAAAGCAATTTTATCTGCACGTGTTAAACTGGGACATTCTAGCTCTTTCAGCCTGCGCGATCAAAGAGTTTAAACGTTACGCAAAGTTGACTGAGCAACTGAATAACAAGAATATATAATTCACAACTTAATGGATGCAATGTATTTTAGGCCAGCCAATAAGTGTTTAAAATATATTATTAAATCAGAATTATGATTTTTAATTACAAGTAAATTGTTAAATTTAATTAATTTATTAAATAAGAATTATATCATTTTATAAAATATATATTTTTAATATTATTATTATTTATTATTAGTCACATCTGCGCTGGCATATGTTTGTTAGTTTTCTGGGAATTTAAGAGTATTCAATACCATATTGTTTGCTGGCCCAGCTAATGTTCACACATATTGCTCCTGGATGTTATCTTAAAGAGAAAATCAAGAATTTCTGCATTTGCCTATCGAGAACTAACCTCAAGAATCTGCCTTAAACGAGAGTATTTTATGCTGCCTTAAACATGCACACTTGTGCACAGGCCACACAGATGCCTATCGCAGCGATCCTCATGTGGTTGACACCTACAACAAATCTGCACATGTTCCAAGATCAGAATATGAGAGTGAGAGAAGAAGGGAGAAGTAAAGGTAGTCAGCTGCCTATGCATATTAGAACTATTTACCCCGCACTATCTATGCCAATGATCAGGAACTCACTCTCTCTCTCTCTCTCTCTCTCTCTCTCTCTCTCTCTCTCTCTCTCTCTCTCTCTCTCTCTCTCTCTCTCTCTCTCTCTCTGTGTGTGTGTGTCGGCATCTTGATAGAGTGCTTGAGGATTTCTCTTTGGCTGTGCAACACACATGTGTGCTAAACCCAAATTGCGTTGTTAAAATGCGTAAGGCGTTGACAATGGGTTCACAAAAAATAAGCGAAGCACAAACAATGCGCTACCTTATCGAGGCATCAACTACTAGGACCTCAAGAGATGGGCCTAGCTAACCAGTTGATAAGCGCTCGACTTGATCAATGATTGCTGGCAGCAGTTGCTCGTTGCCAGGAAGCAGCTGCTGTTGCTGCCACTCAGCACCTTTAAATCTGTTGGCCTTGATCGAGGTGTGAATAAAACTTCGTATACCCTGTAATTACGCGCCGCACGTTGTGTCGGCAGGTGTCAAAATAATTAGGCGCCTACTTAACAAGAGCAGGAAAGCCAGCCAAGCCAAGTCTGGCCAAGTTTTCGCTCTGTCCGTCCGCCCAATTACCAATAATTATCGTCAACACCTTGCACTAAAGCTGTCAAAATGTACGCGAGGCCGTCATGCAAAATGGCAATTGGCAATTGGGCAACAGACAGCCGAAAACTGCGAAATGCCGCGCACAGTGGAGCAAAGCTGGCAATATTGGCAACAGAGTGTGAAACTTGGCCTTAAGAATCCCAAAATTAAGAGAACATTCCTGCTTGATTTTGAGAAGATTTGATAAGAAAAGAAAACATTATTTCTTGCTTTTAATATAACGTCTCAATGCATTTGCCCCACTGTGGCGCACAGCACTAATTGCGTGAGTTCGGCTCTGTCCATCATTCGATCATTCGTTCAGTCAGTCAACGTCAAACGAATTGCAGTCGAGAAATAAAATATATATACGTACGTATATATTTAGCAAGTGTGAAGGTGATAGTCGAGCTCCTCCTTCATTAATCATTCGCCTGTTAACTTGGCCACTCGCTCGCCTTGACAGACCCTTTGCAGCTCCAAATTCGGCAGATCTCAAAGGTCTCGGCCAGTGAGAGACACAAATAACTGCTTGCAGTTTGCTAATCAGCTATAAACAGGCTCAAGAAAAAAGGTCGAGGCGAAGTAAAAGCGTGGACTGTGAAATAATACGTTATTTTGGTCAAAATAATTTTGCTTAATATGTTTCTTGGATGAGGGCATTAGGGCTTTGTGGAAATGTATATAGAAGGATGATGTGTACAGAGAAGATCGACTTTATCGAGCATATATTTTTATATACTTGATTGAAATGAACAGATCAAGTCGCTTTAATCATTGATCATTCATTGATCTGCGTAACATCGATTTGCATCGATTGACTAATATATTCTATTAGAATTTTATTTGTTAATTATTATAATAATTTTAGTCAAAAGAGTTTTACTTAATAATATATCAGAAGGCAGCCATAATACAGAAAGAAAATCTGAATCTCTCTCCAACTCTTCAGCTATCTGGCTTATATATGAATGCCTCGATCTGGGAGTTTAAGACACTTAACTTAGCTTTTCCTATTAAAGGTAATTTTATCTCTAGTCCACAATTAAATATCCATTACCATAAAAATGTGTTAATATTTAAATAATTTATTAGACTATTTTTGAAATAAAATATTAAATATTAAATACTCTTCATTATTTAATAATATTTAATAAAATTTAAATAAAATATTAAAAGTAAAATAAAAAAATAGAAATACAAAAAACTTTGCGATCTTATATTAAAAGTAATTTATCATATAAATTTAATTATAATATAAAATGTTTAGAATATAATATATAAAATATCTATTAAATAAAATAAAAGAATTTTATGAATATCTATTTATTAGAATCAATTATAATTATATATATAAAACGAATTTTGTATATTTATATTTTATATTTTATATTTATTTATTTTTCTTATGCTGTTTTCTTTAAATAATATTAAATATTTCCTGTTACACATTGAGTTTATCATATTAAAAAACTATTTCATTTTAGTTTTTCAAGCCTTAGAAAAAAAATGTCTTTTGTATTATTGGTTGAACAAGAAAACCTGAATATAATATCCTCCTAAATTATCATGGCGCTGTTTCACACATCAAACGAGGCGCGATTTCAGAGTTCGTAAACATTATAAACTAGTATATGGATACAACGATTTCGAGCCAGTATTTTTTTTTTTTTTTAATTGGCCACCGGCGCCAGAGCTCGCAAGGTGTTAAGCAAGGATTTCTCTGTTTTGAGCCTTTTTAATTAAGGAATATGCGAACCCATAATTACAAGGCAAACGAGAATGAATGCAGGAGAGAATGAGAGAGAGAGTGAGAAGGACAGGGAGAGTGAGAAATGAGACGGTTTGCTATGGGCCCGTTGAGAGTGGCTTCTGTTGCCGGCAAAGGTGGCAGTTCCTGCTGGGCAGCCAACGAATTACAGTTAACGCCTAGAAAGGCTGTTGCCCAGAGGCGTCTACCCAGCCAGCTTCACGCAGCGTTAAATGGAGGCCAATCAACAAACTCAGAGCTGCTGCTGCTGCTGCACCTGCAGCGAGCTCAGTCAGGAATGAGTCAGGCATAGGAAAGCGAGACCTTCTCTGACTGCAGCTATGACGGCGACTTAGGTGTGTGTTAGAAATTATATCAAATGATATGTTTTATGCGTTCCGCTGACTTTTCGTACTCGTATTTGTTATTTATGGCTTCCTGCTCTGGCCACCTTTTGCCTTTTTGCCTTTTCGCCTTCTCGTTTTCGTTTGGTCTGACTTGCGATTTTAACGCGTGTTGCAGGTGTAAAATATAATTTTGAAATTTTTGGCTCGATTTCTTTTGGCACCTCTGCAATTGGGTAGGTGTGACTGTAAACATTAATCAGTCAGGCATTGCCAAATGCCAAAAGAAAAAACAATTGTACTCTTATTATGCCCTTTTGATGCATAAAGTGAAATCGAAATATAATGTATAATGATTGACCTCGAAAACAATCAATAGTGTCTTTGTACACATTGAAATATATCTCATTGAATAATCCAAATTAATATTTTAGCTTGTTGTATTACGAATAATTTAAAGTTCATATAACATGAAACATCCCTGCATAGAATTTTGCTCATCCGCTAGTCTCTCAATCTCTCTTCTTTGATTTACTTTTCGTTTGATTTACTTGCGATTGCAGTTCAAAAGAGAAACTTAGCTTAAATTAAATCTGATTAGATCATAAAAGTCTTAACTAAATAGAGCTATCTAAGTAAGACATTATTGGGAACTTACAATTAATGTAATATGCATGAACGAAGAATATATATACAGTTTTGGGCACTTCTTGTGTGTATTCAATGTCGTTACACACTAATTTTAATTAATATGATTTAAAATTTTTAATTGGAATTCACTTTTGCTTGATCTGTTCACTGTATGTCCTGACTATGGTCTTTAGACTGTTAAGAAACGAATCGCAAACTGTCTAAATGTGACTTGCTCAGTTTTGGGCCCACTTCACGCAGATGAATTTTTGATTCCAAACGTTTCTTTTCAAAACACCCAAATAATAATATATAAATAACAATAATAAAGAATAATCTGTCTGACTCGCGTCTAGTGAATTGAATAGCCAACCAATCATCACTTACCCTAGTTCTGTAAGAGGTTTACAAGTCTTGTTTAAATACCTACAGTGCTATGATATTTATGTATTCATTGTTTCAAAACAATCTCGTCACTCCGCGTAATATGAAATATATATTTGGATGTCTAGCAATAGAATTGATTAAAAAAATTATTGATTAGATTATAGCAGGAACTATTATTATTCAGTTGCGAAACTATTTGGCATTATTATAATTATTTATTAATAATATTTAAAACAAATTATCCCAGATTTCTTTAATATACATTTTATTTACACTCTCTTTTAATTGGATTGCTTTTGGCGAATATTACAAATGTTTACATACAAATTAATATTATTTTAAAATATTTGTAATCAACCATCAATTAAATCGTTAGCATTGACTCATACTGAAATACCACAATATTGGCGTTAATAATAATGTTAGCGGTCTAAACAAATTCCGCCCAACCAAAACAATAAACGTGTATTCAAACATTGTCACATGAAATTAGAAGAGAGGCAAATAAATAGAAACACACGCCTTGAATATTTCTAGTAAATCATGTGGTCATGTCGCTGTCCTGGCGGATTCCACGAATGCCCGAGCGAAAACAGTGCTCAGAGATGAGGAAAACTTACATAATAATTGATGACATAGGACACACGTAGTGTTTGTGCGTGTGTGTAGATAGAGAAAAACAACAATGGGCAACTATCTAATGATCGATATCAGCAAGAACAAAAAAAAAGAAAACCTGAAGAGATATAGACAATGTCGCTCAACGCTGAAATTTGCCTTGGCGGTTGGTCTCGGTGCCAGGCCTTGGAAATTGTTTTTGGGCTTGGGTCCACATACACACACACACACACACATATATATATATATATATACAACTACGTGAGTCAGGCCCCTTTCGTTGACAAAGAGCCGTTGACAATGGCCTGAGACAAACGCAAAAGGACATAGACGCCTGCTGATGTGAATCTAAAAACGCACACGAAATTTATCGAAAGAGCAAAACAACAACAACAACAACAACAAAAACAAGCATCAGCAGCAGCAAACAATTTGTGGTTATCCATCGAAACAGGTAGGGCTCTACCTACCTAGTTGTCCAAATGCGATTAGGATCAACTGAGAGGGGAAACCTTCACTGCGACTGCAACTGCGACTGCGACTGCGAGAGCTGCGTACTTCATGCTGCTCTATGTCATCATTACAGAACGTGGTTAGAACTGAGCTATACTCTAGGCTGAGCGTGGACAAATATCAATTTACGACGTTAAACACGCCCAAGTGCGCGGAGCCGTATCATTGCAATCGAACTTAAGTGATTTTTGTTTTGTGCTCGACATTGAGACGCGCGAATCTCTTTCAAAGATTTGCATCACAGCTGCAGCTCTGCAGCATATCATTTACCAATAGATTTTTGGTGGTGACAGTAATTGGTTCGGCTGTCCTTAAATGTTGAAAGAAACAAATAAAAACTATTTCGCTTGGGCTTAAAATTCTAATCTATCTTAATCTTTGCATTTTCCTGCGTCCCTTATGGAAGCGACTATTGAACTGTTTCGACTACTCGTCTGTTTGATGTCAAGACAAAACTGCCGCCCCGTTATTAGAAGAGTTTCTTAAATATATTTATGGAAAATGGAGAACATCTAAACGTACTTCATAAATTTATTATAACTGCATCTTAAGCAATATTATAATTGTATTTACATAAAGTGCAAGAATTTTTCCTAAACATATGTAGGACTTAGCATATGAGTTCAATACCAAAAATTGTCTCTGGGTAGCAATGACAAATGTGAAAACAACAATTAATTGGGCCGATCCGCCTAAGATACATTAATGAAAATAATATAATATAAAAATTATAATAATTGATGAAAAGAATTATTTCAATAAACAAAAATTGTTCTCTCTATTTATTATTATTTTTACAATATTTTACTTTATTTATATATTACAATATATTTATATATTTTTTAAAGAAAGTTTCAAGTCTATAGCTACAAAGGCTTCATAGATCACTAAATTCACACTCAAACGGACAGACATATGTTTCTGATCAGCAATATATATCCATGTTATATTCAGCATTATTTGATATCTCATTTATGATGGGTTCAGAGAATTATAAGTTGCGTCGTAATAATATCTAACTTTGGCAACTGGAAAAATAAGAAATGTATTTATAAAATTATTTATAATTTTTTTGTTATAATATTAAAATTTTGTGTAAGTTTAAAAAATTATTTATATAAATAGTATGTAAATAAACTATATTATAAGAATTTTTAAATATTTTCAAAATATTTTTTTGATTTTCTCGGTGCTAATCGAATCAACTATAAAGTAAAGTTCTTCAATTGCTCTCGCCCTTATGTTAGCCCCAGTTTAATGAAAGAAAAGTTAAAGATTCTAATACGTGCGGCATGCACCACGTGCCCAAGATTTATGACTGGGCCACAATTTGCTCGCCTTATTATGCAGGTTGCAGCTGCAGTTGCAGAAGACTGAGCATTCTCGAGTTGCCGTAACGAAGCAAATAGTTGCACGCGCTGAGCTTCGAAGTATCTCATAAGTAGCAAATCGAAGCACTTGTGCCCAGGCAGCGCAGCCTAAGCTGGCCATGTCAGCAGCCTCTTCTCTTCTCATGTGGACAGTTCCTGCGAGTCGTCAATAATAAATAAATGTATTTATTTTTCTGTGGCTAAAAGTCTTTCTAGTTGCATAAACAGACGACGGGCAAGAATGAAAAGTCTGATACAGTCGAGAGCTTTGTTAGTATTTATGCATTTGAAAGTAAGCAAAGTTGTAGTGATTGATTGCATAATACTGGTGCAGGGTTAAAGTTTGTTAAATGTATTTAAAAGTCGATAGAAATAAGATTTATTTATTTGTTATTATAAATCGAATAGCTGCATGAGCGAGTATTTAAAGATGAAGTCTTATGGCAAAGCACAGAGCTACATAGTGCTTAGCCGCCTAAGTAAACTAACCCTTGATACGCCTTTGTCAACTTACTAATGACGACACGGATTTCATATCTTGATCAAGCGGTCAGGACCCAGGCACAAATTGAAGCACATGCTTAGGCGCGCATCGCAGAAGGTTCTCAGCATAAGCTGACTGGATACCCAACACTGGCCTCGCATAACTCAAACTCGTGTCCTGTTCGCCGCGTGGGCGTTGGCAGCAGACAAGGAGCACTATCAACAGCGTATGATCTTGTTTAATGTCATCGAGCAAGAGTCCCAGGCCAGGTCATTGCTAAACGAAGGCGTAGAACTGACTACCTACTCAACTACTGTTTGGTGGGCACCTGTATAGCTAGCTCTAGCCGAGTGCAGCTGCATCCTTTAATTGAACGCCTTTCAACTTGATGTTGATTTAATGTTCTCTATGTGTTCTGAAGGCATACAGAAACTAAAATAAACTAAAATTAGTAGAAACTCCTTCGCAGTTCAAAAATACTTCAATGTATTCATAATTCAAAATTCTCTGATCTGCCAGCTGAGGATTTCAACTCTAAAGTGAGAGTTCTTCTCGTTAGCCCCATGTAGGCGATGTTATACAACAGCTTGATTAACATTTCGAGGTTCTAGCATCAACAATGTGAAAAATTTAGTTTTCCCATTTGCCACATCACATCATCTTTAGACATTTTCAACGAGCTGATAATATATATAATATATTTTGTGAATAAGACAATTGTGTTTCTTTATTTCTTGAGATTTATTTTCGAAATTATAAAAAAATAAATTGAAAGATATTCACTTTCATGGACACAAGTTGTGCGACATTGAAAGAATATCTTTTTATATATACGCCATATTTTAACATCAAAGAGATTAGCATTTACAGCTGATATCTGCGGATCATCATCTGCATACGTTTGGGGACAAACCCGGCAGAATCCGAAAATGGCCAGAAACTACAATCAGTCAGTTCTTTATATGATGCCTTTGCAAAGTCACATGAACTAATGTCTTTGTTAGGGTTGCTGGAAAATGAAATGAGAATAGGAATGAAGACTCTGAAAGTATTATATGTAAGTGTCATTATTGATTTCCCGCGATTGCAGTCTGCATACCACCAGCCAACATTGTCTTTTCCAGCGCAGTTTTCTTGCCGATTACTGTCTCTATCGAATGTCGTGAAAGGTCTTCCAATGTAGCCTTGCATGCCATCATCAATTGTGCTTATAATTGTCCTCCTCGCCTGCTATTTTGAACTGATTGTAATTGCCTATATACTTAAGATCATCATCATCATCGTCAACGAACTGAATGGCGAGTTCATATCTGTCCAAATTTCTAAGCCTGTATATATTATGCAGTCCTAGCCCCTTTGATAATCCAACCACATCTTGTTAAAGTTCACCTTCTTGGGTAGAAATGAGCGCCGCTGTATGACGATCCATCCTGGTTGCGCGCCATCAAACTCACATATATCGTTAAATCTGGCTAAGTCAGTTTTCTGGGTGATCGATATGAAGACTTCTCTTGCCAAGAGTTCATATACTTTACTCAACTGGTCCTGGTAAATGGATACATATTTATCCATTCTCCGGAACAGGTCGCTTTTGCATTCCGTTAGTGTGTCGTTTAGCTCCTTGAAATCTCTTTTGACCAATTTATAGTCACTTGTTGTAATTGTAATGTCTATTGTACCTTTCACATTTTTTTCACACAATGAAATTTTGTCAAGTAATTTTTGTTTTTGTCTCTTGAAATTCTCTACATTGGTATTAAGTTTTGTCTCCTGTTCAAGAATCTTGGCGTCTTCTTTTTCGATCAATTGTTGCTGTTTGTTGAACTTATCATTAGATACAAACAATTTACTTTGGCAAGGTAGAACTGTAGACTGTACTTGAGATTTTCAGTGCCTGTGACTGCGCTTCCGATAGGCGATCCCTCTTTAGCTGTTAATATACTTGTCAATTCAGCGATCTTCTTCTTTTTCAACTAGATTTCCCGATGAAAATTTCCTATTTGCAGCACACATTCATTGTTATAATCACTTCTCTGGACCAATTTTCTCGACTGAAGAAAACTAATTTATATTCATTTATTTTTTTCCAATTAGTTTTCATTCTTTTGGTCTTATTTCACATATTGCACCATAGCTTAGTCGACTCACCACATTTCGTGCAACTACGGCACCAACTCAAACTCTATTTTCCTATCGACGGCTTTATATATGTCATTTCCACAAAGAGACAAACGGTGCAAAGCCGTTTCTAATGAATTTTTCGTAGCCAATCCCATAGGAATATTTTAAATGAGAAATATATTGGGCATATAAGAGTTGTCAGTTCGCAACAGAAGTACATGGCTCAATGGAATTCTCATTTTTATTTATTTTTTTTATTTTATTTTATTTTTTTTTTTAAATTAATGTGTTGACAAGACTAGAGTCAAGCTTAAGACAACTATAATATTAAATTAATAAAGCCTAAAAAAAAAACAAGTACAGAAACATTTAAATAATCATTAGTATCACCAACCCGATGGGGGTGTTTTATTTGCCAGACCGGCCAGCTATGCCCCGATTCACACAAGTGGTCAATGATACTAATGAAAGTATGACAAAATAGTGTTATTTGAAGACTTAAAATTAGGCATTAAAAGTTTTTAGGATTAATTATGAACTAACAATTTTAAAATAGATATTTAGACTAAAGGTTAGCAAATAAAAGGAAATATTAAAAAGACAAAATTCAGAGTGAGATGAAGTGAGTGAAAAAATAGATAGCAAAAACAAAATGTTCAATGTTCACGTATTACAAAAAATTTCTTATAATTAAATCAATATTATATACATACATATTACATACATTTTTAATTCTTTTTTTTCAGAGTTTCTATATTTGTCTTTCTAAATTTGGGTTTCAAGGGAACTCCTAGTTGGCCACCCCGACCAGAATTTTCCTACTAAATAACATATTTTTAAAATATATTAAATTAGTAACTAGTTTTATTCTCATTCGTAGCCTTTTCAGACTAGAACAACCCAATGAATGCGATATTCAAAATTAATTCATAGGAAGAGCCGCTTCGGCAGGAGAGAAGACTGTCTTTTGAACGACAAAATAAAACACACAAGTGAAAAAAAAAGACTAAAAATACTTTGCAATACTGCATTTCATAAATTTCTGTTCGTTAAACCTTTTTAAAGTTATCTATGAATAGAGTTAATGAAATAAAAAATTAATTGGAATTCACAAATAATTCAACTATTTCAAAATATGTATTTATTTAAATATAAAAACATTTTTCGGGACCAAGTTCCAAAACACCAAGGATTCTAATGAAAACTCTTTTTCATATTTTAGTATAATTTATCCCAAATATTTTCAACTTCCCTCTTTGGAATTGAAATGCGCATGACCAGACTTTTAATGGGATTGGCGAATCGATCGGATTCCCACCATAGTTTAGAACCCCTAAAGAAATAGAAATAGATTGAAAAAAAAAAAAAAAACGTAAATAGCATAAGCAAAGGCAAGATTATAATTTGGCAACAAAATAAACTTACCTCTGGATGCAGTCACCATACCACCAAGAATGATTGTAAAGGATAGCACACATTTTATTCGGGCCTGAATTCTTTGTTGAGAGATAGTTTCCTTCATACTTTCGCAAGACATCACTAGCATTACCCGAATAGTGCCCCAGTGAGAGCAATTTGTAGTTTAATAAACGATCTCCAACTATAAAGTCGTCGTATCTGGCATAGAAGTTAGTTCCATTGTTATCAATCACATCAACGTATAGTTGTGTTTGCCTGGTTACTGTTTCATTCGCAACTTTATAGAGGTCCTTGAATTCAGAACCAACATTTTCTAGAGAAAAAAATTGAAACCAGTTATAATTATCATCAAGTGCATTTCCGTCGCGCGAAAGTGCTATTACAATCGCGAACAATTCCACACATATTGTAATTTTTCTCATTTTAGATATTCGAGTTGTTAAATTACAGCACAAACTTAAGGTTGATTTTACTGTCGACGTCTTTATATAGAATCTCAATATGATGACAAATGATGCGTAGCTGTTTCTAATGATTTTTTCGTAGCTAATCCAATTTGAATCGTTTTGTAAATATGATATGTATATCTGGCAGAGTCGACTAACTAACAAACATTTTTATATTATTAAAATGCAATATGAATGCAAATTGCAACGTTATATTTATATTATTTATTAAATCAGTTACGCAACTCTCGATCGTAGCCAATTGCCATTGAAATGTTTTAGTAAAATTGCAATAAATATTTTCTTAAAATTTAATTAAATGCCAATTAGATATAGAATTATTTATATCTATACATATGTATATAGAAATTTATATACAGATATTAATTTTGCCCAGCAACTGACAGCGGATCATATTGCCCGTGAGGTATATATCTTTTTATTGCATCTTCATTTTTCGTCTTCATCATCGATGCTGCATATGCTCTTGACTGTACTGTGAAATTGTATTGGAAAGTGAATATTGGGAATAAGAATATATATGAAGATTTCTTGTGATTTAGATGATTAAACTATTGGATAGTCTAGTTACACTAATGCTATTAATATAATTTTATTTTTTATTTTTATTTTTTTTTTATTCTGACGTCTGTAATTCAAGCCTGAAGCCATCTGTCGAAAAATCTTGGAACTATCGATAGTGCAGTCTGCTAAGTGGGAATCAAATAGGATTCCAGTTAGACTTATGCTATAAGAAACCAACAAATAATATGCAATTAGCTAGAAATTTTAGCTCGTGTATTTTCTTTTGTGGCACTCTGTGGACTTTATGGCATCCAGCTGTATATCAGATTTGAAGCAATTTGAATTGTCTTCTGCTGCAGTCACATCATTAGATTGTTGATAAAAAGTCAGCTCATCTCTCATCCACTTGACTTGCCGCAAGCCAACTAAATGTCGCATGCCACATAGGAAACATTTTATCACTTCACGCAGACCGTGTAATTTAACGTGAAATCTGTGAGGCCAAGCGAAACACCAGAGCCAAAGGGAAGCACGACTCGCATGTGCCACAAATGGTGACAACTATTTGCACAGTTGACTAACTGATGCGTTTCTCCTACAGCAGCTGTTGTCGTAGACACGCTGCAGACTGAAGAGCAGACACAGGCGGCAGATACAGATGCAAAACCTACAATGACATAGATAGGGATAGAGATACAGATAAAGATAAAGATACAGATACAGATACAGATACAGATACAGATACAGATACAGATACAGATACAGATACAGATACAGATACAGATACAGATACAGATACAGATACAGATACAGATACAGATACAGATACAGATACAGATACAGATACAGATACAGATACAGATACAGATACAGATACAAGATCAGATACAGATACAGATACAGATACAGATACAGATACAGATACAGATACAGATACAGATACAGATACAGATACAGATACAGATACAGATACAGATACAAGATACGATACGATACAGATACAGATACAGATACAGATACAGATACAGATACAGATACAGATACAGATACAGATACAGATACAGATACAGATACAGATACAGATACAGATAATACAGATACAGATACAGATACAGATACAGATACAGATACAGATACAGAACAGATACAGATACAGATACAGATACAGATACAGATACAGATACAGATACAGATACAGATACAGATACAGACATTGAAAATTTACCAACAGTCAAAAACTAAAATCTATATTGATGTTTGTAGTATTATTACCTAAGCTCGACTTCCGTTCTACGACGTTTCCTTTTACGCGGGGCCGAAAAGTAAGATTTATGTGTTTACTTTAATTCGTAATATTCGTTCTGTGGTCCCTCACACACTCTTTTATCGTATTGGGCTCTACTCTTTCTCTTCGGCTTCGAGGTGTGTCTGCATTTTTATTTGGATCACTTCAAAGTATACCGAAATTAAATTTTAGTTATTTTTCCATATTTATTTTTTTTTATCATGGATCCCTACAGCAACAACAACAACGATAACGACAACAACAACGACAACATATAATTAGTATAATTAACGCTTTTTGGCTGAGTGCGTGCAGAAAATTGTGTGTGAAAGTGCGTGGCGCTCTCTGAATATTTTCCTTTCCATTTGTATTTTGTTTTTGTTGTTCTTACTATTGTTGTTGTTGCTGTTGCCTCACAGTTCATTCAACTGATTTATGAGCCAGTTGGCTGTGGATGCAGTTCCGATTGACTGCGACTGCGACTGCGACTGCGACTGCGACTGCGACTGTGAGCCAACACAACAAACATAGCAGCTTCTCTCGTGTTAATTTGTGAATAATCTAATTGTGAGCAAGCGAAACTTGAAAGCGGAATATTCGCTTCTAGAGGATGCTGCAAGTACTTGTAGCTGTCAGATAGCTAGATGAATGTTGAGATTAATGGACCAAGATAACGTCATTTATCTACAAACATATCTATATGTACTGTTATCTGCGCATATATCACTTTAATTAGCCTGCAGATGCGCTGCCGAGATTGCAGAAAGCAAATTAGCTGAATTGATGACTTTATTTGTAATACTAATTGGATGGGCACTTGAAAGGCATATTAATTCGCTACAGCTAGAAAACAGATATAGTTATCAGATATAATTTTTTAATGCAATCTCGGAAGCATTAGTTGCACATAATGTTATTAAATCACTCAATGAGTAGAGAAGATATAAAGTCGGCCAACTGGCAAATCTGTCACGAATATTTTAATGGACAATGGACCCAGACATTGAAATACGAATATATTTATAATACAATATATAGATTTGAGTTCTTTAGTTCTGCTTCTATGGCAGCAAAGAGATGTTGTCTGATTGAATTAATTCAGGTAACAATGATGATGATTGTAAATCATAATTTTTTATTTACATAAAATTAATTTAAAATCTATTTGCATAAAATCATTCTGTATTTAAAAAACTTTAAAAATTTACATAAAATAAATAAATAAATGTATTACTTTTTACTGTAGTCAAAATATTTGTGTGTAAAAAAAAAATAACTATGAGAAAACTAATCTATGCAAATTTGGAAAATATATTCATTTTAGTGATAAGTATGAATGAAAAACATACATCTGGAAGTGTTACGCACACCATTATGATAAGCAATTTATCAGAGAAACCAAACATGCTCAGAGCTTTTACAATTGTAGATTATATATCAGTATTTAATTCTCAAAAATGATATATTTTTTCGTGAACTTTCAATAACAAAAATGGTTATTTTTCTTTATTTTTCTTAAGGAAACTTTGCATTTATGAATTTAGAAATTATTCATATATTAAATTCATTTAAAAATTTAAATGGCGTATATCTGAATTGCATTGACTCAGCATTATATATTCTCAGCTACAGTTGAATTCCCAGAAGTTAAATATATTTTCCTGGAGTAGCTATTCCTCGAATGAAACGCCCACGCACGACGCACTTGTTTACCACATCAAATCTAATAAAACTCATTTATTGCTATCAATTCATGGGAAGCAGAGACAGGGAGACGGACATAAAGTGACATCAAACTGAAGTCTCAGACAGACAGAAAACTTGAAAGTTGCGAATTGTGAATTGTGAATCGAAAGAAATGCCACAAATGTTATAGACGTAAAAAAAGCAGCTCAGTAATGACAGCAAATATTATTTATCGTAACGATTTCAGCTGACATTCATCTGCCCCATTTCTATTCCACTCAACCTGATGTTTACTTCGTCTTTCCATTATATATATATATATATATTTTTTTTTTTGTCTTCTAGCAGAGATGCAAAGAATCGTATCTGAATGAGCTGGCACCACGTGCTGACGAGAGATGGAGATGTACAGAGATAGGAATAGCTTGTTGTTGTCGTCGATGTTTGGTGGTGGTGCTGCTGCTATATGGCAAGTGCAAGTGTCAATTACAAACCATGTCAAAAATGTCATTCTTGCGAGTGACGGACTCTGGTAGGAGAACACAATAAAGTTTCAATGCAAAGATGTTTCATGAAGCGATATACCCTATAAAATTGCATTGTAAATGTGGAATTACTATGAGGCTATACTTTTTGTATCTGGATAGCTGTTGTAGTTGTTAGCACAATAATGGTGCATTATTAATTGAATTGTACAGATAAATTTTCTAGTTTCTGTAACAACATGTATTTCTACCTGACTTTTTTTAGTTTGTTCCATTCTTTAATTTTTGTATTAAAATCAAATTTTTTATTTAAGTATTTCTTTCGAATTATCCCTCTTTTTTAGTGCAGGGTATATATATCTCTCGGTATACCTTCTCCGTTTAGTCTAGTTACATATTGGCTGTGGATTTGCACCCCCGCATGGCTGCCAGCATCAGTGTCTTTCTCCTTTCCCATTCCCATGCCCAATCTCCTGATGCTCATTCACATTCTCATCGACACCGACAAGTTTGTCCCTGTCAGCGCGTAGAGTTTATTACATCAATTTCTGTCTCTGTGTATGTGTGTGTGTTGTGCCCCTGTGCTTGTCTATGAGAAATTTGATACAAATGAGTTTTCACACTTTGCGTACGCACACACACTCTCATACACACGCACACACACACATGTCGGATTTGTGTCTGACTGTGTATCTGTATTCCTGCATCTGCATAGCAAATGAATATCTGCAGAGCGTATCTGGCGCGCATTTCCAGCATCCTTTTCCATCAACGTGTAAATTGCTGGCTGTCAAACTTATGACACTCTGCGTTGATATGACCACGTCCCATTTGCTTGCTAGCCACAGCGGCAACAAAAATTCATATTTCGATATGTAATTTTTAAATACGTGTTTAAAGAGAGAGAGACAGAAGAGGGAGAGAAAATGACGCAACGATAGAGTCGGTAAGCAAGGGAGATGCAGTGAGAAAGAGAGAGAGAGAGAGATATGAAGATTGACACAGAGATTGCACAGAGACTGATAGAGGATAAGAAAAGTCTCATAGAGAGATATAGAGATGGAGAGAGAGAGAGAGAGAGAGAGAGAGAGAGAGAGAGAGAGAGAGAGAGAGAGAGAGGGACAGATAGAAACACAGAGATAGAATGAAGGAGGCAGTGAAAAGTAGACACCAACAGAGTGAAAGAACCGTAGAGAGAGACAGACATAAAGTGGAACAAGGGCACACAGAGAAAAGCAGAGAAAGATTGAAATGCAACTAGAAGCAGAAAGTGATGCACAGGGAGATATGGGAAGAGAACGACAGGGACGAGAGAGAGAGAGAGAAAGGAAAGGAGAAAGAAAAAGAGGAGTGAAAGAAAGAGAGAGAGAGAGACAGTGGAAGGTAGAAGAAAGTACAGTGAGAGATACTCAAACTCAAAGAAACAGAAAGTGAGAGGGGGAGAGTAAGCAAGAAATGGAAGAAGAGGGAAGTACAGAAAAATACAGAGAGAAATTTAAACATAGGAATCCAGAGAAAAAGACACACATATAAAAAGCTAGAAAAAAATACAAAAGTAACTTGGAGACATGCAGGCAGAATGAGGGAGAGAGAGAGATACACATAGACAGACGGAAATAGGCGCTGGCAAAAAGAGATAGAAAGACACACACACAAACAGAAAGTAAGTGAGACGCAGGCTGAGGGATAGAGAGAATGAGAGCATGTCACATAAATATTTCTCATTTTCATGACTGCGGCGCACTCAAATGCAATTAATATTTGTCGCCTTCATTCGACGTGAAGTATTTCTCTTTTAATTACTTCTCATACCAGCGGGAAAGGCTTGGCGCCCGCTCAGCTGGGAGTGGCCCACTTGAGCTATTTACTATGCGTTCCAATGCCAATGGAAGATAACTTTAGTTAGGGAACTTTCAGTTGAAAATATTTATCTTTAAAACATTATTTATAATAATTATAAGTAAATGCCAAATAAAGGCTTAATTATTTTTATTATAAATTACATAATTTATAAAATAATATTTATAATCAATATTCAATTGAGTAATTTATTAATATAAATTATACAATCGATAATATATAATTTATAATAAATATTTAATATAAATAAATATATACCATATACTATTATTAATTATTAATATAAATTGTAAAGGGGTAAATAAATTTAATAATATAAAAAATCATATAATCTATGAGATATTATTTATGGTAAATATTTAATACATACATACATGATTTATAAAAAAATATTAATTTATGATTATATATGATTAATTATTTAATATAAATTGTAATATTTATCAAACTGTATTTATAGTAAGTATTTAATATATATACTAAGTAATGGATAATAATAGATTAATTTGTTAATAGAATTTATATAATCTTTAATAAATGATTTATAAAAAAATACTAATTTATGATTATATATGATTAATTATTTAATATAAATTGTAATATTTATCAAATTGTATTTATAGTAAGTAATTAATATAAAACAAATAATGGGTGAATTAATTTGTTAATATAAATTATATAATCTATAAAAAATTATTTAATATATTTAATATGTATACACCAACTATAGGGCAGACTAATTTGTTAATAAATATTATTTTTATTTATTTAATATATATACAAACTATAGGGTGGATTAATTTGTGCGCCCCTCTTATGACCCTCTAAGACTCGACTGTTACGAGCCAATGAGCAGCTGCCAGCAGCATTTGCTTAGCTCAACTGACTTTTGCTGTTGCTGTGGCTGTTGCAGTTGCTCCGCTTGTTCCCAGCCCTAACAGCAACAACAACAATTGCAACATTGTTGAGCTTAACACGTTGACGCGCGCTGCGCTGGCTTTATATATTGGTCAGTTAAGACGTGTCACTGGGCACGCCCCCTGTCGGAGTGTCTGAGTGCAGCCAACCCCAGTGAATGGGCCTACAGATATGCGCGCACACTCGCATTCGAAAAAAATTTCACGCATCAGTCGGTAACATGGCCGTAGGAGAAGGCTCGAAACTTGCGCAATTAGAACGCCATTAAAAGGGGCAACAACAACAATATTGCTGCTGTTGTTGTTGTTGTTGCTGCTGCGAAATTTTCGAACCTGTAGCCCAAGCTGGCAACGCCCCCATTATTCATGCTTTCTGTTCGCAAACTGTCCAGTCAGCTGAGGGAGCAGAAGGGAGCAGAAGGGCTGCCCGCTAAATGGAGATCGATGGCTGAGCGTGGTCTCATTAATCAAATGACAAGTAAGCGCTGCCCGACTCACTCACAATGAACGACGCGACAGCTAACCCACCTCTTTCACTCTCTCGCCCTCGTCCCCCCTCTCGACGTCTTTCACATGCACCTGAATTGAAAGACGCGCGCAGTCGCAAGCGCTTTCCAATTGCAACGAGTCAGTAAACCGGAAATGTAATGGCTGCAGCAATGCTTCGATCAATAATCAGCCTCACACACAGATGTGTGTTAAGTGAATATCGCTTGCGGAATAAATGGCCCAAAGAGTCCAAAATACTATATGCGGCTTTTGGTCTTTGTCTCCGGCACTGTCCTAATTAAGGCCATGGCTGCTGCCAACACTCTGCTCAGGCATATTAATAATTATTTGGGCGGCATGTGGAATCGAGTACTTTGGAGCAAAAGACTTTAACTGCATGCACTGTGAAGTGCTCTGAAATTGTGCCGAAAGCTACGTTAAAGAAATGAAGCTGCTCTGTTAAATAGCATTCAATATTAGTGGAATCTGCTTCGTGAAGTAGTCCGGATAAATGCTTTATAAATATGAATCTTAGCACTTTTACACATTTTCATGGAATTTTTCGCATTGAAAATGAATAGTGTTGTCGAATGCTAAAAAGTGTTGAGCAGGCTTGATTCCGTTGTTGAGTGCCCAGAGAGTGCTCAAATGCCAGCAGTGTTGGTTAACGCAATCAAGTGAAAGTTGATGTGACAGAGCAACTGATGAGCAACTGTGTTGTACAGTGCAGCAATAAGACATTGACAGTAAACAAAGCAAGCCATCTCAGCTGAAGGAGAAATAATGACAGACAATGATGCGTGTGAGTGAAGAGAGAGAGAGAGAGACAGAGAGAGACAGAGAGAGACAGAGAGAGACGGCCTCATCATCAGTCATCTGCCACTGTCAAATTCACACTAATTTTTTCACATTTACAACTCAAAGAAAAGAATTCATCAAACAGAGAAACGTTACTTAATACAAGCTAAATATGGCATACAAGTGAGTAACACAGTAAAAATGTATAAATGTTTGCCTACTAATAGATCTGGCATATATTTGCATATGGCTGTGCAGCAATTGTGATTTTGAGGATAAAACTTGGATAGGTTGGTTTCTGAATCTGCATGTGAACAGATTTCTGTGCCGCGTGCCCATAGAGTATATAGAAGACAAATTCAACTTGACGGGACTGGACCAGCTGGTGCCCAGCTTCCATCAGACACTGGATGCCATACTTCATGTGGAGTTCGATACGGAATATGACTTCAATCCAATTGACGCAAACCCCGAGCTGACAGCCCAGCTCTATGGCATGATCCACGCACGCTACATACTGAGCATGCGCGGCATCGACGACATGTGCATCAAGTATCAGCGCGGCGATTTCGGCATATGTCCGCGCACCTATTGCGACGGGCAGCTGGTGTTGCCTGTTGGGCTATTCGATCGCATTGGCGAGGCGAATGTGAAGATCTACTGTCCTCGCTGCAGGGATGTCTATCAGCCGAATCCACGCTGCTCTCCGCTCGATGGCGCCATGTTTGGCAGCAGCTTTCCGCACATGTTCTTCATGCAGCTGCCGCATCTGCTGCCGGAGCCGTCGCCAGAGAAGTATACGCCACGGTAAGGCTTTGTCTATATGGCTTGCCTATCCCTTCTACACATATGTATACTAAACATATTCCTTAACTGTTAGCATTTATGGCTTCAAGCTGCACGAGTCAGCTATGCTGCCACCTCAAATCGAGCCCGATATCGGCAACACCAACTCCAATATCAACATCAGCAACAACAATAACAACAACAACAAAAGCAATCCAAACAGCAATGTCAGCAGCAGCATAAGCTCAACTCTTCTCCCTATAGTCTCTCCACCTACTACTATCAAGCTAACCCCGATCAGTTCTCCGACCATAAGTCCACCTCTGCGCCGCTTCAACTTTACAATAAATTAAAGCTTAGCTTATTTCTGATATATATATTTCAAGAAATCGAAATCATTCAAACAATGCGCATGCTTGAATCATGTTGGAACAATAATGAAAAATTTGTATCGAGAATATGAGTATTAATTGAAGAAAACATGCATTTACATACAATATAATATAATATAATATAATAAAAAATAGTATAATACAATATAGTATAATAAAATGAAATATATTAAATTGTTGAAAATTCAAGTCAATAAATATATGAAAATTAAATTAATAAATAAAGAAACAAAACGAAGCGAAAACATTTATATTTAATATTTATTTATTAATATTTTTATATATATCATATATAGATCTTTGATTTATATATATTAATGTATTAATTGTATTTTATTCATATCATTTTTCGATTGAACATTTTAATAAAATATGTAAACTTGATGTAAAGTACGTTATCAGTTAAATTTTATATTGTAAATAGTTTCAAAAGTTTCACGTATTTTTTTAGTGATAGAGTGCGCTTGGGGAGGTAATAGCGAAAGAACCTATAAAGATCCCTTAAGTGACTTGGAAGTATTTAAAAAGAGGACTAGAGCTAAAGGGTCAAATTGAGATGCAGGCTTAAGGGTTAATGTGACTTGATCAGTGAAGAAGATCTTAAACATAATGATTGGATAGAGTAAAGGACATAATTTACAAATTAGCTAAATTAAATTATCTACTAACATATAAGAAGAGTGTATCTTGGACATTCTCTGTAAACTCTAAGCCCAATTCCAATAAAAGCTATTAATATTCTACATGTGCTCAAATGGCAGCGTCGACTACAAAGTAAAGTTTCTTTCCCATTTAACCTCGTTCCCAGGGTGTAACCGAAACGAAACTTGAAAATTTGTTAAGGAAAAAAATAAAATAAAAAAAATCGATTTTTGCAGCGAAACTATTTACACAGTTGCATTGATCTGTAATTGACTGCAGGGCATATCTAAGCACTAAATCATTGCTGGCTGTCTCGATTAATGACAGCTCATGAACTAAGCCACAACTAAATTGTGGTTAACTCTGTTGCCTGCCTCCTGTGCCATCTCGACTTGGCAATTGCCAACTTCCAACTTGCAACTGGGTCCTCAATTGTGCCACAAACATGCCCAGTTACCCACTAACACACACACACACACACACACTTACGTGTGGAGAGCAGCTGACAATTAAGATGCACATACATAGATAAAAGCAATGCAACCTGGCAGCGAATCAGCAAAGTGTTGTGCCTCTTTGTGCACCTTTGTCCCAGCGAATACGCAATTTGGGCAGGCTGACAGCCAGCTGAGGCGGATGTGGCAAACGGGGCCGAGAAAGTAACGGCAACAACTGTTGCTGCTGCTGCTGCTGCCGCTGCAACATGCAACCAGCTCTAACAACAGTTCGTGTTGCCTGTGAAAAATGCGCAGGCGCACCTTTCGCCAGCTACAGGGACAGTCAAGAGACAGCCAAGAGACAGCCAAGAGACAGACAGAGAGACAAACAGAGAGACAAACAGACAGATACAGAGGGACAATTGTCGCCCCGTAAATCGTGTTATTCCCTGCCTGCTAAACTCTCCAATGAAAACTTTTGGCTTAATGCTCTGGCCCTGGTGGGCGTTCAACGTGTTTTCCCTCTATTTTGCTTTTCCTGTTATTTTTAATTGATTTGTTATTGCTCGCGCGCATTACTCATACGCGGCGTGCAACGCTTGGAATTCGCTGCCCAATTTTCCGCTTGCCACTTAAATGCTGAGAGCTAAGCTCTCTGCACAAATGTTTTATTATTGCCAAATCATTAACTCGACCAGTCGAGCATCTGGCCAGCTTACCAATATTTCCCCATTTATTCTTGCGTTCGTTTCTTTTTCTTTTTTTTCTCTCTTTTTTATTTTTTGATAATTTATTGGCGCTCGACTGCAACGACATCAATCACTTTTTCGGTACGCTTTTCAATGCAACGGCGCTGAATGAAAACAAATGTTCAATTGCCGCAAAGTATGTAAAGTTGTTGCAGTCAACTGCAATATGCAGCGGGTATAATGAATATACAATTTCGTTTGTAATGCCAACAAAATATGTATATAGTAAGTGGATAGGCAGATGAATATTCAAAGTATTTATAAACAAAAGTGTAGTAAATATATTATTATTATATAGTAATATATTATTTTATTTTCCTGCAAATTTGCCTTCATATGATTTGTAAATGCATTTAATGGAGCATCTACTAATAACATTTAAAAAATATATATTGTAAAAATAATAATAATAATAATAATTGAAGTAATAAAACGTATCATGATTATATTATATATAAATATTTATTTCAGTAATATGCATAATATCCTTTTATTTCTCCCAGCTCTGTTGCTGCAAAAGATACGACAGTCAACATAATGCTCATTCGTCAAGCTGACATTTGACATTTACATCTTACGCAATTTATACTGAATCAAATAAAACGTAATACAAAACGATTTAAGAATTCAATCATTTAATATACAAAATGTTTAATTAACTATAGACTACAATTTAAAGAGTAAACTGGATAGCCTAACACATACATTTATATATAGAGCAAAGCAATTCTACTAACTCTATAATGAATGAAAATTTACTTAATATAATTCCTATACTGAATGAAGATTTAACCAATATAATTTCATGTCGCTAGTATTTGTTCAGCATAAAAATATTTCAATTTTACAATATAAAATATATAGGTTATATAATAACTAATTATTTGCTAATTTCAGTTATTTAATATTTAATATTTAATATATTTCAAATTTATTGTAAATATAATTTCTTCATATACAATACCACATATGGAAAGAGTATTTCCGTTTTCATTGTTTTTATTTCGCTCCGCTAATGTTAACTCCTCATGCTTGTTGCTGTTGTTGTCATTGGATATTGTGCTAATGGTTTTGTTTTTGGGTTGGATTTCAACATTGTTTGTTGGGCAAAGTGGAGCCATGTGGAGGCCTTTGGAGGCATGTGGAGCTGCTGCTGCCGCTGCCGCTGCCGCTGCTGCTGCTGCTGCTGTTGGCCGCTTTATTGATGATTGCCTCGTCGCTGACAGCACAAAGGAAACTCAAAGCTGTTGTGATTTGACTTACTGCTCGCATTGAGTAGCAGCCAGGCAGAAAACTGTTGAAAAATTTGCATACATTCGAGTCTGAGGACTTTGCTGACCAAAAATGGCATCCGCCATGCAAATGCGCTGCTCTCGCAGCCCCAAGAAGCAGGCGCTCTGCCCAGTGGCCACTGGCTCAAGGGCTCATAATAAAGTGATATGCGTGCATTGGAACAATGGGAATATAAAATTAGCATAATAAAAGCCAATTCTAAAGAGGCTCAATACTTGACTTGAAAACTAAATGCGACAATGCTTGAGCTCACTCTCTCTCTCACACACTCTCTCTCTCTTTCTCTGTGCAAGTACAACTGCATTTGCAACTCCATCTGCTGGAATGTTGCGTGTGTTGTTGCTGCTGCTGGGTCAGTTTTGGGGCTCGCAGCGCGTCTGAGACATGACACAGTTATGCGATTTATGTAACCCGAGAATTATGTGTCAAAGCTGGCAACAGTGACAATCATGCCCGTTGCCAAAAATAAATGAAAAAATCCGTTGACAACAACAAAATCAGTGCCAAGTGGTTTCTAGTTGAACTTGCTGTGGCTGCCACGAAATGCAAATGCACTGCAAATTGGCAAATATAGAACTCCTTTGTAGCCAAGCTAACTTTATATTTATATAATTCTATATAATGTGTTAGAGTAAAAGTGTGCTGTCTAATAATATAGTGTTATATTTGCTAGAGTAGTGTTGGAGCTATTGCTCAGGTTGGCAGCTCGCTTCTGAGCATATTCAAATTGACAGTTCACGAGAGTGAAACAAATATGAAATAAAGCTGAGAGAGCTGAGAGGGAATCAGATGGCAGGTAAGCGTCTTGGCATGAAATATTTATTTATAATTTAAGGTACCTTTTAAACAACTTAATCTAAACAGAGGTTAATTTATTTGTATATCTACTAAATGCTTTATTAATTCTAACATAGGACACTAATAAAATATTACTAGCAAAGCTAAGATATTTTAGATATTTGAAGTCATTATGAATGAGATGTAAGATTTTCGAGTCAAGACACGATCCAGCTGATCTTGAGTGTGCTAGAATTCCGAGATGATAAAACGAGAGATTAAGTAATTTGTACAGGCCACAGCAGCAAAGGGAACTTATTGCTATACATATAAGTAGAATATGGACATGCTAATCAAGCTCCCGCATATAATGAAAATATATATATCTAAATTCTTAGGATTAGAAAACCTTGAAACTGCATTTCATTTCTTCCTTAAATGTAAGAAAAGTAATATTAATATATATTTTTAATTAACGTTCTAAGTATAGATTAGCTTTGATCTCATGTTATCAATTTGTATGTAAAACTAGGTTAAGCTGTCACTCAAGGTAGCAGTAAGCTCGTTTATAAAATATATAAATATTAAAAAAAAAAAATAAATAAATAAATAAATAAATAAATAACAAAAATAAATAAATAATAATAATAATATTAATAAATCTTGCTGCACTGAAAAAAAAAAAAACAATTAAGGTATAATATTAATGACATTTTTAAAATAATTTGTATACGCTTTTTTTCACTCTATAAAAAAATAAAAATAATCTTTAAAATAATTATAAATTTTTAAATTACATCTATAAGTTTATGTCAATTTCATTAACAATTTTCCAATTTTGGTCTATGCTCAGCTGGATAGAGTAAAGAAATATTGCAATGTGCGTAACAACGCGCTTGGCCATCAGTGGCGGCTGGTCGCTGTTGACATTTGGGTCTGACGGCGTGCTGGCCAGGAGAGGCGTGTGCACAAGAACTGAGCCAGTCTCTGGCGGCTGCCAGCAGCTGGGCCACAATAAAGTCGAGCCAAAATATGGCCAAGCGAAATGACAATGAGCAGTCAGTCGGCAACTGAGCAGTGGCCAGACGCAAGAATGTAGTTCCAAGCCTATAGCCAGACTCTCCCAGCCAGCCACACACACACACACACATACACCCAGAGAGACATATGTCTGATATGCAAATTGCTTCGAGTGACAAGAGTGGCCAGGCTAAGCTTCAATCTAGTCTAATCTAAAGTGGGTCAACTTTTGGGTGGCAAAAAGTCTTTGCATTCGTTTGCCATGTTTAATTACACGCCCCAAAAGGAGCTCTGCCCATATGGACAGAAAAACCAACTTAAATACTCTAGAGAGGAAAATTTAATCAATTGCGTTTTGACTGTGCCCCGGCTCTAATTAATAGTTGTTCATTTACAGTTGCATTTTAAATTTTATCGGTGATTTGAGTTTAGCGCTTCGTGTCTGGGCAAGACTCTTCGGCAATTGATAACGAATTCCAGGCATGAAGTCCTTCGGTCAATTCATGTGCATTTGAGATTAGACCCAAACCAATCGAATGGATAATTTTCGAAAATTAAATGGAAAATACGGGAGGCATGCGTGTCTGTTGTAGCTGAAAGTCTGAGAGCGAAAAGGTTCACAAAAAATGGTTTCAATTTGCGTCTCTGTTTTATTTTTTTGCCCTCATCTATGGCAGAGCGGAAATATTGAATTGGCCTGTGGAATGTTTATATTATGCTTTCGCATTTTGGGTTAAATTGCGTAAGGGTCGCGCTACGCTCTCAAATAGATTTCTGTGGCCCAATCAGGTGATTGCGCTAACGGATATCGAATTGCTCGCATTGGCAATTAATATGAAAGAATTTAGCTGAAAGCAAAAGCTTGCTTGTATGACTTTTAGATACCCTTTCACATAGATGTTTAAGGGATGATGTATAGATTAATTCCACAATAGTCCAATTATGCCTATGATCTGTTTTTGTTTGCTAGATTTTGACAAAGTTTCGCTTGTCGCATTTGGAAATCATGAAATCATGATATCCATTGTTAGAGCAGCACATAATTGATCTGGTACCGCGGCACACCCATGCGGCGGCAATTCGAAATGCAATTTGCCATTCGCATTAAATTGCCAGCAATTGTCTCCACTCAACTGCGGTGGCAATTTGACAAATTTTATTGTTTAAGCTCGCCAACAAAACGTTATTAATACTTAAATGCAATTCGACTCGCCGTATTGTGAATGCACTTATCGTGACTTTAACGAGTGGGCGGGTGCTCAGTGCGGACTGCGCCAATGATTCACACGTGATAATCAAGTGAAAATCGAATCAGTCGTTGCAGTCCATATACAGTGCGTCAAAAAAGGTGTCGTACAGCAGCAACTTGTTTTTTCTTTGGCAGAGCGAATAAATAACTTCCTAGATTGGAGAAAAAAAATGTAAATACTTTTTAATTATTTAATTAATTATTTAATTAATACTGTTTAATTATTTTATTAATTGAACTTATTTTATAACAATTATATTTATTTAATTAAAAATAAGTATATTCAATTAAAATTAAATTTATTTTTAAAAATAATTTTTTTAATGTGTTTAGTATTTTTAGGTTGTTAATAATTAAATAATTTATTTATATTAATATAATTATTTTTAAAATATTTTATTTTCTTGAACTCGTACTTTATGGGTGCTCAAACCATCTTGGAGTTCCAAAAATAATCAACTTATTGAAATAATTTATTATATAAAATTTACTTACAAAATTGTGTAAATTTTTGGTTACAAATAATTTATTTAAATTGTGTTTTTTATTTATTTATTTTTTTTTTAAATATATATTTAGGTTTTATTCATTCCACAATTAAATAGTTGCTTGTGTACGAAGACATGTTTGATGCACTATTGTCTTTATTATTTCATTGTAATTCTACGAAACTATTTTGAGTCTTCACGTGTAAGCGTAATCTATCTAACAATTACTCTTTTATGATTTAAACATCAACTTTTATGACTTGGATTATTCTGGTATCCTGATATTCTAATTCAATAAATTTGATTAATCAATTCATTTTGTCTCCCCTTTACCTTTACCTTTATCAACTAGATTCGAGTTTTTAACTCTTCCTTAAATATAACACTTATATTTTAAGGCTTTCTTCAATTTGCTTCTCACACATATTTCACTTTTATTTTACATTTATTTTTATTAAAAAATCTTAAATTAATAATTATTATAACATTAATTTTAATATTTCATAAAAATCACAAAAAAGGTGAGTGAAGCAAATAAATGGGACCAAGACTAAATTTCGTGTATTATATTATGTATTTATATGATATGATAATTATAGTATATCACAATATGCAAGTTATCTTCTTATTCTCTTTAATTTCTTGTTTTCAATTATTTAAAAAAAAAAAAAAAAAAATACATTTTATTATAATTCATACATAATTCTTAAAAATCACAAAATTCTATCAAATGATTTACTTTATTATAATATGTATTCAATATTTTTTGTAAATTATATATTTATGAATAAAAAAACTAATACTTAATATCCAACTTGGTTTATACATTTGCAAGGGTATCTGTGTAGCGATAATCTCCATATACAGTTACGCCTTCTAGAAATACTTCCATTAAATTCAACAATAAATGCACGACTTTAACTTTTTATCAGAGCCTGTCAATAGCAGCGCGCGCGCGTGCAAAATATGATAAATCAATATATAGTCAGGCATATATCTATATGTGAGTGTATATATTCCTATAGGTAGCATTCATAGGCATGTGCGATATATATAAAAGTCGGCTGTCAGTTGCGGAACTCCACCTACAGCTCAGTGGCTTTCTGCAAGGTGTGAAAAGTGGGCGGGGTGAGGGCGGGCGGCATATCTTGGGCTGTCTGTGGGCCTGACTCAGCTGTGGTGCTCTGACGGTGGTGCGCCTGCTGTGCAGCGGTTGCAGCGGCTTTTGTTTCTTAGCGCTTTGAATGCATTACATAACACCTACGCATTGACATGGGTAACCAAGGGAGAGGGGGGACCAGTGTGGGTCGGGCGGGCGTTTTGGTTAATGGTTCTGGTCTGGTCGTTGTCTCCAGACTCGTTGGCCAGAGTGTTAAACAGCTGTCGACAGTGCTCTATAAATTTCGCTGATTGATTTTTATTGAAACGCGCGCAGCTTGAAGTCCGCTGACAATTCCATAAATTTTTCGCATATTGTTTTTGGAATTTTTGTTGATTTCATTTGCATTTTTATCTTTTTATATTTTTGGGTTTATGTTTTACATGCGGGTTTCGATTTACAACGCACAATTTATGAAGTGACAAAGGCTGTTGCGCGCTGCAGCTCTGATATATGTATATCAAAAGGGTTTTACAACCGGTTCGCTTGCTGCATCTCCTCCTCCTCCTTCTCCTGCCCTGGCCCGTTGAAATGGCTCGTTTTATTAATTTCATGCGCAATTTTTAATCTAGTACGTGATTTAATTCACTGAGGCAAAGGCAGGCAAGCCAAGCAGCAGCTCGACAGCTTCCAGTAAAGCGAAGTCTAAATACAATTTAGCTGCTGCCTGAAACTGAGTCTAGCCTCAAGTTAATTTGCAAATGGGTTTCGATACCCTGGCTAGCACATGCAACCGGGTATACAGTTGCACAGCCAAAGAGTGTAATATGCAGCCAGCTGAGCTCGACAGTGACTGCCCGTTGAGCAGACTATCTCTTGTTATGGAGGCTCAAGACGTCACTGATTGGCCACGTTCGTAAAATTAGACCACGGCAGCAACTAACCTGGCTGTGATTCAGTTCCTCTCTTTCTGCATCTCCCTCCCCTCGCTCGGCACTTGATAAAGTGGTTGCGCTTCTAGGCCAGGTCAATTAACGTTGCGCGTAGGTGGCTGCACTGTGGCTACCTGTATTTTTCGCTCTTTCTGTACATATTTGGTTAGATTTGTTGCTGCGACAATTCTGCTGAAAATCGCAACTCAGGGCGTGGGGCAACGGAAGCTGCGCGCTGTGGGACGGTTAGCTGGACACAAATGATAACAAATGCGTCTGGGGGCGAAGGAGAAATATGTGGGCAAATGTGATTGAGCTGCGTAATTTGCATATCAAATTGGGTGGAAAAGAGAAGCGAAAGGAGAGATACCAGAGGGATGAGAGAAGAAGAGAAGGAATAGAGAAAACAGAAAACTGAAGACAGAATACAGAATAGTTATGATAGCAGATAAGAGCGAATAGAGAAGAGAGAATTGAAATGCGAGAAGATACAATTGTAGGAGAAGATGATAAAATTGAATGACAATCAGATGAGAAGAGTAGTATGGAAAGAGTAAAAGAGTAAAAGAGTAAAAGAGTAAAAGCGTAAAAGAGTAAAAGAGTAAAAGCGTGAAAGAGTAAAAGAGTGAAATAGTAAAATGAGTGAAAGAGTGGAAAAAGTGAGAGAGAGTAGAAAATGTGAAAGAATAGAAGATAGAAAAGAGATAGAAAGAGCGAGAGAGTAGAAGACGAGAATATAAGGGAATAAAAGGGAAAGGCGAGAAAATCATAAGCTGAGTAGATTAGAAGACAACATGCAAATAATATAAAAGGATGAGGTAACAGAAACCATAACACAAAACTGCAATATTGTAACCAAATTATTTTTAGGATGCCTGAAGGCCCTGGCTCAAAAGAAAATTGTTATTTAGAATTATATAAAAAAAAAAAATAAAATAAAGAAATAATTTTTAAGAATCCAATCCTCATTTAAATTTAATAATGATTATAATATTATATTCCTAAAACCTATTTAGTACAATTTATTTTAATAATATTCTGATATCGTAATAACTATAACTATATATATTTATATTTACTTTACAATTAATTCAATGAACTTGAAATTTAAATGTACAGAAGAAATCTTTGATCAACTCTCAAGATCTGCAAGTAGAAGTTTTTTGCAATTACTGTGCTCTTCTGGAAGACTTTGGCTCCTGAAAACATCCTATAATCCTTATTTGAAAAGCATTCAATGAATGTTGTTCACAACAGTGCAAGCTGTTTAATTCTTTACCAAAACTTTATTGAGCGAATACATACTCGTATATATACAAGTTCATGGAAGTTTCGCTGCAACTTGGCTCAAGTTCATAAACCACGTCAAAAAAAAAAAAAGAAGCCAGGCCATTGCTAACGCAGCTATATCATTTACCTGCCGCACAAGTACACAATGGCAGAGCAGAACGCCATTTGCCATTTGCCATTTTCCATTTTGCATTTTCCGTTTGGCCATTTTCATGTCAATCCCTTGAACAATCCTACTCCACACAGCGGTCAAATGCGAATGCATAAAGGATTTTTTTTTGTTTGTTATTTACCGTAGCTGCGTGCGGCGCATCGCTCTGGGGCAATTGAGAGGCCTGTTTTCTCTCTATCCTTTTTATACTCTGTACCCAAAGGGAAAAAGAGTATATTGGGTTTGTTATACCCTGAGCCCATTGAAAATGAGAATTCAGCGCATAATGGTTTTGTGAAAATTAATGTAATAGGCAGAAGCAGACGTCACAGATGCCACAAAGTATAAATATTCTTGATCAGCGCAAACAAAATAAGTTGATTAGTCCCGGTCCGTATGTACGTGGAGATTTCGGAAACTACAAAAGTATTCACATGAATACTCGTATGTTAGTTACACTCTAAGAGTTTTATATGTTTTTTTGTCGATAACTCATCCCCTTTCCAAATTATCGATAAGAATAATTAAAAATATACTAGGGACTTGCAATTCGACAAATAGATACATTTGGAAAGTTTTATAAAGATCGTGCATTTAGAAATGGAGTTATAAGCGTCCAAAGATCAGCCCAACCCACCCCTTAGCCACGGCAGCAACTATACGTTCGTAAAGAAGAAGAGTATTAGTTTTTTTTTACAGGGTTCAGAGTATCTCGTAGTCGTGCCGTCCCGACTAAAGCCTTCTTACATGTTTTTTTCTTTTGTTTTTTATTTGGAATATTCCACCTACACTTCGACTAGTACTATATGTGCATATGTGTGAGTGTGTGCTGGAGTATTTGTTTTGTTTGGCTGTTGGCTCTCTATGCTCGCAACTGAAGAGCGAACCAACTTCAACTTTGTTGGTTTCCAATGTAATCCTGTTATTGTGCCAAGTGCTGCAATCAGCCACGTTAACAACAACAACAACAACAGAGGCAACCCATTTGGCGGCTGTGCATTTTTGTAGAGCTCAACGTCATCGTGATGATGATTCGCGTGCTCCGGCTCGTCCTCAGGCTCGTCCTGTGCGCTTGGCCATAAGCGCATCACAACGGTAAATGGCACACGGAACAGTGCAGCAACAGCAGCGGCAGCAAGAGCCTAGTCAATATGCAGTTAAAACTCAGTTTGCCGCACAGGCAGGCCAATTAGAGCTAGAGTGTGATAGAGAGGGGGGTGGGAGGTAGAGGGGGACATTAAGAAAGAGAGAAATGTGGTGAATGAGGCCCAGTTAATGTTGGGCCCCAGCTACTTTTGCTGCCAAACACTCACACTAAACCCTAACGCTCCAGTTAGCCAGATTTTGCGGCCGCGGGTCTCGAATTTTTCGCGCTAATCGAGTTGTTACATTTACGGGCCAGCAGTAAAGCTGTTGCTGCCGCTGCCGCTGCCGCCGTTGCCAAATGTCAAGAGTTCAAACGCCTTGAACTTGATGCGAAACGTGGCCAAGATGCAAACGTGAGCCAAAATGGAAACGATGCAAACGTTGCAAACGACTAAACGACTAAACTGCACTTTATGCTTGTGGCTGCGTTGCCCTACGATTAAGGGTATGTGAGGCCTTTTAAAGAAAAGGAAATGAAAGCAACAATATATTTGCATTTATATTAATAAAATATTATTTGTATCTAATTAGTTTATATAGGAAAATTATATTTGTCGACAAAAATAACTTTTGTAGATACGAAATTTAGTTAAAGTCTCATGAGTTTATATAATAGAAGTTTATGTATTAATAATATGTATTATAATTTACTGCATTCAATTAGTTACTCTAAGAAAAATATATTTATCGATAAGAGTAACATTTATAGACAAATTCGACCGATCTATACAAATGTATCATTGAAAACAAACATTAATAAAATATAGTTATTGATAACTTATTTTTACCTATCGAAAATGATCGTTAATAGATTTGCATTGATCGATAAGAGCAATGTTTATTGCAAGCAAAGTATACCGAAACCTTATAAAATACACAAAATATCGTAAAAGATTAATTAAATATGTTATTGATAATCTATCGACATAATTGATGCTGGAAATGATTTTCGATAAGACCATAATATATTTTTTTTGAGAAAATTGTATTTATTTATAATAATAATAATAGTTTATCGATAACTAAATCTTATTGTTAAATGAAATATGTAATCGATAACCTATTGACATTTATTTATGTTGGGAGTAGCTTTCGATGAGACCTCAATATTTTGAACGAAACTGGCATTTATCAATCTGCGGTAGGTTTATCGATAACAAATCTGAGTAATACTAATAATAAGTAGCTTGCTTATGTACGTATTCTATATTACTCGTTAAGTGAAAGTGACTATTGAAAAGACTTGTCCTTTTCTTATTGCGAAAAAAAGTGAATTTATCGATAAAAACAACGTATATCACTAGGAAGTTTCACTTTAGTCCTAGGACACCTTATTTTGAAAATATGTTAATTAATCACAATAATTAATTCATTAAATATGCTGTAGATAACTTTGGCATATGTAATAATCGATTAATATTTGTTGTTATCGATAATAATTGCATGATTTGCGTCATTTATTCAGATAGTAAAGTGCATACGCTATTCGCCGCAATCTGCTGAAATTTCCGGTCTACGACAGGCTCTCAGCCCTGGCATCTCGACTGCTTTTGCGTGGTAATCGCGATCGCAGCGTGCGCCTGCGCAGACGCTGGCAGCGACGCGACGCGTCAGCAACGGCGGCAGCTTGCAACGCTTCTGCCCGCAGGCGACGCGACGTCAGCAGCGGCTGTGCACAGCTTGAAATCGCTTGGGCAAAGTAAGAAATCATAGAGCGCAACTATTTCAGCTTATAAATGCTGAAAGGTGTTAACTGAGCGCCCATTTCGCGCAGTGTAGGCAGCCAGTGTGAGCCGCTGATTATGATGCATGGCCGGAGACAGGCTCAAAGTTGGAGCGAGCAATGCATTGCATTGGCGACTGGAGGCTGGCTGCGTGTGGAGCACATGTGGTGCGGCGGCGACAAGTGAAAGAGATGCCGCTGCCATGATGAACTCAAGATTCACAGATGCCAGGCCGACCTGCCTGCCCCGGCCCAGACATAATGAAAGCCCATTACGTGTCGTCGCGTGAAGAGGCCGCAAGGTCTCTCCGCCTGTTCGCCTGTCTGCAAGCCTCTCACTGGCTCTGCCTCGCCCGCTCTTGCGTGCAGTTCATGGACTTTGTCTAATTACATAATGCAATGCAAATTGCAGCTGCCACGCCCCAGCGTTGGCCAGCTTAACCCCTTAACGGCCTACGAACCCACGAAAGCCACGAAAAATAAAGCCTGCCGAAAATCAAGTCATACAAAAAATAGCACTAGAAAACAATGCAAAGTTGCGAAACCCAAAATGAAAATGGTAAAAATGCTAACTCGAGGCCCCACTCAAACCCCACTGAAACCTTGAACCATTCTAAAATGCCAATTATAACTAGCTCAAATACAAAAGTTGACTTTTGACTCCCGCCTCCCGACTCGGCCTCCCTTGCCAGCAACTGTTTAGCTTTGCGTGTATTTATTTGCAGCCAGCGGTTTTTTGAGTGATATTTCCCATTATTCCACTGTCAAAAATATGACGAACGTGAATAATGAGGGGTTGCTCAACTTGTGCATACCCTATTCAGCACTTTACAGGACAATATATAGAAATGAATTGCAATAGAGTCAATAATGACAGGCATCAAATGATAAACTCTTTGATTTGATTAGCTACATGTCAAATGTAATATTATTATGTATTCAATATTACTTATTTGAGATGCCAAAAGATGCAGATATACAAAGATATCAAATAAGAAATATATTCACATTCACATTCTTTACTTTAAAACGCTGCAGTGAGTGCAAAAGATATGAGTATGCATATTAGCGCACTCTCAGCAGAGTCTTCTTGTAGATTAAAAGAATTAAAACAAAGAAATCACTTCGACTTTATTTTCAGAAAAAGTCTGATGTAAAAAGTCGCTAGTACAAAGTTCTCTCCAATAATCTTCTATTAGACTAAATGGCAAAAATAATTATTATACTATTATGTCATATATATTAAATATATGGGTAGTAATATATAGGTCTATTCCAAGCTAAGTCATATTAAATATATTAATTTCTAATTTATCTCCGTTAAAAAATATTTAGTATTCATATTTTTCAATGCGTTAATTTCACATCGGTGAAGCAAGCTGCACTAGAAATTGATAAATTTTTGCTTCTGCTTCGTTTGGCTTATCCATTTCTATTGCTATGGTTAGCTGTGCTTGTTACCCTGTATTCAGCAGAGCTCTGCAGTAGTTGTTCTGGTAATTGGCAATTGTTTTGCGGCTGTTCCTTTTGTCTTTGGCTAATTGAAGTTGCAATTATTGATTGAATTGAAATTGAAATTGAAATTGAAATTGATTGGCAATTGGCTGTTGCTGAGGCAGAGGCAGAGGCTGGAGCTGCTGGCATTCAAATTGATTGCACCTGCAGCTACACAGGTGAAGCCAACGTAGCTCGATGTAATTCAAAACAGCTCGTAAAACTTCTTTCACAGATATTGTGTGTCATGACAAATTTTGCGGATGTTCGAGTGAAAAGTTGTGCTCAACTCTCCCAACGACTCGGCGCTGCATAAGTAACTGATAGCGCAGGAGCACAGGAGCAGGCTGGTTAGCTCTAAGGATGCTCTGAGCCACATAGAAATATGTGAGCTAGACAACTACTTGGTTGTCTGGGCGAAAAGTTTTTCTTGCCAGTTTGGGTGAAGCCAAAGTCGAAATTCTTATGTTAATTGTTGGCATAGGTGGAAGTAATAAAACGTTCTTGCAACATTATCAAGTTCAACAAGTTTCGCAGCGTGGCCTTAAAAAAATCCATAATAGCTTGAGAGGTTAAGGAGGAGTTACGAGTGCTTAAATTGTAGTTGCTTTAAAGAATGTGAAATAAAGTTGGCTTTATTTATAATTGAATATTGCTATCGAAAAGAGAACATTTTCTGTCTGCATGGCTGTATGTTATATTTTAACTATTTTATACTGCTGCTCCCTCACTACGACATGCTATGCTATTAACAGTGTTATGCTCTGTTAATAACATAACTCCCACGCCAGTTCTCCTACTGGTTCGCAATTGGCGATTAGGATATTCTTCCTACATTACTACTCTACACTTAACTACGAGGAAAAAGACACAGCGTTTACACTAAATAAAGTCGAGGAAATACAACCACGATTTTGTACTTATTATCGGGCCAACACTGCAACAGACGCCTTAGCATGATGAGTTGCCGTCAAAGTTCAGCAGCTTTCAGCAGTCATTTCTTTACTCAACAATGAATATTTTAATACAAATATATTTCTGATAACTGTATGCATACAATTGTCGACCAGTATCATTCAAGTCACAAATTAGCATATGTAAATTTGAATTTGATAATCAAAATATGTCGTCAAATTGAAACGAAAACAAAAAATTCAATTTGACATATTCACAATTGATCATTATTTGAGCCAGCTTTATTTTATATTACTCAATACGCGCACTGAATATATATTATATGATTAATACTACAATGGTACAATATTCTGATTTAGAGCTGGCGAATGAATTGCAATTCTCAGAAAATGTATAAAAAAGAGTTTGAAATAATAATTGACATTAATGTTGATCACGTTTCGTGAGGCCTTTTGTCTACCTACCTGTGGCTAAACAATATTTCAACTATATTAAATGCTCTTAATGAGCACTCGAAATACAAAATTCTACTTCAATCATAAATGTTCAGCTCTGGCAGCTGCACAACTATTGCGAGTTGGCTTTACGCAATGCCACACAGCAGCTCCAGCTCTACATATAGTATAATCCATGTCGTCGTTGTCGTTGTTGTTGTGGTTGTTGTTGTTGTTATTGTTATTGTCAATGGTTATTAAAATGTTTTACAAATGTTTCTGTCCGCAGCGCATTCGAAGGCACTAGAAACTGTGCTCTGGCAATCAAATTGCCATGCCAGGCTACATATGCCACAGATGCTATGTGGATATGCTATGGCAGCATGGCATGCGGCTCTCGATTTACCGATTTGCCGATTTGGTAAGCACAAATCGCGCATACGCCGCATTTGACCCACAAAATGCACAAAACGCACAAAATCCAATTGGCAAATAAAATTATCAAGTTGATTGGCCGGATTTACCAGTCGCAAATTTTAATTGCATTTGCTATATTATCGTTTATATTGATGTTTTTTCTGTGTTTTTTCTGTTTTAATTTGCGTTGGTTTTCGATTAGCTGCATTTTCATTGCGTGCAGCCGTCAACTTGACGATTATTTAGAATTCAGTAGCCATCGCTGAGAGCAGTGCAAATAGCATTTATTGACATATGATTAAACTAACTCAACTATTCCATGAAGTGCGTAGTTGAAGAAGTAATTAAAAATATAAATACATAATCTCTTGGCAAATTTCTTGAATAACGAGTCAACTTCAACTGCATCTCATACCTGAAATCCAAAGGCTTATTGCTGTTGGCAGACTTAAAGAGAATGCATATTGGAATGATATTTTAAGCCAATAAAGAAGTTCAAGAAAAATTTGCAAAATAATTGTAGAACTTCTCTTGAAGGCACCTATTTGAAAATATAAATAAATGTTAAAAAATAATTAAAATAAAATTTAAAAAATATTTTCTCAGCTCAACTACAGACTTTGTAATGTTATGTGCAATATATAGAATATATATTTATATCTACATTTCTCTAAGAAATCCTTTTTTTAGTTCAGTTGAATACGAATTAATAATTCTTTCAGCTGCATTGTCTTTCATAGTAATCTAATGTCAGCACGCTATTATCATTTGTTAGCTCATATATCACGGCAGTCAAATCTCACTGCAGGCTAAAAACAAAAGTGAAAGGATTTCTTCCATAGCGCCCCCTTTCAGTTTATTGGCAGTTGCTATCGCCTCGTTTCGAGTGACGACTGTCTCGGCGGCGCTCGGCTTGCATGTCAAATTAATTGATTGCTCAGACATTTGGGCCCAATGAGCCACAGCCAAAATGCTTGACGGCAGGTGTCGCCAGGTGTCGACGCTTTGGAGTTGATCTGATCCCTGGCAGCATTTAACTGCTTGATTGAAAACGAAAACTCAGCTGCAATCGCGGCTGCATGAAGTGAAAGTGAGCTGCACTTTGCCTGATTTATGGCCATCCATTTGCGTTGCTTAATCGAAATCGCTAGCTAATCGCGGCATTAGCATATGCCAATCACGCAAAGCACGCTTTGCCAACAAATTATCGAATCAGACTCGAAATCTTAAACTACTTTGAGTAAACTGCAAAATATTTATTTTAATTGTAAATAAATACAACTCAGATTGAGAGTAAAGTGGAGTCCTGTTTTATAAAGTAAATGTAGTTTATTTAACGTCTTTAAATAAATAAAAAAATACCCGATCTTATAAAGTAAATACATTTTATTTGATATAAATTTTAAAATTACAATTTTTAAATAATTAAATTGAATATTAACATTTTCAGAAATTAACATTTTCTATCTGTAATTTGTTCTTTCTATATATAAACTGTTCTTAGAACTATTTATTTAAATTATTGCAATTAATATTAAAATTTTTTTTAAATTTTAAGAGACAGCTCAAAGTCTTACGATTAAAAATATTATAAATAGATTTAAAACTGAAATAATTTTAATTCCGGGTATTATTAGTGTAATTTTAGTAAACTTTTAATGTATTTATATTCATATATATTTTTATTTAAAAATTATAAATTATTTGTATTAAAGTTATAATTTATTTGCATTATTTATTTTTGTATTTATATTTTCATGTATAATTTATTAGTATACCAATATAATTCTTTTTATAATATATATTATTTTTATTATTATAATTAATTTAAGATCAGTGTGAAAAGGAAAGACGTAGTACAGCTAGGAAAGGAAAGACAACGAGATCATGGGAATCATTGAATTGAAAAGAAGAGAGTCTCAAGTAGATATTCAATGAATCACATATTACTGACATATACTACTTGCAGCATAATGAAACATCCAACAAGAAAAGGATGGAAATGTGAGAGTTATTAGGCAACTTTGATCTTAATCGTAAAAAGAATTTGCAGACTAAGAGAGAAAATGCTTTTAATTTTAATTTGCCTTATCAGAGATATTTAATAATGAAAACTATTTATTCATTGCATTCAAGCTCTGGCCAAGTTATTCTAATGAAAAATAGATTTTTATGAGAAATTTGCTCGGCCATAACTCAAAATGGGGAGGGATATATGAATGCTTGCATGTTATATATGTCTCAAGAGCTGTTGGAGTCGCTTAGCTGCTGACGCGGCGCAATTCATTTAAAAACTCATATGGCACATAAATTTTGGCCAGCTTCGGCTTTGGCTCTTGGCCGCATATGCTGGGCGTGGCAGCTGGAGCGCCTTGTGCAGACATTTATTATGTGACAAAGCGAAACGAGTCGACTAAAGTGTTGCCAGGCTGGCATAGAGGCTGGCAGTGTGGCAGTGTGGCAGTCTGGCAAACTGGCAAACTGTCGGCGACAATTGCAAACGAAATATAAATTTAATATTTTATAGACACACTGAGAACTTTGGGGCTGGCTCACGGCGCTATAAATGAATGTCAGCGAGCTCTTTTTATTTTCGTAGATTCTTTTCTTTTTTCAGTTACTTTTTCTTTTGTTAATTTATGATGGAAATTAATATGCGAGGTTTGACTTTTGGGCTTGGGCCTGACGAAAATGATTAGTGAATTTATGTGAAAATTATGCAAACGCGAGCCAGACAAATTAAGTGGGGACTACGCGATATGAAATACCTTCAAAACTTTGTCAACAACAAGTTTCGTTTTGACACTTGCCCGAAAGGTGATAGAACTAAACTCACGTCCGCCGTAATTGCCCACGGAATTATAATGCCGCATGTAACCTCATTATTGATTTTCTTCGTGTTTATGGATTGTTGGAAATCTCTAAAATTCAACAAAGGCAAACTTTCATAATTGTTGTAATATGCTAAATTGTGAATATAAAAAAATAAATAAATATATATATATACATATATATTCTTGTGTTCCCAAGCAGTAGAGATTATATTGATTGCAGACGTCCGTGAGTTTTTTAGTTAAGTGAAAATTCTGTTCTTTTATATTTCAGATGATTTCACAGCTAAATTTCTGCTTTCGCATATCAAAATGAAAAAAATTCATATTTGTATATATTCAAATTATTTTTATTTATTTTTTTTTTTTAATTTTTATTTAATTTTCTATGCTCAAAGTATGCAATTACTCAAACTTATTTAAAAATTAAATAACTTGAGCTTATTAAGTATAAATAACATTTTAGTGGTAAATACAACAACATTAAAAAATGATTTACACTCATCTTAATAAAATAATTTATTTTCTACATATTGCAGCAAAAGTCAAAACAATTATTTGATAGGCTAGTAAGTGTTAGATTAGATTAAGTAAGTGTAAGGGTTAGATTAAATACTTTTGCTTCGACCATTTTCCAAATAATTTTATTTATATATTTTATTTAAATATTTCACAATGAAAAATGCGAAAAAATTTGTGACATTTAAATTCCAGTTTCTCACCCTTAATTATATTCCTGTTTCGTAGCTAATTATCGTTGGCCAAAGATGCTCTTGGTAAATAAGAAACACATTTCGATTGAATTTTATTATGCTCTGTCAAAATATAATAAATATTTAATTGAAGCTATAAAATATAATTGTGATGCTCGCGGCATAGCTTGAAATATAGACTTAATGTCAAATCTTGCAGAATAAGTCTTATGAGTTTGTGTTGTGTGGCATATGTCATTATGCCAAACAAGTATTAAATTTAATGTGTAATATAAATGAACAAAATGGAAATCATAATAACAGTCATTTATAAACAAAAAGACTTTATTTACCGTAGAAAATGCTTGTAGTTATTCATTGAGTTTTCAAAGTCTTGAGGATTAAGTCAGTAAATTAAAGCAAATCTATTTTATTACAAAAGCGAAAATTTGACTATATTCGATATATAATTATATTGCACATGTATATTGTATATATGTTGTATATTACAGCAAACATGTGTCTTAGATTCTACTCAAAAGTCATTTAGGTTAGCTATGCAAGAGTCAGTGCAAGGTGAATCACTACAAGCATATAATATATTGGAAATAAAGAGATAAATTTGACGTAGTCAAATAAAAAAGAGTATTGGAAATATATTTTTATGAAATTTGCAGAAATAATTTCATTTTACCATAATATTTTGCTAATATGATATAATGTTAATATTATTATACTTTTGATCATATAATACTCCAATTATATTTGATTATGAAAAGCTAATTGGCATAAATTTTATAAAATAAACGCAAAGCCTTCATTTAATTTTATTACATATTTAAAAAATAAAAAAAAAATAAATAAATAAAAAATTCTCTTTACCAAAGTTCTATTGTTTTTCAATATTATTATTATGATTTCATATACATTATTAAAATCAAAAGTCTAGAATATTCTTTAATTACACATAATGCTTTATATTTGGTATACGATGTATATTCAATATATTGCATACCATGTTTATATATAAATCTGTGATCTTGTGATCTGTGCGCAGCAGTGCGAAATTAGCATAAAATAGCAATAAAACTACTGCGAAAGGCTCGCAATCAACTTGTTTGTGTTCGTTGTTGTTGTTGATGATGTTCGTTGATTTTGTTGTCCTTATGACAACTTTGTCCGAGTGGCGCAAAAAGTGTGTGGACAGCCTCGGCGATAAATCAATGTGGCATTAAAAACAGTTGACGTACTTCTTGTTGATCATTGCTGGAACGATCTGACAATAAATTATTGCCTTCGCCTGACAGTAGCGCAGCCCTCTAGTCAGTCAGAGCCAAAGCAGCGGCTGGCCGAGATCAGAGTTAACAGAGAACAGAGTGAATAGTGTTAGCCTTTGCAGTGTCTAGGCTTATCAGCCGTGACTGCGACGTGCCATAAAATTGCCAACTAAAAATTGATAATGATGCCTAAACATGCCCGCCTCCTGCTGCCCTATCGAGCGAGCGACAAGCGGGTTTATCATTTGTGTTAATCTGGCAGCATTATGTCAAAGCAAGGCACAGGCCACAGACCACAGACCACAAGCTCGAGTTGCCGTTGGAGTTGAAGTTGAAGTGGGAAACTTGAGAGTATGTGAGTGAGAGATAGAGATAGGGAGAGTGACCGTCGCCTAAATGATCGATTGCGCGCAAACGCATTGACATATCGACATGCATCTTGCATTATTAAGCGAATGTCAGGAATTCGAAATGAAGACCGAGACGGAACCATCCACGGAAATGTTGTTCTTGTCGCAATCATTCTTCATCGCCTTGCGTCTTTCGTCTGCTATTGCCTTTGGCTTCTGGCACTGCTGCTGCTGCTGCTTCTGGCTCGTGCAGCAGCCTGTCGCCGTTTAGCTGCGATTGTTATCGTAATGATGCGTCCAAATGGCATTCACATTCATATGGGCATTCACTTGCAACACATTCACACGCCCCAAGACATGCCTGCTACGGCTACGGCTACGGCTACGGCTGCTGCTGCTGCTGTTGCTTTGGTAGGATATGTGGCAAAATTAATAATTTCGCATCAACACCCAATTGGCCGATGCGAGTCGTCGCAAATGACAACCAACTGATAATAAATTATATTTTATTTCTTTTAAATGTTAATGCCAGCGATCATAATGATAATGGGTTTCCTTTTTATTCCTTCGCTTCCACACAAACAAACAAACACAGACAAACATTACACAGACATAATGGCGCAGCCAGAATGATTCCTGAGCAAGACAAGGACTTGAACATTGCCTTCATCAGGAAAAGCTTAAATAGATTTCATTAAAATGACAATTGAGTGGGAAAACATTCTGTATAGGAATGCACTATTAGCCTCTAATAAAGGTTTATTTATGGTTAACAAAAAATTCCATTCACTTTTGTTTTTTTTTTTTTTTATCTATTCTTAAGACACAAATTATGCATTTGTTCCACTTACTTATTTCGTTTAAAAATATAATGTTAATTTTTGTATTCATTAACTCTTTTGGACCTAACTAAATTGAATATTATTCTTTAGTTATTTAAGTTTCAGCAAAAATTTGTTTATTTTAACTATCTTGATCGGTTTGGTTTTTATAATAGTAATCATATTAATATATATATTTATTAGACGATAGAGATATTCAACTTTATATTTTGAACTGGTTATTAAATCTCTTATAAAATAACTCATGCCTACTCATACATTCTATTATTCGGATACCAAAATTGAAAAATTTGTGGTAAACACTCAATTAGAAAAAAAATTAACTAAAATAAAATCAAATAAAAAATATATAAGAAAATTAAAAAAAAAAATTAATAATTCCAATTGATTTTTTCATAAAATGTCATAGACCCCTTTAATGCAGACTAGTACCATATTTTGTTTATTAATAAATAATAATTTAAAGTCAGATTTCATTAACAGGAGCTACTCCTCTATCACATCGTCATGCTATGCTTTTAACAGTATTATGCTCTGTTAATAACATAACTCCCACTCCAGTTCTCCTACAGATTCGCAATCGGCGATTAGCATATTCTTCCAGCATTCTTTTTCTGTTCCTGCGACTTCTTTACTTATTGCGGAAGCCTCCCCTACAAACAATTTATTTATTTATAATATCACTGAAGATTAATAATCATATCTCCTCGATGGGAATTTTTTCTTTAGCGATCATTAGATTTGTGTATAATTCTTTATTTTTGACGTACGTCGTACCTCGCACATCTGATCATTCTATCTATCTATGTTCTATCTATCCCTTAACTCATTATACAACGTCAGTTCTTAAAGCTGATAAATAAAACAGAGTTTTGATAAAACTATGTTTAAATTGTGCAGGATTCAAACAATCCATATTTTCATCAAAAGTCTGTTGTACGTTCTAAATTGAATGCAATTACTCTTAATATATATATATGCAAATATATCTCAATATCTCAACTTTAATATACAGCTACAAATAATTTGATTTGATTTTGATTTGAATCGCAGCAAAAGTTTGCATTGCTAATATCGAACGGGTAAGCACTTATTTTCAAATATTCAGCTGATTTTCGTTGGGCAAATATAATTCATAATTGAATTATGAATGAATATGAAATGGGAAAATACGAAATTGCACGCACAGGTTGTGTAACTAGTCAGATAATCCCACACAGCATTTGCCCTGTCCATCAAATGCAAAATAATAACGTTCAATATTTGATTCAGTAATTAATATATTTACACACATACATATATATATATATATATTTATATATATATATATATATATATATATATATATATATATATAGGTACACGATTTGTATGTAACTCTATGCATAAATTGTAATTATTATGTGCGTGATTTTTGGTCAAATTTCTGTTCTGTTGGCCACATTTGAGCCGTGTGTCAGAGGCGTGGCCTCTGGTCTGGCATTATTTATATCGATTTGACAATGCAAGCAATCAATCAAACTCTTAATTAACTAACCGACTGTTTATTTATATATATATAAATATGCGTGTATATATATTGCATTTTTAATTAGTTTGTCTGGCCAATGTTTGTAAAATTTTTATTTATTAAAAAAAAAAAAAATAATAATTAAGAATAAATGAGAAAGGGAAACTTTGCACAGTTTAAATTGAAAAATATTTAAAAAGCTGAAATATGGATTCATGGGAATTTATATAGGCATAGAGCTTATAATGGTACTTCTAGCTTAATATTTATTATAATATAACTCGAGCAGTTTTTTAATAGTAAATTATTTTAGTTTTTCTATTTAAATTCACCACAAAAACTTAGATGCATTCAATGCGGAGCTAAGAGTTTTTAAATTTTTAAAACATTTATTGCATGCAAAATTTCTGTTTATGTTTAACAAATAAATAGTGGAAATCCCGAAGACGTATTCTAGTTAAAGTTTCACTTTGCAAAATTTCACTTTGCATTTCTTGCAACGATTTTGCATGCAATTTATGTGCAACATTTTTTAAGATTTGACGAATCGCCTAATGAACAAGATAATGAAACGAATTGTGTTCGTTAGCGTAGGATCCCATGTAATTCTTAAACGAGAGAATACAATTTTTAAAATAACGTTTAAAATAATAATAATTCAACTTGATATCTATGAATAATAAAGAACAGAATTTTGCTTACATTTTGGTCCTCTCGTTTAGCAATTATAGCTTCAAATTAAATTACTCACAAATATTTTCGGCATCTATATCTATATTTAAAGAGAATAAATCGTCACTGAGCCCTAACTGTCACTCAAGTTTGAATTTGAAAACTTATAAGCAAAGCTCTTTAACGAAATCTTCCAGAGGACACAGGACGCAAGCTTAAATATTGAGAACGATGACGATTGTTTGAATTTGATCCTCTTCAATGCTATTCTCTGCCAAGACAGGTTATTACCTATGCCTCTTAGAGATATTTGGCTATGACATCTGCAATCGAAATCATCAGCAGCATTTGTCTTGTCAATCAATTGGGCAACTGAAAGCAGCCTATTGGCCTGGGCTTCTCTTGCAGCAATTTGTGTATTTAAGCGTAGGGCAAAGAGTCAACCTTATTATCTTAAAACTAGGTATCATGAATACACATGCGCCCACTCAAACACAAATAGCTGAGCAGAGACATATGCCCAAAACAGAATCACACACATTGCTCGACTCTTCAATTTGTTTGCTTGTCAAATAGTTCAAAAACTATGTCAATTGTCAATAGCAAAAACGCAACTCACAATCTGAGCTCTTTGCTTGGCCAAATGCCAGCATTTGCATTCCTGCTAGAGTCGAGCTTGGCAATGTGGATAACTGCTGAAAAATTAAGTAGCTCCTTCGATTTATGGCTTGACCGCTGAGAGAGTAGCTGTGCTGTGAACAAATCTTAGAACAGACAGTTTCCAACATTTTTTTACATGTTGTCCTTCAGCCATACCCTATATATGGAGGATATGCATGGGCATATTAGCTTTCATTTATTTTATTTATGTATTTTGCTAAAGCAGAATCATTTCAATTGTCGCTTGCAGAGCATTTCTAAGTCGTTATTCCGTCGTTTATTTCTTCTTCTCTATTCGCCTTTTGTCTTTGGCGCTTTGTCAGTTGGCGCAGCGTGGCTAACTGTCAGTGCAGCAAGGCTTGCAACTTGGCTGCCAAAGAGCAGGGCAAACAAAAGTTGCTTTGCTTAGAATTTATCTACTGTCAAGCCGAGTCCTGCCTGCCTGACTGCTGCTGCTGTGAGCACGACTCCTGCCTGCTTCTGCTGCTGACCATTAAAAAAGTTATGACAGTGTCCTTGCTGACTGCGTTGCAATATTCTTTCTCTGTCTTTGTTTGGCAACACAAGACACACTTGGCTAAAAGTTCTTGTTGCTGTAAGTTTAACGCCCCCACTGAAGTCAATCGTCCAGCTGTCTGTCTGTGTGTCTGTCGGGCATTTATTGTTGCAAGTTTTATGCATACACACTTGAGATTTATGTTCAGCCCGCTTGGCTATGCAACCACCATCTCCTCGTCTGCAGCTGTTCGATAATAAACGCTTTTATATGAAAAACGCCCTCGAACGCGCTCATTAGCCATGGCCATGGCCATCGCTACTTGCTAAAGAAGCAGCAGCAGCAGCAGCAGCAGCAGCAGCAGCAGTAGCAGTTTGGAACCAGTTATGGCGAATGATGTGACATGATTGCAGACAGATTGCAATATACGACTGTGCAACAAACAGCTACTGCAACTGCTGCTGCATGTGGAACATAAAACACAGGCCATACAAGTTGTCAGCTAGTTGGCAGCTGCACGGAAACATTTGCTTCCTTAAACAGCCAAGACTCTCTCAAGACCCAGTCCAGGTCCGCGCTCAAGTCCAATGCCAATGGCTTAAAATATGGTCAATGGAATTTTTATAGATTTTCCTTATGCACACACAAAGCAGAGGCAAAATAAAAAGAAACAAAAAAGAAAAACCAAAAGGAAAAAGAAGGAAAAACAGTGAGCAACAAAATTAAATGCATTTCATAATTTCCAAGTCAAGCTTCGACTCGTCGCTCTCTCTCTCTCTCTCTTCGTCTCTTTTTGCTACTATTTCTGGCTGTTTTCCAGCTAGGGGCAAGCCGTTTTTATGGCTGCGGCAAGTGCAACATTGTCTGTCTGTTAACTTATTGACACCCATATTTGGATTGAATCATTAAAGCCAGTTCGATCCCGATGCCCGATATCCACTGGCCGATACCCGAACCCCGTCAGGCCGTTTAGCCTTTGTTTATTTGGCTATTGTTTTAAGCGAGCTAAGCTAGACAAATTTTATTGGTTTACGCACGCGCACTGACGTTGACAATGTGACCTTGTCAGTCTAAGTGACAAGCTGCGGAGGCTGTTATCATAACTATTCCGTTAATCGATGAGGATGAACTCAAAGTACTTATTGCGATCGAAAATATTCCCATAATCAATGAGGCTTTATTATATACTATTATAAAGATTCTTGAAGTACTTACTGTTATCGAAACTATTCCGATAATCGATTATATTTTATATACATATAAATTTAGTTATATGCCCTTTCACTTAGTACTTGTTGATAATTATTTAATAATAATGATAATAATAATATAATTTACTAATAATTGCACTCAGTATTTTATCTCGCATTAAAATACATTGATAAATTATTTTTAATTTACATATTGATTAATCGATTCTATTCGTAGTATTTGAATATATCTGATCAGGTGTCGACATGCATGCATATTTCTGTATAATATCTAACTCTAATGAACCGCCTAATTTGCTTGTCAATTGCTCACACACACACACACACGCGCGCGAATGGCCCACCTGTGTGAATGGCACTCGCACCTATGCATGCATCTAATAACTACATTAAGCAATCAATCAAACTGACAACACGAATCGCAATCATTATAATAACTCATCAAATCAAGTCAACTGCACACATGAGTAGCTGCCCACAGCAGCTGCTCGCACTCAAATGCCAGCAGCAACAACAAAAAAGAGTGCAGAAAAAAAGCCACTCAAAGCGCGAGCCGAGCGAGGCGAACGAGTGCAAATGCAAATGCGAAGGCGGCAGCCGAAATGCATTCGGCTCCACATGACGAAAGCCCTAGTCGCGTGTGCTGAAGCTTCCGTGAAAGCACCGTAAGCTTCCGCTGCAATGCTTGAGCCTCGGCCAGCTACAGCTCGTCGCGCACGCACGCTCACTCGTGAGTGTTTCGTCGTCGTCGCCGTAGCCGTCGGCGTAGATGTGGCAGCGGCCGCCCATTGGCCGCAGCAGCAGCATGTGTGGAAAAAAAAGCTTTTTTGAGTGTGAGTTAATTTTTGCGTAGTGCACGGCATGCACATATGTAAGCTCATTTCCGCACACTCGCTCTCCCACACATGCTCACTCCTGCTCTCTTGCACTCACTCACTCTCTCACTCACTCACTCTCTCACTCGCATGTTTTTGTGAGGTGAGGCGTCTGTCAAAAAGATACCGGATGCCGGAAATTGGGTTACAAAATGCATTTCTCGTGTGCGCCGACATTTCCGTTCTGCTAACAGTGCCACAACAGAGCACAACTGGACCAAGTCACATGCCCATGCTCACATGCATGCAGTCACACATATGCATAACGGTAAATGTGCACACATATGAGAGCTTCTGCCTGCTGACTAACAGACGGGTTCATGTCCAAGCTAAAGGCGCGCACAAATGCATTTTGAAAGTCAGGGAAATATGCTCGAGATATGCGAATTCTAATTATTATAATTTAAATGTATAATTTACATAATAGGGGTATGCTTGAAAGATAAATATTTGCTTAAGCACACGAAATAAAATGCTGGTCAATGAAAAATTTTGTAAAAAAAGAGTTAAATATATAACATATAATAATTTATTTGTAATTTAATATAAAATACTTAGATTTGAGCTGAGCTGGTCTGCTGTAAGCCAAGGCAGCAGCTAAGGTAAGAGGTCACCCAAAAGGAATCAAAAATAAGAATTGATAAAGCATAAACGAATATCTGGTAATGCAATAATAAACATGCATTTGATCAATTTTAAATTAAATTAATAAATAAGTAAATTATTTACTTTGAATTAAAATAAAATCTCTCCTTAATAGATAAAACTCATTCATATTCTATGATATACTTTTATATATCCCATTCCTATTCGACTAACGTTCAGTTGTATTAGAGGCTAAGTTTCCCCCGCATTTAATGGCAAACTATTTGCACTTCATAAATCTAAATAGCTAACAACTTAATTGCGTAGATCAAAGCGAGTGTTGGCAAACTTTTCGGATTCATAGCGCAAATCTACAAACAGCGGCTGCTGCTGCTGGACCAACCAATCATTCACATGCTGCTGTTTGCCCAGCCAGTCGAAAAAGGGGTTGCTGCCAAACGTGAATGCAACGTCCAGAGTACTCAAGTTTTTAGCTTCCCCTCACTCAGTCTCTCTCTCTCTATCTCTCTTTCTCTTTGGCTGTTGAAGTAGTTGCGTATAATTTAAATATAAATAGTCATTTAATTAGCAACGCTTCTCTGGGACCTGGAACCTTTGATCTCCAGCGAATGTGTAAATATTTGACATTAATTACAAGTTGAATTCAACTCCAACCTTCAGCTTTAGTTGGCCTTCATGCTGCTGCTCGCAAATAGCTGGCAAATTTATTTAATATTCACTTATAAAGCGGAAAGCTGCCTGTAATATCCTGCACGTGTTGTTGTTGTTGTTGTCCTTGTTGTTGCTGGCAAATTACTTAAGCGCTTATTTGTCAACTACAATATGGCAAGGGCTGCAGACACACACACGCACACACACACACACACACACACACATGCAGCTCGTATATTATGTACATAGGCAGCAGAAACTCATTAATAGCAAGTGCGCTCGCTACCCGGTTACAGTTACGGTTACGGGCAGACCTCTCTCCCTCTCACCCTCTCTCTCTCTCTCACACTCTCTTAACCCATCACAGCCAACACGGCATCAATTATTCAGCCGGCACGCGACGTATCCCGAAAAATGGCCGCGGGCAAAAATGGCGTCGGCGCATTTCCGTCGCACACTTGGGAAATTAAGTGTGTGTGCGTGTGTGTGTGGGAGTGCGTGGCATGTAAATAAGTAGCATAAAATAAATACCTTAAACTTTGCCACTGTCCACACACTCACACACACACACACACACACACCAACACATTCTATCATTGGTGGCTGCAAGTTAGAAAACTATTCTTGGTTCAGCTTGAAACACAAATGCTCTTTACAAATATTTTTGAAAAATTTGAATTTGTTTCACAATAAATTTAATTGAATTTTGATTAATTTTTGTATTATATAAATTTTAGATTATTTACTGAAATAAATTTAACGAGCTGCAATTTTTCTTTTAAAAATATTCTATAACAAGTTTCATATCTAAAGACAAAATGCAACTCTATAAATATAGATCAGTAAGTTCGCCATATAAAATATATATTTATCACTCATATAAACATTATTAATCATTTTACTCATATAAATCATATTACTTATATAAGCATTTGTACAGTGCACAAAGAAATAATAAAACTTATATAAACTTAATAAAGTTTCCTTTTAGGATTAATAATTAAACTAATATTTGAGATCTTTAACATTTTACACTTACTGTTTTATATATTACTATATTTGAAATAAAGCTGGAACACGTCTCTACCATAGGCAATGACTGATATTCATATTTGATTTAAATACTTCTATGTAGCACTTATTTTAAGTGTTGCCAACCAAAGGGACGGCAAATCGAACTGCAATGAGCAGTTCTATGACCAACATGACTATATAATGTCTAATGTAGTTTTTTTTTTTTTTTTATTACATTTTTATTTTATTGTTTTGTAAAAAAATAAGACTGAATTGGGCGGACGCGATAGTCGGTCGTTTTATTCTTCGGTGCTCGATGAGAAGGAAGAAACAAAAGTTGTAATACGCTCAACTCGCAAAGTTTAGTATCGATGAGACCTTATGAGGGAGCAACAAAGCGCAAATAAAATTAAGGTGCTTTACAAATCTATTTGGCAATAAAAAATTAATCAAAAAATAGTATAAGCTATAATATAAATAATTTAAATTTATTTGCGACATTAAAATCTTTTAAATTCCAACTAAAATGCATTCTTCTTTTATTAATCGAAGCAACAATTATATTAATTAATATTATATTATTAAATATACTAACAACACTTACTAACTTACTAGTAACTAGTGCGCTCAGTCAACATTCGTTTCTGAAGACCTCACGCAGCTGATATGCCTCAGTTTAGACTGAAAAAAGTTCTCTACAGTGTGCAGCTCTGCTTGGATGGCGTCAGCTGTGTTTGGCTTGGTCTGTGGCAAATGTTTTGGCCATGGTTAAGAGTCTCAATAGCATAATTCATTCATTTGCCAAACAGCGACAACAACTTGTTAAATAAAGTTTAATTAGAAATAATTATGTGAGGTCTTCAGCTGCAGTCTGAAGTCTATTTGCCACACTGCACCAGGGGCAGCTATCAGCCCCAGCTCGCCTTTCATGGCCAGCCTCAGCTCCACTTTAATGATGAGTAATGTGTCGGTAAATATTTGTTAATTAAATTAGTTTTGCGGCTGAGTTGTTTCTCCTAGCTGGCAGAGTGCTAAATGCATTGAATTCAATGGGCCGCAACATGCTTAAGAACAAATGCAATTATGTCCAGCTTCCACTCGATGCATGGCTATTTCCAAGTATTTATGATCTATTAAAGCTGTGCTTATGGCGAGCTGCCTGACTGCTCAAAACTAAAATTAATTTTACAACATATTGAAATTTAACTTCAAATTAATTGAAATTTAACTTAAGATAATTCATTTAACTTTTAATGTCTAATGGAAATATCAGCAGTTGATTGCATAAAACAATGAAGCTAAATTTGTAGCTAAATAAATTTCAGCTGTAAGCTGAATGCAACTAAAATGTTTGGATGTGAAATGAGCCGAGACTGACTTGAAAATGTATATAGAGACAAATAATAAATTTGTCTGATAGAGAGCTAATGAAACAATTCCAATTTGGAAGAATTCAAAATCTGAACTTCTTTAAAATATTATTCTCTGCGTGTCTCTCTTTTTTTTTTTATTTATGTAAAGATTTTAATATTCGGTAGACGAGTTTACTGCTACCTTTAATGGCAGTTTAATCTAGCTTTACATAAAAATTGATAACAAAAGATCAAAGATGATCTTTACTTAGAACATTATTTATATATATGTCGTATCAGTTTGATATCATGACGTTGAGTTAGTTATTATGTTGTGAATGCTTGTCGCGCTAATCGATTGATTTAGCATTTTAGAGACAATTAAATGATGTTTTGTCATTGGGAGAGAGATAACTATAGCTGTTGTTAAACGTGGTCCCAGGTGTCGCTGAGTGAGAGCGAGACGGCTGCTTATATCCTTCGCACAGGGTTGCTATGATATCGATGAACGAGAATATGCGACCAGAAATAGGCAGATTGACAGAAGCGCTGAAAGAAGGGACCTGATCAAAGACTGTCGAACAAGAAATAGCTTTTGCGAGAGAAACGAGTGAAATCGGAAATTCGTTATGAAGGTAGCTATAATGGAAGGCGACAACAACAATTTTATATATTAATATTATTATTCATATTTTTTTTCCTTTTCTTTATTTTCACTTTCCTTTGAAGTGCCAAGAGCCTTGCTGCCAACTTTTCTAGTAGGTTTATCATATGCTACATCGTTATACAAATATTATGCTGCTCATCAATATTTATATTTATTCTTAATCAGCTAACCTGATCTAATTGAATATTTTAAGGGATTTACAATATCTCACTTACCTATATCAGACTAATTTTAATATTCAGCTTTATCCTACGAATGAATCAAAGAGTTCGCCATATCTAATGCAACTAACTGCTACACAGCTATTGCTTCTGCTGCTGCTGCTGTCGCTGTCCATTTATTGACAACCGCAGCATCTGCTGTTCTTTGGCTGACCAAAAAATTTACATTGGCCATTCGCTGTTAAACATGCACTAAATTGGCCAAGAGCGAGCAAGCAAGCTAACTGGCTGGCTGGCTGGCTGGCTGGCTGCAATGGCAACTATGTTGGCCATGGGCTGCCTTTGGTCGTTGCCTGTCAATTAATTTACGCGCACTTGGCCAAAATGATGCTTATCGGACTATCAGCCGAGTGGCTTAAAGGCTTAGAGAGAGAGAGAGAGAGAGAGAGAGAGGGCGACAGGGCGAGAGATTATATGGTCCATCCATATCGCATTTTCATTATTAGGAGCGCATTTGCTGCTTGGCCTAACGGCGCTCCCTTGACGGGGCTGGCAACATTTGCAATTAATTAGCCGCCGTCGGCTGGCCGAAAGGCTTGGCAACCATTTTTGACAGCATCAGCCGAAAAAAGAAGAAGCAGGCAAAAACTACCAAAAGGCAAAAAGTCCACCAAAAAAACGTTACAAACAAAAACAAAAAAAAAAGTCTGTTAACATTTCGGTAGTGGCAGTTAGGTACCCATTACCATTAACTGAGTTGCCCAACGCCAAGTTTTTCTCTTTTTTGCAAACTCTTATCTGCACAGCACACAATGACAACAGCAATGAGGAAGAAAAGTGGCAAGAGTGGGGAGTATGCGACTTCTGAATACCCTGTATGTGGAATGGATGCTTGTGTGTTAAAATGCGTGCGAAGCATTTAATTGAAAACTTATGTGAAATTAATAGGGAAGATGTGGCTAGCGAAGAATATGCGACTCAATATATCCTGCATATGTACAAGTATGTGAAAAGATCTGTAGGGCATTTCAACATTTCTTCATTGTTGATTTTGAATTTGTAAAATATGTGAAATTACTACGAATTATTTTGCTAGCAAAGAGTATACTATTGAGGAATACCCTTCGTGTGTATTCTATTTTTAAACTATGATATATAACAATTATAAATTATCATATAATATGAGACTATCTGTACGTAGTTGGGTAATACTCTTTGATCACCAAATAAATTGTGTTTTATTTAATTGCAGATAAAGCTTTAGATTTTAGATTGCACACAAATTATTTTTGAAGCTTTAAGTATACGAAATATTTATTTATGTAGAAGTTCTATGTATGTGAACTACAAATACCCTGCAATAAATTGCTGATACTAAATGAATTATTAATAATTTGGAAAAATTTGTAGTTTTTGAGGAACTCTGATAGATATAATATTTGCTAATTTATAAAGGAAATATAATTTATTTTTCATTAATTTACTTATCTAAATATTTGTATATATATTTAATTTTATATACAATTCTAACTGGAGATATTCTATCTTTGGAAATAATTTCAAGTGCTCAAGCATTTAAAGAAAAGAGAGTACTTGAATCTAGATACCTTTTTGGTATGCTAAATAAAATAGGGTATTTACAATGTAGTCAAAATTCATTGTAGAAAAACTTCAAATATTGTATAAATATAGAATTTGTATTACAAAATTAAGTACATAACTAAGAAATATCCTATAAACGGAATGAATTTCAACTCGAAAATCTTGATAAATTATGCGCTCCCACACGACGAGAGTAGCGCTTAGGTATGCTGAGTTATATTCTCGCATAGACAAATACTTTTGGATTTGGATTTCTATATAATTCATACATATAACTCATTCGCGTCCGAAGATAAACTGAAGAAGAGGAAGAAGCTAGAATCTTATAGGCGAATTCATCCTACTACGCATCCTTAACTTATATGTAAGCCTGTTCATAGTAGCATACAAATAACAATTCAGTAGAAATATATATAAATCTCTACAAATAATAAATTTATTTATTATTTATTTATTTTATGGATAGGGCGACATTTTGTAATGTAAGAAATCTAATATTTGCAATACAAATATATTGCTTAGCCTAGATCTAGCATGAAGCTATCTAATTTACATTACTTATACACTTTACACTACTCAGACAATATCAATATATTTCTAAGTCAAGATCTAGAATCAAAGTTTCGAATTTAGATTTAACATATTTATAAATTCCCATACGAGAGTTTAGCTAAATAATGTGCTATTTCTCTAAGATCTCGTAGATCTCACACAAAATACCACACAACATGTATATAATTGAATTCCTAAAGTGCATTCCACTCTGCTTACAGGGTATGCAAGTAACATCAACAACAACAACAACAATAACAACAACAACAACAATAATAATAACGACAACAACGACGACGACAATTTATTGACAAGACAATGGCGCTCAACGTATGTAATTAATCTCGACATAATCTGAGTTGATAATTTTTCGCCGCTCGTTGTTTGTTTGTTGTTTGGTGGCTCTTGCTGTTGTTGTTGTTGTTGTTGTTGTTGTTTGTTGTTTACTTGTTGTTGTTGTCGCTGCTGTTGCTGGTTGTCGGTCTATTTTGGCTGAGTCGCTTGCTTTGGTCATGCGCTTTTCTAGCCGTGTCAGCTTTATGAACTGCATGCCTTCAAAGCCCCGGTCCGGTGCTAGGGACAGCGTATCCTTTTAAGGCGCATCCTCTTATGCCCATTGCTGGCCTTTTTCAATTAAGCAAAATGCCAGAGAGCTGCTCATAAAGTTGCGCTGCTTTGTTGCTACTCGTCTGCTGTTGTTGTTCTTTTTGTTTTTATTTATTTTTATAGAGCTCAAATGCGGTCTGGGCCTGGCCTACATTTTGTGAGCACTCGTCATTAATTTAACAGCAAAAATGTGCTCGTATTTTTATGTCCCTTTACAGTGGGTGAGTGTTTGCGTGTGTGTGTGTGAGGGAACGTTGCATCTCTGTCTAGCTGCTATTGTTGTTGTTGTTGTTGCTTTTGTTGTCTGGCAGTTTGCATATCAAAAATTCAACATGAATTGTTTTAATGCACGCGGATCTCGTTGCGTTTGCTTCTCCAACAGCTGCAACAATGAATTTGCATTAATGATGAGCCGCTGAAACAGCCAACCGGACAGACACACAGTGAAAGAGAGAGAGAGGCAGATAAAGAGAAAGAGAGAGAGAGAGAGAGAGAGAGGGAAGCAGAAGCACCCACAAAGTACACTTAACCACCCACTTTAACCTTGAGCACATTCTGAACTCTGCCAAGAGCGTAAAACAAATGGAACTATGCAAAAGTTTTTTCTCTATATACCCTACAGCAATAAAAGCTTATGACATTATGGAGGGTATCTGAGTAGCTTACTAAAGTACTCAAAAAGAGTATAAGGTTGCCTAGCCTGTATTTCTCTGCGCCTTTCTATGCAATTCTCAGTTCAATAAGCGATTGCCTAGCCTGTGTTTCGTTGCGCCTTTCTATGCAATTCTCAATTCAAGCTAATTTCATTTATGGAACAGCTAAGATCACAGAGTATCTCCCTGTCTATGCACACACACACACACAATTTGTTATTTATGAAAACTGAAAATGGCACAAAGTTGCTGCTCGCTTCGGCAATTTGCCATATTTCACTATATCTGCATATTTGAACTCTGCTGCGCTGCGTTGCGCTGCGCTGGGCGAAATTGAATTTACGATCCATAATATGAGAAACTTTGAAATGGAATTGTTGCGATTGGGCTGCAGCTGAAAATGGATTGGGTGTCTAAGTAAAGTCTGCCCACACCCACACTGCAGGCACTCATAATGTCAAGCGGCGTTTTGACAGCTCATCAAAACGTTGATTGCCATTTATTAGCAGCGTTTAAATGTCTGTAATCGATATTTAGCTCTTCCACTTAATGGAAAAGCCAGCCAAAAGGCCAAACGGTTCCAGGCAATTGCAAATATTTTTCAATTGGCCCACAAGACGAGTTTCTTCAGCACAGAAAATAATTTTTCGTCTATTAACAATCACATATCACAAATTGCTTTTTATTATCTATTGTCGTCTGCTTTTATTGATAGCTCTATCAACACAATCGCTAGCTTTGCTAAAATTCCAGAGATTTAAGTAGAAAAGACGCCAAGTGGCTAACGAATTGTTTTTCAAAACTGGGTTAATTGGGATTCTCGGCGTTTGTCTGCGTAAAAATACTTGTCAGGTATTGCAAAAAGAGACAAAAGAGAAATTAAATCAACTTATGTTATGATTCCTAGAAAACTATTATTCTTTATTAATTTTGCTTTCATTTGACCAACACCGCAAAAAAAATTTATTTAATTTAAAAGTCGATTATTCCTGAGAAACTAAGCAAAGTTTTAGAGAAGGACGTAAATCGTATCTAAATTATAATCATGCTGCAGAATATTGCATATTTTTTACCCAAAGAAGAACTCTCACAGATATTTCTATATTTCCCTTATGTTTTAGATTTTATGACTAATTTAATGCGAACGATTGGATTCTTTAGTAGAGCATTGCTCAAAGTTCAAATTCTTAGTCGATCAGTATTAATACCGAGTTCAATTTAAATTTGAGCTTGCAGAGTGAGTGCCAATATGTGATAGAGTGTGGAACGATTGAAGTATTTTAATGATATTTAGTAGCCGAATGAGCACATTCAATTACTATTCAATAAACAGGACAACCTTATATATTCAGCGCCCTTGCTCTTTTGTTGCAAAATTATAAAAATTAAAAGCAGAACATTATTTTATTAGTTCAGGGTAAAGTAAAATAAAGAATATATATAATAATATATATAATATATTAGCATTATAAATATCAATGCTATCATTAGAAAAACAGAAAAGATGTAAAATTTGAATAAAATAAATTGTTATATTTATACATTATTATTTATTATATATACATTTATATATTTATGTATATATTTATATACTTATTTCCAAGGAAGTTTAGATAATTTCATAATGCTTATTCTCAATTTGAAAAATTACTGCATTTATCATAACTTAATAATTTTTAATTTTCTTGGCTTAGTATAAAATTCTGAATATAGATCAGCATTTTATAAAGCTATATTTAATATTTCTTCGGATAATTAATATACATATATGAATATGTGTAGAATATGGAAATATAATATTGGAAGACATTACTATCCATACACATATATATGAAATATATAATGTTGAATAGTGAATTCAATTAGTAATTTGTACAGGACTTAACCTAATCTTTTCACAACATTTCAAAATGTTTTTTTTTTTCAGGCGATCAAGATACGATTCGCAAGCTGAAGCTGCTTGGTAGAGTATATAAATATAAATATAAAGAATATGAAATATATGAAATAAATATAAATATATATATATATATATAAATTTTGCAATATGGTAACTGTAAACTAGTTCATATGATATATATTTATACTGCTTTATCGAAATCTAAACTATGCTTGAGAAGTTGCTAATCTAGAATTTATCTGTTTTACAAATATGTACAAATATTGCTAATAAAGCTACAGAGTTATTCAAGCTATAAAGACTAGTTATTCGTTTATAAATGTATTATAATAGAAATAATATCAAAATATTATAAAATATATTTAAAAAAAGTCAAATATTTATGTTTCTTGAATTTATTACTCACGACAAATGTGCCGCACTCCATCAGCGTGTAGTGTATTTCGCCCAATGCTACTGTTTGGCTCATTTGTAATATAAATATCTATGTTATGCAAAGTAGTCTTACACAATTTGATTTGCACCACTGGAATACGTCCAGCCAAACAACAACAATTTCTGTGTGTGTTTTATTTCGTCTGTGTCTAGTAAGCGCCGCATTTATTTATTACAAGTACATTAAACCGAAAATGTCACGACATTAATTCTGTAAATGCGATTAATAAACGTCAGCATAATGTCATTGTTTGCAAATGCCCCGATAGAAGCAATAGCTGTTGTTGTTGTTGTTGCTGTTGCTGTCGGGGCAGCCATTATGTGCAAGCCATTGACCACAAGTCAAGTCGACGGCAGACAACTAGACAGCAGCAGCAACAGCAACAACAGCAACAGCAGCAACAGCAGCAGCTACAGCAGCGTAAACATGATTTACACCCATCCATTGTCATATTGTCTGGTCGAAAAGTCAACTATGAATACTCTCAGAGCAACAGCAATAAGAACAGCAAAACATTCTGCAAGGTGCTTTAAGTGACCCACATTTGGGCGCAGGGTCAACTTTTTAGCTCAGCTAAAATCAATGGGAAAACCTACAAGATTCTGATTCGATAAATTTCCAATTGGATTAGTAAGCAAAGTTTATATTGCAGTGGACTTTAAATAGAATTCAATTGAAACATCTTAATTTGCAGATCTAGCTATTGTATATGAGCTAAGCCGCTTCGCGTCTATAGAATCTATAGTATATGCTTACTATCTATTGATTGCATCTAAATCCAATAATAAGTAATAACTAGCTTGACACATAGATGGCGCTGTCGTTGTTTAATTAGGTGCAGCCCGCATACATTTATTTCCTATATTGCTCATAAAGTCAACTTTTACTTTGTATCTGTTATATTGCTTATCAAGACATCTATCTAGAATATCACCAGCTTCACAAAGCAATTGATATGTCAATGCAAATGATGTCAGCAGAAGCAGATGTCTCGATCTCTTCACATGACAAGTGCCATTACTTCCAATCAGATAGCTCGAAAATAAGTTAAATAACAATTTATTATGTGTTCGGTGTGAAGATATTCCTTATGTACTTTGAGAAATCAATTTTCATGCTTCCAGTTTTATGTGATAAGTGCATGAGTCGAGCTCTAATGCTCGCTGATCTTATTCTGAGGTTTCCTTTAGCCCAGTGGATTTAACAATGCTCAGATTATAAGATAATATCTCTATTGCATACAAAATATATATATTTGCTATTACAAAATTTGTTAGCCTTAAGATGGCTTTTTTTTTCTCTGCTGCATTATTCTTGTGATGCATTTATTCTCTCTGCTTAAATAGATTTGTTTGTCAGCTTGAAACCTGAGCTATTACTAAACATTTTCTAAGTTAACATTTCCGATTTTTTCCAGCTTAGCTCTTCTTCTAATTAAAAACTTCAACTATAATTCAAAATTAAATTTATTCCAAATTCTTTTTTCGCTTTGATCAGCAGCTAAATTTTGATTTTTTTTTTTTATTATGATGCAAAATAAAGAATAATTATTAGATATTAGATATTCAAATATATATTCACCAAAAAATTGGTATATTAAATATGTAAATAAATTTAGATTTAATAAGTATTATTTTGAACAATTATATTTATGATTTTTTTCCCTTTAATATATTTTTTTTTTTTCTAATATATGTTCATAATTTTGATATTTTATATTTTTCTGTTTTTTTCTTTGCTTCTAGAAAATTGTTTATGGCAAGGAAGTGTGGAATTATTATTCTATATATTTAAATAAATTAATAAATAATGTTATATGATATATGTAAATAAATAAAGAATTAACAATTATATAATTTAACTGATTAAATGATGCACCTAGAGAATGTCTAGGGAATACATAATTTACTAATCAGTAGAACTATAAATATTAATATTTATATTCGATATTTAATCTAAATATTTTGTAGTTTAATCAATATTTAGATATGAACTCTTACAATAATAATAAATATCAACAAGTATGATATCGTTCCAATTGATTCATTTTTGTTGATTGATTTTCATGCAATCAACTATTAGAACATTACCTTATATGCAAGCCAGCTAAGAGCCTGTAGCTGATATGCAATCGCAGCCGCAGCAGAAATTATGACGCATTATTGATTAAGCGAGTGGAAATTAAAGACTCGCAGATTGCAATTTGCAAATTGTAAATTGCAAAAACGGCAGCTGTGATAGTCGAACCGAGTGCGAGTCCGAGTCGAGTCGCGTTGAGTTGAGTTGAGGCGTTGTCCACTGTGGGGAGTGGGGAACAAGACCTTGAAATGTCGCACACACATAAGCGAAACGCAGCGAAACGGTTTTCCAGGCCACAAATCGCTTTGGCAGCCTTTGGGCTCATGCAAAAAGCCAATCTTGATTACAATCAGTCCGACAGTCAATGGGAGCAACGCAGATGCCAGCGAGAGAGAGAGAGAGAGAAAGACAGAGAGAGGTGTAGAGTGAGAAGAGTGCGGTTGAGCATGTTGCATATTGCATGTTGCATGTTGCTAGGCGATAAAGATCAAATGAGGAATGAATGTCGCCGACGCAGCCGCCGCAATACTCGCTGCCAGTTGACCAGTTGCATGTTGCGTAGATATTTGCATTTTGCATTTTTGCGGGCGGTCGCCGACTGACAAGATTTGTGGCAGCAGCATTGCAACAAGCGGCAGCAATCAGCTATAGCTACACCTAGCTACACATCTGTGCAAAAAGCAAGCAGAGCAAGTGTTTAATCCAACTGACTAGCATCAGCCTCAGCTGAGTTCAGATTAGTTCAGTCAATGCCTTTATTGGTAAATGCAATTTGCTTTGAATGAAATGAAATAATTAATAACTAATTTATTAACACTTCAATAATATATTGTAAATCCATTTATTCAAATACTTGTTTTCCTTATATTTTAATTTATATATTTATTTTGTAGTATACTATATGTTATGTTTAGTAAGCATATCGTAATCTATTTTAGTTTCTATTATTTTCTTGTTTCTTGTGTTTAGTTTCTCTTGTTTTATATGCTGCCAAAACCATATGCAAACTTTTATAAAATTCCGCTGCTCTCCCTATTCATGCTTTTTTATTATTCTCTGGCTTTATTTGTCTGTTTATAAATTGTCTTCAAGCATTTCAAATTTGCTTTGTAACAAATTATATTCATTATATTAAACCTTTTTATTAAATATTTTTAACTGTAAGGAGTCAAAGTTGCTGCAAACAGTTTGTAATAGCAGAAAACATTTTTATTCAATATTTTTGTTATGGTAAAGGTAAAAATTAGCTCAGAAATTGCTGTAATTAGACATTAGAAAAGTCCTATGATCATCACAATCCTTGTGCATTGACATTTCCCATATAACATAAAAATAATAATAATTGCAGCTGTTGACTGAGTAAAGATAATATAATTTTAATTGGAGAATTGAGACTAGTTTCATTTGTTCAGTTAAATAAATATTTTTGTTTTGCTTTAATCAAAAGATTATAATAAATTAAAAATTGTTACACGTCACAAATTAGTGAATATTATTATATTAAAACTTATTTATTGAATTAATTCAAATTAAAAATAAATGTTTAATTATATTTTAAATGTGAATAAATTTCAAAATAAATTCTAAATTATTTTTCTAATTTAAAATAATTTCATCATATAAGAAAAAACTTTACATGTTTTGTATAACAGCAAAAATTAGCCAAAAACAAGCTAAATTTAGCTAAATAAATAAATAAATTAAACTTAATTTTATCAATTCCTAGCTTACAAGTAAATGCTATATGCAAAATCGAGCGAAGACGTGTTCATTAAATGTAGTCAGAGCTAATTGACAGCTTCCAGACCAGGCGGCTTCGGTCTAAATTAAAAGAATTTCGTGATATGTCACGTGGCCGAGGTGTATAGAAATAAAATAAAAATAAAGCCGCCATCGCTGCTGTGGCCATAAAACCGGCCCCCACGTCTTCGGCTGAGGCAGTGGAGCTGGCGGAGATCGGGGCTGGAGTAGACCGAGTGATTGGACGGTAAATTATTTTTGCTCGAGTGTGCAAATTAATTTCAACTAACTGACTGACTGACAGAGAGTCAGAGTCAGAGTCAGAGTCACTCTGTCGGCCCCTCCGTCTGTCTGTCTGTCTCTCGGTCTGCCTTCAACTGCATTCGCCTGGCGGTTACAATTATGTATGTTTTATGAGCCGTTGCCCACGCTGCCAAGGCAACTGCAACTAGCGCTTGTAGAAAAGCCAAAAATAATAAAACCCGTCACTTTGCCAGCCAAGTTTTGGCTATCAATTTTTGTGTGCGCCATTCTCCTGTGCCATGTTGACATTTTGTAAGCGCGTGCCTTGACTAACAGCAATTAGCATTTTGTTAACATGGCCCAAAAAAAAACACAGAGAGAGAGAGAGAGAGAGAGAGAGAGAGAGCTGCTTGGCCTGAACTATGACATGGCATAAATCAAAAGCGCAGCTCTGGCTGCCATTGTAAGTCGTTTGCAAAGATGCGCCAGAAAGTATCTTTCCAACGATTGGACCTCAATGTTTGGGCTGGCAGTAGGTTTGGTTTTCACGCTGCCTCGCAGCGGCGCACCTGAACGGAGCTCTCTGCTAACTAAATCAATAGCTAAACAATGGACTGCCGACATATTCACACACACACACACACACATAGGCGCTCCGATAAGTTGCAAGTCGCGCAAATTAAAGTTAATCGAATGCTTTGACCTTTTCACACAGCCACACAGAGTGCAGGTAGGCATGGCCAGCCCTTCTCCAACTGCATCGCATTCGATTTGTAATTTCAGATAAAAGCAGAACAACAACAGCAAAGACACGAGCAAAAAAAAAACAGAACTCAGAATATTGTGAGTAGAGTGGAGTGAGTGCTGAGCTAGTAAGTACTCTGTAATTAATTAAGAAATTAACATAGATCAGAAGAAAATAATTAAAAATATATTTTATATATATATTAATATAAAATATATTATTAATAATTAAAATGCGTTAGTTGGCATATGAGGGATTCAGAAATTGTTTAAGTTTTAATATTAAATATTTAATAATAAATTATATACTTAGTTTATCTTTTAGAAAATTATGCTTAGGAAAAATTCTAATTAGGAAATGATTAAGATTTCTGACAATGAAATAATAATGTGAAACAATTAATTTTAGAAATTAAAATTTAATATTTAAGTTTTGAATTCAAATATGTTTTAGCTAATATTTTCAATATGAACTAAAAATTGCTGAAAGTAATATGTAATTACATCAAACTATTTTTAAATAAGCTATAACTAAGTGATCATTATTATATTTTACGTAAACATACTACCATAGAATTTTGTTTAGACTATGGTTTCAATTTCTTCATTTCAAATAGATTTGGCTTGTGCATAATTTGTATAAATATTTTTGGAAAAACCTTATAAAAGAAAACCTTATTACAAAAAATTGTTCATAAGTTTAATTGAATTATGCATATCTCGTCCAATTCGGCAATTACAGTCAGCTAACTTCTCTTGACTTTAAAATTAACTTTCTTGAAGAATGTTTTCTCTATAGCATACTAGTAAATTGCATCTTTAACACAACAATAAGAAATTAATCTTATTTGAAAGAAAATTTAAATATATTATCATGCTTGTATTTCGACTATTTAGGTGACAAATCGCTATACAGCTATGTTATTATGTTGTGAAAACTTAAATACGAATTCTAATTTTGAAAATTAAACTTCATTAACAAGTTAGGTGAGACAGGTTGATAAGGAAAGCATCTAATTGGCATAACGTATCTATATACATCTATATACTATATATATTACGTATCTATATGCATATACACTGGTGGGAAAAAGTAAGTAAATATTTGCAGCTTTGCCTTTGACCACGCAACAAATAATAGAAAAGAAAAACTATTTCAGAAAATCAGAAAATCTTTTTATTTTTCATTAATAAATATAATTCTTGATAAATAAAAATAAGCCTATTGGAAATATTTAATGTAGATGCGAATTTTTCAAATATTTAAAGACTTAATTGTATATCCCTCTATATAATAACTAACTAAAAGCTCGAGCTAGAGTGTCCAATGGGTTGGTGATACTATTTGTAAATAAATGTTCTGTACTATTTATGCTTTACCATTATATTTTGTAGTTTTACTTGACTCTAGATTTAGATATACATGAGCATAAGCTCGCTTAAGCAATTATATCCACATTTATATTTTACTTAGTTCACATACATTTCCTAACGTTAGAAATTACATTAAAAGTCAAGTTCAATATTAATTGAAATTGCAGAAAAATGCATTTAAAAATGCAGCATATCAACGCATATATTCTCCATTTATATTTGTAGCTTTTTCTTCTTGAAGGTCTCTCTAAAAAGTATAAAACAAAAGCTTTTAGCTAACAAAATTCATGCCCATATACAAGCTTAGGTCCTTTATAGTCTTGATTTATAGCTAAAACGAATTCGCCCCAACAACTTTGTTCTTCTCAGAGTTAGCCAACGAAATCAACCTTAATTAAATTTGTCATATCGGAGGTTTTAATCAAACAAATGCTTCATGTAGTATGCTAAATTTGTGAGCTTTGGTTGTGCCAGGGGCTGTGCCTGGGACTGTGTCAGCGGGGTCTGGGCTGGGGCGCTGCGCTAATGTCAGCGACGACATGACAACAAAATGTGACCAGAGCGGAAAAAACGAAATCTATGTTAGAACACAGGCGATTAAAATCGTTTTAGCCCCCGTGGAACACACCTAATTGCTGGACAAGCATCAGACAGCTAATTGAAAAGCCGTCCGGTCTCATGTTTCTAGCCTTTATTTTTCGCTGTTTTTTTTCTATGCTGTTGCACTTCAAGGCCCCCTCTTGACTAATTTTCAGCACTTAGCAATTATTCGTTATTTTTTGCTTTATTTTTCTCTCTGCACAATTATTTCAATTTTATATTATTTATTTGCTTTGGGGTGTGGCCAAAAGTGGGCGACACGTTTCATTCGAGCAGCTGGCTCTGGCTGCAGTTTCAGTTGCAGTTCGACTAGCATTGTGGGCGGTTGCACACGCCCCGTTTTATGGCAATCAAATGCGTTGTTTAATTCGAATTGACTTTTTGAACTTGACGTGAACGTGGCGCAAGTGAACCAGCCATTGCCAATGGAGCACGTGCCCCGTGCTCTGGCGACAAAAATTGTGAACTGAATGACTTAATGCGCAAGTTTTTTGATTCAGTTGTCTAATAGCTTTTAAAGGCTTATTATTGTTTAAAATTATAAAATCAAAGAAAGGTTTTTTAGAAAAAAAATATATAAAGTTAATAAAAATAAAATCTATGTATTGCAATATAAGAATTTAAATGTATTTAAAATAAATAAATAAATAAAAATTAAAATAAAATTTATATATTAGAAATATAATTTTTAACTTAATTCAAATAAATTTATAAATAAAATTAATAGAATAATATTTATGAATTACAATATTAAATTTTACATTTTTTTTAAATAAATAAAAAAATATATTAAAATCAAATTTACATATTTGAGTATAAAACTCTTATTTTATTTTATTTTATAACATTTTTTTCTAAACGAGAACTATCATTACTGTGAATTATTCGAAACGAAAGACGTTTTATTCAGCGTGAAATAAGATAATAAAAGAAACGCAGAAATAAAATATGGAACCTAGAGATGGGCAACTTTTAATAATATATCGAGCCATAGAAAAATAATAATTTAGCTTGCTTTTACCTCTTAAGAGAATTCAGTTTGTTTATTATGCTTGTTAGATTCTCTCATAAGTTTAAACTCTCAATAATCGTATGGTTTTATATATTATAGCCTAATACTAAACAATTATAGATTCAAGCCAATTGGGATAAAAGAATAGCCTAAAGCACCAACCCCATTTGTTGCAAGAAAATGAAAAAAAAAACAATAACTATTTTAAACAATATTATACAAGCTCAGAGGGATGAAATAGCTGAGTAACTTGGAGTTAACTTCAGCTATGTTAAATTCAGCAAATTCAAAATAAAACTACTTCAAAAACAAAGAATTTTGCTAAAGTAGATATAAACTGTTAGTTAAAATCTGTAAAACCAATAACCTGATTCTAAGTACTCAATGCACTAAATATTGCATAAATATTAATAATATTTCCATGGCAATAGATAAATCGCAGTCATCAACATTTTCAAGCGTAGCCTGAATTTTGAGAGTTTTCATAACACAAAAATATATTGAATGAATATCAATATTGAGTTTTACGCAATTATTTTTGTTCAATTATTTCATTTTATATGCATAAAACGTAAAATAATTTCATATCGAACTAAAATGTGTGGCTGCAGTTTATTTACATAACTATATTGAATGCATTCGTCTATTTGCAATTGTTTTTGAAGTACTTTGAGCGCATCTCAAATAGAACGAAAATGTTATAAATTGTTGAAAGTTTGCAATTGATAGTTGTATCATAGACTAACGCCGGCTCGCTTTTAAAACTATTGCACAACATTCGCAAAAAAACAAAAGGCCGGCGCATAAGCCGCCCTCCTCCTACTCCGCCTCCTGCTCCTCCTCCTCCTGCTCCCCCTGCTCGACCCCCTAAACAAACGCCCTGCGGCTGCGGACATGCAAACAAATGCGATTCGGAGGCGGTTCGGACACAAGGCAGGCAAGCAAAACAAGTTGCATTGATGAGAGATCGTGGGGCGAGAATGGGGGCGCCGTGGCATCGCAGCGATTTCTGAAGTGCAGTTTTGGGTGCAGGGCGGAGAGAAAGAGAGAGGGAGAGAGAGAGAGAGAGAGAGAGAGAGAGAGAGAGAAGTAGGATAGGACTATGCCAAACTTTGTGGCATAAACTTTTAATGAGTTCTTTTTATATTTGCGATTTGCATGGCCACGCCCCCCATTTGTCACACAAATGAAATCTGCTAGAGCGAAATTGCATTAAAGTTGCTAAAGCTGCTGTTGTTGTTGTCGTTGGCACTTGTAAATTATTCACCCGCCCGTGGCCCACTTCAATGACATTGCCTACAACAGCACCAAAGTTTTGGTCAAAGCAGCCACGCCCCTCGACCCCCGAACGCCTCAGCGCCCAACCAGTTGCCGGCTCAATGATGAGCGCAACGAAACAAAAATTGAGAAATAAAATAAATAAATATGCCTGGGCGCAAAAACTTTTAAATTGAAAATGCGCTTTGAATATTTCAGCGCTTTGCAATTCGCAATTCGCATTTCGCAGCACTTCCGGTCCGCCATCTTGTGCGCCATTGCACTTGGCTAACTGCTAACTGTACTTGTCGCAAAAGGCGAAAATAATTTGAAATTTTAATTAAAAGTATTTTTGGCAAAAGTTGCCCCGCCGCTGCCAGACGGCCCAGAGCGTCTCTTCGCTTTCCATCGCCAGACGCAAATACGACAAAATCAAAAACATAGCAAAGAACAGAAAGAGAACAAAAAATCACGACTGAGCAAAAGAGGAGTAATAAGAAATTGAAGGCAAATTCCACACAAAGAGGGACAAAACTATTTCCGGGCTTCCTTCACTTTACGCTCGGCATCTCAACTTCAATTTGAATATTGCCGCCAAAGGCAAGAATTGCGCACTTCAACCAAAATCCCGGACATGTTGCAGCTAACAACAGTTGTTTGCAATTTACAGCAGACTCTATGTAAGCGGGTGTGTGTGTGTGTGTGTGTGAGTGTCTAAATGGCTTTTAGTGTGGTGCAGATGCATAGATGCAGCTTTCTTGATATACTCTTATTTTATACGAAATTTATTTTTAACTAAAAATAAAGATTTGTGTTTGTATTTTATTTTGGATGCATGTCTGCATATTAAATTAATTTTATTAATATTTAAAAAAACAAACAACAAAAATAAATTTTTTATCATATTGTATTCCATTCTATAAAGAAAATTTTTGCTTCATTTACAAATAATAAAAAAATTTAACTGAGTGTAATATTAATTTTATAAACTCTGATTTTATGTTGCTATTAAATTAAAAAACAAAAATAAATAAAATTAAATTATTCATTTTATTTTATATTCAATAAAAATATGAAAAATATAAAGCAAAAATAATTTAAAAAATAATAAAAATTTAAAAATATATTTATTTATAAATTTATCAGAAAGAAAACCTCGATTTAATCTTAATTTAAGGAAGTCTGATTTAAAGCTATTTTAGCTATATTTCTATTGACGGTCGCGAATGAGTGCAAAAATTTTAAAATACAAAAAATATTCTGGATTATTTTGTGCTTTAAATATTCTTAGTTTTATATAAAATATATTTAGATTCAATTCGCCGTACAAAATCGGTTTTTGTATATATAATAACATTTGGCACGTCGAATAAACTATGCAGTCTTCTTATCAATTACATATATAATATACACACAACCAATTCTTATGTAGCTAGATTTAGTATTTTTCAGTATTATATAAATGAAAATATATTTAGATATTGTTCAAGGCTTGTCTGTCATCTGTCGTCGTCTCAAACAATTTAACTCTGTTAGTGATAAAAACTTTAAATCTGAAATATTTATTACTAATTAGTTAGCGTAATTGATAATTATGTACTTTAGATAATTGGGAAATAGTTTGTCATTAATAATTCATTGTGAGAATACTTTAGATATGGGATATTCTATGTTATCCATCTAAATATTTAGAAATGAGTTAAAGGTATTATTTAGCTATGCGCAAATACCCATATTACCCAAATACACATATTAGGTTAGACGCAAAACCTCATTAGAAACAGTCACGCATCAGTTTTTTCCGCTTGGCTCAATTTCCGTATAAATACCTTAACGATAAGCTCAATTTGAGTTGCTGCTGTGAGATCTGATATTCTTCTGGCAGCAGCAAAATGATAAGTTTGAAAATATTTGCTATTTTTTTGACGGCTTCATCAATGTCTTTGAACAGCCATCTGAAACCCGCATATCTTCCGGTAAGTAAAGTGGACTTGGCCTCACTGAACAAAGGGAAAAGAAGAAGAAAATAAAATAACATTATGGAATTTTCCTCAGATTGAATAATATTTCTTATTGGAGTTACAACCAGAGTGTGATAAATGCATGGAACAAGTAGTAAAAAGAGAGAGTTCCAAATTTACGAATTTTTTGGAAATCATTGAATCGCGAGAGAATATAATCAGTGAACTGGTATCAGAGCTCAACAGTAAACGTGTAGAGGTTCAAGGAGAATATTCGGATGGATTAAAAGATCTAACTATCTGTGTCAATCCTATTCCAAATTATTTGCCTCCCTCAAGTCCAAACTTAAGTAGCAAATCCGCTAAGGACTTGGCGAAATGCCTCAATTATTTGAAAGCATGGGAAACTCAAAACTCAAATATGTTAGAGATTGTCGAAATAAATATTAAAAGTGTAGCAGCCTTCACAGAGCGCAACGGAGAATGCCAACAAAAGAGGTTCGATTTGTTGAACCAAAACTCGGAGGATTACGAAAGCTTATTACATCCAGCTCAACTCATTATCAATTTATTACAGAAAATCCTCTAGATGACATCATTTTATCCAATGTGGTGATTTACTCAAAAGAAAAATTAATTTGGCTGCAAGAAGTAGCTAATTCGAAAATTACTCCAAACGGAAAAAGATGCAGCGAGGAAACGTTGAAAAATCAACAAATATCTTGCAACTGCAAACATTTTATATATAAAAAAAAAAATAGATAAACAATGCTGAGCAAATAAAAGTTTTATTAATATATTTAGTTTCTTCTTTTAAATATTACATATAAATATTCTTTAGCTTGTTTTGCATGCCAGTTGAGTATAAACTAAGAATATTTACAAATTTACTGAGAGCCAATGTGAACTAAATTATTTATGATTATTATTTATTATTTACTATGAACTATGCACGAGTCTGAGGAATCCACAAGGCAAGCTTGCGATCTGGCAGTTGTTCAAGTTGTGCTCCTCTAATTCTGTATGTAGAATTATGAAGAGTATCAAAAGTGAATGCAAGTGGATTTTTTGAGTGTCGTATTTGTGTTATAATCTCTCATGAAATCTGTAAGAAACTATTTGCGCATGCTAAATAAATAATTTAAATAATATCTTCATATTACAGACATCGCTTAAGTAATAAGGGCTGAGGGATTGAAATTCGTATACTTAGATATTTCTCCTGGAACTAGAGCTGTAATATCTCTTCACCCTTTTAAGCTTTGAACAAGTATTGCGCAGTCGATCGCGGCCGACAATTTGTTATTTCTTTTTTTTTTCTGCCCAGTTGTAATTAAAGCATCGTAGTAGCTGTCGAAGCTAAAAGGAAGGAAGCCTTAAGGCAGTCACAGATGAAGATGAAGACAGAGATGAGAGAAGAAGGAAGAAGGAAGAGCTAGCCTTTTAGCACAAGCAACAACGAAAGAGAGAAAGAAACTTTATTAATAAAAGTTTTGCCTTTGGTATTTTAGCCAAGTATCATTGAAAACTTTCATATACATACACACATACATATAAACAACGTTGGCAATTCAGCATACACACACACACACTACGCATATGTCGACGGCTGTTCACATATTCATTCATTAAACTGTAAGCTCGTTTTTATGCATGTGACAATATTTGCTGCACTTGTTTTTGTTTTTTACATTTATTTCTTCAACTTTGTTGTTTCTTCCTGCATGTGGCAAAACATTCGCATAATTTTTGCCCACAGCTCATTCATGGGGGCGTCCCACTATGCGCATAATTGGTTCAATTAATGAAATTGTGAATCTTATTAAGCTTGGCTTGGTAACTGCATTTTGTTGTAGTATGAAATGGTAGTCCGAAAACAAAAGTAGATTGAGAGCAAAGGTTGAACAATATTAATTTCTGATGTGACTTTCCTTTGGAAGGAGAAGAGTTATGATATCTTTACAAGTTTTCGGCCTAGCATATACATATGTATATATCCCACCTTTATTGACCCAAGATCATCTACACCAATAAAACGGTTACAAACTTCTCTTTATGCCGGACATGCGCCCGTCGGCTTCACATGATCAACCGATGCGCCATGAGAGCGAACATATATGCAATGAAATGGAGAGGATTCGTAATATCTTTACAACTTTAAAACTAATACCAAGCATGGGCTCAATAAGTTCTCAGAGTACTCTTCTACTTAATATTTGGGTGTATGTGAGAAGAGTATATATACCATAAGTGTGCCTAATGGATAAGATGTGTGGAAGACAGCGTAAGTTGCATAATTTTTTGTTACCTACAAACGTTATTACAATATTTCAATGGTATTATAGTAGGACTGTAGAAGTGATAGGCAATCAGCTTACTTACATTGTCAGTCTCCATCCGTTTTTTAAAGCTGCATCCATTCTAGTGAACAAGAAGCAAATAGACAGATCGAGTCAGTTTTTTATATAATTTCTCAAAGTATATTGCTTAATCAAGTTTAATCAAATTCTTAAACAACTTTTACTAATCGATTCTTCATATAATTTGCTCTTCAAATAATTTGCTTGAAAATTTTGTTCTCTTTGAAAAAGAGTTATCTTCTAATCATTGACTCATAATCTTACAGCTACACTCAGCTCAGCTCAGCTCAGCTCAGCTCACGGCAAAGCAAAAATGCCCGAGGTCGTATGTCGAAAGTATCTTTAGACCGCAAAAGCCAAGGCTCCAGCAGTGACGATGACGATAAGTGGCCAAGGCAGCAAATGCCTCTCATCCTGGCCAAGGCAAGCACTACAAATGCCGTTAGGCTTTGAGCCACACAGACAGACAGATAGAGAGAGAGAGAGAAAGAGAGAGAGAGAGTGAATGAGAGTGAGAGCGAGTGTAGGCAAGATTGTAGCCGTGTTGTAGTTGTAGTAGCTCTCAAACTATTTGCACATTGAGTGCTTGCATATTAGCATGGAAAAGGGAATATCTAATGAGCTGCTGCGTACCGTCCATTAACAGGCAAAACGCATTTTCTCAAAGTTTAGTTCCATTAGAGTACACTCCGACTTCAGATTCTTCTGCGACTACTATTTTTCTATTTACCAGACACTCACTTAGCTAGACAAACTCAAACAACTAATTAAACTAAAGCAACAACAACAACAATAACAACAACAACAAGAGCTACAGAAGCAGCAATTTTGTTGACCAGTTAGGCGGAAGTAATTGCTGTTGTCAGTGCTTAAGATACAGATACATGCAGAGAAATGCAGATACAGATACATTTGCTAAGCAATCACTGCCTGCGACCACAGCTGGCGACTTCGCTGTGACACATGAATATGCAAATATGAGACAATCATCTGGGACAGAGCCCAGCATCACATCGCTGTGCAGCTATTGCTATTTACTTCGATTCGCTGCGCTGCTGTTCATTAATTCGCAGCTCTCTGTGAACTGAACAACGTTTCGGTCTTGGCTGACTTCGTTGCCTCTTAATTGATTGCAGCCATTTGGGCAAGCATCACCTGCCGCTCTGACCTCTGCATAGCATGGTGTGAATCTTTGCACCCGTCTCTGCATAAATTAGAGCGTATATACACCCCAGACAACAGCGTCATATTTGTTAATTGAAATTGAAAACGGAATGCCTGCCTTACTCTATATAGAGAGAATGTGCTCATTTGATAATACATATACATTTATCTGTCATATGTGAGGCAAGCGTGGTGCAGCCTACAGTGTGCAACAAAAGTCATCGTACATCTAAATTCGTCAAATTTAAAAAAGCAAAAAAAGGTTTTGATGGACGTTGATAAACAGATATTTAAACTATACAATAACATTTAAATAATATTAATAGTTTTTTTTTAGTCTAATATAACTTGACAATTATTTATCTATTATTAATTAATTTTTTTCTATTTTATTATATTTTTAAATAAAGCACTCCATATTTTTTTCTTATATTAATTTAAATGTTAATTATAAAATTGTCTCAGAACTTGAATGCCATTTAGCATTCAGGAACTCATTGACTTTTACTGTTTCTTCCAGGGTGAAGAAGAGCTTCTTCAAGTGTGAAATTTGTTTTATATGAATATAACGTTTTTAGCATTTTTTTTTTAAGACCTTATGAATACTGTCTAATAAAATAGTATGAAAATTAAGGGAACACAAATTTTGGAAATATTTTGCAAAAGTCCACAAAGGCGAATAATTTATATATAATTTATATTTTATTATGGATAAGGGAGGACTTATTAATTTCATATCCAAATAGAGTATTCCTTAGTGCTTGAAGTATTAGGTGATTTGAAATTTTATTTATTCTTCTTTAAAAATACAAAAAAAAAAAAAAAAAAAAAGAAGAACATTACGCATTTAAAAATATTTCCTTGAAAATGTGAAACAAATATATATAAGTAATTAAATTTTACAAGCTTTAAATTTAAAATTTAAATTGAAAAAAAAAAGAATATAAAAATTTTTTTCTCATAAAACATTAAATTTTTCATATCAAAAGTTTTTTTGTATTCATATCAGAACATATGCTGATATCATAGATTATATTCAAAAACAGTTTAAAACTGTTTAAAAACTGATTTTTTAAACTGTTGGATATATTAAACCTATTCAAATGAACAGCACTGTGTGCATATATATTTTTATGCAACATATAAATGACTTATCAGCTAGACTGAAATAAAATTCGCATAGTTATTCCACTTTTATTATTTGTTTACTTCTATATTGTGCTTATACGTATGTATTTCATACTGATGCTGATATGGGCCTTATCATGAGCTGTACGAATTTGAGCGTTTCTTCGAAGCCATGCCATTGCTGCCAGATGATGCCCTTGCCGCGTGTGCTGGAGCTGAGCTGCCTTCTCTTAAAGTACTTGCCATTGGGATTGCTAAATGTATAAATAATGCTCAATTGATCAATGAGAAAGAGAGAGAGAGAGAGAGAGAGAGAGAGAGAGCGAGTGAGTTGAAACCTACCAAAAGGCTGAGCAGGATGCATACCACCAGGCGCTGTTGTATCTGCGTGCGCAGTTGCCCTCCAGCCAGGTGTCGTTGTCCTTGTCCGCTGTCGAAAACTTCTGGCGCACATTCAGGGCCATCGAGTTGCCAGCGGTGCCCTCGTATTCGCCCAAGGAACTGAGCTGGTAGAAAGTCTCTTCGCTGCCAACGCTGAAGTTGTCGTAGTGCGCATAGCGCACCTCGCCCTCAAAGTCCTCTAGGTATACGAACAACTCGAAACGCTGCAGGGCGGTCAGCCGATGCAGCTTTTCCAATCCAATGAAAAACTCGCCATTCAGATTGCCAAAGCCAGCTCGATACTCGGTCCAGTTGCGATAGAAGTCAACGCTGCCATCCATGCGCCGCTGTATAACCAGCCAGCCAGAGCCGGCGAAGCGCGCATCGCACGGCACATAGAAGGTGTCCAGGCCGGGCAGCTTGATCCTGTAGATGCCCGTGGCACTGCCAAAGGGCAGGCAGTTTTGCGGCAAGAACTCCTCCACCTCCGCATCGTAAGCCTTTAACTTGAGCTTTTCTGCGCGCAGTTTCAGCAGATTCTTATTGTTCTGCGCGCGTAGCTCTAGAATCTCTGCATCTTTACCTTTGAGCTGCAATTGCAACTGCGCGACTTGATCAGACTCAGAGACTTCCCCGTCCTCTAAACTGATTCTGCAGCTAGTCAAATTTGTAAGCAGTATTCCACAACGAACCTCACTCTCTTTAAGCTTCTCTGTCGCTGCTTTTGCCTGCGCCTGACAGGCACTCAGTTGGCTCTTCTGCTCGCTGACGTAAGAGTCACAAGGCGCTTCAATTAGATCTGTGCTTCCTTTTCTCACTGAATTCCAGTTGGCTTCCAGCTGCAGCAGTTCCTCATTGTTCTGCTGTATTAGCCTTTCTAGTTCATCTATTTTCACATTGACCTCATTTGTCTGAGCAATAGCTGCCCTGCCGTTCAACACAATCAACAGCAAAATATTGTATTTAAATATAGAAGAATATGTGCTCATTGTGCGTGTGTGTGTCACAAACTAAAACTCTAAGCTCATATTTTTATAGAAATCGCATTCGTATTTGGCAGCAAATTGAGAGCGCAGCCTAAGAGAATTCTAATATATTGCGTTATCAGCTAAATACACTGAGCAAAATTTATCAGCTAATAAGATACATACATACATATTACATATTAGCATAAATTTAATTATAATTAAATAAAGATTTTTTTTTTTCAAATTATTTACTTACAAATTTTATTATATATCTCATTTGAACCATTTATTATTTTAAAAATAATTTAATTGAAGTAATTTATCCATGCATACGTTTTTTTTAACATTATTTTTAAATAATTATTTTTAATTTCATTAGTTCTTATGACGTTTCCTTGACGTTTTTGGGCCTTATCATGTAGTAAATAAATAAATATGTATTTTATATATGCTCGTGAAAACGAAATTTAGTGATAAGCAAAATATTTTGAGTGGAACTAGGTGAGTGCGAGAATTTCCTAAATTCCATAGTTATGCATAAATTTGATTGAATATATTTAAATAAAATTGTTATAAAATTGAGTTAACATACCGGTAGCCACAATGGTCGTACCACCAGGCACCACGAGACGTTCTGCGCAGTTATTGACCTCATCTGCGTCGTTGATCGAACGTGGTGAACTTGTGACCTCCGCTCATACGCAAAGCATTCTTGCCCAGCGACTTGCCCTTAGTCATGTGATATAATATTTGCTGTTGTAAAGCACTTGGAAGGGCTCCTTTACACCGTCCACCTTGATCACGTGCACTTCGCTGGAGACGCCAAAGGCAACGCAACTCGATGCCTGGCAACTGCTCGCATAGTCCTCGAGACGAGCATTCAAATGCTCGATATTCTCGTCTCTAGAATTTAGCTGCGCCTTCAGCTCGGCAATCTCTTTGCTCAATGCTCATTGATTTGATGCCTTTTGTCGCTGAGCTCGTCTAGCTGGATAGCGTTTACTCGTTGCAGTCGCTGAACTAAACTACTTTGGTTGCTTAACTATCATTAAATAAATAAATATCATTTTATATAGGTTCTGATATTGCACGAATTTGTTTCGAATTCTTCGGCATTTTGCCAAGTCTGAGCTGATTTGATCGGCTCCGGATTCTGCTCTCGATGCACTAGATCGCCCCACATACAACAGAATGCATATCACACACACACACAAATTTGACTACGCATCTCATTCGAGCTGTTCGCACGACTGGTTGCTCTCGCGGAATTTGAGAAACAAAATATGCTAACAGAATGGCTTAGTTTATATTTATTTACTCATATTATGTACAGTGTATACATTGTAAAACATACGCGAACTGTTGACAATTGTAAAAAGGCTTTTTAAAAAGATTTCATATTTATTTAGTTTGCAAAAATCTAAACTAAAATTCAAACAAAATAAAAATTTGTTACTCTATATAACAGTAGGGATTACAGAGAATTCTGCCTAGGCAGTCTTTACTGTGGGCTGCCTTATCTGAAAGGGCTGCATATACTACATGCGCTATATATGTATATGCATATGATTTGATCTGAATGAACAGCTTTGTATATATTTTGATAAAAGCTCAAGGAGATAAATATAAAAGCAAATAAAAAATAAAAGTATATAATAAAATATCGATTATATCTGAATCTGCTGCTTCTATATTTAATATAAATTGAATGATTATTGTTAGATTATTGTGTTGATGTTTGATGATTGAAAATGGAACAGGCAGATGAAGGCCTGTCAGATCCCATAAAGTACTTATATTATAAATATGCATGAATAGCTGAGTCGATATAGTCTGCCCATTTGTCTGTCTCTTTCTATAAACCATCATTATTATCGTATTCTTTCGATAACTCAACCTATTTTTATCTTATGAGGAAATTATCAGACCAGTTGAATTCTTTGAGAATTTCAAATTTATTGTATACTTTTATATACTGAATAATAATCGTAATATTAAATGTTGTAATTCCAAATACAAATACTATCTTCCCTGGATAAAAATAAATGTTTTTAAAATATTATAGATTTTTGGATTTAGCTAATACAGACACATCCAAAAATTTGATCAAGCTACTTCATATCGAACAAAATGTATTATATTACACTCATACTCATAATCGTAATCATATTCATATTCATATACATATTCATATTCATATTCATATTCAAATTCATATTCATATTTATATTCGTACTCATATTCATATTCATATTCATATTCATATACATATTCATATTCATATTCATATTCATATTCATATTCATATTCATATTCAATTCATTATTTCATATTTCATATTTCATATTCATATTCTATTATATTAATAATTCTATTCATATTAATATTCATATTCATATTCATATTCATATTCATATAAATATTCATATTCACATTCATATTCATATTCATATTCATATATAATTAATATAATTATAATTAATTTATAATAGTAACCAATGCAAATAAGTTAAATAAATTACAAGTGACAGAGGCGACAGCCGGCAGCCCCTTTTCACCACTTTTACATTGGATCTATTATATTTGAATCATATTTCATTAAATTTACTTTAATGTCTTTTCAATTTGCGAAGGCTTCATGCTTTAAGAGCTGTGGCGCCAACGACGCCCGCATCAATTAAATGGTTATATTTTATTAAAAGTCTCAAACAAAAGACGCAATCGCATTGCCATGGCAAATAGATGGTGCAACTGAGCGTATACGCAACGTGCAACAGTATGCGAACAATTGAAGTGTGGGCGTGGCTGGCGTCCTTTGGGAGTTGCCATAACGCTGACGCAGCAGCCCCGCAGCCAGGTCGAGACGCCGCGACGCCTGCACTTCACAGACAAGTGGCGAGGGGAGAGAGGAAGAGGGAGAGAGAGAGAGAGAGTGAGAGAGGGAGAGAGGGGCGCCTAGACAACGCTGTTATTTATTCCGGATTTGTCTACCTTTTTTATTTATGTTTGGCAGACGCCAATTTTCATGGCGGCGGCTTTGGCTTTGGCTCTGGCTCTGGCTATCCAAAGGATGCAGCTGTTCAGTTACCTGTGTGCAGGTGTGCAGAGGGGTTGACCACGTGATGCTGTGTGCCAGCCAAGTGGAAAATAAAAGAAATGCCAAGCAGCAGCCGACATGTTGTAAGCTCACCTTTGATTGTCTTAGCCCGGTCAGACTTGGCCAAGTAATGAAACCTGCCCTCAGTTAAGGGTTGAGTTTTCTGCTTTTGAGTAACAGAAGTAGAGAGAAGAGGAGATGGAGAGTAAAGCGAACGGATAGATGTTTGGCTGTGGTGTAAATATTTTAGCTGCAAAAATGCTTTTGGTTTCTTCAGCCTTTGTCTTCGCTGGCTCGTGCTTTGCGAATTATAACGTTACAATCTTAAATTGTTTGTCATTTGGCCAGCTTGCGCTTAAAGCCAACTATTTTTGATTAAAAAACTTTTTGGCCAGCGAAAACAAAACAAATTCAATAAGCACCAGCCAGCAAAAATCAATAACATAAGCCGACAGCTGCCTCCATCGAACTGGCGCGAACTAAGTAATCTAAGCCACAAAGCACAGCCGCAGTATGCGTGGCCGCTGGAGTGGGCATCCGTGGGTGGGTGGGTGGTTGTTGGGGGCTGTGGGTGGAGAGGGGCACATAAATTCAAGATGTGGCCATAAGATTTATGACGATTGCGAACGTGGAATTTCGACAGAGTCCACATAGACAAAAGTGGCCAAAAGAAAATGCCGCAACATTTGTGCGCGCCTCTGGCCTTTGAACTTCTTTGCGTGGCTGCTGGCGCTGCTGGAGGGACTGTGAGTGTGGGCGAGGGGGCGTGGCTGGACAACAATTTACAGTAGGCATATAAAATGTGCATAAAAATTGAAACTGCTGGCAGCGGGCGGGCGAACACAGCGTATACTTTACGCATTTTAAGTTTCAATTTCACAGCCGAATTTATGGGCATAAAAATGGCGGCATGGCCATTTTATGGCCACTTCCGCTGACCAAGAAGAAGTGATTTCTAACATAAAACGCATTAGAGCCAGACATCAAACATCAGACGTCAGACAAATATGATAAATTCCTTCTCATGGTGTGTTGTACATAGACGACTTCTTGGCTTCCCTCAAATCGAAATTTGTCGCAGTTTTATTTACTACTCCGCCAGTTGATGACTGATGCTGAGTGATGCAAAATGATTTCTTCCATGTCATCGGCTGCGCTTCTTCTCTCATTCCCCATTCCCCATTCCCCTTTCATGTCCTGCGCCATCAATTGTCAAAGTCGTTCGAGCCACGGTTTCATAATCCGGCTTATTATGCAAAGTAAGTGCCCGCCCCCCCGTCGGACATCAGATAATCTTGCTGATATTTCATTGTCGTCATCGTCGTCGTCGAGGCTTGTAAATGCGTTAACAGCCACGCCTACCCACTACTCTGTCCCCGCCTCCGTCTCTCTTGTCTTGCTCCAATTGCGAAATATTTCCGTTTCCGGTTTGTTGTTGCTGCTGCGCAAGGTCCTCGACCCGTAGCCGCTCATAATGCCGGACAATTTGCTCAGATTTTTCTTTTACGATGTGGCTCGTCCATATTTTTTATACATCCGCCACATATATGGAAATTCTCGAATTTATTATGCGCTTGTCCGATTGTCTCGCGCGTAATTTTCCAATTTCCATAAACGGTTTCAATTTCACCATTTCCTTCATCTCTTTTTCTGTCTCTCACTCTCTCTCTCTCTCTCTCTCTCTTCGCTTGTCTTTTATCATCGTGTTGATGTGTCGGACGAAAGGGTTTCGCAATTCGGCAATGGGTTTCCCTTACGCCTCATTAACATATTAAATGGTTCCTTAAAGTTGATGAAGTATCAAATTATACGAGTGTAGCCAAGACTATGCCGCATTATGGACACGTTACACTCCATTTCTATTGCGAATCACAGTCACTGGGGCGACAGCCCTAGACACTTTTTAATATTTTTCTATTTCAATTTGCATTTTTATTCATTTTATTTGGTTCTCGTATATTTTGTTGATATACAAATTGATATTGCGGCGAATTGAATTGTTAGGGGAAAGTAATTGTAAATGTATTTTGAAATAAAAAAGTTATTTCTTGTGAGTAATATAATTATAATATATCACGTAACAGAGTGTGAAATATCTAATCATATTTGACCTATGGCATTGGGTCTCTTAAAATGAGAGATATCTAAGAGATTCAATTTCTTAGCTTCTGCGATGAGAATCAGACTCATGAAAGTGTTGAAAAATATTAATATTTTCTTTATAAATTATGGGAAGGTTATGAACGCATTGATATGAATATAGAATAAGTATTTGCAATGAACATGTAAACAACTTTAAAGCACACTGGATCACAAATACACATGAACTTAAAGTGATAAACTTCTTACTGTTTGCAGAAAATAAAAAATATATAGAAATTGCAGTTACATTAAGGCGATATGGGTAAATGTTGTACACAACTCTTAAAGAATTTGTTGCAGTGAAAATTAGAGATTTGCTGCTTCACCAAAGCATATAAGCAAGTAAGATCATCACATATTTAATTATTAATATCAATTGCTCTATCTGAAATATATTGCAGAAACATTTAATGACCTCAAAAACAAAAAACAATAATTGAAATCGTTTTAAACCTAGGAGACTGCGAAGCCAACCTTAATCGAAGTGCAAACGTTGTGCTTGGCATTTACCACATAAAAAATATATTAACATAATAAAAATAAACTAATGTATAAATAAAAAATAAAAAATAAAAAATAATAATAATAGAAAAAAGAAATGAATAAATATAGGAATCATATAAATAAAATAAGAAAAGAAATACAAAATAAACAAAAATAAATGAATATAAAAAAAATGTAAATAAAATAAAATAAATATATATAATAATGATGTACTCATCAATCATTATATAATATTCATTGTCTCTGTAATCGCGTATTCCATGCACATCATATACATATGTATGTATATTTATAGTATATATCAAACGAGATTTGCATAATCTTCACAAAACCTTTATCTGAAAAATAATATTTTTAAGTTGACGCTTATTTTGCTTGGCCAATATACATATGTATGTAGTTATGTATGTATGCAAGTAAGTATGTATGCATGTGTGCATGTATGTATGCTTCACATGCCAAAAATCTGATGACACAGCCCTCGCAGTTGATCGCCTGCTGTTCGTGCAGTGCATATTTAGCAGTTGCTCCGCTGTCCCCCTGGTTCTCTCTGTCTCTCACTTCTTCTATCTCTTTCTATGCAACTAAATGACTTCATTTTGTGTGCTCAGCCATGCAAATTCGCAACTGATTTTGTGCCCAAATCACATTGTTGAGTTGGAATAGAACGTATGGAATAATGCAAAAGCCAAAAAGAAACGATTTAAAAACTCTAAAATTAAGCTATCATCAGGTTTTACAGCACTACGTCTCTCTCCCTCTCCCTCTCTCTCTCTCTGTATAAGGTGGCAAGACATTCAAGTACAATATGTGTATAAAAAAGTCAAAAAGAAATAAGTGCAATGCAATGTCATTAAAGAAGACAAGCAGACAGCGACGATTGCGGGGCATGAACGGCGTCTGACGATGACTATGACCAACATAAAATCACAACACACTCACACACACACACACGAGGAGGAGAGAGGGATACACGCACGCAATGGATAGAAAGACATACGCCGTAACACAATCCGTAACCCAACCCGTTTTCCTGTCTGTGGTCGCTTATCGGACGTTCCCTCTCCCTGTGTGTGTGTGTGTGTGTGTGTGTGTGTTTCGTCTGGAACTGTGTGAGCTCTGTCCCGTGATTGTGTCCTTCTTGTGCGTTACGTAAAGCTGTAATCTGTGCTTATAAAACGGCAAATGGCAAAACTCTGCAGAGGGTTTTTAATTGTCTGCGCCGGATGGCAGCCTTAAATGCCCTACGACACAAGATGGACCCCGATGCACACATAGAGAAAAGACTGAAGGCTGCATTTTACTACAGACAGAAATATTTAATTAAAATACAAATAATGAAATACTGTAGAAAATATATAAATCAAATATTTGTTTATATATTTTTAAAATGCGACATGTCAAATTAAATTTTTCTTTGAAAAATACTGAAAATTGTGCTAATCATTTTTTTATTTATTTATTTTTTTAACTTAAATTAAATTTATTTTGCTAGTTCACGTTATATTTATTAAAATAGATTTGTAATTAAATTAAAAACTATATAATTAAATAAACAAAATAATAAATAGAAATAAATAAATTTACAAATTTTAATAAATAATATATATATTTGATTAATGTATATATTTACAATCTGCTTTACAAAATTACATAAAATACATATTAAATAAGATTTAATTAAAGCAAACGTAATTAAAAATATAAAAAAATATATCAAAATTATTTATCACATATATAACACATGAGTTATAAAACTACTTTAACAAACTATTTACAAAAAAAAAACCTATTTATTGTGCTCAGTGCACACACGTCCGATATGAAACGACTTTGTTGAGTATATGCCCCGAACAAATGCTTTGAGATTTTTTAATTAAAATCCCTTCATAATATTATGTTAATGTTTGCCAGCCACCTGAAAAACTACCCAGCTCTGTCAGACCGTGTCCCTTTATTCCGCAGCGCTACACCAAATGGGGTTCAGCTGAAATCAGCGCGAGGCAAACTAATTTCTGGCTGAGATTGAAGTGCCAGCTAGAAAGTTATAAAAAGTAATTGTTGGCACCCGTTGATTTTTACATTTTTGCCATCTCTCTGTCGCCTCTTCTGCTGCTCGGCTCTCTCCAGAAATGCAAATTGAGTGCGCTATCAGCAACTGTCATGGCAACCCATCTACCCTTGCCCCATTCAAAGCAGTTACCTTTGCTGCCCAGCTTCACCTGTTTTGGGTGTTTGTCTCCCTTTAGCCGTTGCTATTGTCGTTCTGGCTGATGTCGGCAGATTTAGCTCACGTAGCATTTTTAATAATGCCGCCAATTGTCATATTTGCCCCAACGCAAATGGACTAGCCATTTCGCAGATGGCCGCTCCCCACCTCATATGGCTATTCCAGCTCTTTGCAGCAATTAGTTTCAGCAAATTTCCAACTATCTCACAATAAAAAGAAATGCTGCCACACAAAATAAAAACAATGCTGATGAATTTGGCCCTGAAAGAGATAGGTGCCGTTACCAAAGAATGAGAGAGAGAGAGAGATGGGCATGTTTGCTATTATAAATTTGTACATGTGTGACCTTTGCGCAAAGGTTTACACGAGCTAAAGCTACACTGAATGCAAGAACTTGTTGAGAATATAAAAGCCTTAGGAGTCGTGTTTATATATGTGATTTTATTTAAACAATTTTGAGTAGTTATAAGCTATAAGCTTTGTAAGCCTTTCCTTTTTTTCTAAAGGTTGCACAGCAACATTTTTCATTAACAATATAACAATTCATTTAGTGATGCTGTGGAATATAAAAATAATTTTTAAATAAGCTATATAAAAATTCAAGCAAAACTGAAACAAACTTTATTTTATTTTTATATATACCATATATATTTTTTATATACTATATGATAATGATAAACCAGTAATAAAAACTAAAAAATAAAAAATTGGAACATATTTATTTTGAATCTCATTTAAGAAAAACTACAAAATCTATTAAAATTATTATTGAATTTAATAATATTAAATAATATATGCATATATAAATAAAATATCTCTTAGAATAAGTTAATCAAATCAATTAAAAGAATGTTAAGAATGAATCTTTAATTTTTTGATATTAAAAAAATATTTTAATAATATATATATTAAAATAAATGATAAATAAAGAAATATTTTTATGAACGTGCTAAGAAATCAATAAATAAATCAGAATTATTAATAAATTTAATAATATTTAAAAATATATTATATGAAACAAATTATATGAAGAAAGTAATACTTTCAATTTTGTTATTAATATACTGATATTTTAAAAATATTATTAAACAAATATTATATTCGTTTCATTTAATATACACACTCATTTCTCATTCGAGTAAATGATTAATTTGCTTACGTATTTAAATAAAACTAAGCTATGACAAATATATTTTTTAAAAGAAAATATCATATATCATATGATTGCGTAATACAATTGCTATACACAGTCTATATTAAAATATCTGTATACATTTCCATTAGAGTGACTAGACTAATTTAAATTTGCTAAAAAAAATAATATGCAAATATATATTTATATATTCTGGACATTTTCTTATAGGAATAGAAGAGCACTGCTGCAACTATAATAAATTATCACGATATGGCCACCCGTGTGCACCTGCATTGCTCTTCTGATCGTCAATCACTCATAAAAAACATCGTTTATTACCCCCGCAACAGACACGATTTTGTTGCTGTTGCTGTTGCTGTTGTCTCTTTTGCTATTGTCTGTCGTATCAATTGTCAATTTTAATTGCTGGCAGTTGTCATAACTCGGTTGTTAACTTTACAACTGAGTGAAAGAGAGGGAGAGAGAAATGCAGAGTGAGAGAGGGCGATGAGAGGTGCGTTTAATGGCGCCCAGAACGCACACTGCGCCGACTGCTAACTTTCTTTATGGTTATGTAAAAGCGAAACTGGACAAAGACCATATTGGAGAGTCGATGGGCAATGGGCAATGGGCTGCTTAATATGCAGCGAGTGCCCATATTGAATCATCTGAGCGAAAATGCCGCGGGCGCAAACTCTATCGCATGATGGAGCGCGCGGCTGATAGATAAGTCACAGAGTCACGTAGATGATGAGGAGACAAAATCATGCATTAAATCGGCTGCGAGCTTCATTCATTTAATTGCGGCCGCTAAAGGTGTGCAGTTACACAGAATCCCCTCCCCGCTCGCTCACCTGTTCGCAATTAGTCAAACGAATTTGTTGGAATTAAACAGAATGTGGACGGCATTTAAAATGCAAAATGCGTGCGCTAAATTACGACGAATTCTGTAAAGTACCACATAGCTCTACATACATATGTATGTATGCATGTATGTATGTATGTATGTGTGTCTGTGTGTGTGTGTAGAGTGAAGACTAGACGCATTTTTTAGCGTGCCCTGCGCTGCCTCGCTGACTCCCCCCGGGCGGCAAAAAAAAAAAAAAGGAATGAATAAAGCAAAAGACTTTTGTTGATGATGACTCGTTTTGGCTTTGTGCTCGTCTTTGGCGTGTCTGCATTTGAATACTAATTGCATTTGGGCCATGTTGCCGTCGCTGTTGCCTAGTTGCCTTGCGGTAAATATGATAAACAACAAAGCGCGTCATTTTGACATTTGTCTGTTTGCAGCGCCCACATTGCAATTGCCACCAGGCCGACAGACTCCCACGACTGACAGACCCCCGACCTCTGCCAGCCTGACTGCCTCACTGACTGCCTCACTGACTGCCTCACTGACTGCCTTACTGTCTGGCTGCCTGCTTCTCGTAATCGCAAATAGATATGCGACTCAGATAATGATCGGCTCAGCTGGCATGGCAAGCTACAGTTCCAGCTCCAGCTCCAGCTGCAACTCCTGACTCTTGGCGGTTGTCGCGCTTTGAACTTAAATGGGTTTCGCTGCTGCCGCTGCTGCTGCTGCTGTTGCTGCTGCTGTTGTTGTTGTTATTCCTGTTGCTGTTGTAGCTGTTGACATGCAGTCAGCAGGCAAATTTGCCATATGTTGGCAAAATGGCAAACTGCTTTTGCGCTGGCCTTTTCGGCTCTAACCAAGTGTCAGGTTTTTTAACATTGCCTTGCCAGGACTTTGCTGCTCGCCTTGCGAACAGGCAGACAATAAAACAATTCAGACAACTATTTTTTTTTTTCTTTTTCAAAATACACATACAAATTTCATTGCAATTGTCTTAATACCATTTTGTATCCATTACAATTTCGTGCATATTTCTTAATGAGTTAAACACTCTTATGAGATGTGAATAGAGTATATTGGTTTCTTGAGGAATGTCCCGCTGCATATAGAAATATATTTAAATGCCAGGCATATACAGAGTTAAAATTAATAAATTATTTTCTTTTGATTACTGCTGGAGACTTTACTGAAGTTGACAGAGTATATTGGTTTTGTAAAATATCCGTCTTATTCTTCATTTGTCTGTCTGTAGATTGCGCTGGACATTAGTTGGTACGGAAAATGAATATTGAAGAGAAATTGCACTTTAGAATATCGTAAATAAATTAATTTTCGGTCAGTTATGAATTGCCCTTTATCGTAAATAAATAAATATAATCACAAAATGAAGAACAATTTTTTTTATAGATCGTAAAAACTTTACTTTTAAAATGTATTTTAAGAATTGAACTTCGTATGAATTCTTTAATAATTTTAAAGTTATAATTGAATATTTTCTATTTTGGCTAGAATCCTTAACATTTTTTTCTATTGAACAAACTTTCAATCTTAATAAAGCAAGGCATAAGTGGACTTTATACCATTTTAGAAAATATTATTTATAATTATTCTAGCTCAGATAGAATAATAAATTTGAGACAATTTAGTCTCTTAATATTCTGTACTTTATTCCAAGAATTTCCAATAATTTAAAGATTGTATTAAAATGTCATGATTATTTAAAAAATAAAAAAAAGAATGATAACAGTTAAGAAATGAACTAAGAAATATTCAATAAAAGAATAAAAGAATAGAGTTTTAATGTTCGCTAAGCTGATATTAATGGCAAACTAACGCTAGCTGAAATAGAAATATTTATATCACCTCAATTCAAGTGCATTCTGGAATAGTTCCCATGATTTTTGCTTTATATAACTCGCTTCTGGGGATAAAAATTGCAACGAAGATGGAGCTAAGCATGCGAATGTTAACTGAATGAAGAACAATCAGCAGCAAGAGCGAAAGCAATGAATAATTGCTCAGGCGAAGCAAAGGCTTCGCACTTGTAATTAATTATACAGCCAGAATCGAAGGCATTGCAGGAGGAGCAGGAGGCGCAGAAGGAGCAGGAGGCACAGATGGGAGCAACAAATGTGTATGTCTGGTAATTATCACTAAGACGCGCCGCGGCTGATTAAAAATGCGACGCCGACGCGGAGCAGCGACTTCGACTTTGACTTTGAGTTTCAGTTGGAACTTGAACTTGGTCTTGAAGTGGGCCTGCTGATGTGCAGCGAGGCAGCAAGTTGAACGCCAACTTCAGCTCGATTTCTGACAGTTTTCGTACGGCTGACATGACAAGCTGCCAGTGCCGATGACGTTAAAAACTTGGCCTCCAAGCCGCGGCAGTCGGCAGTCAGCGGCCAGTGGCTGCCCCCAACTGATTGACTGTCGAGACAAGCCGACCGTAAGACGGCATCTCTCAAACTGTTGATGCTGGGCCAGCTTGGCTTGAGTGGCGATTGAGCGTCGCTCCACAGCCATGTTGTGAAGTGCCGACGGCGACGGCGACCGACCACTGACTCCCGATGCCCAGCTCGCGACTCGCGACTACTGACATCCTGTCTACAGGGCACCGGCTCTGATAGAGAGAGAGAGAGAGCCAAGTGTTGCATATAAATGAGGCGTGCCAAAGTTGACAATGATATTAACCTTGAGTGGACTTTTCAGCAGGCCATAAATTCCTTTCTTATTGTGCGCGAAGGTCATTTAGCTGGCGGGAAACCCTCGACTCACTCCGTTTGAAACGAATTCCTCTCTCCATTAGCTCTGGATTAACTCTAAAGAGCTTGTCTGGTCATTGAGCTGAGCTAATCTGTCTGGTAATCGCCTGATATTTATCGTTAAAATATTTGAAAATATGATATACGATGCTTTTATTGATCGAATTCGATTGAAAACGAATTCAATTCGCGTTTGGGTAGAATACATTTACGAAAACGACTAACAATCTCAAATGTAGACATTATTTCAAACTGCAGAATTTATGATTTTCCCGTTTTTCACTGTCTTCGAAGGTCGCCGGCAACTGAGTTCCCCGTGTCTCCGGCAAACAGAAGCTCACCAATACGCCGGTCACCGAAAATATACCAAATATTAACGGTGTTATCCAGGCACGGATATTGGCCAGATCACAGATGAGCGGCGCTATAAGGCTGCCGCCGCGACCGACCATCGAGCAGAGACCCATACCGTTTGCCCGGACGACAGTTGGAAATACCTCGCCGCCCCACAGATACGCATTGGGGAACGTGATAGAGGCCCCAAACAGCCCCAGTATCGCGCACACCACCTGGACAGTCGAGTTGGCCTTGGTTAGAAATGTCAAGGCCAACAGCCCAGCCGCACTCACGGCATTGGTGATCATCATGGTCAGCTTGCGGCCCAAATACTTGGTCATCACGACGCAGAGCAAAGTGCCCGGGATGCCCAGGCCTGCTGCGATCAGATTGTTCATGAAGATGTTGCCGCCCAGCTTGGATATGTACTGGGCGGTGCCATAGTAGACCATGCACACCACCAACCAGATGTTGGCCATGCAAATGGTCTTAATGCGCAAATACGGATAGCGGAACAGATCGATAATCGTGCCCTTCTTCACGGGGGCGGCGGCCGAGACTACCTTGTAGGCGGCCTCGATTTCAGCCCTAATCGTCTCGTGGGGCACATTGTTATACTTGGCGATCTTCTCCAATATCTTGATGGCTTTATCCAGACGCCCCGTGATGAACAGCCAACGCGGCGACTCGGGCACCAGGCATATGTACAGGAAGAACACCACCGAGAAGATGGTTACACTGAACTGGAACCAGCGCCAGGTGCGTATAAAGTAGGCGAACACGGCGAGCGAGGCGTGGCCCACGTTGAATGGTAATTGATACAAAATGGCAACCAATTCACGTTTCTTCGGCCCAATGATCTCCATGATGAGCACGAAGCTGCAGATTGATTGAAATACTTAAAATCAAATAATGCTATATATGCATATCAGAGTGGAGAGATCTTGCCTGGTTGTCATTGTGCCGCCTGTGGCAAAGGCGACCAGGAAGCGGAAAATGCAGTAGAACCAGAAGTAGGGTGAGAGGCAGACAATGAGGCCCGTGAATAGTTGCATTAAACAGCAGCCCAGAAAGGCAGGTCTTCGCCCGCAGCTAAAAGAGATGACAATGGCAATATATATGTATGTATATATAGATAAATGTGTATAAGCATATATCGATTACCGATCCGATATCATGCCAAAAGCCAAACTGCCGAACATGATGCCAATCATAACAATCGACTGGGACAGACTGGCCAAGCTGCTCTTCTTGCAGGTCAGATTCCATTCCGTTACGATTGTGGTCTTGAAGATGCTCGTATCGAATTTAGGATCCTTGCAGGCGCCGCTGCACGGATCCGTTACGTTCTCTGTATTACAGCTAAATGGCGTTGGCGCGGCCAGAAATATGTGGGCCAGCGTATGCCAGCCGGTGCCGAACTTGCAGAGGAAGATCAGCATGCAGTACCAGAACTGATAGACTTTGAAGTCGCCGATCGCTGAGACGATCGGATCGCCTGTTTTCTCCACTGGCTGTGGATCCTTCTTCTTCCTGTTACAGCAATCCCATCCCTTCTTCTTGGGCTTCTGATCATCCGCCATTAATAATTTGGATTCACTGTAATGCTAAAACACAAAATTTTCCACGAAAAGTACCACAAAACTGAGAATATTACAAAAATCTTAAAAATGCCGGAACATATCGGAAAAGCAACTAACATTTATATCAAGTGGCCTCGACTGTGTGTGTTATTACATACTAAAGTCCATTGATTATTTTTCCAGTGTATACTTGACCGTTACGAAAGCGCCGTTGCCTATAGAGAAGCCTATTGACTCAAAGCGGTGGCTGGGCCCAAACAGAGATCGTCAGATCGATTTCAGAGCAGCCAACAGCGAACCGGTTTACCGGTTCGCGTGACAAACTTGGCCAAACTTTTGGACAGGCATTAGCACCTGAGTGCCTGGCCTGGTCTAGTCTGCACTGCTCTGCTCTGCTCTGCTCTGGTCCAGGTTAAATTGGCATTTAGTAGTTCAGTTGAAATAAGGCCAAAAGGCAACAATGCCACACTTTTACCTCAACTCTAATCAGAGACACTCAGAGAGAGAGAGAGAGAGAGAGAGAGAGAGAGAGAGAGAGAGAGAGAGAGAGAGGGGAGGACTCTGACTGCCAGCATTAATTGAAGGTGCGCCCAGGCCGCAACTATTTGCCACAGATATCCGCTAGATGCAGCCATTGTCTGCAACTAGATAAACGTGCCGCAAGATGGCTTAATTATCGACTATGCCCAGGCCACAATCGAGTGAAAGTTCGCCGCAACTGAGAGTGAGTCAGGCCCGAGATTTGTCGCTAGCGACAAGCAGCAATCAACACTCGCAACTTGCAACTTGCAACTTGCAACTTGAGAGGCGAAACCGTGCTGCATATTCCCACGACTATGCCAACCTGTCCAGAGCCCAACAATAGCAAAGGCAAAGGCAACAGCAATGGCAACAACCACAACCACAGTCAGAGCCGCAGCCATAGCCACAGTGGCTCAAAATGTCACAACAATTGAAAATAAATTATATGCAAATTGGATAGCCAATCAATGTTACACACACACACTCACACACTCACACACATACATGATAAATCCGACAATTGTCGCATAAATGTGTCACATTGGCACCCACTAAGATGCCCAAAGCGGGCAAAGAAAAACCCAATTCAGATTCTTGCCTTTCGATTTGGTTACTTAAGAGCTGTCAACATGACTTCCAGATTAGCATGAGCAAATAACTGAGCAGCTTACGTAACTGCTATATTTTGTAATTGAAAGTCAGCTAGAGAGGAGAAACTCTACAATGTATTATAATGTCAATTATTATAATATAATGTAATAGATTAAAGTTACAATATGTTATAGATTGTAATCTATGTTTATGCCATTATAATTCTTTAATACATTTATTAATAAATATATGTTAATGCTGATATATGTAAATATATATTTATTTGTATGCACACATTAAAAAGTATAAAAAGTATATAATATTATTAACTTTAGTTTGTTTATATACTGAAGCTCAACAAATTTTAAAAAAATTTTTGAATTTTTTATTTTTTTTATTTAATTGCTGCGTTTGCTGAAGGTAGCCTTAGTAAAGTGCTTAATTTATATATTCACTTTAAGAAATAATGAAATTTATTTGACATAGCTTTCATTTATATATTTTATTATATATTTATATTTGCATACAGCATACATTTAAGGAATATATATATATGTTTGATAAATCATTACTTTTTTTTACTAATTATTTACTTCTACTTTTACCCTGTTAACACCCATTGCAAGAGAGTTAAAGAACGACGAATTCCAAATCTAAATTCATTGAACACAAAAACTGAATTTTCCTTAAAATATTAATGCTTATATATCTTAAAACTACATCTAGTTACTGGAAGGATACAATATTCATGAACAGTTATTTTGTCAAGTGTCTCTTTTAGATCGTTAAGCCGTTCTCTAGGCTAACTTTAGATTTTTGTTGCAGCGGCTAGCAACTACTGGATGACATATGTATTTATTACTGGGCATCGATTCTTTCATATTTTATTTATATATATATATATATATATTTAAGTATAACGGCATGATCATGCTCAAACAAACTCAAGTATATATTGTCATCTAAAAAACTGACTAGGCATTTAATACATGTTATGCTTTGTGAATATTATATTTGTTAAAACTATCTCAAATAAACTGCAAATAGTCGAGTTCTCTCCATTTCTCTCTCTCTCTCTCTCTCTCTCTCTCTCTCTCTCTCTCTCTCTCTCTCTCTCTCACTCTTTATTGCATATAAAATGTTTCTTCTATATTAAAGCTATAATATTTGTTTTCTTTAACTTTTGTTCTAGGTTTGTGCTAAAAGAATCAAAATGAATAAAACATTGAAATCAAAGTTAGTTAGTAAAATCAAACTAAATTTATTCATAATTGAAATATATCTTAAGCTATTTGATTTTTAAGGTAAATGAAAAGCTTTTCATATGCAAGCGCTCACAACAAACAATCCTTGACTGGCATTGAAAACAATGTGTAATTAATGGAGATTTTGTGCTAAGGCAAAAAGCCACAGCTGAAGAGCCTATCGAAATGCCATGCCACTACTTGCTCCCGCTTTGACGCCCCCTGGCTGCTGGCTCTGCCTCCCTCGCATTGTCTGAGCCCGTGCCAAGTGTGACCGCAAAGCTAAAGCAATTAAAAGGCATGCAGAAGGCTTACATTTGTTGTGCGCTCTTGGCCAAGTGGCAGGGCTAAGCGGCTTTTGAGCTGCCTGTTTATGGCAAATATTTTGGCAAATATACATACATACATTTTTTGGCCACTCGTTTTCATTTGCCGGGGTATTTATGGCCCGTAGAAACGCTCCAATTAGCACACAAAAGGATTACGGGCCCAAATGCCCAAAAATTGGCCGGGGCTTATGACGAAATGCGAGTGTTTGGACCAAGGCCAAAGCCGGCCAGCTGGCTAGCTGGCTAGCTGGCTAGCTGGCTAGTGTTGCGGTTACTGGGCCATAATTGCGCACAGACGTAGAGGATGGGCTTCTAAATCCACTCGATGCCGTATCAGACAGATATGTATGTAGGCATAAAGTGCAACATGCATTTAATTTAAGCTCACATGAAATACAATCAAAATATTTTATAGACTTTTTTTCAGCTTTTTTTTCAGCTTTTTTGTTGTTTTTGCCCATAAAGAAAATTCATAAAGCGAATGTCGGCGTCGCTTTACCATTTGGCAATTCATACGAAAATTGCTAACTCAGCGCTCGCATATATCATTTTTATGCCCCGGCCACGCCCCTTTCAACTCATAGCAAATTGACAAATGCAGCAGCCAACGCGCGGCAATGTCTGAAATGTCTCTGCCACTATTTAAGGTCTTTTACGAGTTGCCAACTGCGCGGCCAAGCTGGTAGCTTAAACGCCAGCCCCAGCAGATGGCCGCTCAAGCAGGCAAGGTGTGTGGTTGTGGTGGGTGAAGCGCAGGGGACTGGAAGGGGGCGGGGCAGAGGTGAATTGGCATTGGGGAGCTGAGCAAATGAAAAAGCACACCAGAAACTATGAACAAGGCTTCAGCAAAATATTACTGCTTGTAATATGTAGTAAAGAGCGCAAGCAAAAATGATTATCGACTAAGTGCAACGACTTTGAAATACCCTCTATTAGCCAAAGTCAAATTGAACAATCGTTTGGCTCGAAACTACGGGATACTCTTTTTCTGTTGCCCTACTTTAATTTTCATGAATTTGATTTGTTCTAACATGAAAAATGCTGAAAACTTCCATTCTATTATTTAAAATTATTATTTAAAATTTATTATTTATTATTCATTATTTAAAATCGAAACATGCCTAATCCCAAAAGCTCTTCTTGGATTCGAATTTTACAAAATTTTAAGTTTATAAAAAAATACAAATATTCCATTCTCTTAGGTATACAAAGCCATTTCCAGCAAGATCATATATGGATAATACCTGAGATATATCCAGTCTTGTTACAGAACTTTATACAGTCTCATCATTTTTCATTAAATACAATTTGAATATATAATTTTTAAATTATATAATATCAGATATACCATATGTACATATATACATTTCATAAAATAATAATATAAAATATAAATATAAATATTAGAAATTTCTTAAATTTAAAACAAATATCATAAATTAACTTTAAACTTATGATTTTTTCATAATTTACTCTTGTGTAAATTTTGAAATGAAAATATGAATTAATTATTAATCTGCAATATAATTTTTTTTTTTTTTTTTTTGTTCACTTGTTAATAGCTCGAGCTCAACTGAACAAAATCAATAATTTCTGCTAACTATAAATAAAGAGCTCTATCTATGATTAGATCTCCTTCTCCGACACATGTATATACCCACTCACTTTGATAGAGTATTTGTGGTGCATCAGCAGCAAGTGGAAGAACGAAATGAGCTAAAAACAAAGCGCCGCATCAACGCTTTGGCTGCCTTAGCTGCAGCTCTGGGCTCTGGGCACTCGGCTTTGGCTCTATATTCCTCTCTAAATCCTCTTTGATTAAGTGCTCAGTCTTTACTGTGGAGATTTTTTAATCGTTACCTCTCGCTCCACCCTCCCCACCAACGTTTCTTTCTAGCTGCCTCTAGCTGCCGGCCCGACTGCCTGACTGCCTGGCAGGCAAGTGTAGGATGTACATGTGACCATGCCCCATAGATTAATCGCTAATCTGTCCCTGGAGGGCGTACGGACATTTCTTTAAAGAAAAAACTTAAGAAGAAGAAGACGACAAGGTACATGGACTGAGAACCATGTGGAGTAGTATTTCTCGTTAAGTTCTTGCAGACTTCTGTTGAGCTCAGCTCTGTGCAGCAGGTCTTTAAGTTCGCATTCGCACCTCTCTCTGGCCAGGCACGGCTGCCCTTTTTTGGTTTTATAAATAAATTAATAAATTTAAAGGCCAGCATTAATTGTTATGCATGCGCGCAGGCTCAGGCTGTAGATTAATGTTTTAATTTTTGCTAGTCAGTCGTCTAGTTTAGTCGTCCTCTTTCTCCTCCATTAATTTATGCGCGATTTTTGAGTAATTTGTTTGGCCACAGGCGCAAAATTGCATTAAATTGGAATGCAAGAGACTCTAGTCTGTCTCTAGCTGTCTCTCTCTCTGTCTTTCTTTAAAATTGTTAATTTTAAAATATAATAAAATGCTGCAATATGTTTCAGTGTTCACTGGCCCTTTCAATTTGCTCTGCTGCTGTTGGTGCTGCTGCCCAACCACAAACGAGCGAATCCTAATGACTGTGGCATAAATCAGAGCCAAAGACTCGAAGACTTGGCCAAGAATTGGCTGAGTATAACGGAATAAGGCTTTAAAGGTATCGAACTTTGCTAGCTGCCCACTGGGACCTGGCGTAGGTTCATTAATTCACCTACATATAAATGTGGTAGATTTATTAACAATTTATTTTAAATATATCAATGAGACAGTACTTTGTTATTATTATTATTATATTGAATAAGAATTTTAAATTATTATATTTTATTTTTATTATTATTATTATTATTATTATTATTATTATTATTATTATCTTGATGAATTAATAATTTACTTAATACATTTCAATAAGGCTGTATTTCATTAAAGAATCTATTTTTTAAATTACAATTTAATTATTGTTAAAATATGTTTCCCATTCATGAAAATTAATAATTAATAATTTACAATATTTTTGAAATGCTTATAGCTTGATTTATAGTGCATCATTTTATTATTTGCAAATTATAATTTAATTATAATATATTAATAATAGTAATAGGCTATATATAATATATACATATGTATATGATGCATAAAGGCTAAACTATATGCAGCACGCAAATACATATTTTAATGAATATATTATCTAATTTTTTAATCATTTTAATTTTACGACATATAATCAAGCAACTCTAATTGCAACTTGAATTTTCAGTTTCCTGTAGCATTCGCTGATCTGGCAGCAAGACACAGAACAGAGAGCAAAATTAAAGTCTGCTCACAGGCATGCTCTAGCAATTTGGATGAGTTTCCATTTAAGTTCACTCTCATCTGGAGCTCTTGCTTTTTATCGCTCCCTTTCAGTTCTCTTACATACACTCGAAGTGTCAGCTAAAATATAATTTTTATTTAATTCAAAATAGTATTTCTAAAAATAAATTCTTTTACCAATAAATTGTAATTCACTTTATGTTGAATAGAAAGCAAACTAACACACTTCAAGCTAAATCTGTATATGGTATTATGCAAAGATTTCATATGATAGCTACCTTGTTTAGCAGCTACCAACATTTCCACAGATGCAACGAGCTTGTTAAGCAAATTGTTAGTGACTGGGGCGCTGTCATGGGCCTGGCTAATGCGACTTGTAAGTTGCTCACTTAAGTCATTTGTTTGCAGCTCAACTTGCAGCCGAGTGCCATAAGCATCATCATCATCATTATGATCAAGTGCTGCTGCGACTGCGACTGCTGCTGTTGGCTTACAGATTTGTCGCTTAACTAAGCCAGGCCAATTGGTCTTGGCCCTTTTTGCATGGCCTGCCTGCCTGGCTGCCTGCCGCTGGCTAGGCATCGGCTTTCCTTTGAACTGCGCGAACTGCGAGCCTCGCTGTTGACGGTCTACATAATTGCTTGTTAAGCAATTTGACACGACTGACTAACTGATTGACTAACTGACTCACTCACTAGCTGACTGACTGACTGACTGACTGACGTTCTACTGCATTTCCTGGACGAGCTGCATTTAGCTTAATAAACGAGTCGAGCATTTTACGCCTTGTTGAAGGCCCTCGTAATCAGGCCGCTCTACGACTCGAATAGCCCGAATCAATTGGTTTAGCTACCTCGTAGGTGCGCAGCTCTATGCCGATTTATACCTGGCGCACACGCAAATCGAGGCGCTTAATTTCCGCTGCCGACAGTCGCCAACCGCCGGCTGTCAGTCAAAGCAGCTGTCATAATAGCAGGCAGCCGCTGCAGATACACACTTTGCAATCTTTGCGTGTGTTTTAGACCAGAAGGTAAATAAATTCCAACACGGCTCCGATTCCCTCTCTCAGTCACTCAGTGTCCGTCCCTCTTACTCTCGCACCTTATGCATAATTAACTTGGCTACAAAACTTGCACCGTTACAATTAAGCAAAAGTTTTTAATTTATGCCTCGCATCGAGTCCAGCATCGAGTCCTGGCATCCGTTTGTTTGCCTTTTAGTTTGCTGTACGTAAGCAAACATATTTTAATTTGAGGTTATGTTTACATGCTCTCCCTCTCTCTCTCTCTCTCTCTCACTGTCTGCCTGTGTGTGTGGGTGGGTGTGGTTGGTTGTGCGTGCATCGCTTCAACTCACACAGCAATAACAACAACAAGCAGCAACAACATTAATAGGTAAAGCAACAGCAGTGGCTGTATGCATAATTTGACTAGATACAAATTACACTGTGCAACAGGCGACAACAAACGAATTTGCCAAAATGTGATTTATGGATAGCTACTGTCAAAATTAGTTAAATATATATAAAAAGAACAAATAAAATTAAAAGAAAAAGTATTAAGAAAACTGTTTTAAATATTAATGTGTAAAGTTAAGAAAAAAATTATAAATACAAAAATAAATACGAATTTTAAATAAAATCAGATAAATTTCCAAAATAATAATCAAATAAATCACATTATATGTCAGAAAGTTAAAATCAATTATTTTAAATGTATTAAATATTCTTATTAAATTATATGTATATACATTGAAATAATATTTAATATTTTAAAAATATAAAGAGACAATTTGTATTAATAATAATTATTATTATTATTGCAAATGAAAGTACTTATATAAATATTTATAAAATATTTTTGAATTTATCTATTAAAAAAATAAATAAATAAATAAATAAATAATAATAATAATAATAAAAATAATTAATAATAATAATAATAATAATAATAAAAGTTGTATATTTAGTAAAATAAAATACTAAATAAAGTCAAACTGAATTCAATTAATTTTATATAAATAAATTTATGATATACAAAATAATATGTTGTGTAAATACTTTTGACCACCCCTGTATAAATATAAAATAAAATAATTATATATACAAATTTATTTAGAACTTGATTAATTAAGTTTCAAAGGCTTCAAAGTAGATATACGCTGCAATATTTTAAATAACTACGATAAATAAATAAATAATATTTATTTCAATATGAATAAAAAAACTTAATGCATGCTTCAGTTTCACAGATGTCTAGTGTAATAAAAATGCCGTTCAGTAGAGCTTCCTCGCTGTCCCCTATGTAAATCTCTCTCTATCTCTCTCACTTTCTCTCTCTCTCTTTCTCCCTCACTCACTCACTCTCGCTATGCGTTTATTATCGGTTGTGCGATATCAGACACAAACATAAATGCAAACAATAATATTTGCTTAAAATTGGCTACGCCCTGGACATTGTGGCCATTCGATGTGCGAGGAGCAAAAGAAATGAGAGGCAACATGTGTTTTACATGGCAATGGCGATTGAGGATTGCTGACAGGAAGGGAGACTGGGAACTGTTGATGATGCGCTGAGGCGCAGCAACTGGACGACATGTTTGCTGTTCAATCAATCGTTCAGTTTATGGCAGCCCTGGGACTGGCACTCAACCACAGCCCAACCCCTACCCCACTCTGATAACAAGCCCTGGCAGTGGGCTCTGTGCAACTCCCATGGACTTGTTTACTTGCCTGCTGCAGGTACGCTCAAGTCCGCATTGCGTATACGCCGCGTATGCCGCCTGTCGCCTGCCGACAGCCAGCTGCTTGTGGCTGTCCTTTTTGCATCTGGCATTTTTGCGCCGCTTCTGCTGCCGTTGCTGCATTTTATGCAAATGAAGCCAAATATTGTTAGAGAAGCAACATTCTGTTCGCTGGCTGCCCTGGCTCCGGTTTCTGTTACCGCTCCAATGTTTACCCATTCGGCCACACAACAGCTAAGTCAGCCTGTTGTTAGCTGCTGTCGGCTGTGCTCGCTCCCCTTGGCTCGTATTTATTTTATAATATCCATCTAAGTGCACATCACATGCGAGAATTGATGCTTAGGCTAACGTTGTAGCTTAATCGTGAGTGGCAAAGATGTTGGTTGATGTGCCTCAAATGATTTTGTTATAATTTAAATATTTTGAGCTGGGATAAGGAGTTGCAAATTTTAATATGAATAGACAAATATTAATATTAAACATTTATTAAACATATTTCAATTTAATTATTAGTTTTGTATGAAACTAATTTTTTTAAATATATTAAAAATTAACTTTAAGAAATATGAAGTTTCTAGAGCTCTTGCGCTCTTACGACACATTTCACATATTTAACTTAAGTCTCATAAATTTCAATTCAATAAATTTCATAGCTGGCTGTTCAAATATTTCAGGAATACATCAGACAATAACAAGCTTTAATTTGTGATCTGCTGGAATTTTATAAACTGTACTTAATATGCATTCCCATGTGCATGGGGAATCTATGAGAATTGCGTAGGGAGGCGCTCTATGGGTATGCGCTAACGAAAGCCAATAAAGATTTAAGCTCTCACCCGTGAAGCAGGCTTTTTAATTAATGCATTTGCCGATGCACTCAGCTCGGACCGCTTGCAGCATATTTTCCCATAAGCCGAACTTTTGTCGAGTGCTTTTAAGGCTGGCGGGCTAGGAAGTGGGGAGAGGGCTGTGCTGGGCTGGTCTGGGAATGGTTTTTTTTTTGTTGCTGTTGTTATTTTTGTTTTAAATGTGCGCATCATAAATGCATTCATTTGTGACACTTGATGTAATTTGTTAGTGCGGTAATTACATAAAAGTGCAACGGCCAAACAATCACACACTTAAAAGCTTTTCGGCTGTGGGCGTGGCCGGTGGATGTAGTCGTTGGCATTGCTTGTGCGTGTGTGCGAAATCGCATTAAAATTAATGTAATTTACAACAATGAACATTAACTTAAATTAGCGATGAAATGCAACGCACAGCAGGAGTAGCAGGAGTAGCAGGAGTTGCAAAAGCCAAAAGCAGGAGCAGCAGGAGGAGGCGGCGCGGTAACAGGCTCTAAAGGAATGGCATTCGCTGCGTATGCACACAGCTATGCTGGTGTCCAGTTGTGCAGTTGTCCAGCTCGTGCGGCATGTGTGGCACGCAGTCACGTGCAGCCAAACGACGCGAAATCCGCCAACGCATTTGTCCACGCTACTCCTCCTGCAACCGCCCTCCCCTCTCTGTGTGTGTGTGTGTGTGTCCATCCTGTCCGCTGGTCAAAAGCTTTTGTTTTCAAACGGGCGCCAAGGAAACAAATCATTTGCACACAGCTTTACTCGACCCCACTCTCCGCCCCAAGCCGCTCCCTACCCCTCCTTGACAACCCCCGCACAACAAATTAACGGCCATAAAGCGTTTTTGCCAAGGGGCTGTGTTGGGAGGTGGGTGGGGCCTCTAGGTCAGGGTGGGGCACTTTCAAATTTACGAGCGTTGTCTGCGTCGCCCCAAAAATTATAGCGCACATAAATTGTTAAACGCGAAATCCTTTGATTTTAATTACGTCGAGAATTTTTATTGCCCAACTCGTGCGGATGTGGCGGATGTGCGGCTGCGGATGCGGATGCGAATGCAAAGGACTTGGACGCTGCTTCCGGCATGCGTTTTGCTTGAATTTTCCTTATTTTGCCAGCACTTTTTTTCGCTTCTCTGCTTTCTTTTTTTTAGAGACAGGCAAATTAATTTTAATTGTGGTTTGCTGCCGTAATTAATTGCAATTGAAGCATACAACAAAAGAAACGTAGCCAAGAGACAGGTAGAGATGGGGAAATAGAGCCTGAATTAAAAATGTGAAAGAGAGTTACACAAAAAGAGAGAGAGAGACAGAGAGAGTAGGGGCCTATCAAAACAAATCAAATGAAACGCATATTTCTGCTTCAATTAATCAAATTAATTGAAATTTAATGAACCTAATTGTTAAGAACCTAAACGCAGCGAACCTGAAAACAACGCCCGATTGTTGCTGTTGCCGTTCAGGTAGCAATAAAAAACAACAATAAGCGGAAATATGCAAAGAGCGGAAGCGGAAGACAAAATGGCCGCAAATCAAAGGCGTTGCCTTGTTTTTTCTTCTTTCGGCTCAGCTGAAAAGTTAATAAAGTCGAAATACAAAATGGCCACGCGCCTGTCAACAATTCCCACAGGACACACCACGCCACCCCCACCTCCTATGTCACCCACTGCCCTCCTGTGACTGCCCCTAAGCTGTCTTGGCATTTATCTGGCCAAGTCTTGGGGCATTTTGGTCTTCTTCTTTTCTCGCTTTTTTTCAATTTCTTGTGATTTTTAGTGCAGGCCAAACAAATGACAGACTCAACATTTTAACAACGTATTATGGCTAAGCAGGATAATAACACTTGGTGTGTGCGTGTGTGTGTGTGTGTGTGTGTGTGTGCGAGTGCAAACACAGCTAAAATAAAGATACTTCCGGGCCGTGACCAGTGACAAGCACTTTAGTTGCGGCGAACGAACAATGCGAATCGCTTGAAAGAAATGCAAACAGTGCGGACATTTTAGCCGTTTTATAGCTAAAAGGTAGTTGCTAGTTGTAAATATCATTTACTTAATGAATTAAATCTAATATAACATGAATATATATTTTATTAATTCTATAAACAATTTCTTTCCATTTTCCAACAAATATTTTATTTCACTTTTATTTTCCCTTAACAAGAGATTTGCAAATAATTAAAACTATAACAAGCAAACTTATATATATCATATTAATTAATAATAAATTAAGTATGTAAGGAAATTCTATTTATACAAATAAAATATAGATTCTTTAAATGTTCGCTTTGCATGCCATTACCTTCATCTAGATCCCTAATACAAAATACGCTTAAGCAAGTTATTGTAAAAGTAATTGATTACATAAATATTGATAAAGGAGAGACTCATTCGAACAGTCCATCATATACTCTTTAATATCAAGCTAAACTTGTCTGACATATATATTAAAACACAATTTTATAATAAAAACTATACCATGCTAAGAGAGCGTACCCCATATTCCAGACTTTATAAATCAAAATCTGAATGTCTTACAAATTGCAATAAAATACATTGAAATACATTTAAAGAAATCAAAAGATTATCTTATATGTAGCACATATATTACTCCGTATCATAGAGAATTTGTTCTATTCTTATTGGCAAATTGCATTAATAGCTATAAATAATAAATGTATGACTGAAAATGTATAAATCAAAATTTTGAAATAAATTGAAATAAATGAAAGTGAAGTGAATAATAATTAATAAACTAATAAATTAATTGATTTATTTTACTATACAATAATAGGAATGCATTTTTAATGAATAGAACTAAAATACTTTTTGAACAGATAATAAAAAGCAGCTGCAATTACAAGAATCTAACGAAAAGCAAAATAAAATTTAATCAAATAAATAATAATGCAATTAAGAAATATTTCAAGTTAATTAATAAATAAGCTAAGTTACTTTTAAAATTATATTTAAATATATTTAAGAAGGATTTTAAACTTATAGTAATAATTAAAAATTATTAAATTTACTTCTTTAAAAAATAATTTAAGAAATTTATAAATAAACTATGCAATGTCAGTTAAATATAAATGTTGAATGTATTTTAAAAAACAATAATTTAAAAAATAAAGATTAAAAAAATTAGTTTAACTCAATAAAATTGTAAATTTATTATTATTTTTTTAATTTACTTATTTCATTAAACTTGTTTTGCCTATTTTTCTTTTTTTTTTTTTTTCTTAATAATAATTTGTTTACTTTAATAACTACACATATATTTTATTGTTAAATTGAAAGTCGAACAAATTCCATAAAAAGGCATCTCTATTTTCAATTTATATATAATGTTATATTTATTTTTGTTTAATATAATTTTGGTATGGAATTATGTTTTATATGGAGGCCAGATTTTTAGCCATTTTATTTGTTCGTTGGTCAAATCTGTCACAAGTCTTGAGCTGACCAAAGCCTCCTGCCCAAACTAAAATCTGAGTTGACGTCCGTTTGTTTGTGCTTTTTATGAGCTGCCAGGATAGCGCGAGTGCCAGGAGGGACAGATGGACAGAGAGGAAGAGCGAGAGAAAGACAGCAAGAGAGAGAGGGGGCCAGGAGCTGCAGACTGATGCTGATGGTCAACACTACACAAATTGTTGCTCTGACCGTATCCGCGTCCTTTGTTGTGTGCGTTATTTTCTTGTGTGTTGTTTGTTTGCTGTTGTTGTTGTTGCTGACTCGTTCATTGTGCTTGCGCCATAAATCGCTTCCGTTTATGTTTTAGAGCCGCACAATGGGTCAAAGTGTGAAGGAGCAGAGCACGCAGAAGATGCTGAGCTGAGGCAAGCAGGCAGCATCAATGGCAGCAGTCAACAAAATGGTCGCCACGCTGATCACAAGCGTAAACAATAAAGTTTAAAACAACTAAGCCAGATACAAAATGTTCTACGATGGAATTTCATTTCGCATTGTCTGCCCTGTGTGTGTCTTGTTGTTGTTGTTGTTGTTGTTGTTGTTGTTGTCGTGGTGGTGTTGGGTGTGTGTACTTTCTAGCCATGGCTCGCTGCACGCTCTTGACCATGTGACCAGCAAGCCGTGTCAGTCATTTTGAGCGCCGTTACGCTCTTGTGAGCCCCGCGCGCCCCTCAAAAAAAGTTGCCGAGGGAGGGATGGCCAGAAATCTCATCTTTGTGTTTGCACTTAGCCCCTGGCCTGGCCGGAGGACATTGCCCAGCCTTTTGGCTTGTGCTGCAAATAAAATAAGTTAGTTCCTCTGGCAAGGCAAGCTAAAGCAAGGCGAGGCGACGCAGCAATGTCCTGTCCCAGGACACAACGCACAGCTCATGTTGACTTTTCCTATTTTAAGTCCGTTTATTTCTTTTACACTTGCCTAGAAGCCTCCAACTCCAACTCAAACTCTGCCGCCCACCTCAGTGCTCCTTCGCTTCCGCCTTGGATTCTCAGTTCGCATTGAGACTGCAGCCGTTGTTGTAAAATGAAAACTTTTTCACTTGCCTGCCAAGTGGCAAACGCTGCTCCATCTCGGCCCCCAACAGCAGTTGGCAAATGCAGTTGCTTAGCCGAAGCCAAAGTTTTAATGATCCAAGACGCTAGATTTTAGAATTCGAATTACTTTGTTAGCAAAACACGAAGACACAAACCAAATTTCATATATTTTAAATAAAGGAAATTTTCATAAGAATTGTTGCGGGCTTGAACAAAAGCTTCAAAGTTCTGCTCGTTTCTCTTATTTCATAAACTTTTGCTGCTGGAATTGTGAAATATTTATTATTGCATGGATATAGGAGTAGAATTATTTGGAGTTAAACGTTGTTAAAAAATTTACTCGATATATGATTTAGAAAAATCAATTGCTATTATAATATATTCAATAAAAATGAAAATCTATTAATTAATTATTGTCATAAAAAAAAAAAAAATAAATAAATAAATAAAATAAAATATATACAAAATAAAACAAGTAAGAAGGCTCTAGTCGAGACGGCTCGACTACGAGATCCCCTGAACCCTGCAAAAAAGTGATACTCTTCTTCTTTACGCACTTAGATGCGCGCGCTCTGCTAACTGCGCAGTTGCTGCCGTGGCTTGGGGGTGGGTTGGGCTGAACTTTGGACGCTTATAACTCCATTTCTAGATGGACGATCTTCATGAAACTTTCGGAATATATTAAGAGTATCTAAATCTATCTATGTGCCAAATTGCAAGTCTCTAGTATTTGAAATGCGTTTTTTTTCAAATTGGGGGTGGAGGGGAACGAATTTTCGTTTTTTTATCGATAATTTGGAAATGGGATGAGTTATCGAAAAAACAAAATAAACTCGTACTGCGTAGCTAACATACGCATGTTCATGTGAAATTTCAGCACTCTAGCTTTTGTAGTTTCCGAAATCTCGACGTTCATACGGACGGACGGACGGACGGACAGACGGACAGGGCTCAATCAACTTATTTTTTATGCTGATCAAGAATATATATACTTTATGGGGTCTGCGACTTCTCCTTCTGCCTGTTACATACATTTTCACAAAACCATTATACCCTGAATTCCCATTTTCAATGGGTGCAGGGTATAATTAATATAAATACATTTAAGCTGTTTTTATCATCAGGGAAATCAGGGTATAATGGTTTTGTTAAAAGTATGTAACAGGCAGAAGGGGCGTGATAGACCCCATAAAGTATATATATTCTTGATCAGGGTGACGAGAAAGGTTGATAAAGCCATGTCCGTCTGTCCGTCCATCCGTCCGACGTATGTTTGAACGAAGATACAAAAGCTAGAGAGTTCATTCTTTTTGTATAGGGTTCATATATTGCACGCGCAGTACGAGTTTGATTCAGAAATTCGATAACTTGTACATTTCCAGAGATATCGATAAACAAATATATCGAGAATGAGTTATAAAATTATATTTAATTCATCTTTAGAGTTAGAGCCTCCAAGTCTTCTGCATATATATAGATGCTAATTTAATACAATTTCGGTTTTTTCAGATTTTTGATTTCGGTCCCCACTCCGCACACCCCGAAATGTGTAAAAAATGCATTTAAAATACTAGACACATGCAGTTTGATTTAGCATATAGATATGAATATCATATTTATAATCTGAAGAGATGAATACGATTGTCCGTCTAGCAACAGAATTATTAAAGTTTTCGCAGCAAAACCCATGGGACGCAGAACTGTATTTTTAACATATTTAATCTATAAATAAATTCATCTATAAATATTTTGTTGTTTACTTTTATCACATTTGACTTTCATTACTTGATTTTCAATCAATAACTATAGTTTTTTTTTTTTTTTTTTCTTAGTTCTCAGTTCAGTTCAAGCACCTGGTAAGGCATTCTCTTTATTATTGTAGCTGCCCTTTCCCCTTTTGGCTTAATTAATGTTTTGTATGGCAACTGAACTATAATATAAACTCAATATACAAACACATAAAAGTCGTTCTGTGTCCCGATGCCAGCCGTCTGTTCATTATTTAGCAGCACCACCCCCCACCCCCACCCCGACCTCCCTGTCGCTTGGGCTTGCTGCCACACCCACTGTCACTTGGCCGCCTCCTGCTCACCGCCCCCGCTGCTGTTACTGCCGCCCATTTCGCATGCCTTTTGACACACACCTGTGCGCTTTCTCAGGCCGACCCCTTGGCTTAATGTTGTAACAGACAACCGCAGAACAACAATGGGTCGTGGAGCAAAACACCTTTGCACACACACACACACACACACATACACACGCACACACATTTGCCTCACATGAACAACTTCCACACCATTTACAGTTCATTGAATTTTCCTGATAAATACGCATAATTTGTATACATTTATACAGAATATCTATATGTATATGTATATGTATATGTATGTGTATGTGTGTGTGTGTGTATGGGCGCATACGGCGTACACCTCGACGACCCGAAAGGCAGCACAAAAAGTTGGGTGCGTGATTTGCCGCATTCTGCTTGAATGAGCTGACAGCCGTGGGTTGAGACTACGTCAGGACAGAAGCATTACGTAGCTGCTAAGGTCCGTTCCAACTGACACGGAGACGACGCATCGTCGTAGGTGCTCGCTCGGGTTGCCCATAATTACTTTTAAATAAGCAAAATGTCTGTCAGCTGATAAGCTTCAACAGAGACGCCAACTTCAACATCAACTTCAGCTTCAAGTTCGACTCAGCCACAGCCTATGCCCTCAACTCCAACTCCAACTCCGGCTGCTGCCTGCGCCTCGTCTCGTCTGTCTCATTCAGAAAACATCAAAAAGTTTTGTACATTAAATCAAGCATCCTGGGCATTTGCTGCTGCTGCTGCTCCTGCTGCTGCTGTTAACAGGCAGCTGCCTTTTCGCCTGCTCTGCTGATTTTCCGTTAATTTCCGCAACGCGGCAATCGTTGACTTTTCAACCCAACCGGGGACCGAGTCTCGGCGAACAGCGAACTGCGAACTGTGAACAGTTCCTTCTCTCTCTCTCTCTCTCTCTCTCTCTCTCTCTCTCTCTCTCTCTCTCTCTCTCTCTCTCTCTCTCTCTCTCTGCTCGTGCATCGACGTCAAACACACTGGAGAGCCATTAGCGTGCGCATTGGGGGTTGTGTTACGGGGTTTTTAGTACCTCCCCTTCCCTCCTCTCACTCCCTCATACACACACATGCTAATACACACATTTGGAGCCTGGCTGACTGCTGCTCCCAATCCCAATCCCAATCCCAATCCCAATCCCAATCCCCATTCGCATTCCCATTGTTCCCCAGCTAAAGTCGTTGATTTTTCGCATTTCAGCCTTTTTCACGCTTCTGCCACGCCCCGCCCCGTCCTGTCTTGGCTTTCGCTTGGCATCTCTCTTTTAAATGCGCGTGAATGAGTAATTTTTGTTTACACTTTTGTAAATAAAGATTTATGTCGCTTGGGGGGTGCCAGTGTGCAACAATGTGGCACGCGCCACGTGCCACCAGCCCACCTGAACATCTGCCCACCCACCGTCGGCCCACCTGCCCGAGCTGATAACAAACCTTGTGCAGTTTATTCACGCAAATTGATTAGTTCGATTATGTTGAATGCCGCCTAATACGCAGCTCAAATCCCCATCAACAACGTCAAGGCCAAACAACGTCGAATGTGTGACGGCTTGAGTGAATCGAGCAATGCGAGTTATGGGCATTAGCTGAAACTGAAGAAGGAGAAGTTCAGGTTGAAGTTGAAGTTGGAGCAGGAGTGGGAGAGGAACTAAAGGAATTTACTAATAAAGAAGTAAAGCTATGACAATGGAATATGTTAATTCCGATAAGTAAGGCAAACATTCAAGGGAAAAGGGAAAGTTGGTAGCGAAATTACAATTGAGATGTTGCAACAATGTATTTGTTTATTAGACAAATATGATGAAGTGCTTGTTAGCTATTTATATGACTTGACAAAATCAAGTGAAAAGTAGCTCAAACTGCTGCGAAGTATATTATATATAAGTATATTAAATATAATATATTAAATATAATATATTTATTTATATCTGTCTATGTTGAAATACTTAATTCAAATAACATTATTTAAATACTACTAAACCATTTTCTTATAGCATGAGTATGTCTGCTTGTATTGGAAATTTATATCTCTTTCTCACTGTTTCTTAAGAGAATAATATTTAAATAGAAGATAATTGTTTATTCAATATATTATTAATATGTTATATTATTATATTAAATTATTATATTGTATTATATTATTAATTCATATATTTGTAAGTATTAATAATTAAATTATAAATACTAATAACAATATATAGTTAAATATATTTGTAAGTCTCTTAGCTAAAATCTAATTTAATAACTTCACTTTTTAATTGTATTTTTCGCTTTGGATCATTTCGGCATCTGCCAGCAGAACGTGGCAAAAATCAAAGTGTTGATTGAAGCAATTGGCCAAATTGAGTAATGAATCAGATAGAAAATTTATTATAGGCTCAGAATTAAAACGAGAAAAGCGGTAAATATAATTAATCAAAAATGAGAAAAGGGAACAAAATGAGATATAATAAAAAAAATATATCTTGCACGGTTCAAAAGCTATAATATTTTCTACTCGATTGAGAGCAACTTACAATTCGAATTGTCGTTTGCTTTCTGTTAAATACAATAAATTAAGTCAAGATAAATGTTAATTATGTTGAAAAAAGTAAATTTATTCTAAATTTTCATTTTACTTAATCATATTTTTTGTTTCCCTAATATAATAAGAAATCATTTTCCAAAGTTATTTAATGGAATTTTAAAGAAATTACATATCTATAGTAGATATAGATGATAGATATCTAATAATATTGATGCTGGTGTCTCTTTTGTAAGTTTTCCAATTCTGTTACATTTTTGCCCTGATTGATAGTGAGACCAAGGGCTAGTTTACATAGAGTTGTAAAAATAGTTAATCGATGAGTTTGCATTTTAGTCACTCGCTGCTAAGCTCTGATTTGAGGAGAGTGAGAGAGAGATGAGAGTGTGAGAAAGATAGTTACTGTTACAGAATAAAGTCTTGTTGAGTGCGAGCGAAATGGTAGACTCGTTATGATTCGTTAGTGTACGAACAGAAAGGGACTAGAAATCGGAATTCTAGCGAAGCACTTCGTGAAAGAGAGAAGAATGAATTTGAGTGCAGTTGTAAGAATCAAAGTTACCTAAATTGACAGAGCTGCGACATAAATACATACAGATCTAGTAGTGTGATAGTATATGTAGAAGTTATTATTGTATTGGATGGATCTCTTTCGATTTGAAAGTTCTCATGCTGCAGTAAGAGTACAAATCTATGCCAGTGTGGGTAGCAAATATTCTGCTGCAATACAATTGCAACACAATTGATATACGCAGACATAAGCCAAAGCAATCAATGCATTCTCTTAGCACTCACTGGGAATGCTCTGAGCAACTCAACTCCTTACTCCTTACCTTGTGGCTAAAATTTGGTTGTTAATGAGAAGATTTGTATGCTATAAATATATTGAATCAAGCTTAAGTTCGGCTATGTAACTGACTGATATTTATACATATTCACATAATTATTATGTTAGCCTTTTGGCTCTTAATATTCCTTGTCATAGTCGAATATTAAATTTTGAAACTGACTTTTCTTTGAAAAGAAAACTTAATGCGTTAATGCAATATCAATTCATATATAAATAGACTGGCAATCATTTATATTTATAGCAACAGATGCTCGAAATGCGAGTAATTAGTTTTTGTTGCTGAAAGTTCATTGATTCGCTTTCCAGCTGCAGCCTTGACATTCGAACTCTGTTGTCGCCAGGTGGCCGAGGCGTAAATGTTTTATGTAGTTTATCAACACGGCCCGCCCAGTCGGGCTCAGCGCGTGGCAGTTATTAGTTAATAACTATTTGGTCTTTGTTTATTTATAATGCTATAATTGCCGAGACGTGGCCAATGCGCCTCGGCACCTGCTGCTGCTTCCTGCTGCTGTTGCTGTTGCTGTTGCTGGTGTCCCAAAATAACTCGGTCTCTCGTCTAATACTGTCCATGGGGCATTGTAATTTAATGGCCGTCGCACAATTATTTTCCAATTCACAGCCCCAACAACGGGAAATTGAAAGGGCTGCCAGCACGTCGAGTGGAGCAGCTCAACGTTTTGTTTGCCCTCTGCTGCCGTCAAGCTAACTTGTGCACAGCAGGTGTTGAAGTTTGGCTAATTAATAGGCACACAGATTTTTCAACTGGATGCGAGTTGAGCCTCTCGACAGGTGTATACATGCATGTGTGTGTGTGTGTGTGTGTCGACTGGGCAACGGGTCACGTCCGCTTGGCAATGCGGGCGACAGCTGCGTCATCGAAGCATTTCGCATTGCGTTGCCTTTGCGTTGCGTGCCTGGCAACGTTTTGTCCACGTCCCCGTAGTTATTACTAATTTTAAATTTATGTGCATTTAATTGAAATTCGGCAAAGCACAGTGGGGCCAGCCTGTTGTTGACCCACTTGCCAGGCTGCAGCAGCCAGCTCTGCAGCTCTTCCAGCTCGCTGCGATCGAAACATGGCAAACAAGTTGCAAACAAGTCACCAAAATCGCATGCAACATAAATTTTCGCACATTTTTTTTTTCGGGGCTGCGGCACATGCAACTCCAGCTCCAGCTCCAGCTCCAAGTCCAAGTCCAAAGTCGCGAACCTGGCCGCAAAGAATTGAAGCGCAAAAACAAAATATATGCGAGCGAGCATTTTGTTTGCGAGTCTTCTTCTCCTTCTCTCCTTCTCTCCTCCTCTCTTTCTCTGTTTTTTTCTGCCTGGCCGCAAATTTATTACGTTAATTAAAATAATTCTTAATTAATAAGAAGGAAAGGCAACGGGGCATAAGCTGCCGCTGGATGCTGCAGCGTCGATGATTGTTGCAGTTGCATGTGCCACATTCATAGCTGCATGCAGCAGGCAGGAGGCGGCAGGCAGCAGGAAGCAGAGGGACAGTTGCACAGCCCTTTGATGGCACTCGTCGAGTTTATTTTGCCTCCACTCCCCCCCACTCGCTCTGTCGCACCAAGTTTTTGTCTAGTAATGCAGGGCGCATCAATTATGGATGCCATGTGGCAGCTCCCCGCGCCTCAGCTGCTCCACTGCAGGGCCCAGCCTTGGTCGCCGCCCACTCGCCAAGTTTCTCACGGTGCATGCTTTAAAATGAATTTAATATGCCCTTTACTATATTGCAGTACCCGCAGCTTAACCAAAAGTATGCACTGACTGACCATCATCTTGTCCTGCACAGTGGAACTGCAGATGGTTTGCGTATAGAGAATTTGTCTAATATGAATAAAAACTAATTAAAACAGAGCTTTCATATATAAAGGAAGCCGAGTGCTCTATCTCATAACCTAGTTGTTACATTATCTCTAACTAATAATGAATAACAAATATTTTTTATTTATTTCCAACTCAGCTCTCACATATCTTCTCTCTAAGGTTTAACTCTTCAGAGTTTGGCATATTCCTTCATATATTTATTATTATTTGATTTTAAGCAAATTTTATACAATTCGCTCCACTGTGCTCGTACTCTACGGCCTAAGCTGCACTTGTCCCATTGCTGCCACTCATTACATTATTTTCGTGTGTTTATTGTTTCTTTGCGCTGCGGCAGTTGCCGCCAAACTGGCCACGGGCTACGCAGCAGCCGCAGCCGCAGTTGCAGTCGCAGTCGCAGTCGCAGTCGCGGCAACAACTAACTGGCGCCCTATTGTTCCAGCCTGGTTTTGACCCTGGCTCGGAGAGCGAGAGAGACAGGCTGCCCCTCTGCTCGGCGCTGCAGTTGAGTTTATAATGCAGCAACGCACCCCCAATGCGGATCGGGTTGCCATTGCTGTTGCTTGCCTTGCATTGGCCTGGCTGGGCTCCTCGTTGCCGCAGACAGCGCCTGACAATGAGTTTTTAGTTTGTGTTCATTTCGCCGCTGCTTATCTGGCTCTGGCTCCAATGTTTGCTGTCATTGCAAATTTTCGAGTTTGACAGCTAACAAGCAGAGCCCAAGACGCCGATGGAGAAGGAGCGCCGCTGACTGCTTCCAGCGTGGACTCTGACGCACAGCGTCTTCACTTAAGTGGCGCTACGCAGCAGCTTCCCCTCTCAGTGCCTCTGGCTGCTCTCTCGTATCTGCTCTTGGCGGTTATTAGCTGGCCAATGCTTAAGCTCTCCACACGAGCAGCCACTCTGCGGTGTGGTCTTAATGATGTCCATCCAAACAATGCATTGAAAACTTTTGACAAGCGAATTGGGCGCTGGGCGGCGTTAGAGCTGATTAGCCTGGTTCTCTGGCTGTCTCGAGCGAGGTGTATTAGTGTTTCGCCCTCATATATACAGCTCCAAGATACACGTAATTAATGTGGACTTAACAGTTGGGCCATTTGATAGCCAAAGATATGGCTGCAGCAGCTGTCAAAGCTCTCTGCACACAGCTGGAACTCGGAGCCCTTAGCCTTGAGGGGCATCTTCTAATTTAGAACCGTGAAAGGAATAGTGAAGATAAGTGTCCGAAAAGCGATGTATGTGTGTGAAAAGAGAGTACTATGAGATGGCAAAGTATTTAATGGAAAGAGATGTGCTCAGTGTAGATTAAAATGGAAGGAAAGATAAGGATAATGAGCAAAGAGACAAAGAGAATGAAATTCCAATAAAACAAAAATGTTTATTGAAATTTTGTTTGTTTTTTTTTTTTTTTTCTGGTTTCATATTAGATCTCGATACTTACCATTTGTTATGGAAAAGAGTTTAGTCAATTTTTAATTACATGCTGATAAATTATAGTTACCTATATTGGCTTGAATTCTTATCGATCTGAGTCAAAATATTGGCTTCAAGGGAAAACGAAACATTTCGATTTTGATAACTAATTTATTAATTTCATAAGTATTACATGGCTAAATGGCAAAAGACTTTAAATATTTTAACATTTATAATAATATTATAATATAATATTAATATCGTTTGGATCATATATTTATATGTATTTGTTTATTTGATTATATATTCTATTTCTTCGTCTTTAAAGGATTTCGAAATGAAATTCATAAATTAAAACTTAAAATAATTAAAATTTTAAAATTAATTTAAATGACAATTTATGCTTATATATCAATGTAAATATTTTATTATTATATAATAATTGAGAACCTACAAATACATATGAGATTTTTTTTAAATTATATAGTTAAATATGCGAAATGAACTTTTAGTAAAATTTTTGTGGTGGCAAGTTATTTTTTATTTTAATATATATATACATATTATTCTATTAATGGATATTAATAATGATATTCAGTTGACTTGGCAACTTCTATTTGTATCTATATAAAATATATAAAAACCCTTCTCGACTAAAAACTCTGCAAAAGTTGTGTTAGCTCTATTTTAGCTGCCTTAACTAAAAAGTTGAAATATTTTCATTACGCTTTTAACCCTTGGTGACAAGACACTTTTTGAAAATTTCCCGTACGGGTTCAGGCGAAATCAGGCTTAGGGGAGGCAGTTGGATAGAGGGAGTCCTGCCATTTGTTGCACTGTCGCCGAGACGCTCTAATACATATGTTTATGCCAATTTTGTTATTACATAAGTGAGTCAGCTGAAACTACGCAAGCAGAGGCAGCTGTTGGCGAAAACTTCTCGACACGAACCAGTCATGAACCAGGCAGTCAGCCTTAGGTAGGACTGTAGCTGGCTTGTCGATAAGTCAACTACTTCGCTAGAGTCGAAAATGTCAAGTCATCCTCACATTGATTTGCAGTTGGATGCGTAGTCAGGCCAAGATTTATGCACTTATTTGCTACTGTCCATAATTTGAGTTCCAGTTCGATTTAGAGTTCAAGTTGGAGTTCCGAGTGCCATAAATGGAAAATATGCAGAGATGAGCTGGGTGTGCGATTCCCTGGAGCGCTCTTTAACTGGGTCCTTGACTTGCTGACCCAGTTGGGCGAAACAGCTCTGGCATGGCCTTTGTTTCTAGCCTGGCTTGGCCTGGCCTGGCATTGCTTGGCCTAGCCTAGCTATGCCTCGACTGGCCTAGTATCTGCTCATAGTTATCGCCACAAATAATATTTATCCACTAGATATTTCGTATTTATTTGCAATGCTTTTCCACTTGAATTCTTTGCTGCTATTTATTGCTCTCGAGTCAGCATAAAGATGTTTGCCGAGACTCGCTTCAAAGGTCAACATTGCAGCTCGCGCCAGTCATCATCAGCTTGGCCCTGTCTCGCTCTTACTCTGTCCCTCTCTCGCCCACACTCTTGCTCAGTTCCTCTCCTTCCCCTCGCTGACTTTCACATTAGTTTTGCGTGGGTTTTAGCACTGACTGCTTCCCCCTTCAACTACCCCTTCCACTTCCATTGCACTCGGCGTGCTCTATCGTTCATCGAGTACATTATCAGCATCAGCATCAGCATCATCATTGGCCAACAACAACAACAGCAACAATAACAACGTCATCAGTTTTTAGGTCTTGGCGCGCTGACTGGGCCGTTATCCGTTTGGCTCAATCTGTTGGCCAATTCCTTTGATTACCGCACCCTTTTCTGGGTATTCGCTGCCTTTGTTTGGCTTAGGTCATCATAAATTGTTTGCTTTCAAGTCAATTACACTCGGCAACTACATTTTCCAAACTCACTAAGAGGAAAATCTATATAAATGCGATTTGCCCCAGCACATCGACTCTGACTGGTGAACAAACGATTTATTTCCGTTTGAGTTTCATAGAATATTGCTTATCGAAAGTATGAAAAAGTTGTTAATACATTACAAGAAATAAATAAGTAATGAAATACAAAAATTAAAAAATAAACAAAAAACTTAATAAACAAATAAAGAAATAAAGAAATCAATAAATAAATAAATGAGTTAATAAATACATAAATAAGTGAATGAACGAATGAATCAATTAATCAATTAATTAATTAAGAAATATATGAATAAAGAATTATTAAATATTAAAAATTAATAATTAATAAATAATTAAATAAATGTGTAAAAAAATTAATACAAACTAAATAAATGAAAAATAAATAATAAATTTATAAATGAATTATTAATGAATGAATTAATAAATAAATAAATAAATAGAAAAACGAATGAATACTTAACTAAATAAATGAATTAATTAATTAACAAATTAATTAATTAATTGATTAATTAAGAAGTAAATAAATGTATCTGAATAAAGAATTAACTGATTTCTTAAATTAAAAATAAAAAATATATATATTTTTATTGGATTCTGAACTGAATGCTTGACAAATAATATAATCTAAAATGACTAACTATGAGTATATTCTAAGTAAATTTATAATTATTTTTGGAATACATAAAATGAAATTAAAAGTAATGTTTAAATTTGTTTTTCATCAAATATTCATTTAAAATATTCATTTAATTTAAATATTTATGTATACAAAATAATATTAAAAAAAATTGAAGTAAAAATTATATTAATTAAAATATAAAAAGACTCGTAATAATTTGTACTGTAAGAACTTAAAATATGAAATATCTAAATTATATAAAAATATATTGAAATTAAGTTCTAATTCATACTTAAAGATTTATATTTAGGTTATTAGTTATAATAGCTTACAAGACTCTAAAAGTTTGTTAGCTAGTGTAGAATTTTTTTTTTTTTACTTATGATTATGTTGGGCCTGCTCTTTAGACCTGCCCAAGTGGGTCAGTAGAGTGTCGACATTGTCTGCTATTCTCTAGGATTGCCCTGGCGAAAGTTCAATGCCAGCCAAGCCAAATACCAAGTGAGTGCACATCACTTTGGCTGTGAACGTGGCGATAAGTCGACGATCCATTACCGTATCTAGCTGGGCAAATTGTAGCACTCATAATTTGTTGTTGATTGCCTGGCACTCGAGTGGCGTCGTCGTCGTCGTTGTCGTCTCGCGTTCAGGTCCTAAGTAAACCGAAAAAGGAAGAAAAAAATAAAAAACATTCATAGATATTTATAAATCCAAACAAGTGGGCAAACGCACTCCCCGCACCTGCCCGCATGCCAAAAGGGACACTTGAAGCGCCGGCGCAAACAAAAACAGGACTGCATTCGAATCGAGGGAGCAAACAGAGGCACGGATGGAGGGACAAACTCTCGCAGACAGCGACAAGTTTTCCATAGTGCCTGGTGCCTGGTGCCTGATGCCTGGTGCCTGATGCCTGGTGCCTGATGCTTGTCCCATTGTCGGCATCTTTTTTTCATATCTGTGGCGCTTCCGTTGCAGCGCGAGAGCGAGATGCAAATGTGGCCCGACTGGTCGCCGGGCTCGGGGACCCAAACAGAGTTCTTTCCACTTCAAAGTCTTTTGACAATATTTGCGCGCCTTGACAATAAAACGCAAAGTGAAGTCTCAAGTCTCAAGCTGTTGCCCTGCTTCGTTTCGTTTCGCCTGCTTCATTTAAATTTCATGGTAAATCAAAATTCGTTGCGTTTATTATTTGTCTTTTATATTTTTTCTGTTTGTTTGTTTGTTTCTTACTCCCACTCCCCTTCTCTCCCTCTCTCTCTCTCTCTCTCTCTCTGTCTGTCTCTCTCCAACTGAATGTATTTCATTTGGGCGCCCCCAACAGCAAAAGACGACAGTTGAATGCAGCAGACCCGCTGGCCACAATGCAGCGGCTGGCGGCATCCTTTGTGGCACAGGATGTCGATTACATTTGTTTACTGCACTCGCTCAACTATAATTTTCCAGCCGTTTAATGAACAGGTGCCCAGTCCAACTCGGCCTGTCTACCTGGCTGGCTGGCCGGCTACTCGGCTGCCTGCTTAATTTGCCAAGTGCACACAATCTGGAGGAAGAGCGGGAGTCTGGCATGGAGCACGGTCTGTGGACCGTGGTCAAAGCGCATCGCCAGATTTACGCGCTAGACAAGATCAAAGCGTCAACTTAGCATTCAACAGCCCACCAATCAGCTGGGCTCCCAGATAGGGACGACACGACAAGCCCAGCCAGCAACCACAGCCGTCGACTCTCCGGCCTGAGCTTGGGCTTGGCCAGCTACTTAAATAGTTATGGCATGGATTAGCCTCAGATTGAGTGGAAATGGGCTGGCAAGTGAATGGCCGCTTTATCAATAAATTAGATGCGCTCCGATACCAATTCCATTTAGCACACGCTCCAACAATGCCTGAAGAAATGACTCTGCTCTTTGTCAAACACACAATTCGGACAGATTGAAATATAAAACTGAGATTAAGCAACAAAATTGATTTCAAAAATAAGAGCGATTAGCTCTTATTTATTGTGCATTTCGATTGAGAGTCTAAACTAATACTCTAATACTATGATAATCGTCTTCTTTATTGCTTATTTATTTAACTGAATTTGTCACAGCATCAAATGGATAATCGCTTAAATATTCATGGGCATACCTGGTGTTTGGTATGTTTCAATATGTTTTAATACTATATAATATAAATTATTTACTGAAAAAAATGTGTTTAAATTTGTATCTCTGTGTTTGTATTTATAGTATTTATTTGTTGTACAATATATATTTATATTATATAAACTGAAAGTATTCTCAATTGAAGACCCGAATTAGTGGCCAGAAGAGATTCTGGAACTAGATTATCAACTTAAAGAATCAATTTTAGCACTATTGGACTACATTATTATTATTATTTTGTATGTAATATATATAATTATTATGTAGCTAGAGTTCCATTTCAGCAACAAAATAACAAAAATGTTGACTCAGTCATATATTTCTACAGAAATGTAGATGGAAACGTAGTGCGAATGATCAAAATACATTTTGTTGCACAATATATATAATTATATATTTTATAATTATTATATATTTTATAACTATTATTAATATTGTTACAAGCTATAAATTTTTCTTTATCAAGCAAAAATTTCTGCTTAATAAAGAAAAATTTATCAAATTTAGTTGCTCAGGAAAATGTTTGTTTTGATTTTTAATTTCTGTTAGCTTAGTTTTTATGTCTTTTACTTATTAGTTTTATATATTGCTGTAATTTTTATTCTTTAATATTTTATTTTTTAATTCTTACTTTTTCTAAGAATGTCCGAATATGCATCTCTTTATAAATTCGAAAAATATTAATTAATTAATAAAAAATAATTGTTCTAATATTTATATTTTTTAATAAATTTGTCATATTTAGATTTTAGATTTTTTTAAAGTATTGTGTAATGCAATAATTTTATTTATATTTTAAATACAAGCATATACCTAACAATTAAAATTATTTAATTATTTTCCAAAATGTATTAAATTCTTCACATTTCAAGAACATAAATTCCAAATAAAATTGATAATAAATGCTAAATGCGTTATAGAGTCATATCATATAAATATTATCACAATAAGTAGAAATAATAAATTTAAGAAAAAAAAAAATAATAATAGCAAAAAAATAATAATAAAAAAAAAAAATAATAATAATAAAATAATAATAATAAAAAAATATAAATACTTGCAAATACTTTCGGCACCACTGTGCGTGGGCAACGAGCTGCAAATGGATAAAATGCGAACGCACATTAGCTGCAATAACTCTGCAATAATGTTGCATGTTTGTTGTTCCATGCTGTTGTTAATGTTGTTGCTCGTCGCTGGCAACATTTTGTTGCGCACTTTGTCAACAATGTTGCGGGCACATATCGCATGCGTACGCGGATTAGCAGCAAGGACCGCCAACAGACTGAAGTCTGTTTGCGACACGAGAGCGTCGCGATTGTGGAGTGTGTCTGTGTCTTCCGAGCGATAAATAAGCGATAACATTTTAATGGTCGACTGGGCTTGGCAACGGATTTCGCTGGCTGTGGGTCGAGGCTGGCAGGAGGCGGCTACACACATGCGAGGCACATTGATCAATCAGCGCGTTGGCTGATTAATGCAGATGCTTCAGCTGCTGACAAGTGTTGCGTTTCCGCTGCGACGTCATACTGTCTGGCGCTGCTGTTGCACATGCTGCACATGCATGCTGCATGCCACATGCCACAAATGACAAGTGTCAAAACGCGCCCAGCTGCAGGTGGGCCTAAAAACTTGACTCATTTAAATTGGCATGATTTACGTGTTCGACTCCCCATTTCCCATTTCCTCACTCAGCATTTGGCATTTCGCATTTCGCATTTCCCATTGGCAAGCAGCTCGCTCTGCGGCTTGTTAAATGCTGTTGGAATTTGCCACAGCAACAGCCACAGCAGCCACAGCAGCCGCAGCAGCAGCAAAAGGAAATGACAAACAACAGCCCAAAGACAAGATGTTGACAGACGGAGTCGAGCGGGCAACTCGCGTTGCTCTTGGCATTGCCTTGGCTGTGTCTGGTCTGGCTGGGTCTGCGTGGATCTTGACTCTGCTCTGCTCTAGCCCAGTCTGGGGGCTCAGTCTGGTTCAGGTTCTCTGTGGATTCTAAGTCTGGGGCGGCTGAGGGTCGCCGTCTGTCTCCTGTTGGGCGCTGCTGTTGCTGCTACTGCTGCTGCTGCTGCTGCTGCGCTTGTTGTGCATGCAAAGTGTTGAATAATTTGTTGCGAAATATTTCTAGTTGCGCGTATCCGTTTCGCGGCATACACCCAACAAAAATGTCATTAACGCTTGGTTAGGTAAGTGTGAAACTTTTAAATTGGTTATATTTATTTGTTCATATTTAAAATAGTAATGAAAGTTCTTAGCTGTCACACAGATATGCATTTTAATGAATTTATTTAAATACTCAAAATGAATATTAAACGAATACTCAAACAAAGTCAAATATTTAAAATAAAAACAAACTTTATTAGCATTAAAATATTTATTTAATTAAAATTTATATTACTTTTAATTGACTTTTCGACAGCGCACATTAAATAAATATTTTTAAATTATTTTATTGTATTATGTGGCTATGGAGTAATCAAGTTTTTGTTTTGCAGAAATAATTTATAATTTTTTTTTTTTATACTTTGTTCCCAAAGGGAAAAAAGTATATTGGTTTTGTGCAATGTCCGTCTTGCTGTCCGTCCGTCTGTCCGTCTGTCCGTCTGTCCGTATGAACGCAATATTTTTCGGCGCTATTAGAGCTAGAGACTTGAAATTTTAAACATATACTCATATATGCTCCCGAATTATAAAGTGTAAAAATTTTCCCGATCCGCCCACTAGGGGCGTGGCAAATCGGAAAACTCTTCCGCCCATAGTTAAGTTATCATACTAGATGATGAGCTAGAGAGTTGCAATTTGAAATGTATACTCGGGGGACAACCCAAGTTCAAAAAGCTATGGCGGATATATCTACGCCCATTGGGGGCGTGGCAAATCTGGAAATACGTATCTTCTACACCGTTAAAGCTAGAACGCTGAAATTTTGCATGTGAGTTAATGTTATGATTCTAAGAAGATCGATCAAAAAGTTATATGTCTACGCCCATTGGGGGCGTGGCAAATCGGACCTGAATATATAGTGATTTTTCAAATTGTGCTATATTTTGAACACTATTGACACTAGAGACTTGAAATTTTGCATGTATACTCGGGTTGACAACCCAAGACTAATAAGCTATGGTAGATATATCTACGCCCACAGGGGGCGTGGCAAACCGCAAAAGTTTATATCTCCTACAGTTTTAGAGCTAGAAGCTTGAAAATTGGATGGTTGAGTTACTAATGTTCTCCTCTATCGATGCCCCAAAAATAATTTTTCAGCCTCTTTGGGGGCGTGGCATATCGAAAAATACCCTGTAATTTTCGCATTTTTGGAATGTAAGCAACCAAATTTTGCAGTCATGTTAGCCTCGGCCTTTTCTAAGAACTGGCAAAAAATTATGCGTCTACGCCCACTGGGGGCGTGGCAAATCGGCAAAGAAGTTTGTTGTGGCCAACTGCATAATTCATGCATATAATAGCTTAGTAGCAATTGCTAAGATGGCAAAAAGCATTTTAACATAAATTTAATAATATTAATAAATTTTAAAAAATAAAATTGATAAGTTTTTGATTAATAAATAAAAAGTTTCCACCGGGATTCGAACCTAGGTCTTTTGAAAACAACATGTAATCGTTAGCTAAACCTAAATCAATTCACAGCTGATCAGCTGACCAGCTGATCAGCAGCTTGTGACGAAACAAAACAATACAATCGCAATTCTTGCAATATGTATACACTTTTGGATGTGTATACACTTACACATAAATACATATATGCATGCATAGAAAAACTGCTTGCCACACAGCGTGGCAAATCGGAAAAATTGTTTTAGTTTTTGCTTAAATGCAAAATTCATATGCGTATGTTTATAAATTATCATCAATTGGCAGCAAGCATTTTATAATAAATATACAAATATAAAAAAATAAAAAATAAATAATTTTTGAAAAAAAGGTTTCTGCGGGATTCGAACCCACGCACCTAAGTATAGCTTGCATAGTGCTTACCACCATCGCCACTGCCCTGACCTGCACTCCATTAACTAAAACCAAATAAGACATTGTAATGCATTGCTAGAGCGCCTTTTGACAAAACTAAAATAACGATCGAAAAATTCCCAATTCAGTCACAATTCGTAGAATATTCTGGCATGCAAACTTTTGTATGTATACTTAGAAAATTGTGTATACTCGTATAGTGTGTACATGTGTAAATCTGTATGTATGTGTAGGAAAAACGTTTGTTGCTTGCCATGTACGTTTTCTAATTGCCGAAATATTTCGTTAATTAAATGTTTATTAAATAAATAAGATGCACCTATGGGAACAAAGTATATCGCAGTTAGTGGCGCCTAACTGCAACGTTCTTACTTGTTTTAAATTGTAATAAATTTGTAACAGGAATATATCAAATATTTTCTATTAGAGTATTTCCTCCTAATACTTATTTGAAATTATTAAAAATTATAATATAATAAGTTTTCACATTAAAAAATAAATAAATTAAATAAATAAATACATTTAACACCCTCAAATAAGATAGAGTTTAAAGAAATTAAAAAACACTTTTCTCTACATAAATATTAAAATTATTTCAATTACTAAGTTAAGCAAAATGTTTTTATTTTTTAAGAAAATGTATGTTTAATTGGGAATATAATATATATATTTAAATTTTATACTTAATATAATATATATAATAAAATATTAAATATAAAATTTTAATCAAACGTTAAATAAACGATAAATATCGTTGTAGCTCTTTCATCTGAACTGAGCATAAATCGCTGTAGCTCAAACTTGAACTAATGCGAGATTTATCGAGATTGTTAATATATTCAATATTCCTTTATTGAAAGGCTTACCTTACTGAAGCAAGCATTTCTTCTTAATAGTATAAACATGATATATTTACATATATTCATGGTATTCCATTATTATTAATACTTATTTTACTCAAATTCATATTTATAGCAAATCAAAGAACTGTTTTTATTTTTCAAACACTAAAATGGAAAATCTTTAACAATTTGAAATTCTAACTACATTTGCCTGCAACTTATCTTTCCATGGTAGTGCTTTCGCTCATAGCAAAATCGTTTTCATTTGTTGGTTGACTGAGCTGCTGAGCTTGTGTTGCTTGTGGCATGCTTGTTAGTGTAATGTGCAACATGTTGCAGCGACGCCAACTGCGTTGCTGTTGCTGCGTAATTAAGTGGGCGACAGTCTGGTAAATGCAAATTTTTGTGTCTTGTCCCGACGGCAGCTGAGGCCAGGACATGCGCCAACTGCGATGCAGATGCCGTCGTCCGATATGCCTGATAAGCCAGCGATGTTGTTGCTCCTTTTTGTGTTGCAGTTGTTGCTGTTTTAGTTGTTGTTCCTAGCTGCTGCTGTTGCTGGCTGCGATAAGCGCCTCGCCTATGATCTATGATCTTGACCTTATCCTGTAGCAACAGAGCGCGGGAGCAGCTGTCCAGCTTAATTAAAATGTCAAAACTGGTTTAATGGCGTTAATGAACAAACACTTGGTCAACTCACACACACACACACATGCATAGAGTTGGCTAGTTGACAACATATTGGCGCATAGCTGAAATATTTAAGCTCTGTCAATTGCGGCTTGCTTTTGACTTGGCTTTGAAGTCGCGACTCGACGCGCTCTGATTTATTGTCAAATGTTGAACGATTTCTAATAAAAGCCGCCGACGCCGCGCAAAATGGAAAGTTTTTTTTTTTTTCTGTATCTTTTATCTGTGATTTTCTGCTTTGACAGTTTGCGTACCGCCAATTGATTTATAGACATCAAATTTAATGCAGCCCCAAACCAGTCCAGTTAGGTACTTGCCATTGTCTCGCTCGCCCGCTGCTGGCCCCGGCTCGAATGCGACTCCTGCAACGGCTGGCAGGACGCATAATTAATGATCGGCCATCATCATTATGCAAAGGCATTTCGGCTCTCAAATTTCCAGATATTAATAATACTTTATGAAGCTGTCTCAACGGCACACACAGACATATTCATGCAAATTTCATATAAAGTATTTATGCATATTTCGCTCTTTTGCATGCCCTGCAGAAGAAAATGCGTCGAACATATAAAATGTTGATCATTTTGGAGTTGTTCATTCCTGTTTAAGTATTGAATATCTTAAAATATTTATTCGCCATTGGATAACCTTTGTTGAATGACTTTCCATGTCTATAAAGCCCACATATGTTCATGCATAGAAAACTCTAGCATGGACTATGGATATATGAATAGACCTATTAAAAATTTTCGATTTAATAATTTAAATTTATTCTTCCGAACTTACATACTTTTTACTAGTATATACCAGTATAAAGAACTAATAATATGTGAATATATAAGATGGCAAAAGGTATTAGAGCAAAATGGAGAATACATCATTTCATAAAATGTTTTATAAAATAAAAAATATGGGGTTTGAACTGCAATAAAAAAAAAAACGAAATTTATTAGTGAACCACCTAATATATTATTATGTTAAACATTTGATGATCATATGAAAAGATATTAATTATTTAAGAAATATAAAAATATATTTTCTCGGTAATGAGAAAAAAATAAATAAAATAAAATAAAATAAGTAGATAAATAAATAAAATATAAAAAAATAATAATTAAAAAATTAATAATATTAATAACAATAAACGTGTAAGAATATATACCTGCTTATTTTTCCCTCCTTTCATTTTGCTTTCCTTTCTTATCCTCTACCCAACATTTTATCTTCTTATCTTTAAATTTATCGTACAATCAAGCTAATCTCTATTTCTCTCATTCCCAGTCTAACTCGTTTATTCTCTGTCCCTTTACATTTGCCTCTCTTCATTATCCAAAAACTTTGGTGGATTTATTTCTCTATTTGTTATATTCATTGATTCTAAATATATTTTAGTTCTCTTTCTTTATTGCTAACTCTATTTCTCTTCTCATTCTCGTTTTTCGTTATCCCTCTCTGCCTCTTATTAATCTCATTTGTATTCTATTACTTTCTATTAGTTTCTCTCTACATGTCTCTCTTTCAGTATCTCTCTCCCTCACTCTCTTTGTCTTTGTGTTTCATTCTCTATTTACTCCTCCGTCTCTCTTTCTTCTCTCTTCTCTTACCTTTCGCTCTTACCTATCTTTCTCTCTAAGCCTTTGTTTCTCTTTTCACGCCAGTCTCTTTCTCTCTCTCTCTCTCTCTCTCTCTCTCTCTCAACATATCTTGCTCATTTTGATTTGTTTGTCATTTGCAGTATGTAATCCCATAATTTGCAGTCACCGTAAACGGAACTCTACGTCCGCCTCGGCCCCAACTTCAGCCTCAGCTCGAGCCTCAGTCTCCGACCCAGTCAGAGGCTTCGATTCAGGCCCGGCTGCAGCGGTGTCTGCTGCATCTGCCGGCAGAGGGCGGCGGGGCGGTGCCAAGCCCATTGACTTGGCGGGCCCCATGTCTGAAAAGTTGTGTGATTTATTTGCCCGACTCGTGTGCATGTGTGTGTGTGCGTGTGTGTGTTTGTGTGTGTTGTTTTTTCCTCTGCTATTTTTTTTATAGTCACCCGCTGCAGTGCGCTTTTTATTATGGCACAATTTTTATGATTTTTATTGGTGCGCACTCGAGTGGAGTGGAGCTGGCTTGGAGTGGTGCAGCACGTTGGTGGCGCAAGGTGGTGCACGCCAGTGACGCATGGCGGGAGGCTGTAAACAGAACTGCAATGCATATCCATGAGGCAAACGGATCGACAATTTGTATATATTGTACGTGAATTTATAATAATACCCTGTAAGCGCAGAGTGAGTGCAGCAGGGTATGATCAGCTGTGCAAAGAGGGGAGCACTCAATAGTAAATTAAATAAATTTAATTTTAATTTTCATTAAATTAATGTTTACACATTTATTAATGCATATTTATTTACAGGGCATCTGCTGGTCTATCAATGCTCTATTCACCTTGGCTTGCTCGAGTTTCGTGCAACAATCTGTAGACACAATAAATTACCAATTATATTTTCATTTCATATTTCTGTCATTGATTTCAGCGGACCAGACGACATCGCCCTCGCCGGGCATCAAATTAACCGAGTTTCAATTGAAACGCTTCCCTCTCTCTCTCGCACTCGCACTCTCTGTCTCGCTCACCCATTATGCAGCTGGCGCGAATTGATTTCTTTTATTCATGGGAAATAAAGGCAGTTGCATAATGAGTCATATTATGCAGGTAAGTAAATGTTAATAAATGTTTCCCTGGCATAATATGTCAACCCAGAGGAAATGAAACAAGGCTGAAGGCAGAATGATGAATCCGACTTGGCTTAATATACAACTATAAACATTTATATGAGAGTGAGTGAGTCTCTTACTGTCTGCCTTTAAGTTCTCTCTTATTCATCGTGATCATGTCATGATATTTGCATAAATTCACAAAGTAAGTGAAACATTTTCTTGGCTTATGCGGCGCAGCAGCTGCTGCCAAAGTGCATTCTCGATTCCAGTTGAAGGGATTGCGCTGTGCTGTGCTGTGCTCCGGCAATAATTCTCAATAAAATTTGTCTAGTCTGCAGCTTTGCATGCACATTTGGGCGAAACCTTAATGAAAGTTAGCAGCCGGAAAACTGCAATCTTAACGCCAACGAGCTAAAAGCCAACGCCTGCCGAGCCAGCCGAGCCAGCCGAGCAAATGGCGCTGCTTCCCCCGCAATAAAAGTCCTCAATGGCCAAAGAGCCAACGCGAAAAATCCTTTTATTTGCGTGTTTTTATTTTCGTCTGGCCGTCTATTTTAGCACTAGACGCTGCTCTCCCTATCTCAATATATATATACTTATATATATAAATGTATATCGCGCCGCATGCTGTTCCCCATAAAAAGGAAAACAAAAAGAAAGTGGCTTGGGCTGGGCTTTGTCCAAAGCTTTAGCCAGCGCAACCCCACATAACTCCGTCCTGGAAATCAAAAGTCGCAGTTAAAGTGTCTAGAAAATTGTGAATGCATTAAATAAATGAAACACTTTGCAGACGAACTGACCCGGGTCCAGGGCCAAACAGGGGTTGCCACTCGACTGAATCCTCGGCAATAATAAAGCGAAATGAAATTGAAATTGAAATTTTTATCTCACTGAAATTAGAGAATTTGAAAAGGAATTTAAAGCGCTGACCAAATGTTGAAACAAAGTTGTGAGTTGTAAAGCAGAATATATTTAAGTTAAATAAATTTATTTAATATTTTTTCAAAATAAAATAATGAGCACTCGGAGATGGTCAGAGACATTCGCTTGGGTTGAGTTTGGATTACGCTTTTGGACTAGGATTGTGGTAGCTCTAAATTCTGAACTCAAGCTATTCATACCAAAGCATAATTCTCTGAAATATATTTTCAATTTCCATATTTTGAGGTTCAATGGAGTTAAATCAGCAATTTTCGCTTTCTTCTCAATGGGTAGCTCGAAGATAAGACACAGCTGCTCGTCTCTGGTATCAGCATAAAGGGAGAGCATAATGAGCGTGCTCAAGTAGAGTGTGCATTAGTAGAAAGTAGTAAAATAATGAGAGAGTGTACTCTGATAAATACATAATGCACTCAACTGCTCCAACTGCTCAAAGGTATGCAAAAAGAATGTTTTGTAGTAACTGCAGAGCTTAGTCGACAATTTAGACTGCAATCATATACGAAGATTGCAGTTGATGCTTTAATTTATTTAGTAATTTATGTATATTAATTATTAATCTATAGCTTTTAATGTAAATTTAGGAATAAATGTAATTTATCGCAGCATAGATTACAGAGCTACTGCGCGCTTGAAGAGAGAGAGAGAGAGAGAGAGAGAGAGAGAGAGAGAGAGAGAGAGGTAAAGGCAAGGAGTAGAATTCATAATGTGAGAGTTCAGTAAAGTATTACAAATGCTTGATTATTGGTTCAGATTCATATTTTTAATTGGCTCAGAGTAGATTTAATTTAAGCAATTTTAAATTTACATAATATAAAGCATACTATACTTATTTTATTTTTTTTTTTATTATTTGTTGTATTTTTTATTTTATAAGCGAGCTGACTGCTAACTTTAGTGGCAGCCTAATCTAGTTTTACATAAAAAAGGCAAACAAAACATAATTAAATATCTATTCATTGTATATTTTTAATATTTATTATTATAAGCATTCAACATTTTTTTAAACATACTCGAAACATTTTTAAAATATTTTTCCTATGGCATTTTCCAATTTTTTTTTTTAGCTTAAACCCAGAAAAATTAGAAAATACAATTGAAACATTTCTTAAAGCAATGTTAAATAAACTATGTGATGTGTCTAATACTTAGAATATATTATATTTATATATACGACTATATAAAGAATAATAAATTATGCCCTAATTACACGGACTTTATATCTCTATATATGCATAAATTAAGCTAAAAATCTTAAAAAGAAAATTAATTGATTAAAATAATACCAGAATTTCACAATTAATATAAATAAATTAATAAAATAATAATATTATTATAAATAAAAATATAAAGCTTTATTAATACAATTTAAAAAAATAAATTAATTAAATATAATATTTATAAATTAAATATGTAAATTAATTTTTATTATAATAAATTAAGATATAAAGTTTAAATCAACAATTTTTAGAGCCCTTTGCCACCTAAACATTTTTAGTAATTCGAGCTTAAAGTCTATTCATCATAAATATGATAAATAAAAGAAGGATATGCCTACAAAATTTCACCTTCGTCCTCTCATTTACATCCATTAAATAAATGAAGCAGAGCGAAACCGTCTCGCTCATAATGGGGTTCATATGTTTGAGCTTCCATATATATATTTTTATTTTATTTTATTTTTCTTTTTTTTTTTCTTTTGCTACTTGTTGTCCGGCTCAGTCAAGAGTAAAAATTAAACAAAGCAATTGAAATACCAGCTTTTCCTATGCCTAAATTGCGCTCTCTCTCTCTCACTTCGCTCTCTCCTACTCTCTTCGCTTTCTCTCTCTCTGTATGTATAGCTAAATGTTTATTTGCAAAGCTTTTTGGTTTATGAAGTGTAAAGAAATGTTTGTAAAAATATTGCTTTTCCTTCAAGTCGATGGCAATTGCTCCACTAGCTGAATGCATTTTAATTGCCTTGGCCAATTATGAAGTTTCGAGTGAAAAGAATAAAAAAAAATCAAAACCGAAAAAACTACAAACAAAAATAAAGCCAAAATTTAAGCTCCGCACGTAATTCAATTCCAGGCAATTCAATTTCTGCTGCACTTTGTTGTTGTTGTTGCGCTTTGGGAGGGGCGCGCTGCTGCAGGTGCTCTAATTATTCAGTAAAATTTTCATGCTTCATAGCAATTTTTAGCATATTTTTCCATAATTTGCTGCGCTTGTTTGTCTGCCCTCAGCACAAACAAATTGCAAATCGAAAAGTTACCAAAACTAGCGGCAATTAAAGTATTTTCTTGTATACCCCCGCTCCTTAACCCACTGTTGCCCTGCCCGTCTCTTAACCATGCCACATAGACACGGGGTTCGACTGGCATTTTGGCTGACTGTGCGTGTAATTATAATTTTCTTTAAGTCGGTTTGCGCAAACTTTTCTTTATGTGAAAGTTTTCCACTCGCTATTCATCTAACAAACCCCTCTCTCTGCCTCTCCCCCCTCTCTCCTCTTTCTCTCTCACTCTCTGTCTACTTGTTGTCGTCTTACCACAAATAATTTTGTCGAAAACTTTGTCTCCCATCTATTTTTTTTTTCTCTTGTTACTTTTTTTTTTTTCTCTTTATTCTTTCGCATGTTGTTGGTAATTATGCGCTTTGTGAAATTCAAAGAACGCAAACTTTTGGGCTACAACATCATCGTCGTCTCAGTGTATTAGTTGTAATGTGCTACGGTTAGCCCAAGGAAGCGAACAAGTTGCCAAAAACTTGCGACAACAGCAACAACAACAACAACAGCTTCGAGTCTCGCATTACACGTACCCCAAGCCGAATCCTAACCGGCGTAGCCAGGACTCCAGACGCTTTTACCTTTTGGGTCCAGTTACCGCTCAGCTAGACAATATGTCTTATTAGTTGAGGGCAAACTTTCAAATGATTTCCATTCATTAGACCAAGAGGCCACAAATTTTGAGCTAATGATGATGTTGATGAATGAGCTGCAAGTTTATTAACCAAAAAGTTTACAACACTTTGTCAAGCCAGCAACAAACAGTTCGACAATAATCGAATTTGTTTTAATATTCCATATTGAAGTTGAGTTTTTAAACTGGAGGAAGAGCTGTAGATACCCTGTATTTCGCAAGTTCTTACATTGCTCTTTGCTTAGACTTGTATAATAAATGACTATTTATATTTAATCAAAATATTTTCGTTTAGCTTTGCTGCCTTTGCTGAGAGAGTGAGAGAGAGAGAGAGAGAGAAAAACGTTTTTGCGCTGTGGAAGAAAAAATCTTTTCAATTTATTGGCCATAACGAAGTCTATTTATTACGTTGGCCAACAAATGAAAACGAATTCAACTCGTTTGTAGTTAACACCAACTCACGACTTGGCCATTTTGCCTAATGGCTCAGACATGTGCCTGGACAACGGCGCTGCGAGATTTCCTTTTGTGTAATACGACATTTAATTGTATTACTTCATCAGGCATCTGACAACACAGCAAACAGGTGGGAACGAGGCGGGGCTGGGGCAGCTATTTGGCCAGAGGCATATGAAAATTTACCTGCAAAAAAGTAACTGAAATTTGCAACAAATGAGCTGAGAAAACTATGAATGAATAATAGGCTGAGGGGGATATCTATGTATGTATATAATAATTCGTTGCCGAAAGAGCAAGATTATGAAAAAGTTGGTAAAAATAAATTAAATAAATGAAATTTAAAAAAAGATATTATAAGCTAATAATGCAATCTAAGCAATAGTATTAGGAGGAAAATTGAAGATATTGTGAGTAGCGAAGCAAAGGATCTATAAGAGTTGATCTAAGTATCTATAACTTTCAATTCTCAGATATTCCAAAAACTCTTATCAATTCTTTACGTTTGTTTTACTTTGCTTATCATAATGTCTTTAATTTTACTTTTGAATTAACTTTTACTTAAAGAATTAACTTTAACTTTAACTGAAGAGCACTTATGTAAAGACAAACGGCAATAAGTTTGTTTGCATCTGATAAAAAAAAGTATTAATAATTGTCTTTTAGGTAAGGAATAATATCAAGAGGGGACTTAGAGATACTTTATTATTATTAATTATTATTATTATTATTATTATTTACTTATAATATTATTTTTAATACATTATCTTTCCTTTTCGATATTTATTTTATACTATATTATCGATTAAAAATTATGAAATGAAATATTCACAAAAGACGAAAATACAATGCCTCTATATGATAGAAGAAATATGTAAATAATTTTGAAAAATAATAATAATAATGATAATTTATTAAAAATAATTGATAAATAATAATAATTGATAATAATAATAAAAATACATTTTTTTAAATAATTACAATTTATAATAATAAAGAAAGAAATGTGTCAAAATGATTTCGCTAAATCTGAAAATAAATAGAAATATTTAGTATTTAGACTGCAATGTAGGTATGCGAAAGGTAAAAAAGTTAAATATTTATGACTTTAAAATTATGAAATGGAAATACATTTTAAATTTCATGGAATATTTTTCTAATTTTTCATCTAAATTTATTTATGGAAATATGCATTAAATGTTTCATTGAAAGTCAATTTCTGCATTTCCCTTTATGCTAGTCAGATTTAAAAGAAGCCTTTACTACTCTTTCGCCTGTGCTTTGTCCTAATCACTGAACAGAATTGCGTAAGTGGCACAGCAGTAGTTGATTCCTCAATAAATCATAATTCAAAGCTGGCAAAAGACCAGACAATGCTCACTTTTAATGCCCAGTACATAAAGTGGCGCTGATCCGCGTCCAAACACAGTCCGATTACTAATGACACCCGATCATATCATGACAATTCGAGCTTAGTCTCCATTTACAATAGCTCTATGCCATATTATTTGTACGCGCTAAACATGTTGGTCTCTGCTGAGGGGCCGCCTCGATGGGTCGCTATGCAAAGCAGCAACAGCAACAGCCAATGGATCCGAATGTAAAATGTGTTTTCACTTTTGTACGTTTATCAAACGATTTGACTGGGAGAGGGCGAGAGGGAGGGAACGGGACGGGCTCGGCTCGGCTGCTGTGTAGTTGGGTAGGTGCCAAGCGCCACAAGGAGACATGGCCAGCTGCAATATGACCAAAGGCAACAAATAGCTGACAATAACAGCGACAGCAACAGCAACAGCAACAACTACAACAGCAGCAACAGAGACAGAGACGACAACTACAACAATGACCCCAAGCAAATGCACGACGTGCATATTGAAACCGAAAACTGCAGCCAGAGTCGATGAAGAACTGAATAGGGAATCAGCAGGAGGAGGAGGATGGCAAGAGGAGAGCTAGCAGCAACACGTGACGGGTTTTTCCATAGATGTGGAGCGACTCAGCTGAAGCTGGAGCTGCCTTGCATTGAAGTTAAGTGAAGTGAAAATGAAAACAAAGTTTAACAAACCGTGGCTAACGAGCTACATTATTAAAACTTCAAAAATGCATAAATTTGCCGAGCTGGAAAAGATGGCAGGGATGGGGGCTGAGGTGGGGTGGCGGAATTTGAGCTGCTTATGCATGAGGCCGAGTGCATGTAACTGCCATATGATAATATGCAGCAGATCCTGGCAGCAAGCATTTGAAAGTTATTGACACCTACTCGCGCCGATCGTGAGCTGGAGGAGGCAGCAGCCAGAGATCTGCCAGCCAACTGCAGCTCGGCCAGGGCCATAACTCTCATACAAGGTGTTGCAATGCTGTCTAAATGCCTACACTGAGCGAAACAAATTAGAGGCAATTTAGGGATGTGCAAGAGAGATGAATGAATATGTAAGATTCAATTATTTATTATGAGAGTTGCCAGGGAAATGAGATGATATACAAATTATATTTTAGTTAGTAAAATATTTCAATATTAAAAATTTATAAATGAATTGACGTTTGAGCTTAATTTTAATATTTAAAAAAATTTAATATTTGGAATATTTGAATGAAATTTAAATTAAAATGAATGAAATGACATTGGAGCATAATTTTAGTTTAAAAAAAATTATATTTAAATTATTTGAATGAAATTGAAATATTAACAGTCGAGCTTCATTTTAGCCAAGAAAATATTTTAATATTTAAAATATTTAAATAAAATTGGAGCTTAATTTCAGTAAAGATAATATTTTAATATTCACTTTATTTCTTGTCTATAATTAAATTTACAATGTAATATGCAATTACATATATTTTATAAAAAAATGTAATCTCTCTCATAACTATTCCAGATTCTATTTTATCTCCTATCTTTTCCGGATTACTCGAAAACTTTTAACCCAATCTGCTCAATTTATTTCCCTCTTGTTTTGTTTCGCTATACTTTTTGACAAATATATGTTGCCAAATATTGATCTAGTTTTTCTTTCAGTGCACACACTTGGGCACGATCTGTGCTCGCTGCAGACAGGCGAGAGAGTTCGTAGTTGGCAGTTCGCGACTTGCCTGCAAGTCATTTTGCGCATATTAGTTGGCCATTAGGCGCACAGACATACACAGACAGTTCGTCGGTCCTGCGGTCGCTCCTTCAGTCGCCTTTAGTCAGTCGGTCTGTCTGGCTGTCTGTCTGTCTCTCTGTCAGTCAGTTAGTCAGTTAGTCAGCTGCAAATCGCATTAAAATTCAGCTGGTGTTAAATATTACAAGCGCCTGGCCATCATGCCCACCCTCCCCCAATCGCCAACGCCGTGGCTCGAATGTGCGGGGCTAAAGGTTTTTCTCACTGAATCGCTGCTGCCTCGGCTGCCAGTCAAGCTGTACGTCACTCAACGGTCCGAACAGTGGGAGGGCTTGAGGGGCAGCTGGCAGCTGAGCTGTGCTGCAGTTTATTTGCTGTGGAGTTTGTGAAATGTTATGGCAACGTCTACGTGATATGTTAATCATGCAGCCATGGAACGTGTGCTTCGCGTCCAGGATGCGGATGTGGCCAAAGCCAACGCCGAAACCGCAGCCCCAGCCAAAGCACTTGCTGCACAGCCAGAGTGGGAGGCAGGCACTCGTAACACAGTGGCAAGGCATAAATGTCAAACAGTTACCAGCTGCAGCTACAACAGCAACTCAAATACCCCTTCGATAGCCATGCAGGAGGTCAAGTAAACAAACATTATACTAAAGTTCTAGGCAAGCTGTTTCATATCTAGAAACCAAAGAATATATTTAATATTTATTATTGCAATTTCTGTAGATGACTTGATGCATTTTTAATCAGTTTGCAGTATATGTAAATAATATCGAAAACTCCTTTCTAACCTTGCTTCAGTATTTTTGCATGCAAGTTATTTGTTTAAAAATAAATAGTAAATCTGATAAAGTTATAAATATGTCAAGGCATTACATTTATTTTTAAGAAACATAAATCGATGTTTATATTAGATATAGTTCAACAATTTGTTTATATTATTTTGGAAAAATAAATCTAAATCTGTTATTAGTTTCAAGTTTTAATATAAAAATTTTAAATAATGTAAATAAAATAAAATAAATAAATTTCTTTTAATCATTCCTATTTTAAGAATGGCCAACTTGAACATAGAAAGATGAATACACTGTATCTTTATCAGTTCAATTTAAAAGTATTTATTTATTTATAGATTTATGTATATATTTTTAAAATTTAAATATTTATTTCATGAATTATTTATTCATATATTTATATATATATTTATTTGTATATTTATTTATTTATTTATCTTTTCCTTTTTTTTTTTAGTCTCAAACTTTGTTTCAGACTTTTATGAATTTATTATAGAAATCTATCAAATAGTATAATATATATATATATATCTATTTTTTTTTTAAATCTATATTCGTGGTTAGTTTTGTATATTTTGTTGACAATAAGAGGTAATTCTGCAAAATGCGGTCCCCCTTAAAATTGCAAGTGGCGCCATCTATGTGTGGCGGCCCATTTCTTATTTGATCTTTTAGCTGCCTTAGGTAGAGGCTAGATACGAAAGTCATGTAAACAAAACGGAGAGTTATGAAATATCTACGTTTCGAATTAATTAATTTTCCAACATTTAATCCCTTCAAAAATGGGCTTTAAAATTATTCACATTATTCACTGAATGACCTATTATACACCAAGAGTTCAGCTCTCTAGTGCCATCATTTAAGGTTTTGCTCAATCAATGTTAAAGTTATATACATATAATTTCGGACAGTCACTGGGTAATAATATAGTTAGGCATCGTATTTAATCATAAGCCGATCAGTCTTAATCTTGGCCATATTTAGCTAGGAATTTGTTGGCCATTTATGGCTCTAACTGCAGTTGAGCAAAAGGCTGCTCACATTTAAAGCGCTCCCAGAGCATAAACAGCAATTATAGCGGGCAGACAGATCAGAGCCATGAAATACCAACACCCGACAGCTGTAAACAACAATTTGCTAAGCCACAAAAAATGAGTAAACCAAAAAGAGAATCAAGAGAGGAAGAAAGCAAACCAACGAAAAACGTGCACAAGAAAAAATAAAAGAAATACCAATAAGTTGGCAAGATCGTCGGGGCTTATAAAAAAGTTATTTAAAACGCCAGCCGCTTTGGCAAATGATGATGATGACGATGATGATGATGATGATGATGATGATGAGCGAACATTTTGGCAGAGACAGGAAAACTTGAATGAAAACCCAGCGACCGCAAACTGAACGTAATGAGCAAATTTATGGTCAATTGATAATTTAGTGGCATTCGGTATCATCAATTATGGCCAAGAAGAGCGGGCCAAGACTGCGCACTGAAAGCTGAAAGCTGAAGTTGAAGATGTATCTGTAGCTGTATCTGCAGAACTTTTTACTGCTCTCGCTACATTTTTTTTTTTTAGCCTTTTTTTTCTTTTTTTGTTATTGAAGATGAAGTATTGTTATGGAGCTCAATGAGCCACAAATTGTGCAAAATGTTTGGGCACGCATGAGTTATGCCGCGGCGGCTCATCATTAGCCTCTGCCGATTGTTCTTCCTGCTGATGTAATTTGTCAAACGCAAGCCCTTTGCACGCAAAATTGGGTCACATGTGTTTGGCGGGTCTAGGCAGCAGCAATTCCTCGCTCACAATTTAAGTCGCTAATTGAACGCTTTGGCCAGACACTTGGCATAAATCAGGCGCTGGCTGGACTGCACTGCACTGTACTGCACTGCACCTTGCTGCCTGTTGCCTGTTGCCTGTTGCCAGTTGCCTTCTGCCTGCTGCATGTTTATGCCAATAATATGCCATAAACTATAGAAAAGGAGCTGCCAGCCAGACAGCCATCCAGCCAGACAGCCAGACAATGGCCAAGATGCTGGCCAAAAATGGTTAAGAAACGCGTCGCGCGGCTTCCTCTGATAAACTTTATGAACGCTCCACTCAATGGCATGGCAACTGTGTAGGCAGCCACTTTGTCAGAGCGCGCAGCACAGCTCAACGTCTACCTCGGCCTCTGCTCGCAGGCCGCATGCCACGCCCCCTTCACCTGTGAATGTCCTTGAGTGCGGTGCTAAACTTTTAGCATCGGCTGCAACTTTACGCACAACTTGCGCACATAATTTACCGACCCCCTCTCAATGCACGCCCCTGCGTAATTATTGGCCAGATGCAAGCTCTTGTTGCTGTTGTTGCTGCTGCTGCTGCTGCTGCTGCTGCTTGGGTTATATGTGAGTGCATTAGAGGCAGCCACAAATTGTTTGGTTTGCTTTTCGCGCAAATTGTGGCCATAATTTTTTGTGCAAGCTGCTGCCAACTAGGCTTCATTATGGCCCAAATGCGGCTCTATCAGAGCCGAGCCACGTTTCAAGAATGGCTAATAAATAATTTTTATGCTCCACGCTCAAGAATCGTTTAACCAGAATATTGTGCATAATTACAGATACATTTCAGCTTAGGCTCGAAATATCAAAAGTTGCTTTCAGAATATTTCAAGGTTTGCATTCGAGAGGAGTCTAAGGGCATCAATTGTCTAGTTGAGTGAAACTCGTTGGCATATGGGCTTGTGCCATAAAAGATGTTCTTAGATTTGGATTTTAATGCAGACCTACTTCATTCATATATGTTCTAAGCCGAGGGTAGCTCTAGCGAGTTGAGAGAGGCACATAATACATGGCGAGACTGCCAGGAAGTGAAGAAATATGAATACCGATTTACGCTCCTCCTCGGCAAACTTCTTATACTACTCTTCCAACACTGCTCTTTCAACAGTACTCTTCTAGCACTACACTTCCAGCTAATAATTAACTCTGGAACTACAATAAACTTGCTAAGCATCAAGCCATAGATATTCCAGTTTCGCAATTTTAATGCTGAGCAAGCTACAACAATCAACAAACTGTGAACATTCAGAGTTCAGGATTCATTGACTAATGCACTCGAAACTCTCTTTTCAAAATTACAAATCCAGTAAATCTCTCTATTTCTTTGTCAACAAATGTCTTTTAATTTAACGAATTCTTTTTATGATGCTCAAGTACTCCACTCTTGGCATGATGCAGCTGTATCACTTACTTAAATTATCTTATGGAAAGAATTTGAACATCGATACTTGGCAAATCATAGAAATATCATAATTATTCCAACAGCAAGGATTAATAATTTATTTCCTATTGCTTACATTATAGCTCATATTTTCTTATTGAATTATTTACCTTTTTATCTTTCACTTTCGATGCTGTGAAGAATGTATAATAATTAAAAATAAAATGCTGCCTTAGTAGGAAATAGCAGTAAGCTCGTTATTAAAATATACAAATAAAAAAAATAATAAATAGATAATTCAAAAATGAAAAGAAATTCCTTGAATAAACTATCTTAGTGGCATCAATAAGTTCGTAAATTAAATATACAAGTTAAAAAGTAAATAAATATAAACTAATAAAAAATAATTGAAAATTCCTTAAATAAACATCTTTTAGAAGCAGTTAAGGTCCACTCTAAATAAAATAAGTTTCATTTGTGAATCTCAGAAAATTCTCTCATTGCTTCATATATTTATGATAATTACAAAGACAAACGTATTTATATGAACACAGCGAAATGCTTTCAAGGAATTAAATTGTAATTGTAATTTTTAATTTCCAGCTGCAACATGTCATTAAAATGCATATAGAGTATACTTAAATATGGTTACGTCAATAAATATTTAAATGTTGCCTAATTGCTGCAGTTGCAACAGCAATCAATGATGGGCCTATAACAATTGCAATTTCCAGGAATTGTTTTGCCTCACATGGCCATGAGTGCCTGTCGATATAGTATATGTAGATATGAAAGGACCAACAATACGTGTGTATATCGATGTGTATGTGTATGTGTGTGGCAAGTGCCACAAATCCCACATCAATCAAAATGTGTGCTGCCTACAACAACCACAACAACGATAATACGTAACAATAGATATGGAATTCGCTACGATCTCTCTCTCTCTCTCTCTCTCTCTCTCTCTTGCTCTCTCTCGCTCTCTCTTTGCATTGGCGACAATTGACCCGTTGCGAAATTAAACCAAGATTGAATAACCACTAAGGACAACAGTGCAAGCCCAAATTATAGCGCCCATCGATCGGGCCCAGTCAATCAGAACCGCGTGGATTGCCGCACGCCTTATGGCCAAGTGCCGCAACGCTTAATTGTGTGGCAATGCACAGTGGGACGCAAGCTAGGCAAAAATTGAATGTGCATTGATTGATATTAGCATAATGCAAGCTATAAATATATATAGTATATATACAGCTTATTAATCTCTACTAATTTCGTCTTTAGCTTTAGGTTTTTCTTTTCGTAATCTTTTTTTTTCAGCTTCTGCCTGGCTCTGCATGCAAATTATGATGTTATACCACGACTTACGGCTTCAATACACACAAACACACACACACACACACACACACACACACACACACACACACACACACACACACACCAATACACACTCACTCTGAGCTAGTTGAGCGCGTGCAAACTTTAAGTTTGCTGAATGTGTCCTTCGTCCTTTTACTGCATTGATTTTGTATTTCCAAGGAAGTCGCGCGGAAGCTTGTTAGCCAGAACCACCCAGTCATACACCCGCCCCCCCCCCTCCTCCTCCCTTGCTGCGTTGAAAAATTTGCTTTGCATGCAGTTTTCTAGCTGGCACCGCCCACCTGCGCGCCCACATAAAGACAGAGCGCCTCGGCCCGAGCTATTACGCTGGCAAATTGCAATGTAATTAGTTTTTACATTTCTATATAGTCGGGAACGTATAATTGTGGAAAATGGCATTTCTAGTTAATTAATGGCTTGGCTAGGACAGCGACGTGAACAGCGCCAGAGATGTGTATGACAAAGAGAGACTGAGAGAGAGTGAGAGAGAGGGCAGTCTCTTTCGGTCTATCTGGCCCTTTCTCTGTTATGTGTGAAACTTCTCTGCATACTTTTGCACCGTGTGCAGTCAACAAAAAGTGCAGTCACCTACATGTTGCAACTTCCCTCCTCTCCTCCTCTTCTCACACCCCTCTTTTTGTCATGCGCCCGCTGACAACTTTTGCTTGAATTGCTTGAAAATTTAATTAAAATGTTGGCATTTTTTGTGTACGAATTGATTTTTATGAGTTTGCCAAAAACTGCAAATGGAAACAAAAAGAATATTATCAAAAGAGCTCAGAATATGTACAAAAATATCAGACATGCGTGTGTGTGTGTGTGTGTGTGGGCGTGGCTCTACGCCCTGCCACACACAATCGAGTGCCACAGAGTGCCGAGTGCACAAAAGCTCAGCTCGGCTCAGCTCCGTGTTGATTCAATTACGAATATGTTTGATTAAAATTTAATTTTCTGTTAACTGTTTTTTATTTGCACTTTTTTTAAGCATTCACATTGCTTCTGCTGCATATTTGTTGTTGTATCCTTTGGCTGCCTTTTGTGTACAAATTTAATTGTGGCAATTGATTCCTCTTCGCACTGTATGCAGTGAGGCAAAGTCAAGGTAAACTGGTTATAAAATATTACATTTATGTGAATATGTGTAGTGAAAGAAAATGAAAAAAAAAATGTGTTTTGAAGCTAGCAGCGTTAGAGCTAGAAATAATGTAAGATGTGTTGCTTCAGGATGCATGAGCAGAAGTTTTTAATAGAAAAGATAGAAAATATCAGTCTATTCATCAAGCTCACAAAATATCTTGTTTAGAGTATTTATTTAATTGCTTTATTTGCTTATTAATTTTATTATTTATTTTACTTTATTTTTTATTTTATTTATTATTTATTTATATAATTATATTATTTTATTTTATTTATTATTATTTTTATTTAGAATAACACACAACACAAATTCAACTTTAGAAAGAATATTTATACAATTGTTTTATTTATTTAACTATATATTTATTACTTATTATTATTTTTAATAAGTTAGTTATTTATGTATTATTATTTTTTTTATTCATTTCTTTTTCGTTATATATTTATTTATTTTTAAATTTATTTTTATTTTATTTTATCTATTTATTTTTTTTTAAATAAATAAAATAAACGTATATTAAGGAAATAAATGTAAACATAAAAATTCATTTAAACGAGATTATATGGAATTGCTCAAATAAAAGCAGAAAAATGTGTCAGCATTATTATTGCTTATTCTATATATTATATATTATATATTATATTCTATATTTATTTGATTATCTGGCGTTCCAGAGGATTTACTAAATGCAAGCTTTGTCTGCTCGAGACGAACTTAAAAATGAGACAAGAGAATTAATAAAGGGACTCAGCAGGAGTAATTATATTTCGGATTAAGTATATTTCAGTTGCTGCTAAAGTTATAGATAACTGTTGCCTGATAAAAAATATACAATAACATTCCCCATAGTCTTAGTTATCATCTTTTGCCTTTTAAATTTCTGAATAAAATAAAAAACCTAACAAAAAACTTGATAATATTACGTGTAAGCATTGCTTCAGATGCCTATTGAGAGCTGCAAAGCTGTCTGCTGCCATATAGAAATTCTGTGAAATCATCTCAAGATAAAAGCTGACTCATCAGTCACCATCTAGGACAATTTAAAGTCTTTAATTTATGCAGACTGTATACTAATTTAATAGAATCCAATGCCTGCATTGATCGTAACGTAAGCTGGAAGCACTGCCAACAAAAGCAAACAAGTTCGTATAAAAGCTACCAAAAATATGATGATTTAGATAAATAATCCATATAAAATACAACCTGAATCTCGAATTAATTTTGTTCCACATTTTTAATGCATTAACATTTTCTTAATTTTTCAGCAAAACGCATTTCTTTTGTGTCCAAGCTCTGTTTGCGCACTTAATGTCAGGGATCAACAAATAAAATCTCTGTCAAAGGCTGACATGCAGAAATTTGCATAAAATATCAACAGCAGCAGATACAACAGCAACGGCAGAAAACAACGAACAAAATGCGAATACGCCCCAAAGTAAACAGGCGCAGTTGAGCTGAAAGTGAAAATCGAATTTAAAATGCTACCGTTTATATATATACATATATATATGTATATATACTTTTTTTTTTTGGCAGCACTCTTTGTCCGCTTGGCCATTGAATTTGTTGCTGCATTTATTTATTATTTATTTTGGGCGCCTAATTTAAATAAACATTTATTTGCACAAAGGCACAAATAGGTTGAGCAAATGACTTCCTGAATTACAGCCCAAACAAACACAGAAACCGAAACTGAAACTGAAACAGAGGAGAAAAAGAGAAAAATAGAAAAAATAAGCGAAGCCAAATTGCATAATCAGTGAGACAAATGCAGCGGATTATGAAATCCTTCGCTCAAAGGCTACCCGGCGCGGCTGGAAGCCGCAGACGGTCCAGACGGAAGCCTGCCAAGCAACGCCAGCAACAATGCAGCCCCGGCCCGACTCTGGGCTTGGGGAACAACTGGCAGCAACCTGTCGCATATTTAAAGCGATTAACGGCACGATTTCAGCCAGCAATTCGGCCTCAGCGCCACCAGAAATTGAAATTGAAATGCTTTTGGCAGAGCCAACACTTTTGCTACTCATATAGGGCCGAATTGGGTTGCTTAGCTAAGCCAGGCAGTAGGGCAAAGTGGAGTAGATGAGTAGATCTGATAAGTAACTTCAATGTAATTGACTCGAGTAATGATCAGATCAGATGGATGTGCTCCAAGTAGATGACTTTGGCTTCTTTAAACATTAAAATAAAGTTAATATTAGTGGGAGTTGGCATAAACTACTAGTGGAATAAATTAAAAAGATAAAAATTTAAGAAAAATTATAAGAGGCATAAAAATTGTTCTATTGCACATAAAACATTTACAGCACAGATTAATAATACTTAATTTCAATAACCAAGCAACCAAATGTTATTATTCAATAAGTTGTTTTTTAATCAAATCATTGAGAAACTCTAAGCTAAAAAGTAACATACTATGTATATTTGAAATTCTTTTCTTTTTATATTATATACATAATAAAACAATAATAATTTAATTTTGTAAAATATATGTGTTAAGCGTAACTTTTAAATATATACATATATTACATGTATACGATAATAAAAGAAAATAAAAAAATAAATACTGTGAATATTTAAAAATAAAATTAAATTAAATTAAAATTAAAAAATGTAATAATTATTTAATAATAAAAAATAAATAAATAAAGCAAACAATTGATTTAAAAGCATATTTTAAGAGAGTTAAAAATTTCTTTTGATTTTGATTGTAAATCTACATTTTGAATTACAATTACTTTATCATGCATATTATAAATCATTATATGTATCAGTATATAATATCTCATAATTTTTACTTTTATATTAAGTAAATAATTAGCTTTAATTGTTAATGTCAGATAGCATTAACAGGAGCAGCTTCTCCCACACATCGACATGCTATGCTATTAACAGTGTTATGCTCTGTTAATAACATAACTCCCACGACAGTTCTGCTACTGGTTCGCAGTTGGCGATTAGGATATTCTTCCTGCATTCTTTGCATTACTACTCTACACTTAACTACGAGGAAGAAGACACAACTTTTACACCAAATAATGTCGAGGAAATACAACCACGATTTTGTAATTATTTTCGGGCCATCACTGCAACATTAATAAATATTTGTTATATAATTACTCTCGACTTTTAAATAGAAATGAAGAAGAAAAAAAGAAAAGGAAATAGATTGAAAACATTTAAATTAGTTATATATTTTATTATTATTACTTTTACATTAAGTAGCAAAACTTAGTCTAATTAAATATTTGTATATAATTAATCTAGACTTTGATAGACGCTAAGGAAAAAGAACACAAAATTGAGATCTTTACAAAATTTATTTAAATTCATCCAATTGCAAAGCTCAAATTACAATTTAACAAAATTAAGCAAAACTTCGTCCTTACCTCACACAGAATTAAGTGTATTTCATATTCGTTGTTGAAAAGATTTTGTTTATTTCTTGGCTTGTTTGTAATTTTCTCTTGTTGCTATTGCTGTTTGTTGTTGTTGTGAGTGCAATTCGTGTCTCTGGTATCGCAGACAAAATTGAAAACGTTTGTAAATACTTTGAAAGCATTTGCAGCAATTGAACAAATACAAAATAGTTTTAGCCGTCGCTCTTTGGGGAATCGTACAAAGTGAAATATATATAAATACGTATATATATTTAATATGTATGTCTGTAGTCTGCATACTTGGCGCGTCAGTTGTTGTTTCTGGCTGCCGTTTGCTGCTTCCATTTACTTGTATTTGTATTATTTAGCCAGCTTTTCCTTTCGGCCTTTCCTGCAGCCATGCCAATTGACCTATAAATAAAGTTGGCAGCCAACACAAAAAGCGGCCGAATATGGCACACCAAAAATTGTGCAATAAATGCGCATAAACTGCAAATAATAACTACATAACTACAACAGCAACAGCAGCAATAATGGGAACAACTGCAGCAATATTTCGCTCTCAATTTCCTAGGCAATTGGACATTTCTTTAACTGGCCAAGCGCAACTGATTGACTTTTGAACTTAGACAATTTTCGAGGCGGTTGCAAAAAGAAAATGCTTAAATAGGAAATCTGACAATCTCCGTTACATAAAAGTGAAGGAAAAAATAAATAATAATAAAAATATATATATATACATTCATGAAGTGTTTCATCTTTTGCAGCATTTTAATAAACCTCAATTGCCAAGTCAGATTTAGTATAAGCTTTTAGACTATAATACGCAAATAAATTACTTAAGCTATATATAATTATAATGTAAGCGAATATTGCAATAAATAAAAAGTAAACTAGAAGAGAGAGTCCTGAAGAAGAAACATGCGAAGGCCAAGCTCAAGGTTAACTTATTGGTCTCTTAATCGAATCACATTTCGTGCGACAAATCATTTTCTCGCTTCATTGCTTTATTCGAAGGCTCGTTGGCTCTCACAGAAAATGGCTAGAAGAAGACTTGTTAGAGAGCTGTTTATATAACAGGCTTAATAGTTAAGCAGAGAAAGAGGAGCTCATAATATAAATACTCGCTGATGGCAGGCAGGGAGATTAAATTAAGAAAATATTAAAGCCAACAAGTCAAATTGTATAGTTTATTTATATAATTAATATGTTTGAATATTATAATTTCATTTATTTAATTATTTATGTAATTAATAGTTAATACAATAATATGACTTAGATTACTTATGTTTATTATATTATTATAATACTTATTTATATAATTAATAAAATATTCAATCATATAAATTATTTATACAAATATATACATTTATGTATTTTTTATTTATATAATTAATAATTTATATAATAATATTCCATATAGATTCGAGCTGTTCAAATAATCGTTATTATTATTATTTTATTTTAATATTTATTTTTACGTTATATGGTTGGATTTGTTCGATATGAATATATCGCCTCAATCTGGACATAGCTGATTCAAATGAGCGAAAATAATATTTTCGTGAAATTCATTTATCAATATTCCATTACTGAATTATATCGAGTTAATATAGAATTAACAGAATTATATACAAAGGAGACAAAAAAGTATTTTGAAAACACATTTAAAAAACTTAAATCTGCATACTGAGAAAACTAACATTGGCTATTTTATTTTGAAAAGAGAAAATATATTTAAAGCCTTTATTGAGCATAATATTGCATTGATAACGAAACGCATTCATTTTCTAAATTTATCTGAATGGAAAATTGTTATTATTTGAGTCTTAATATTTATTTAAATAAGTGAGCGACAAACTTAATAGAAATATTGATAAAACATAAACCCTCCTTTAATATTAATGACATTCTGTAAACGTCTAGCAATTGATTTAACTTATTAATTAATTCAATTTAGTGTTTCTAATGAAATATCTTGTCACAGTGCTTGACATATTCATGAGGGACTCGATCAATTATATTCTAGATACAAACAAATAGCAATTACAATGTGATTTTAATTTACTTCTATTTATTATTTATTTATTTATTTTTTGATGAAAAATATTTTTTCTTAACCATGATTTATTTACATTTATAATCAAAATCTAATATATTTTTTTTATTCGCCTAGACATATTTAAATTTCAAATAGTTTGCTGCCCAATCCAGATTAGTATAAAATAGCATATTATACAAATTAGTTTCACTGCTGAAATCAAGTTGAGTTGACTTGAAATATCTAAATTTTGATTTTAATTTCACTTGCAGCTAAAATATGTTCGGTGTTTAACCGAACACTTGAAGGCTCTGCCAACTATTTGCCGTGATGCATTTGAAGACTTTTACCTTTGGCTGGCTTGCAAGCTTGGGTTACATTATTGCAGCACAACAATTGATGATGGCCTCTTAGCTTATGCCTCGCTTCCAGCTACTGGCTGTCCAACAAGTGCCAAGCGGTGCTCGTAAACTAAAACCAGCTTCAACAACAGCAACAACAAAATGGAAGAAAAACCCAAAGCTCGACAAGCTAACACACACACTCACGCATAGACTCGTTGTAATTGTATAGCAGTTGATGCTGAGGATGTGTTTGCCCTGAAGCTTGCTTCACAGAAGGAGAGTGGGCGAGTGGGAGAGTGAAGGCGAATGCGAGCGCATTATACTTATATCATAAAACAAAGAATTTTGGTTATTTTTCGCAAAGCTTCTCTATCGCTTCCTCTGTCTGTGTCTTTGGCCGGGGGGCTGGCATTTGGTTGTAGTGGCGCACTTAATGGCAAAAGCTTTTATCAGCTCCGATTACACAATTTAAAGCAACAAAACTGTCACTTTAAATGCAATACAAAGTGCGGCCCCTCTCATACAGAGGCTCTTCTTTTTTACTAGATTTCTGGCATGGCACCTGAAGCCTTGTTGCCTCATTGAAAAGTCCTGTGGTTGCCCCACCGCAACATTGTTGCCGAAAACCAACGTAACCCAAGCCAAGATACAGCCGCACAGCTGCCTTTCTCTGTCTCTCTCCCGCTCTCTCTTTCTCTCTGTTGCTGCCTAGCTGTAGCGTTCAAGTGCTCCGCCCACTACTTGCTGGGCAAGCGTAACTCAGCTTAAATAAATTTAATTTAATTACCAGTAAAAACCGCATGAGTGACTCCAGCTAGATGAGTGAGCCGTGTGCAAGGACGTGCCTGCTATCTAGCACACAGTCGCAATTTTCACAAACACTGAAGACTCTTACCTGGCTCAAGTGTATGCGTGTGTATATGTGTGTGTGTGTGTGTTTATTTAGGAAATAACATTTTTGTGGCAACACATTTTTGGATTTTATTACAGAGTTGAGTGCGTGGCACTACCATTACCTCCCACTCTCTCTCTCTCTCTCACCCACTCATCCTGCCTTGCTCACGCTGCCTGAGGTCAGCTTGCACTTTATCATTAGAAGCAAACAGCCTGGCTCAGCGATAAATAACCTTAATGTAGTGCCCGCTGCTGGCTTTGCTTTCTGGCTTAACATGTTTAATTACAAGCGACTCACTCAGCTCGCATTTCACATTTCAAAGCATACTTTTAGGCGGCGCGGAAAAAAGTGCTCGAGAAAGTGTTGCCGAAGCAAACGGGCCACGAGTTGACACTACACACACACACACACACACACACATACATTCACACTCACTCACACTTGCATACACATTACATTCTCTTTGGCCGGGACAAGGTCAAGTGACTCGAAACTCTCGCTGCTGCACTCGACGCTCAACGGCACGATTATTATGCAAATTGGCCTCGCAGTGTTTGCACACGTGGGCAAATACTTGAGCGGCGGCGACGGCGGCGACGGCGGCGGCGGCTTAGTGGCGAGCTGCAGCCACTCGAGACACAAAAGTGAGAGCGAGTGAGCTCAACATAGCCTGCAAGAAAAGCGACTGCCCTATGATCACTAATGCAACTATTATGTGCTCCTCTTCAGTCCGGACTAGTTGCTGCGCCCTTCAAAGCAGTTGAATCATATTTTTCACCTAGTCTGTATGAAAGTTAAGCATTTTGTCGTTATCTAAACTAGAAAGTGAAGTGAATCACTTTATAGATTAACTCTGAGAACATAAATCAGAAAACAAAATATCTCTCATAATTATTAAGCAAGGATTCGAATGGATTTTCAGATGATTCACTGCTGATCTCTCATTTAGTTAGTTCGCGTCCAGAAAGTATTGAAATTCGCTGAAATTGATCAGCTATGTATAGAAATATTTTATATACAATATTTGGAAGTACTTTTTATAGAATACCTGCAAAGGAATGAGGCTGCTCAATAAAAAGGAAAATTAAAAGAACCTAAATTTGTAAAAGAATTGTTTAAAGATTGCATACAATTTTTGTTAATATATCAAAGGCTTTAAATATTTTAAAAAAAAATTAAAGTATATACATATATCGTATATTTGATTTAAGATTATTAGAAAGTTTAATGATATTTCAATTATCAGTTCTAAATCTAGGTTCTAATTGCAGTAGCTCAATCTATTTAATCTGATAAAAATCTATTTTGTAACTTTTATTTTCATATATAGACTGATCCCACGCCCAATCAGAGGTTTTGTAGACTCTGCTCCTAAAAACGGAAAAAGAGTCTATTGTGGTTTTTTTTTTTAGTTGTTTTAAAAATTTTATAAATTGCAATTGAATTCATTTTCAGCTCAATATGAAAAGTTCATCTGAAAATTGAACAGTTGAATTAGCTGCATTCATTTCACTCAATATACAATTTAATTTACCAAAAACTATATTTACACATTTAATTATATATTTTTGTATATGTATTTAGTTTCCTTGTCATTTATACACAATCCGTTTATAAAACAGTTTTGCTTTTTTAATGAAGCAATCAAACACCCTAAATAGTTTTTTTTTTTTTTTTTTTGGCATTACGCTCATGCTCAGATAGTTTCACACATACTCCCAGCAGGAGAGCTCACCCTCGACTTGCATATGCACAACTCTCTTCCTCTCTGTCTCTCCCTCTCTCGCTCACTCGTTTGCTGGCTGTGACTTTATCCCGTTGCCTGGTAACCTAGTTTAATAAATAATTCGCTATTTTTTGCTTTAGCCATCTCTTTCATAATATTTCCCTCTCTATCTGACGCTTTTGTCTTCGGCAAGTCATTCATGTGTGCAATCTGTGGGTGTGACTAATTCAATTACAACGCCCAATTGTGCATGCCTCGGCGCATGCATCTCCCTCCCCCTCTACCTCTGCCACTGCCTACCACACTCTCAGCGTGTGTGTGTTTGTGTGTGTGTGTGTGCAGCACATTTTGGACCGTGATTTTTCATTTTCATTTCACGCTTTCTCTCTCATTGTCTCTTCCCACCTCTCTCTCTCTCTGTCTCTATGTTGCCTTTCAATTCAGAGCGTTTAGGAATATGTGTGAATTTCATTTAGGTCTGCTCTTTAGTCTCCTGAATATCGCGTTTTCGATTCACAGTTGCCCGCGTTTCGTGTCGCGTTTCCCATTTAATTGTTTTTTGTCACACGAGTTATCCTTCTCCTCTGGGGCGTAACGTGTTCAAAATTGAAATTAACTAACTGTCGCCCGCCCCCTCTCACCTATATAAATGCGAAATATGTCATTTCCTAAATTTTGGCTGTGTAATCAAAATGATTTACCAGCTGAGCAGGAGGCGGCGAAGGAGGAGGCGTGTGAAATGCTTCTGCAATTGGCCATTGGGTGTTAATGGCCAGAAAAGGTTAGCAGACAAGGTCAACTAATAACTAACAGTACCCAAATAAATATTTGTCTTTACTGCGATAAATATTTATGGATGATAGCAAGAGGAAGAGATATATTATAGACAAAATTATATGAGAAACATGAGATTTACTTCAAGATAATTTAATAAATGAAATTTCCATCTAAAATGTTATATTAATTCCAAATATCTTCGTGAAAGTTAAGAAACCTTAAAAAAAAATATTTAATCAAGCTGAACTGTTAATTCAAAATAATTTGATATTTGATATTTTTCAGATATGAAAATATATTTAATTGCAAATACCCTCGATTTCTACTCTTGTGAAACTTTTTTAAAAATATTCACTTAAATTTAACCGAATTTAAATATGATGAAACTTACTTCAGATTTATTTTTAAAAGATATTTTTCTAGATCAAATCGTTTCAATTTCAAATATTAATTTAAATTTAACTGAATATGAATATTGAAAGTTTATATTATAATTTATTAAATCATTTTAATGATAAATATACGAGATCTTCTCTTATAGGTTCTTTTTTAATAAACGTATTTAACTTTAATTGAATATGCTTCAGAATAATTTGATAAAAGACATCTTCATATTTATATCAAATCTATTTTCAAATATTAACTTGATTTTAACTGAATATAAGTTTTAATGGAGATCTATATAACATCATTTCAATTGCAAATATCACTGAGATCTGTACTTAAGAAACTTTTGAAAAACATTCACTTTAGTTCAACTAAAACAAAAACTTGTAATTTAAACAATAAAACAAATGAAAGTTAATTGAAATTGAAATACTCATACTTCAGAAAACATTTCTCTGTCATTCTCTCTCTCTCCTCTCTCAATCAGCCTGTAGTTGGATCCATAAGCAACTTTTTAATCTCAACCTTCTCAGCTGCCTCCACATAATTCTCTCCACTGGGCGTGGTTCCCTCCTTCTTAGCGCCATGTTTGAGCAGAAAGGCAACGCACTCGGTGTGCCCCTCCCAAATGGCAGCCAGAATGGGCGTTATGCAATACTTATCCAGCTTATTAACATCGGCTCCGATCTGCACCAGATACTTGAGCAGCTTCAGCTGGCCAAAGTCGGCTGCATAGTGCAAGGGAGTTCGCCCGCCAATGAATTCGTTAACGTTTCGCGTCGATTGGTCGAATATCAGTTGCACCTCATCGATTTCGCCGTTCTTAATATTCCAAATTATATTCTCATCAGTCTGGTCCATTTTTCTGTTTTCTCTGAAGGTACTCTATATATATACTATATAGTCTACTGAGTTGTTAGGCTATGTAAGGCTGCTTCGATGCCATTGCCCCATCGAAATGTTTTCTCAGGCATGGGCATAGCTGGCAGTGCTATCAACACTCAGCCATCTTGATGATCTGGCCGCAAACACATTGCGAAACGTGATTTGTAAGGTCATCATTCAAAAGGCATCGACGGTGCGACAGACAAAGAGACAGAGCGTCGCAGAGACAGACAAAAGCCCGGGCAAAATTAAAATGGTTATACATTCATGTAATTTAACGAACTGCCCAGCAAACTAAACTAAACTAAAACGAACTCGAAAGAAGAAGCTGCTGCAGATGCTGTAGAAGTTGCTGCTGCTGCTGATGCTGCTGCTGTCTGTGATATTGGCGATGCCAAGCGTGAGATTATCGACGATTGTATGCAGCGATGATGATGCTGATGAGGATCAGGATGCGACTTAAAGCAACAACAGCAGCAGCAGCAGCAGCAGCATTAGCGGCATTGGCCATGGCCATGTCGATGTCGATGGCTCCCGTAAGCGGCCAAAACAATGCAACTGCAGCTCAAGTTCACTTTTCATGCACTGCGCCGAGCTGCGCTGGAAGCTGCGCTCGAGCTCCAGTCATTGACTTCAGTTATCGCACGCCAAAAAGACAAAACAGTTGCATGCCCAGCGCTCAGACAGAACCGACAAACAGGCAAGCGGACGGAAAGACAAGCGGACAGACAGACAGGTTGGCAGGCCTTAGTCAGGGCAGGCAGCGCGCTATCTGCATGCGATCAAATTTCCAGGGCTTCTGTTGTGCACAGCTACACTGACAGAAATGATATTCAACTCAAAGTAACATTTTTAATAAGGTTTTAAGATAATCAACAATTCAAAGTAGGTGAATAATGTAATTCAAAAACTAAAATTAAATTAAGTAAATTGAGTGAATAAATAATTAAAATTAAAATAATAGAAATAGTGAATTTCATTAAATGGCGGACTAAACCAATGTTAAAATCATTTAAAAATAAAAAATTAATAAAAAATTTATTAATATATTAATATTTTTAAATAAATTTAAAGTTATACAAATAAAAAATAATAATATAATTTAATATAATGGTTTATGAAATTAAATAATAAAAAAAGCAAAAAAGGCAAATAATTAAAATTATATAAAAAGAAAAAGAATTTCCTGAAATTTGCAGATATAAAAAAAAACAAAAAAACAAAAAAAAATTCATTTAATTTAATTATTTATGAAATGAAATGAAAAAATGTTCCAAAAATCAAATACCAACTAGAATTGAAATAAAAAATAAAACATGAACATTCATAAAATTCAAAGCTATAAAAATAAAATAAATTTTTAAAAATAATAAAATTAATATATTTATAAAATTAAACAATCTTCAATAATTTAAGAAGAAAAACTCAGTGAAATAATAAATTAGTTTGATAATTTTTTTCAAATAAACAAAATAAATTCTATCATCGGGTTAAAACATGGTTTAAATGTTCTTTAAATTTATATTCAATATAAAACAATATGTTTTAATATTATAAGCATTTAAAAAACAATCCAATCTTTTTTTTTTTTTAAGCTGAGTAAAATTTCTCTATCAAAAATAATTTCTCCATGAAACTCAACTTGTTTCAAAATATTTCAAAGTTTAAGTTGTTTTTATAGCATATAGTAAAAAAAAAAACTAAAAAAAATTTTAAAGTATTTAAAATTCGACTGCTCAACTTCGACCTTGCCTCTATTTAGCGCATTGTTTTTTTCGCTCAGTGCACGTATCGCAGTGTATAAGGCGATCATATTGAGCGTCTGCTTTTGACATTTTGGACACAATTTGAACCTTTTACTTTTGGTTGTTGTTGCAGTTTTCAGCCTCTGCTGGTTTTTGGGGCCAGAGTGTAAGCCACGATTTCCAGCTTAAGCACAGTTCCAGGAACTCTCGAGAGTAGCCACGGCCACAGCATCAGACTCCCCCCTCACGATGCCTGCCTGCTCGGGCTGACATTGATTGAGAAATTGATTTAAGCAGCGTTCTCGCTGATTTCAATCGGTTAAAGCGCGCAACTGTCTGTCAGTTAAGACCCTCAACAGCAGCCCTTCGACTTCCCCCCTTCAGCTCCCTTCGCTCAGGCAACATTCTCAACGGTTTTGATTTAAAAAGTTTTCGATTTAATTGCTGCAAATGCAAAATGGCATTTTTGGGCATTTTACGCGCTCTTCGCTCTCAACTGACTCGTAACTAAATCAATTTAAATCATATGCATATCTCATGCGGCTTTGCTGCTCTGCTCTCCATGTCCAATTTAATGGAAAATGTAATTTATAAAATGTTATAAACTTTTACACAACTACAACAATTGCCGCTTGTTGTTGTTGCTGTTGTTGTTGTTGGAAAGTTAGTTTGGGGCAAATATTGTTGCACATGAGTGCTAATGACAGATGCCAGTCGAGCTGTATGGGGGCCACATACACAGCACAACAACTGCCAACTTTTGAGGTAAAGTGTTCTCTGCAGGCTTCGCTTGACCTTCGCTAAAGTAGACGGCGTAAATTTCTCTTGTTGTTGTTGCTGGCCCAATTGCGCTAAGTGAATGTTGAAAAAGTAATGCAACAATTTGTAAATTGGTGTCTCTGGCAGTTAGAATGATTCGCGCAATAAGCTAATGGATAGAGAACTACTATAACTCTTGAAATGAATGGCATGAGAAATAAACTATCTGAAGGTCACTTGCGAAGTTGGCTGCAAGAAATGGGTTAATTGATTATTGATTGGGGAATATTGAATTATATAATAAACTGCGAGGCGAGAAAGAGCTTAAGCTCCTGGGCATTGCAATTAGTAGATATGTAGTTGCTGACATTTAGTTAAGAATAGTAATTGAATAGTTTTCAATTTCACAATATTCAATTATAATTTACAATTGAAAATGTTATAATTTGTAATGTGAAGTTTTAGCTGAAGTTTGGGTTCGATAAGAAACTTTACAAAATAATTACTAAAGAAGCATTCAGCATCGCGCTTCAAGTTAGAAATGGAATATTTCACTTGGCAGAAGAGTTTCTAGTTTAGTGAAGGTCATATGGCTAGTCATTTGAGTGTATTGTAAAGTAATGCATATTTATAAGAAGCGAGTATGGCAATTGAATTTGGATTTGCATTAGCGGGAATATTACTTTCTCCTGGTGCTCGTTCAGAGTGCATAAATTGCAACCAAAGGAGAGCAATTTTACTCAGCCTCAGCTCAAGGCAGCATACTAAAATATAAAAGCAATCAGCTGTGCTCAATTTAAGAGGACTTAGCGAGCTCTTGGAATCCGTATCGAGCTGTCTATGAATTAGAGTGCAGCTGTCTAACCCTAGATATAAACGAAACTCTTTTGAACTCTATAAATCGCGGCTTTTAAAGCATGCGTTTAATTTATATTTAACTAGTCAAAATATACTTAAGAACTAAGCCAAATATATTTTTAAATGACTGTCTTTTACAATGTCAATACAATGCTTATACATTGTTTACACGCTTTTCATCTTTAAAAAAACAAAGCTAATTAAACCGAAATGCTATGAAAGTTATTATTTTAAAAAATCCATTTGACACTAAAATATAGAAATAAAAAAGACACATTTTTATTTATTTTATTTCCTTAATATATATTTAAGTTAAATTTTAAATAAAAAAATAATTATGTAAAAATTCAACACATTTTTTTATATGAATTCACTTAATCAACTCAAAGTGCAGTGAAAACAAAAAATAATTTAAAAAAAAAAGTGATATGAATGCCCTTAATTAATATACATATTTATTTTCTGTATCCAGCCTTTACATTAAAATAAAAATGAATATATTTATACAAATAATTAAATCATTCTTAATATGAATATCCCAAAATAATCTACAGATTACTTTTCTAAATCTACATTTTATATTAAAAAAAAAAAAAAAAAAAAAGAATATATTTAATGCATTTGTAACATGAATTCCCTTAATCAACTTATTGATATGTTTTCGAAATATTCATTTTACATTACTTCTAATAATCTGTTGTACTTTGTTAAAGATCTAGCCTTCGCTGCAACCTTCTGCTGCTCACTTATCGCAAGTTTACATCACATTCTTTCATTTATTAGACATTGTTAAAGAGCCAACTAAATTGTATATATACATGTATTTCATTACATTTATTTTAATATGCTAAATATGTTTATATATACATAGAGCGAGGCAGGCCAAGAGCATAAATCAAACTAAATACGTATTTGTTGAAAACTGGCCTAGAGATAAATATCTACAAAATAAACTAAAATATTTTGTTATGCTCATTAGGGGGTAACAATGCAGTCAGACAGAGAGAGAGAAAGAGAGAGTATTTGTGAGTGAGACATATGATAGATAAGTAAGTAAAAACGCAAAGACCGCAAGTTAACAATCAACACTCGAGAGGCCTCAAATAATTTATAATGTCTTAATTATTTCCTCAACGACCGAAATGTGGTCAACAAATTGTTTATGAACTCGACAACTAACAAGAAAACACTTCCTCTGGCAAATACGACGCACGGAATACGAAATGATATGCAGCAGATTAGCTATATGTGATAATATGTTTGCCCTGGTACCCATTACCGTTGCGCTCTGCTGCGCCTAATGAAACCAGCCCGAAAACTCTCAAAAGAAAAGCGAATTAAAAACTAGCCAAATATATGTATATATAAACAGATACAGATATACACACTTATGTATGTATATATTTGTGTGCCTGTGTATTGAAGACGGAGGCCAAACTACTAAATTGAAAATTAACATATTTCGGCAGTAGATGCTATCGGGAGCAGCGCAGACAGCAACATTGTTTGGCAGCAGCAGCAGCAACAGCTCCCAAAGGTTAATTTAATTTTCCATTTTCCGGACGCCGGCAAAAGCAAAAAGGGAAATTTTTCATTTTTTAAATTGATGGCCGCCGGATTCGGAGTCCAGAGTCGGGAGTCGGGAGTCGGGCGTCGGGAGTCGTTGGCTTCCTGTTTGGCAATTGTCTTGGCACAAATCTCATGCCCACCGCAAATTGAAACTACAACATGGCATTGTCCTTAGCGATTGAATAAGAATTATGCCAAAGGATGCCACACACACACACACTTGCACACAGAGAAGGAGAGAGAGAGAGAGAGAGAGAGAGGAGAGAGAGAGCGAGTCTGTCTTGAGACACCCAGGGAGAGGTTTCCATGTAGCTAGCTGTCAAGCTCTTTTGGAGCATTGTGATTAATGTGCTGCTCCTGCTGCTGCCTGCTGCCTGCTGGCTGTTGGCTGTTGGCTGGTGTAGCTCCTGTTTCTCAGCTTGTCCTTCGCCTTCTGCAGGCAGCCTTTGTTGCCATTGTCTATGTCTATGGGCCCTAACCATTTTGGCATGTTTGTCATTTGGGAAATTGTGCGGTAGCTGTTACAGCTAAAAGACAAACAGGCAGCAGGTAAAGCCAGCCACAACAGAGCCCTCTGCCCGCTTCTCTCTCTCTCTCTCCTTCTCTCTTTCTCTATCTTTGTGGTCCATTTTGAGCTACTTCTGCACATTTACTTACAATGCACACAACTGGAGGCGAGTCATGTTTGGACCTACATGATTCACTAGACCGTCTCTTCCTATCTCTCTGTGTTTCTCTGTCTCTTTCTCTGTCTGTGTGTGTCTGAAGCAATTACTGGAATTTTATATTGTCTGAATGCTCAGCACACTTTAGTCAATTAGTTTATATGAAATGGGTATAAATATATTTTACAGCTGAAATCATTTTGCTGCAGATCAACTCTAATTCATTTTCCATATTCAAACTCTTCATAATTTCTCTTCGCATGCAAATTTGCGCACATCATCTTGGAAGAAAACACTCAATATGCATGATCTCTAGTTCGCAGCTAATATTCATGCCATTTACGTCATAAACGATCAGCATTTATACCCATTACACAGAGAAAAAAAAAGGCCAATCGCAGAACAATTTTGCTCCATTACGTCTATTTTGGCGTCTGGGCAGCAGCATTCCAGGCAACGTTTGATTTCAATCCTGCCATTAATATGCCAGCTTTACCCCCCAAAGGCAACACCAGGCAAGATGGAGAGCAATGCCAAGACCTACTCGAAGACTGGCTGCAGTTCAATGGCTTTAACATCCTGAGGACAACAACAACAACAACAACAACAACTGCATTGATTGCCTTCTGTGGCTGGCTTCTGGCCTCGACTCTGGCCCGGCTCTTGCCTAATATGAAGCAACACCATTAACAGCATGCAAATTAAAAGTACTCAACAACATATCAACTGCTGCGCTACCAGACTGCCAGGGATTGCTGTCGAAACAAAGACTAAATGCCTAAAAACCTAAACAGGGCTCATGCAGGCAGTCAGGCCAGGCCATGCCAAGAGACAGCCAGACAGACGGAGAGACGGAGAGACAGCCTCAGCACTAGGCGGCTATCAAAGCTGGCGATGGTAATTGCAGGTTTCGCCGCAAACATTTTGCACCAAAACGACGCCGCTGACGTCTAGCAATGCACTTCAAGGAGCTTCGACTACGACTTCGACTCTGACTCTGGCTTAGCCCTGGCCGTATGTCTGCTTCTCAGCGGTGTCTGCGCAGCGCGTTGAATGGTGGCTGCTCTTGACGCGCATGCGCAACGGCTGCGGCCCCCATGCAGTTGCAGTTGCTGTTGCAGAGTTGCAGTTGGAGTTGGCGTTGGCCATGGCCATGTCAGTCAAGACGGCAACGGACTAACTGACTGACTGACCGGGGCCAGTGCACGAGTATGACAGAGCGACTAACTGGCTGACTGACTGACTGCTCGAGTTAATGATGGGCCACAGCGCAGCTCTGACTGAGTGCTAGAAATATATCCACTCAAGTGTCATCGAGTGCAATTTATGTAGTCGACCATAGCTGAAAGCTGTGAGCGGATCTAGATGCGACGTAAGAGATAGCGCTGTGTCAATCATAACACTTGGACATTAGCACCATATTCAAGAGAATAGAAGATGTGGAAATTTAATCAGAAATTACTAGAAATATTCAAAGAGAGATTCCAATGAAATATTCGCTTGAATAATAAATATAAAACAAATAAGTAAAAAAAGAAATAACAAATAAAAACTTAAATATATTTATATAAAAATTTAAATATTCATACAATATTTTATAATTATTTATAATTATTTTAATGAGAACTATAACTCTTAAATAAAATAAATTTATTCAATTCATTACAATTGATACACTATAAAATATTTTTAAAAATTAAAAAAAAAAAATGAATGAACTTAATGAACTTAAATTAATTTTCTTTTTTTTTTAATATTAATTTTTCAGCTCATTTTAATATTAAATATATTTATTTTCATTTAAATAAAAATATTTAATAGAATTATAAAAGAAACTATGAATAATTTAAATTTTTTTAAAATATTCTAAAAATTAGAATTCACAAAATTTTAAGTAATTTTATTTAAATTTGTGTTGAAACTTTTTTCAAAATATATTTTCGTATTATTTACATTTAAATTAAAATATTCAATAAAATTACAAAATTAATTTATACATCCACAAATTTATAAAAATTCATCATATAATAATATTCCAATAATGAAATTAAAAAGTTTATTCTCTTTTCTTTTCTGTGTAAATGTAATGCAGTCTGCCTATTAAGAGAGAGTGAGAGCCTAATGCTTATGCGAAATTGTACTCCAATTAGCATTTCGCTCGCACTCATATGTTTATCGATTGCATTCGCACTCGCACTCGCAGTCCTCGCCGTCACTTTCCCATTGGCTATTGCGAAGGCTTTACAGTTGCAGTTGTCATTTACAGTTACCGTAGACCGGCGGGCATCATTTCAGAGCGAACCCACCAATCAAATTATAAACAGCCTCGAACCACGAGTTGGCACTCTAATCCATGTACCCCCACATGCACATGTCAGTTGCTACGAAAAGAACAACAGCCACAACAACAACAAAAATAATACTATTAAAGATGGGGCAATGATAACCCAGTGAAACAATGTCAGCAACAGCAACAACAGCAAAAGCAATAAGAAGAACAGCAATGAGAACAGCAACAACAAGAACAAGAACAACACAAATTGCAATTGAAGTTAATTTTAGCAAATTGCATGCCAAAATGTGTTAAAGGGAAGACATTCCCGAGCCCAAAAACCAAAAAGAGAGAACAATACAAAAACTGAGCATGCTTTCCATGGGGCAGAAGGGGACAGCAGCAGCAGCAATGGCGATCGGCGAGCTGCGCTAACTAACTGCAAATGCAACGGCAGCAACAACAACAACAACAGCGAAGCTAAGCTAAGAATCAGCACTTAAAGAGAAGACACAAAAGAGCGAGAGAAAAAAACTAAATTACAGGCTTCAAGGCGGCGTGCATTGCATTGGTGTGAGGGGGAAGGAGAAGGCAGGTGCGAAGGGGCTTTACTGCTTCCCCTGATATAAATGATGGCATGAATGACTGAGTGAGTGAGTGAGTGAGTGAGCGAGCGACTGACGGACTGACTGACTAACTGAGTGGCATGGGCAATGGCCACCTTAAGTATCTGCGCTTGCGGTGCGCTCAAAAGCTACGCCCACTGCTGCACAAGAAGTAGAAAAAGGGGCGGCCAGTGGAGAGCGGAGCGGGAAGAGCTGCATCGGGGCGCGAGATTACTCACGCGAATGTAATTTGGCAATTGCTTATTAGCGCTAACGCGCCGCTGACTTCAGTTCCGACTGCAAAACCGCTGCAAGCGGCACACTGATGCAAAATGCAATTGTTATGTAATGAAATTTGTAAAATATTTAAAAATAAATCTAATAATATTATGAAATGTAACTCATTTTACTTGCATTATAATATTCAAGGCAAGCTGATTACAAATGTTTTTTTGATAATAAATTAAAATTAAACAATTTCGACTGCTTTCTTCACAGTCTTGCTGCACTGTGCGATGGCGGCGGCAACAATCGAACCACTTATATCACCTTCTAGTTAGAACGAGCAGCCATTGGACTCTTCTCGTCTCTTCATTTGCCTCCCTCTCGCGCACTTCCCCTCTCTCGCTCTTTCGGCTTTGAGCAATGCGCGTTGCATTTTCATAACGCGATCTTTAATGCCGCCTGCATAGGAGACGCGCTCAATGATGAGGACCCAAAGCTGGAGCTGGAGCTGGAGCTGGACGTGGACCCGTACCTGGACGTCGACCTGGAAGGCTTGAGGCAAAAGATGGCACTGTCCGATGACTGTGAATGTGACGTGCAATAATTTTCTTTTTTATTATTATTACATTTTTCGTTCTTTGTGCTGGGCTGGATGGTTGCCCAGGTTGGCTTGGGTTGGCTCCTTGGCTGCTTGGCTGCTTGGCTGGCAGCCCGAAGAGCTTGTCAAAGAGTGTTGAAACATTTGCGCGTCATTTGCAGATTCTTTTAATATTATGATTTTTTGGTGGGCCGCGCTTAAACGAGATGTTGGCCGGGAATGGCCTAACGACATGACAGTTGTGGCCTCTTAAAGACATTGCTCAAATGCGGCAAGCCTTTGGGCCAATAAAAACAATTAGCCCCTGCCCAAAGCATGTTGCCTTGCGCTAAAAAGGAATGCCGACACAATTAAAAAAAAAATACACACAAATGAAGCAGACGAAATGTTTAAAGTTGTGAAGGTATAAAATTACCAGAAAAAAACCAACTGAATTTTTGTAAATTCTTATAAGATTTTAGAGGAGCAAAGGCAAAGGTGTTTAAGCATTCGCTATTGCCTTTTCCCTCTACACTTACATATATTTGCTCTACACAATAGACGACACAATCATTATAATAATAAGTACTTGGCATTGATTTGTGCCAATCACAAGAGACTTGAGAAATAATTGATGCAAAGAGGCTTAAGGATTGGTCCACAATTCGTATTCGCAATTTGAATCTAGCTAGATGTACGATGCCTTCTCGGCCAGTCACAGTTGAGGAGGAACGGCCTCAACTATGCCATTTGCCAAAAGCTCGAAACTCTACGAAATTATCAGGACAATTAGAGAAACGACAGGAGCAAGAGCAGCAGGAGCATGAGGAGCAGGAGGAGGAGGCAGAGTCGAGGCATAGCCAAAATGGAGGCATCAAGTGCTGTAATTCAATCTGCATATGCGGCAAAAAGGAGGCGAATCAAAGAACGGCCGACAGAGCAAAGGGCAATTCAAATGCCCAAACATAAAGGGAAATGCAAAAGAAAAGAACCAGAAGAAGAAGCAGAGCGAACCCGGGCTGAAATGTTGTCAAACGAAAATACGGGCATAGATTTCTATAAAAAAAAAAAAAAAAAAGAAATCGAGAGGAATTCCTCAATCTTTTGTCTTTTGTAATATTATGCGACAAATTTGTGTCCCTCTCGCTCACTCCCTCCCTCTCTCTCTCTCTCTCTCTCATAGACTCTTTGGAAAATGGCGCCTACAAAGAAAGCACTCGATGAATGCAAAGGCAAAAGTATTGAATAACATTTGGATATGCTTAGAATTTTGTTCATTCCATTTATTTTTTATTTTCGGCATATTTCGCTTTATCAATGGCAAATGTCAACGGCAGCTGCAGAAGAAGTGGAAAATAGCATAGAAAAATGGAATAGAAAGGAACCAATTCAGTTTGAACTGAAGTGCAATTGAATGGAAATGAGTGCCACGCCCCCAAGGCAGTGGCAGAGCCAGCGCCAATTATCAAAGCGAGGAATTGTAAACGAAAATGCGAATGAGAAAAGAAATTCTTTAATCGCTGTGACCGCAGCGAAACACATTAAAATTCGAATGCTTTGATATACCAATTAATTTGTCGAGTTTACAGCGTTTTTTTCTTTTCTCTTCTTCTTCTTCTTTTTTTAATTCGGTTTCTTTACTCAATTAAACGGAACGAGCGGCGCGATAACAAGATTATCCAAGCCGCCGTCGCCGTCGCCGTCGCCGCTGCAGACATCTTGAGACCATATCTATAAGCCATAAAAAGTCAAGAACAAGAAAGAATCCTGTTCTGATGCTGATTCGAATGCTGCTGCGACTGCTGCGACTGCTGCTGCTGCTGCTGCTGCTGCTCTTGCATCTTCTTCTCCTGCCAAATTGGCATTTTGGCAATGAAACGCAAATGTTGCTGCTGTCTCGCAGCTCTTCCTCTTCTTCATCTTCAGCTTCTTCTTGTTGCTCATTCTCAATGTCTGCGGCTTGTCAATGATTTGAAATTCATGCGCTGCAGCAAAATAAAAAATAAAAAAAAAGTGAATTTCCACAGCCTTATTTGTCAGCGCAGACACAAGAGCCGCTCCGATGTCTGCTACACTTTTGGCAAGCGCCCCAAATAGGATCTACACAAAGTCCCCCTCCATGCTCTCTACACATTTGCATACCAATGCCCCCCACACTGAGCTCTGTTGTTGCTCTTTGGCCAGCCTTGCCACAGCGCCGTGGCCTAAACGGCGCGGCGTGGCTCTGCCTCTGACTTAACCGCAGATAATCTAAAATAACATCTCGCATGCTATATGAGTCTACTTCTTCTTCTTGTTTGGCTGCCAACGTGCAGTCGATTGTCGCCAACATCAATTTCTATAATCCTAAAACTTGAGATATACAACAATTATATTCAAAATATTCCAAATTGACTAGCATTTGAATTAGAAGACATTTTTTTTTTTTTATTTACAGCAATATTAACAAGATATATGTGTACTATATATTATATATAATATATTGTAATTATATAATTAAAGTAGGGATTGGAATCAATTTGTAAATGTTCTGATAGTTCTCCTTATATAATAAAATGTTTCGAATGGTTTCAATCAATGTGAAATCGATGCATCGATGATATTTTTCATGCTACTCACTGGGGCTATAAGGCTGGACACTATCGTAATGCTTATTGATACGACTTTATCATAATAATGGCATTTGCCTTGTTCCATAGTAAAAGTAAAATTTAATTCAAACGAGTTCCTTATTATTATTATTATTATTATTATTTTTTTTTTTTTTTTTTTTTTTTTTTGCTGATTGTCTATGACTCTGTAGCGTATTTAGCCCAAATCTGAACTATTTAGTAGGCTGCTATATACAGATATATACCTCTCTGAAAAAATAATTTTGCAATCTCTAACTTACCATTTACACATTTTTTATTTTAATTAATTTAGCATGTTTTATCTGCATTTGAAGCTGAGAAAAATAAAATCAATTTTATTATGAATTACTTTATATAAATGATTTATTTCATAGCAATTTAATATATTCATAGAATGTATTAATTAATCAGAATTTATTTCATCAAGACTGGAAAATTATATTCTGAGATGATGATTACACGAGACTATTGATAGCATTTTACATAACTTTTGCCAGTTCTTGGAGCGACAGATTCATATTCTCTATTAGGGCTAAAGCTTCTTTACGTATGTTGTAGTCTATCAAAATAACAAGGTAATGATTAAAACGGATAATCGACGGGCCAGAAAGATTAAGAGCGATTAAGCTAGCCGGAAATACTTCATTTATTCATTACTTTGCATTCTTGCGAAGCGATTCAAATCATTGCTTGACAACTTGTATTCTCCATTTGTTTACTAAATAAATTACTTCTGTTAGAGTTTTTAGAGTTTTTTTTTTTTTTATTACTTTCGTACCATCCAGTAAGCATAAGAAATTAATAATTTGATTGTTGATTGCATTTTAACAAAAAAAAAAAAAAAAAATAATAATAATAATAATAATAATTAAAATTTTGATTAATTCATTTTGTATTTTTATTAATATTTGGCAAAGACTATATATTCATGCGTTAGAGAAATATTAAAGAAACTAATATTAAATAAATCAAAATAATTAGATTATTGATTGCTTTAAGCTAAAGTAAAACTTAGCTAAACACATAAGCCTTACTCAAAAATTGATAAAACTACAAAATGAATCAATCTAGAGTTCATAAGTAACTCACTTGAACTAGCTCCAATTGAATTGCCTGCCAATTATCATCTTGATAGACCTTGAAATACAAAGTTCAGATGACAGCATTAACAACCTTTTGGCCAGACAGCAACAGCAACAGCAACAGAAACTAGTTTGTGCAACTTACCCAACTCAAAGAGCAGACAACACCTTGCCCCCTCTCCAACTCCAACTCCAACTCCAACTTCAGTTCCAGTTCCAGTCCTCACTCCTGCTGCGAGTGTATGTGTGTGTGTGTGTGTTTGAGGCTTGTTAAAGTTCATTTTCGATGCAACGAGCTGCAATAATGCATAATTGTGCTCATTAGTCTTTTTGGGGCCAACGATCGTGTATGAATTTAAATTTTAGCGCGGCCCTGGCACAGACGCGACTTAAGCCGCAAGGCTGCGAGGGGAGCGAAGAGGAAGCCTCTGCTCAGACGGACCCTAAATAAATACAATTGGACAGCAATGGGCAATGAGCGAGAGCGGTTCACTCTCCAGTTGTCGGCGCGAACTTGAAACATTTTCTTTTTTTTTTTTTTTGCGCGCGCAGGATTTACGCGTCCAGTTAAATTTACGACTGCGCACCTTTGCATGAAATTGACGTGGCTTTTATTTTAGTTGCCCTGCCCAGCCCTGTCCTCATCTCCATTCTCTGCGCCCTCAGCGCGCAGTGTGTGAAGTTAATATCTGCGAAATACTCGCGTACAAGCCTTGTTAAGTGATTAATCAGCGCCAGATATAATTTGTGTCTGCGTTAATTTTTTCACTCGAATAAAAACCACCAAGCAGCCAGCTCAGCTCTTTGCCAGTGTGTGTGTGTTTGGTTGTGTGTGTGTGGATCAGTGTGGATTTGTGCTTTGCTTGCTCTCCTCTCTCAGGGCGGAGTCAAGTGTAAATTTGGACGTTGCAGCTTAAGAGACAGGCGAAAGAATCGGCCAACGTGAGCGCGCGCAAAATTACTCAAAGATATATTGCCTGGATTCTTGAGAACCTGCACAGCATTGAGACTTTGACTCTGGCAAAGGTGAGCATTAGGCAGGTAATTGCAGGAAGACATTAGTTAGCTCCTTATATGTGATAATATTCAGGGACTCTTCTTAATATGTAGGAAATACAAATGAATCGAATTTAACAAATATATAGACTTGAAATTTAAAGAAATTAATTTTGATAAGTTTAATTTGTTGAAATTATATTAAATACTATATTATAATATCTATTATCTATTAATATAACATATTCATCTACTACACTATTTATCTCTTGAATATTATACTAAAAAAAAAAAAAAAAATAATAATAATAATAATAATAATTAAAGCTTAAGCATCTTATATAGGATTACTCGGGAACGCCAGACTAAATATAGTAATTGTTTATTGTTATTTCAAATAAACTTAATCAGCGCGTGATAAAGGAACCCCATTTTGAAAGACTCTAGCTTTGATATGATCACAGATCGGACGTCTAGATGGACATATTTTCGGATGGATGGACGGATAGACTACTAGCAGGAAGACATACAAATAGTCGGACAGAATAACTACGGACATATAGAGGGGTCTACGAATGAAAGGCCGGACGAATGAACAGTCGATCGGACACAAAGAATGGGTGAATATATAGGAGATATTAAAGGACGAAAGGACAGATAAATGAATGAGCGGATATAGAGATGCATATGTTGACCAATGAACTGGCGGACATACATATATACGGACAGACGGACGAAAGCACAGAGGGATCTTCGTTCAGATTATCGGAAAAAATGAGCAAATGACGGACATACAGAGAGGAAGGCGGATCGGAAGAACATATGGACGGATAACTGGATAAAAACACAGACCAATGAATAAACGGACAGACAGATGATCAGAAAGATTGAGGAAAGGGTTAGACAGGCGGACGGACGTGCGTGTTAAATACATTTTCATAAAACCAAGATACCCCAAATTCACATTGACATTGAGTATCTGATTAAGCTATGCAGACAGACAAAATTTGTCCCTCGACTCGTGAATCTAAGATTCAACACAGTTTTATTCAAATAAATCCAGAATATACCGCAATTAAGATCAAAATATTCTTCACACCTTAACTCACATTAATTTTCTTTCAGAACTTATTACATGCTCTCAATCTGTGCATTTGCTTCCAGACGAGTCAACATGAATGCTGTCTCATTAAATTTATGAACTCTCACTTCAGTACTTCAAAATTCATTGAAGTGGCATGAGAAGAACTGGAAGTAGAGGTACTTCTGAGAGAGGCGGCAAGAACTGCTCATTCTTTGGTTTTTGGCAACTCGAGACTCAATTGGCTGGGAATTTGCGGTTAATCAAACTGTACGACAAAAACGCAAAGAAAAAGAAAAACCTTAAGACATGAAATCCAATAATAAACCAAAATCGAAACCAATATTGAGTACAAGGACATAAATTAAACATATATATATATATGGAATGCACTCAGGCGTTTGGATGAAATCAGCAGCCTGAGCTGAGCTGGGCTGGGCTGGGCAGGCTTTAAGGGTTGCATTAGATAAAAGAACAAGCCTTGCTAGGGGGCTTTAGGGCTGAGAAAACAAACTGTTTATTTTTGTTCTGCTCTCGTCTCACTATCTCTCTCTCTCTCTTTCTCACTCATTTCGGGACAATCTTGTTATCGAGCCTAGGCTCTAGTTTGGGGTTGCTTTATATAAACTACTTCAGGTAATCTAAGGCTTAGAAATGCTAATCGCCTTTATTTTGGGAACAACAAGAGGAACAACAACAACAACAACAGTGAGAAGAAGAAGAATAGGGAGCATCTACCTTTTCGCTTTGTCACCGTTTGTCCTTTCGTTTCGGTCTTTGATAATTGAAACCGTAAAATTGTTCAGCTTTACTGCGCAGGATGTGTGCTAGCAGCCAGGTTCTTCTCTTCTTTTTTTTTTTTACCCTATTTCTGCTCCCTTTTTGTGTTTTATTTGTTGATTTACTCGTGCGAATTATTTGTACACGCATTGTCGTTGTCGTCGTCGGGATCAGGTGGCGAGGAGTGTGTTGAGGCGTCGCTAGGACATGCGTTTTGCATTTGCTTTGGCTAAAGAAGTTCGCCCCTAAATCCAGCTCCTCTCTATGGGTAGATATGTAGATTTTTTGATATTGCCTCGAATTTCATAGAGAGCGCACCCTTTTGCTGCGTGGCATCTCGTGGCATATCCTGTCCCGCTTAATTGCAGGTTGCAGCAGCAAAGGCTCTTTGATTTTGGCCGTCATCTTTGTCACCGCGGTTTGTTTGCCATCGTCGCCTTCTCGGTTTCAGATTCATATTTCATTTGCCCAACGCTCCTTCTGGTTCAGCTTTGATGCGTTTTTATTTGTTTGCTATCTCTTGCCTTTTGTGACATCGCTGTCATCATCATCATTATCATCATCAGCGACATCAAACTTCATTATCGACGTTTGGCTTGACAATTTTCTGCTTGACATTCAAGATTTTAATCGCAGGCATTTGCCATAAACTAGAAAAATGCTTTCTTGGGTTTTGCCTTTCGTTTCGTTTGCGTTCGTCTCAAATTTCTCTCAGAGACTCCAGCTGGGTCGATTAATACCAAGCTGAAGCTGTAAAGCATTTGCTCTCTCTCTTTCTCTACCATTTTTAAGAATTGCAAAGAGAGGCGCTGGCAATTTATAGCCTAACTAGATAAAGTGATTTGTTTATCTTTTGTCTGTTTTTTCGTGTACTCCCCTGGCATGCATTTCAAATGCCTTACAAGCTGTCTAGACTGGTGAGTCGCTTGTGTACTTAGCCCCCGCCTCCTGCTGCGCTGCTGGCCTCCTCCTCCTCCTCCTCCCTTCCGGCCAATACTCGCTTGCTTCCTTCCCCGCTTCGGCCCTACAATCTCAGACAATTTAAGCTTCTTGTGCGTTGTTTCGTTTTTGCGACTTTACTTTGATTTCTCTCGGTCTGTTTGTTTATTCGTCTCTCAATGAGGAAAAATTGTTTTGTGTGTATTGTTTGCATCCGAGTTGCTTCAGTTGTTGCCTCATTAAAATTGTATATTTCAATCAAAGTTCGCTGCTTCGCTGCGCTGGTTGCCCTCTGTCGAGTGGGCTGGCCAAAGGGGTAGCTATGCAGGAGTCCACCTTAATTTCTGGTTGTTTGGCATTTAGTTACAGCTTCTTCTACTTCTCCTTCTTCTTCTTCTTCTTGCCAGCCGCATTCACATTCATTGGCATTAGCCAAAGGCTTCGCTTCGCTTCGCCTTCCTTCGCCTTTCCCATTTCCCGCTTCACATAAAAGTTGTGCGCCGTAATCGGAGCTATCTCAAAACTACTCACATATATATCTGTATATGTATGTAACTTTGGTAATTATGTTGGGCGGTGTGCTTAAAATGTAACTGTAACTGAGACAACGAACCGAGCGAGGCCAGCAAATGTCACACGTGCCCCAGACACAGTCACCCTCCAGCATCCAGCGTAGACAAAGACTTGGAAAATTTGCTATGCTCGCAGCAGCGAGGCGCGCTTAAGTAGTTTATAATTAAGACATAACTGAATTAGCGTTGATAATGTCTATTATATAAAAACACACGCACACAGAGATAGAAAGAGAGTGGGAGAGAGGGAGGGAGACCCGCTGTAAGTTGACTTTTCTCATGTGTCTCGAGTCTGCTTCTCAACCCAGACAGCTCGTCCCGCTTTATTGCCTTTTTGTTGTTTTTCCTAATGAACGTCATTTGCTTTGTAAGCACAATTTCACAATTTAGCCCTTTCAATTTTTGTTAATTACAATAAAGACAAGTGCAGCTAAGCAGGAAGTCATCTAGCCTCTCAGCTTCTCAGCTTTAGCTTCAGCTTTCACATTGTCCATTGTCATTTTTATCAGTCTAATTTGAATTTATTGCTACTCATGTGTAAAACAAAAAACAATGCAGTCAAATTATCAGTTGGGGAACTTGTCTAAAAAGCTGAGAGCTTCTACAAGCAAAATAATTGAAGAAAATATTTGAGTTGTTTAAGAGACAGTTTCGAATGGTGTTGGGTTTACTTTTAGTTTTGTTTTTATAAGTATTTATATTTAAAGTTGGAGTTGGAGTTGAAGTTCGAGTTGTGGTTGTGGTTGCAGTTGCGGAGCTTGTTTAAGTTGGAGTTGGAGTTTTCGTTATAATTGCAGAGACTGAAATTTGTGATGCTTAAAGCTAATTATTTGCTATTCCCACTGTTAAGTCTAACTTTTGACTATTAAAGTCTTGAATCTCATACATTTCTCATAGTTTGACTAATCCACTCGAGCCTACTGACATTCTAGAGAAGCATTTTATTATATAATGTTTATAATTTCCTAATTGATTAACAGAAATTAGTTAATCGAAATAGAGTTAAGCGAATTTATTAAATATATCCAATTGAATGAAGTAAATATCAAGTGAACAATTTCTGTTTAAATATTTCAGTCTATATTGCTGTATTTTAATTGGAAAATAAACAATTGAATTGCTGTTCATTAATTTCTTTATGAGTCGAGCTAATATAAATACTAATAAAACTAATGTAGGAAATAATCAACCAATTTTCCTATTAGATCAGTTTGGTTATTATTTTTATTATTGCTCAAAAGTTAACTAATAAAAGCTAAATAATAAGTTAACTAAAAAATAAATAATAAATCTAAAATAATATAAAATAATTAATTAAATTTTAGTTTTCCTATCAATTATGTCAGTTTGTGGGCAGATACTTCAATTTATTGCATTAGCAAAAAATATTTGAATACAGATATCATATAGCGCTGGGCATTGCAGTTGGATTCTTTAAACAATTTTAGGGCATAGCCAAGTATGTCATTGGGAGAAAGTAATTTGATGGATTTGGTTTTCTTGAGCAACCGTCGAAATAACTTTTCTGATAAGCTCTCTTAGTTATAGTTTATTGTCTTTTGAGAGATAATTTTCGCTCAGTGCATGCTTATACATTAACAAATAAATTAATAATTTTCAGCTGCGCTTCCGATATACAATTTCGATTCGTTGCCTTTGTCTGCTCAAAACTTGTCTTCAAGCTCACAGCAGCTTTGTAAACTTTTCTCCATTTAAATCAATAAATATGAATCTAATTCAACTAAAAAAGCAAGGTCTTTAATTAATTATCTCAAATAAATGAACTCAGATTAGCTCAGAAAAGCTCGACAGCTTCCAAGAAATGATACAATACAGCTGATGAATACATTTTGCATTTCATCTTAATTTGAAAGAAAATATTGAGCCTAATTTAATATGAATTATCTACAAACATCATTTAATTAATGCATTTAAATAGAAATATGCTAAAGCAGAAAAGGATAAAAACTCTTTATTGTATAATGTTAAATATTAAATATAATATTAAATAGGAATAAATATGGATATGAATTCAGCGGACTTTCAGTTGCCAGACAATGTAGGAGGAGAAGAAGCGAACAAGGTAATGATGAGTAAGTGAATGATGAGTAAGTGAATAATCTCTTATCAGCACTTATATTATCAACTGCCGAAGTCACGTTGACGATAGGGACGCGAGTGAATCAGATCGACATCAATTAACTATTACTAATTATGTATAGAATAAATATATAAAATAATATAATAAAAGTTTTTAAATATAAGCAATTTTATACAATATTGCGTTTCGTATATCATTATTTAATCATAATTAATAAATGATTTGTATAATATAATAAGTGTTTCCATATTTATGAATCTATTTTTAAATACAAATAATATAATAATGTTAAATTATTTTTATACTAAATTTAAAATGTCTACTTGTATATATTATTGTATTAATTATATTTATATTTAAAAAATAATTTAATATATAATTATATATTATTATTTGCATTTAAATATTCAAAAATAATATTTTATATTATATTATCGACTAAAGAGTAATGCTACAGTTGATCAATTTTGCTCCATTCCAATTATTTCATATATCACTCTGAAAATATTTACCTCGACTTGGGGCTCTCATCTCAAAAGTTTTCCTGCATCAATTCCGACTATTATTGCGTGTTGGCTAAGCCCATGAGTAAGAGTAAACAGTAACTGGCATCAAAAATTAATTGAATTTTCTAGAAACACACATACAGAGAGAGAGAGAGAGAGAGAGAGAGAGGAGAGAGAGAGAGAGAGGAGAGAGAGAGAGAGAGAGAGAGAGAGAGAGAGAGTAGAGAAACCCATTGAATTTTGTTTGCTCAACGCTCTTACGACACGTGAGCAATCAAAAGAGAGCGAGAGGAAAATTAAATTGGTTAAAAATTTAAACTTGGTCACGTGCCGTTGATTAATGAAAAAGAAGAAAGAAAAAAAAAGAGTAAAAAAAAAGAAGAAACCAGCTGCCAATGGCTAGTGAAAGATGATGAAAAATAACTGAGTGAAATAAGTGAAAACAAATACGAATACGAATGCGAATACGACGACGACGACGTCGACTGCGACTGCGACTGCGACAGCGACAGCGACTGCGAATGGAAATGCCTTGGGAAATCAAAGCACAAGTTGAGGAGTAAACACTTTAAGAAACGCTTATGACACGCATACGCCCCGTGTGTTTAGCGCACTCGAATTGAATGAAACTCGCGCATATAAATTGACAAATATTTAGAAAGGATTGCGAGGATAGCAAAGGAAGCAAAGCAAGAGCTGGTCTGACTGTCTGACTGTCTGTCTCTCTGTATGTCTGTGCCTTGGCAGCGACAATGACATTAAATGAGCGGGTGTATATGGAGTGCGCGTAGCAAAAGTCAAACAAGAGATAAAAGCAAGGATTAGTACGTTAAAACGCAGACGGAGAATCTGGAGAGGCATAAGCAAGGTAGCAGCTAGCTAGCTGCAGCTGCCTGGGAGGCGGGCACTGCTAGTGGGCGGGGCCAACGTTAAGTAGACAGATGAACGTAAAACACGCGCGTGGCTGCGGTAATGTCTACGGTGCTGCAGACGCGACAAGCCCCAACCCTGCAACAGCTACGACCCACCGCCCCCACCCTCCCCAAGCCCTCAACCGCCCATTCGCATTTGTTGGTTGTGCGTGCGCCATATCGTTAAGGCTAAAGTGTGCGTGTGTGTGTGTGTGTTGAGGGGTATGTACAAAAAAGTAAAACTCCTCGAGAGGAAAAAGCATGTTGAAAGTAAATTGAAGCTGGAATTTTCTGTTTTATTTTATTTTCTTTTTTTCTTCTGCTGTTCATGCAAGTGCGCAAAAAGGCAACAGCACTTGCTCTAACCAAAAATAAAGTTGCCAAAGAAACTTTTCCAGCTGCTGCCAGGCGCTAGCCATATGGAGTGACATAGCAGTTAGCTTTAAGCTCTATCTAATAGAGGATATATAGTACTATGTGTGTGTGTCTATATAAATCAAGAGAAGAGCGAAAGTCCTTTGTTGCTCAAATGAGGGATTTAAACAGAAAGATTTGTTGAGACTTGTGGGGAATATATAAATGGAACATATGTATATGGAAAATTTTAAAATAATGAAATTTTAGTTGAAGAAAAGTTTTTGAAATAAAACAGAAAAAAGTGAAAAACAGCAAACTTTTATATAATATGTTTGGACTAGGAATATGTTTGGTATTGAACTGGCTTGCATGGCTATTCAATTACTACACTTAATATGAGAAATCAATAGAAAAATGTAATATAACATTATTCAAAGTTAGCTTGAAAAGTTGTTAAAAAATAGCAGATATTAAAAAAAATAAATAAATAAATAAATAAAGAAATAAAGAAATAAATAAATAAATAAATAAATACATAAATAAATAAATAAATAAATAAATAAATAAAAATAACAAAATATATATATTGAATTGAATATTATTGTTTTAAAAGTTTCAATATAATTTTCAAATTATTAATGCATATATTAATGCATATAGATTGAAACTTATTTAACTATAATCGTCAATTTTTGTTAAGCAGAAAAAGCTATTTTTAGCGGGAACATAATTATAAAAAGTTCATAAATTTTGTGAAAATTTATTAATACTCCAGTGTTTCATGTGACTATTCGTCACAATTATTATCTTTAACCCATTCTTCAATTCGTAGTCACGGCAGCATTTCTTCTTCCTTTAAATACGTTGATTCTTGTGCTGTCATTCCCGCTGTTTTGGAATTCATCAAAATATTTTTTAAAGAAAGCCAGATTTGACGGGAAGAAAGCTGATTTGGCAACACTAAAAAGAATATTGTTGAATTTTATTGGTAAACTTTAAAAATTTAATTTAAATATGTTTTAATTTGATTTCTATTTGCAGTTCAGATTAATTAGATAAAAATTTTTTTTAAATAAAAGATTTTGTTTTAAATGTTTAAAATGATGTTGTTTAAAATGATGGAAAAATTACTGAAACTGCTAAATATGCGGAAGTCAAACATTTTAAGTTCTCGAGTATGTTTAATAACGGATTTTCGAAGATTTAACTGAATTGAAAGACTTTTCATGGCCAGTTTTATGCTATAAATGAATTGCAGTGTTTAAGTTGTTGGAGCACACAGTTAATTATTGGCTGTGACTAGTCAAAGCTGTCATCTAAATCTAATCGCATTATATGTAATAATTTTGTCATATACATAAATGTCAAATTTCACAAGATTCATTTGATGATATAGACATATTTTCGTAAAGTTGACAAGCCGCCACACACCTCACTCGATGGCTAATTTAGACTCGCATTTAAGCTCTCTTATCTCGAATGTGTGTGTGTGTGTGTGTGTGCGCTTTGAACTTTAGCCTTACAATGTGAACACCGTGGCAGCACACGGCAGACACTTATTCATTTGACTTGGCAAATTTGTCTTAGGCAATTTGATGGCTTAATGAATGTCCGCCTGCGCAGCCAAACAATTCAGCTTCCCCGTCCATCCATCCCAACCCATTCCCATTCCATTCAGGCAGTCAGCCAAAAAGCTAAACAGCTACCACTTCATAATCAACCTGAAAACAGCAGCGGGCTCTGAGCCATTGCCACGCCCCCTTATCCAACAGTTTGGATGAGTGTCTGCTCATCCGCTTGGCTGCTGATAAATTAACTTCATAATCTGCACAGTTATAAGCGCTGATGTTTGGCATTACTCTTCCATATTTTGGGCAGCCCGCCCGGCCGCAGTACCTTGCTTACTGTATTCTGTTTGCCCTGCTTACTCCACACCCTGCCTCCTCCTCTTAAACATCATTACAACAAAGCATGGGTCAAAAACAACAACAGAGTGAAGACGAAGAAGAAGAAGAAGAGCAACACGCACCTTATTGTACAGTGTTACCTCCGCTGGCAACGCTGGCTACAGTCAATGGCATAACTTTTCACCTTTTCGGATGGGGGATTTGTGTGCTTGTTCGCGGGTCGACTGATTGCTTGAGTCTGGGATTCCAGCAGGTGGCCTGGCTTTTGTACTGCTGCCTTTCTGTCTGGCATGCCGGAAAAATTGCACACAATTTAATTGAATGTGTTTAATTTTGCTTTTAATTTTTCGGTGCCCTTTTGTCTGCGGCACATAATGAGGCGTTAAAGCGTTTCTTTGCCCAAAATATAACCAGAAATTAAATGAAGCACAAGATTAACTATGCACATTGAAGAGACAGAGAAAGAGGAAAATAAAGAAGCTGGCCACAGCGTGCGACAAGCTAATAATCTAAGTAAAACTTGAAGATAAATTCTTCGACTTTTACTTTCATATACTTTATATGTAAAGTTTGATGTATATATATTTTGATATATACATAGATAATATATATGTATATGCTAACTTATATATATTACTTCTTGTGTGACTTTTGGGACACCCTATATAGATATATAGTTAATTTACAGATAAAATATATATTTCCTTTACTGTGAACATTAACTGCTATATTGAAGTATATCTTACATATATGGATAATTAATATTATTTCCCTGAATAAATTCTATGACTAAGAGCTGAAAGTTACTTATGTTTGCTAGCAAGCAATTTTCTTGTAAGTTTTTAATTTACCTTACTCTTAGATTTAGTTCGCCTAAGTTCATCTTTTCCTTGTCATTCTCATTCGCTCTTAGCACTCACGCACCTAAGGAACATTTTGATTTCCTTTTTACTTCATTCAATTTGTAGCTTCTATTCCTTAAACTCTGTAATTCTGTACGAAGATTGACTTCAAGCGCGCAAGATCTAGCTCATTCATTTCCGCATATAGTTAGCTTTGCCTAAACAAATACTGCGAACTCATCATTAAATTAATAAATATTAATAAAATAATAAGCTAAATAATAATAATAAAAAACTAATTAAATTATATCGCATTGGCTTCGTAAATGATTTCAGCCAGAGTTGCTGAAAAAGCTTCTAACATAAATATCATATTTTCTATTCAATGCACTCCGTCAAAGCCTGGTTGCTATAACATTTCATCCATCAGCATCTGGCGTAAAAGTAAAATATTTTAATTAATTATAAAAATATAACGCTACCTATGTCAGATTGTTATTAAAATTTTTTATATTTTTTAATTTCCTTTCTCTATCTTAAATGTCTTTACTAGCTATCAAATATATTTGTCCCGGCTCATCTAAAAAGTTCGTTGGCTTAATAAGAAATCTACTTAAGGTATTTTTTTTTTTTTAGAGTTAACTGAGTTAACCTTTACAATTCGATTTGAAATAATTTTGGCTTATTTGGACTGCTTGAAAAAGTGCATCGAACTTTGAATGGAATGGGACTTGTGAAGCTTTAGCTATAACCTTTGACCGCAGAGCTGAGCAGAGCTGAACTGAGCATTGTAGCTGCGGTTATTCACATCTGCAAGCCAATCAAAACGAAATCAGAATCTGAAATCTAAATTCAAAGGTAACCCCAACACAAAGCTCCACAACAATAAATGAGGTATTAATTAGCAGTCAACTAACTACCGATAAAGCATAAAAATAAACCCGAAAGAAATGTAGTCCAAAAAAAAGAGAGAGAGAAAAAACACACTTATATGTACGTGTTTATTTGTGTTTGTATATCAGAAGAAATGATTAATTACGCTAGAGCATAGCACACACAGAAAGAGAAAAAGAGAAAGAGAGAGAGTGAGCGAAGGGCTTTTTGGGGGCGAGATCCGAGTATGATTTATTGTAATTTAATTGTGGCACATTATGCGGTCGATTTCGGTCTTCGGTCTTCGTTCTTCGCTTTTCGGATTTCAGATTTCACAAAGAGAGCGCGCGCGTTTCGCCTTCTGCATTTGAATGCCATTTTTATTATAATATATTTTTGTATGTTTTTTGAGCATGAAAATTGCTAAACGAGATAACTGAAAGACAAGGGGCAAAGTTGTTTTTGGTGTCTAGGGTCCACAAACTGTGCCGCCGCGAGGCAGCTGAATAACTGAGCAGCCAAAGCAGCTAAAACAGCTGAGCAAATCGATGCAATGCCACCTGCCGCACTCTTTCCACCCGCAGGCCAGGCCAGAGCGTCTGACAGGCAAAAGTTTTCGCTGGCAAGAAAACAAAAGCAAATTATCATATCATTGAAAGTTGAAGGACGCAGCAGGAGGCGGGGCAGCAGGAGCCAGGAGCGGCGAAGCAGCTACTGATGGCTTTGTTTGTTGTTTGGGAGGTCGACTGGGCGAGCGAATGCTGCAGATGTAACCAGGTGAAAGAAATTATATATTCCCTTGATTATAATTTCATCAGCGGCAACACTAAAGCATCATCACAGGCATGTCGAAGACAGCCAGCGACTGAGCGAACAAGCAGGAGCTTCCTCTCTCTCTCTCTCTCTCTCTCTCTCTCAGTCAGCTCTGTGTTTGCTGCGGTTGGTCCGGAAAGAGGCGAACCTCTCGCCTGGCAGCGATGGAATGTTGCGATGATTGAGTGCCAGCAGTGGAGAAGCTGCCTGTCTATGGCCGGAAACAGCGCGCTGTACATTTATTGACTGCTTTGGCAGCGACAGAAGACAACGATGCGAGCGAAGGACGAGCCTGTCAGTCAAGTCCTTGCCAGGAGCCAAGAGCTGCGGCCAGACAGAAATCAATTGTTCCCATTATTATAATGAGATTACTTACCTACTGAACGACAAAACGTCTCAGCGAGCACTAAAGCTATGTATATAGCCCTCACTATACTATCTATACATACGTATATATACCTATTTACCTGTGCTCACATAATGACTTTAGTAGTCAGCGGAAAATGTTGGAAAATTGCTGTGGAAATGCTAAAAAAGAAATGCTCAAGTTGAAGGTTTCATTTTGCTCCTGCTGCTGCTGCTGAAGCGTCGACGTCAACGAATTTTCATTCATGTTTTCGCCACTCTTCAGTTGCCCTCTTTATCAACATTTTCCTCTCCTTCTTCTTTTTTTTTTTTTTTTTTTTTGCGTTTTGCTTTTATTTTTGTTTTTTCCCCCAGTTCAGCAGCATTTGCATTGCATTCGAGCGCTGAGATTAGCGCATGGATTGAAGCAACTCGAGCTGCTGCTCCAACTGGAATTGCTAAATCGGCAAATGGGGTTTTGATTTGCCTGGAATTCCTCAGCAGCCATGGCATCTCAATTGAAAATTAATAAGCTTCAAGCTCCGCCTAATCAGGCTCTCAAAGGATTATAGACTAGTGAGGGACAGAGTGAGAGAGAGGGAGGGCAAATTTCAGCTTTAGCTAAAGAAGTTAAGAGATATAAACTACTATTTAAATGGGCTATAAAGTTGGCTCTGCTTAAGAAGTCAAAGGGGCGCACAGCAATTGCCAGCATATTTTATATAAATAAATTAAATGTGAAATTTCTCATCGTTTTGACTGACTCTTAAGACTGAGATTGAGAGCAGACTCTGAAGATCGACCCGTATAGCAAAGTGATGCCAATTTCTAAAGAGCAAAAGTCTGTAAGAGGCAGTTGAGTGAATTATAAAACAAATCAATGTAAGTATTTTCTCTCTTTTATATGAATAATCATTTAAGAGGACCCAGCATATTACAGCACTCTGCACGCTTATCAAGAGCTTCACAACTGAACAGAAAATTATATATTTTTATACCCTGAACCCATTGGAAATGCAATCTCAGGATATGATGAGGGAAGCGTAACAGACATTATAAAGTATATATATATCGATTTCTTGTTATTTGTCATTGTTTCAGAAAATCGATAACTATTGACTTTTCAGAGCTATCGATTAAAGACGTTTATTGATAATCAGTTTAATTATTATATTTCGTTCATCTTTAGAGCTAGAGTTTTCAAGCTTATATATGCAATTTCGTTTGATCGGAGCACAGAGCTGAGTCTGTCCGTCCATCAGTAGATTTATCAATCTCAGAAACTGCAAGAGCTAGAGAGTTAATTCTTTATATATTAAGTTCATATATTGAGAATATGAATCTAATCTCTTGAGATATTTTTTAGCTAGCTTCTGGAGTTTGTGGACGATTTCGCCAGTTCAGAGAACATTCAACAATTTCAAATTGATAGCAAAGGCAATCACTTATGCTCTTCTATAAGATGAGCAGAAGACGAGCAAGTTGCGAGCTCAATTGATGGAAATAAATCAGCTTGAAGAGTATTCTTGAGAAGTTCGGCTAGATTAAGCCAAAGACAATGACAAATTTTTGTCTACCTGAGCTTTAGCTCTTAAAAATAACTCCAAGTGAGATCAGTGATCTTAGCTAATGCGTTTGGTAATAACCGAATTGTTAGACTAAAGATATTGAAGAGATGCCGGCTCTGGATATGCCCAAGTAAAGCACAGCCAAAGCATAAGCAAACACATATGTCTTCAGTGAGGTATGCCCTAGGTAGAATCAATTTGCTTTCAGTTTATCCCACGCTTTTAGCGCTATCTGGAGCGCTTTCTAGACAAAAAGAATAACAACTCTTGACGAAGCAGAGCGAGCTCTTAGCTCCAGACAAAAGAAAGTAAAGCGACGTCCATTTAGAAGACAACATAGAAATTTTGATAAATACTTGAGAAAAGCCAACTGCCATAGATATGCAATGTTAAAAGTTTTTCAAAAGTGTTTGGATATTGAACTTAACCCACATCGAAGAGCGGGAGATGGTGCAAGAAAGAGATAGAGAGAGGTAGGGGGAGCTGCGTACTTGGAGAAAAGCCAGTTGAAAAGGTGTGAAACGACTTTCGTTTTTTCACAGCTAAATAAATAACAATAAATGCGAGTAAAAATAAATATAACAAAAGATGCTGAAAGAGCTGAAATTGATAGAGACAGAGCAGCAGCTGCTGCTGGTGCTGGTGCTGGTGCTAGGTCAAGCAGCTTGACGAGCTCTGGACATGGACACGGCTCAATTTCAAGAGACAGCCGGACAGACAGCTAGATGGATAGAGGGGCACATGAAAGAGTTGCAGAGCAGTAAAAAGATATATCGATTAACGAGCTGAAACTCATTGCTGTCCATATGAGAAGTCGGCTTAAGTGGACTCGAGTGGACCGAGCAGACTGAGTGTGCATGTGCGTGTGCATGTGTGTGTGTGTGTTAAAGTGAGTGTGCGGCATGTGTGAATATCACATGTCAGTGAGCTATAATTAATGCGGGTCAGACGCCGATTACAATGCGCCAACTGACAGCTTGAAGTGTATGTGTGTGAGTGTCCAGACCACTGTCGAGAGGGGAATGGGGCAGTTGCAGGAGGGCAATGACAAGTCAAGAAACGAAAGCAACCAAAATCGATGGCTCAAGTCAATTGGCAAGACGCGAGTGAAAGAAAAGCAACAATGATAAGCAAATTTGTACGCTGCGCTCTTTCATTCACTTTCTATCAGAGAGCGAACTATTGAACCGCACACTCGAAAATTTATTACAGCAGCCAGCCACAAAAATTTGTCTAACAATTTTAGCTGCCTCCCACTTCGACTCGCTCAAAACTTTTTCACACAGAATGCGACAAAATTAATGAATTTTCTATGCAAATGCAAACGAAAAGAAAAGAATAAAAAAAAAAAAAACGCGAAATAAAATTTAATGCCTGGAAAAAATGCGCAAGCGACGTGCACAAGGCAAACAATGAGACCTTGGGCAGAGGGGGGCGCGCGACGAGCAGCGAGAAGAGGAAGAAGATTGTCAGCAAATTGTAGCACAAGAAAAATTAAACGCATTAGGCAGGCGACCAAGAGCCAAGGCGTGCCAAGCTCCTCACCCTCCTCCCACTCCTCACCACCCACAGCCGCAGCCACAGGCACAGACTATGAACGTCTCTTTAAACCTGTTCGTAGTTCTTCTTCCTCTTCTTCTTCTTCTGCTGCTGCTGCTGCCTCTTGTGCTTTATTTTTTTATCGATTTATGCAAAACTGACAGCAGGCGCCTTCGCCACAGACCTGCCTTACAGCTCCTGTCATTATGTACATTTAGGCCTTGTTGCTTCAACTGTATGTTGTTGTTGTTGTTGTTGTTGTTGACAGGCGCTCATTTGATTTGACTTGCAACTGGGTCAGACTACGACTGAGCAAAAGCTTAGGGCACTGCGTGCGTCCTGCCAACGGCAGGCAACTACTACATGTCCTTGTGCCAGTCCAATTGACGAGCAGCTGTCAGCAGCCAAGAAGGCAAATGAAAGAGCAAATCAATGTCTATTGATAAACAATTGACAAAGCCCAATTTCCAAATGAATGTGCCCAAAGATGCCAAAGTAAGGAAATAGAAAATATATATATTAATATAGGTATTATATTATATATTCATTATTATTATAAACTCAATATTCATATGAATTTTCTTATAGTATTTAAATATAAAAATACATTTTAATACGACTTTCATTAATTATATTTCATACTGTTTAAGCATTTTTTAAAATTTTTAGTTTTGTCTTGAATTTTGTCTTATCTATTTAAACCTATTAATTTGATGAAATTAATATATTTTTATTGTTGGCTCTAAAAAAAAGATTTATTTAGCATAAAGTATTAAATTTGAGTTACTTGTGTGATTACCATGTGAATAAGAATTATTAAGAATAACTCAGAAAAGTAGAATAAGAAATTAATAATATTTATAATTAATAAACTTTCAACTTTAAAGCTGTTTAAGTTTTCCTTTGTGGTCAGGTCCATGCATATTGTTCCTTCTAATCATCACAACTCGTTAGACTTAGCCAACTCCACAAGGAATCGCCTTTGGCACTGTCCAAAGATATTGCCTATCTGCGGGCGTTCATCAAACCTTTGCTTATTTCTTGCACACTCAGTCGCAACTCAACTCTCAACCCACAACACACACTGCAGTGCTGTCGGTTTGCACATGAGAATGTCGCTGACAGGACGCAGGCGTCGGACGTGCAATGGCACCAGGAGAGACCACAGCGAAGGCTCCAAGCGTCAGACGACAGCAGACACAAGGCCAAAGGACGAGCAGTTTAATATGCTTAGAGAAACACTTTGCTGCCACTCATGACAACAGCAGCAACATAAATTAGCTAATTAGGCACAATTAAATATCCCTTTTGATTGCGGTTGCCATACACACACACACACACACACACACACACACACACACGCACACTCATAACCCGCTGTTAGATGTTTTTATGTACATTGCCCGCCAACTTTTTGTGCTTCCTGCAATTTTGCGTCCTGGACGAAGCTTGTTGCCAGCCACGCCCACATCGCTGCAATGTCGCACGCCCACGCAGATAGCAGAACACACTCCCACACACACACACACTCGCACACACACATACTCTCGCGAGTTTTTGCCACAACGTGGCAAAAGTTTTGCCAAATGTTATTTTCGACGCTGTTTTTGTCTTTCCTTTTGCAGTTACAGCGGGGGCGGTCTGTCGTTGATGTGTGTGTGTGTGTGTGTGTGTGTGTGTGCATGCGTTGGGGAATTTTCCAACCGCAAAGTTTTCATGTTGCTACGGAAAAGTGCTGTGCGTTCAAATAATTGAGTTGGCATTGGTCTCTAAAAACAACATAATTACCATAATTAATTGTAATTATAGTCAAATAAATTATGCGCACCGGCTGCAAAAATCGCCTGCTTTTTTCATTACAAATATGTAACTACCATTGCCCACCCTCCCCCCAATGGCCTTACTTTCCCATTCCGCTTTCTTTCACTCGTTTATTCCTTTTTTTTTTTTTTTTTTTTTTTTTTTTTTTTTTTTTTTGTGGAGCAACTGTAACAACTGTTGCCAAAGTTCAACCAATTGACACATACAACCGACAACGTTGTTGCCGTGCCTGGTTAACGGTGCCTGACAACACGCACAGCAACAACTCTAACAACAACAACAACAGCCACAACACGATCGACCTCGAGTAGCCGCCACATACAGAAAATGCAGAAAAACAGCGCCTAAAATTTGTACCTACAACTATTTCAACTAATTTTCAAGCACATTCCCTAACTTCTCTTCGAAACATACTCCACACTCGCTGAACAGAGCCCAACACTGACTGCAAAAAGCACACACACACTAATACCCTGGCTTCAATTCAATCCTGCGTCGAGGTGCTGAAAATTTCTGCTTAAGTCGCAGAACAAAATTCAAATCGTTGCACAGTGGTTCGAAGCGTCAAATATTGTAGAGAGAATAAATTAAATAATATAAATGATTTTAAATAAATTATTATAAATATTAAATTAGATGTATATTGAAATAAATATATAGATGAAAGTAAATGTATAATTAAAATTATATATAAATTAGTTTAAATTATAAATTATAAATTAATATTAAATATATAATTAAAATTAAATGTAAACAAATGAATTTAAATTATATATTAATATAGTATAAACAAATTCATTTAAATTGAAAATAATATTAAACTCACATAAAATTTAAAAAGATTTCAATTCATATAAAATTCTCAGAGTTAATAATTTTAAATCTATACTAACTTTTCTCGATTTCTTGATTATAAAATTACTTTATAATTAATAAATATTTGACAGATTCTTTCATTCACTTAATTTGAAAATTAATTTGCATTTAGAGTCTTAAAAATTAAATAAAAAAAAAATTAAATAAATTGATCTGTTTTTTATGCCGAATGAGATTTTTATAATTCAGCCATTCATTTAATTTCAAAAATCAAAAAATGCGAATCAAATTATATCATTCTTTCATTCATTTAATTTTTAAATCAATTACCAATTTGAGTCATACAAATTCAATTTAAAGTTGCTATCACAATGTGTTGATTCTATTTTGTATGCCAAATGAGATTTTCCTTACTTATTTTCCAAAAATATAAATGAAACTAAAAATTCTATGGAATTCTTAAAATTCATTAAAACAGGCTTTAAAATATTAAAAAGGTAAATATGTACAAATATATTCTAGTATATTTGGTATTATTACCATATTTATATTCAATATTTACAAATAATTTGATTTATAAAAAAAATTCGATTTTCATATAAGATTTGCTAACACTTTAACCACTGTGCGCTGTGATTGCTCTGCCTCTGGCCGCTGCCTCTGCCTCTGCCTCATCAGCGCAGCCTCTGCTGCTGCAGTTAGCTGTGAGGAGGAACGACGCATGCGCGAAATGCCAACAATTTTCGGCGCAGCTGTGCCCGACTGAACTTATCTTTGGGGATCTGGATCTGTGCGCTAACTATGCTGACAACGCCAAGGCGAAAAGTGCCGAAAACAACCAAAGCAACAACAACAATGATTTTGGCCTGGTTGTTGAGTCGTTTGGCCTGTCGTTCATTTGGTTCTCTTTTCTTTTCTTTTTTTTTATAGTTCCTTCTTGTTAAGACTTTGAAATGGGGTCTAGCGCGGGGTCTGCAATAAGTGGTATAATTTGGCCTGTTATATTATGTTGCACACACACATAGATAGAGTGAGCGAGAGAGACAGAGAGAGAGAGAGAGATCTGAGACTGAGTCTGGCAACATATTCAAATGCAATTTGGTGGCAACAGCCGCAATTAAACGTGCAACTGAAGGCGTTTGTTTCTCTCAAATGAGCGGGTTACTTAGTTGGCTCTGATTGGCCATTTTCGTGGCATAACTAACTCGAAATGTGTCTAAGTGGCAGCATTTGCATTGCAATTGCCCCTTTTTGGACGCAACATGCTGCATGCGGCATGCTCCATGCTGCATGATGAGGAATGCGTGATATAGCGCGCTGATACCAAAGATGTCCACGAGATTTTAAATGCACAAGAAGCAAACGACAATTTAAGCAGGTAGATAGAGCTAAATGGGTATCTAGAAATGAATCTTTTACAAGTATAATCAATGTGCTTTGAATATATTCCAGATTGTCTTCCTTCACATGAACTGCGTCCATTGAGTTCATCTGGGAATGTTTGTAGTCTCTCCAGATTGCATAGTTTGATATACAACTTATGCACTCTTCCATATTGGAACAGTGCTATATTACATTACTCGTAAATAAACTCTCCCAAGTTGATCGTCTCTTTAGAGGTATTGCGATAATTTGCTATTGGTGCTGTCAAGCAAGCAAATCTATTCTGCTGCTCTCCCTACTCATAGCTTTTATTCTCTCTAAAAATTACCAAGCTTTGTAGTCTCCTTTTAGCTCAATAAATATTATTCTAACTAAACTAAATAAATAAACCAAGTCCTTAATGTAAATGTGAAGTTAGAGTTTCTACAGAAGATCGACTGCTTCCAACAATGAAGAATAAATATTCTATAAACAAATTGCAAGAGAAGATTAAAGATGAATATTAAATAATAAATAAAAAAAAAATAAAATAAAAAATAAATAAAATTACATAAATAATGAATAATTAAATTACTAAGACTCGTTTAGAGTGCAATGAATGGATATAGACAGTGTCTTTTCCGCCTTCCTATAGATGCTTAGGCAAGGTCAGAAGAGAAAACTCACATAAGGTAACTTTTTTTAAATTTTATTATTATTATTTTTTTTTTTATTTATTTATTTAATTTTTTTTTTCTTTTAATAAGAAGCACCAGAGCATCATTATTAGTTCATTACCTCCCTTGAGTCATATTTACAATCGATTTTAAATGTTTGCTATCAATTATCTACAAATTTAAATATATATTTTGACTAGTTTAATTATTATTAGGGGAGAGAGGCTTTGCGAGTTTTCGTCTTCCTAGCCTTTCAAGAAATTAGGCTGCGTTTTTGCGAGCTGGCCATGACGCCATATAGCCTTAATATTACGTATTATGTATGTTGCGAATGTCTGACTGCAACATTGTTGCTGGCTTGTTTGCTCTTACTTGCTCTTTGGCAACATCTTGCATTGTAATTAGTTTGGCAACATTTATACAAAAATACACTGCGGCTCTTCGGTTAGACGCATTGCATTTGACCTTAATATTTGCTTTATAACTTTCATTTGGATAACAATTCTAAAAAACGTGGATACTTGGAAATCTTTGTTATTCGATGAATCTTCATGTATACAATACAAAAAAAAAAACATGTAATTTGTATATATTAAATAGCCCATTATAAAATGACTTTGTTGATTTCCTTATATTGAAAACAGCTTAGGCCAAGCCTATACAATTCAGTGCTTCAGTGCAGATTCTTCTATAGCTAGATTTAACCGCAGATAATCATGATTTGCTTATGTACACTAATGCCCTAATCAAACATTCTCATAATCCAGCCAAACTTGACTTTTATTTACGTATTAGATTTCTCAGACTAACTCTTGATTCTCTACGCTGCTATTTGTCATGTAAAACCATCGAAAATCTCCCCTCTGCATTCAGCAACAATCGAGCGATAACATCGTCTATGGGAAATTTATTGTTTCATGTTTTACATCAGTGAGAGAGGGAGAGGGAGAGGGAGCGGAAGTAACAAGGGTAACTATTTGACTTTTGTGTGGATCACTGGCAGCAGCGGCCACGCCCTAACACGAGGCCCTAACAATGATAGAGCCACACAGCAAATGGACGAAAACGTGGCTACAAATGATGACCACCAAGGTTTGGGATCAACTAATGAAACACAAGACTATCTAACCGAAATCTAAGTTAGCCACGCTTAGCTATACGGACTGTCATAAATAACTGAGGGAAACTCACTCGATTTGTCCACGCCTCTTTTCAAGCAAAAATCTAAGAGGCAGCTGCGCATTTGCCTAATGGGAATGCTGCACGCGTGCGTTTCACAGCGAGCAACGTGAGGGGGAGGAGGGCTGCAGCACACACACGTGTGTGTGCGAGTGTGCGAGTGTGTTTGTGTTATCTACAAAATGCAGCCTCTTTTTGTGGGCGTGTGAAGAAGCTTTGGCAACAGCCGCTGCAGCTGCCGCACTGATATGATAATGAGGGTTCCTCGCTGCGTTTTTGGGGACCAGAGCCGTAAAACATAAATCATGGTTAAGCTGCACTATGTTAATTGGCCTAAAAGCCGAAGCCCTCAAAGACGTGCCCAATTTTGCAACGCACAAATTCCTGCCAATTTAAACAATTTGCGCCAAAAAACAAAGGCAATGGCAATGGCAAAGCCAGCCAAGCCGGCAGTCGGACGGCGAAGGGGCGCTGGAGTCAGTCGGCAGTTCGAGTGCCTCCAACAAACACTCGAATACGCAAATTTAAATAAAATCATCAAGAATCGGAAATTTGAATTTCCGAAAAGTGGCACTCAGCCTGGCCAAAAAGGTAGCCTAAACCGCCAAACGAGTGTCCCTCGCTCCAGCCCCTCCTCAGCCCCGCCAGCCACGACCTTCTCTTCTTCAAGCACTTCAAGTTGAAAATCGCTGCTTGCCAACATTTTTTTTTCCTTTTCTTTTTTTTTTTTTTTTTGTTAGTTCGTTCTGTTCGGTTCGCTTTGGTTCTGGCCAGGCCAACGTCAGTCAGTCAGCACCTCATTCAAATGGCCTGTGCAGCAACTGTGCCCCATGCCCCAAGCCACAACGTGGCTGCCCCACCGGCTGCCCAGCTGCTTCTAAGTATGGCACTTGCTGCTGGCCTCCGCTTTGAATGCTTCTTGAAATGCTCGTTTCGGCTCTGCTGCTTCTTCTTCTTCTGTGGGTTTTCTATATACATATATATATATAAATTTTTTTTTTTATTATTTTATTCAAGTGCATACAATTGAAATAATTTCCTGCTGGGCGCTGGCAGCTCCCCTCGAGCTGAGTGGAGCGCGGACTTTTTGCATAATTAAATTTATTTTTTAGTTGCATGCAGCGCGTCGCATGCTCCACAATGTGGAGCTGTGCTAACCGTTAGAGTTGCCATCCGCCCCTCCATGAAGTAACGTGTAATATTTTAATTAAAATTACTTGTACTTAAATGCAAGAAAAAATGGAAACGACTTTTGAATGCTCTCAATTAACCAAAAGTCATTTTGCCTTGGCTGAAAAAAACAAATTTAATTCTTGAAAATGTAAAATATTGCAAAATGAAAAAGTTTAAGTTTAGATAACTTGAAATAAAAAAAAATATATAAAAATCTAAAAAAATATTATTAAATATTATAAATGATTATTAAAATATTTTTAAATATATTTAAATATCTTAACGCACATATTATGATTCATAACTAAATATTACTTTACAATTTTAATTATGGATCAAATTAAAATATGTAAACAAAAGTGAAAAATAAAAAATAAAAATAAAAATAAAATATATTTTTAATTAGATATGATAGTGTATACACAATAAAAAAGATAATAATAATAATAAAATAAACTGAATTGATTAAATAATTAAATTGATGAAACATAAAATTAATAAATAAATATTATGTAGTATATTAAATACATAATAAATAAATAATACAAAAATTTTAATAAATATAATAAGAATAAATTCTCAATATTTTTAAATAAAATAATTTAATAAATATTTTATAGTATATTAAATACATAATAAAAAAATTATAATAATTATAATAATAATATAATCTCAATATAAAATAATCTCTTAAATAAAATAATTGAATTGACGAAATATTAAATTATTTTCAAAATATATTTATTTATGTAGTATATTTTATTTATTTACTTAAAAAATACAATTTTCTGAATTTTTGGAAATTTGTAATATTAATATATATTAATATATAAATAATATTAATATTATTTATTCTTTTTTAGTTTTTCAATTAATACAAGACAGTTAAAACAATATATAAGATTCCATTAAAGTTCTTTGAAAGATTGTCGAAATTGTCGATCAACTAAAATATTTGATCTATGTATAAGTAAGAAATCTATTCAAAAATCTAATCATTCAACAAAAATTGTATCCAATTTGCTATAACCTTAAATTTCTGTAATCTATTCGGGGCAAAGTCAGCGCGTTTTCACATGCAGCGCCATAAAAAGTGAAATTCAACAATTATCTGCAGTTGATGGCGTATATTTTTTGGCAGCCACGCCCACTGCGCTTTACTCTTTCTTCCTCTACGCCCACGCTCTCGCCAAAAAATGGATAATAATAGCGCATTGCTTCTGTGCATTGTCTGTAAGCAATTTTGGCCAAAAGTAGGCTAACAAAATTTATGTCAACTGACTGCGCACAACTTTTGTTAGCCACAGACGAAGAGGGAAAGCGAGAGGAGTGGGGAAAGCGACACAGGGAGAGGGAGTGCACAGATCCAGAGACTTGGCTTTTTGCATAGCCAACAAGAGGAATAGGGTGCCAGGAGTTGAAGTAAAATAAAATGTAGCACATTGCAAAAGGTGGCCGGGTGTAGAGGTTGGCATAAAAATAAAACTGTCCGGCTAGAAATTTTAATATATCCTCCCCGCAACTCCCCGCTGTCTACCACTCTCTCTTTCTCTCTCTCTCTCTCTGTCATTCTTGGCTAGAAACTATGTCACTGGAGAGGAGGCTGCTGCCGCTGCATTATGCTCGGGCTTTAGAGCAAAGCTCTGCTCTGGCCAGATAAGTTTTTGTGCTGGCAAACGAACCATCTCATGCACAAAACAGCAAATCCAATTGCAATCCCCTCTACCTCTGCCTCTGCCGACCTGTCTTAACCCCTGCTGCCTGCTCCATTTACGTGTCGCAGCATTTTGTCTTTTTGGGCTAGAATTTAATACACGGCAGTTTGTCTTTGACAACAACAAAAAGCGAAAAGCGAAAACTTAGCCAGGTATCCCTGCCTCACGAATGCACAAGTATCTGCGACTCGCTACAAATGTGCAAAGGCTGCGACTTGTCGCCACTTGCAGCATTTGCCATTTGCCATTTCGCAGCAGCAGCAGCAGCTGCAGCAATGACTGTAGCAGCCCCAGTTGACTACTGTAGCTCCAAGTTTTGTGTTTTACATGACAAGCGAGAGTAAGTCGAAGAGCTTAGCAGTTGCCCTCAAACCCAGTTGCCCAACCGAATGGCGTGGACTGAGCCCGTGCCACATATAGAGAGACTTTTATTGTGATGAGCATATGTCTGGCGTTTTTTCTTTATTATGGATAAAATGGAGCATTGCTGGCGATATGTCAATTTCTGAGTGCTGCTGTCGTTGGTTTATGCAAAAAATGCTGCTGAAACCTATTACACAAAGATTTTCAGCTGCGCAGCTGCTTTCAAACATATATATTATTGCATTTGCTTGATATCTGATAAATTTTTGCTGATTCAGTGCAAAGCTATTTATTTATAAATCTTTTCATATATCATATACATAAAATGTATTTATAAAAAGTAATTTGTATTAACAATTTTACTTTATCTTATTTTATTAATTTTTTTTATAAATATTAAAAAAAAGAAAAAACTTTATTTATTTTATTTTTATTATATTTATTTATTTTTTAATTTTTTATTTATTATTTTTATTATGTTTATTAATTTTTTTTTTGCTTTTTTATATTTTTGATATATTATTTTATTTATTTATTTAATTTTATTTTATATATTATTATTATTATTTTTTTTTTTTTGTATTTATTCAGTTGAAAACTGGATTTTATTAAGAATTTATTGCTTTTTAGTAGCAGCTAGCATATTGTTAAATATAGTTAGCATCTGACAACTTCAGCTTTTGCTTCTCAATGCCTCTCGATACACTCTACTCAGTTGTCCAAGAAAAGGATTACTGCTTGGGCAACTCTATCAATCGAGGACTGCCACTATTATATATTGTATATGTATATACAGAAACTCGCATTCATTTATATTATATACATAAGTGCACATTGCAGCGTATTCCTTTTAAATTTCCCATATAAACTCTATCTCTTATTTATAAGTTAATATTCATAGAGCTCAAATTGTGAACTTTGTGAAAATGTAGTTTGCAGTTTGCTTCTAAACACGCGTCTGCTTCTCACCTCCAGTAAGTCTCGCTAGCCTTACAACACTATTGCTGCTGCTGCTGTTGCTGCTGCTGCAGCACTGTTGGCTCGTTTACCGTTCAGTTCAATTGCAGTTGCATGCATGAGCCCCTCCTCCCACACCCCTTGCCTTTGGCACTTCTGGCATTTCGCAAGAGCTTTAAATTGGCTTTCAAATTAGGTCGCACTGGTTGTTGCTCATGTTGTTGGGGGGGCTGTTGCCATTGTTGTCACATTTGGTTCGAATGCGTTGGCCAAAGGCAGCAGCAGCAACACACACACACACTCACACGCAAACACACACATAGACATATGTGTGGAACTGCATCGTGTCGAATGTCCAGTGCTCGTGGTGTTGGCCAATGCCTTTTAATTGAAAGCGGCATATGCAGAGCAACAACAACAGCAACAACAACAACAGCAAGTTGGCCAAGACAGAGGCAGTTAAAAATTGTAATTTCCATTGCTGCCAGGGAACGGCTACTCCCTACAGTCCTTCCCTGCTTTCTTGCCTCTTCTCTCGCTCTGCTGAATTCGAATTCAGTTTCAAATTGATTTTTGTTGCTTTTGCTCCAAGCTGCAAGCGCGGCTTTAAACTGCGTGTTGCAAGTTCTTTGGGGCAGCCGCCGCCGGTCGCACAAATTAAATTGGCTTTAAATTGACACCTCCGGTGGCAGGATATAGCCGCGTTCACACACACACACACACACACGCACACATGAACGTTAACTTTATTAAGGATTTCGTGCAGCAGCTGCTGCTGTTGCCTAGATTGTTGCCTTTGCCATTGCCTGCCAGCTGCCACGCCCCCACGACAGCGGCCTCTGTTAATAAAGAACCAAATTATTGTGTTGTTCACACTTTGACACATTGAAACGGAAATTTAATTAAGTATTTTCAGTTCTCTGCATTTCGATAAAATTGCGCTTTTTATAGCTGGCCGCAAAGTTTTTAAAGGCAGCTGCTCACTTGACTCAGAAAAGGTTTCTCACAAGGATAATCGGTTCGACTTGTGTTAAATTTAGGCATATAAAAGTTAATATACTGCATTTGAGCTAAACACATTTAAAGCACATTTAAAATACATATACTTCATTTACTTGCATTGAGAAGCTTTTTAGTTGCTTCCTTCCTTCCTTCCTGCTTTTTGCAAGTTAGCACAAACGAATGCCTTCACTTACTTATAAACTATATTATTTAAGAATGCCATCAGCTATCTCTTTGGCAAGCTATTCGACTTAAATGTGATCGAGCTACTTTAAAATGTTAACCTATTTAGGCGGCAACGTTAAAATAACCTTCAGCAATTTTGCGCTCAATCCCTAAAATTAGTTTTCTTCTTTGTGAAGGCAGCGCGATATATAAATAAAATAGATACAGAAAGTGCTCCAAAAATGAGTTTGCATGCGCTGCTCGTTGAAATGGATACGACTACAAATGAGCGCAGCTCGAAGAAAAACTTGCCAAAGGATGTTTTAGGTAAAAGACAGATGCAGCGGGTGACCGGGCGTTGGGGGGCGGGGCGAGCTATGGCTGGCTGCTAGACGGCACTCGAAGGCGCAACAACAAAAGAACTAATTAAAAAATTAATCTAGCTTAAAGTTCCATTAGAGCGCCAGCGAACTTTGCAGCAGCCGAGCGCTGAGGAAATGGAAAAACTTTTTCCTAGTTGTACAGCGCGCGCTCTCTCTCTCTCTCTCTTGCTCACTCTCTCTCTCTGTGTGCATTTCGCGGATGCCGACGGCAGCAACAGCCTGCTGCCTGCTGCCTGCTGCTGCTAAAGACAAGTGCAACAATGGCGTCCAAGGGGCAGGCGGAAGCGGAAGTGGGAGCGGAAGCGGAAACGGAAGTGCAAGCTGTTTGTAGAACACCAAAAAAAGAAGGAGAGAGAGAGAGAAAAAAAAGAAACAAAAATGGGGCTGAATAATTAAATTGTCCTTGAATAGCTCGAGAACTGCAAATGCACAAAATTCAAATGACAAACAAGATTCTTTTACCTAACCGAAAAGCACAGAAAACTATCAGCCCTTTGTTCTTTGTGAATTTGCTGCCCAAAGCCAATGGAACTGACCTCCGGCCAGCAAAAGCGAAAGTTAAGCAAATCCAATTGCATTGCTGATCAGTTAGTGGGTCATAGAGCACAAAGGGCTTGACTGCAAAGCGGCTTAGTCTACTTCAAATCATTAAAAGAGTTTCCAAGACAAAGCCTCAAATTAAATTGGGGACAACTTAAGTGGACTCGAATGTAAAAAGCAGAATTTACAGGAACTGAGTCGTGTACAAAAATGGAAACCAGGACATTTGTGAGAAAGAAAATCACAAAACTCTTGATAATTTATATTAACAAATTTATATTAATGTAGTATAGTGTAGTATAGGCTTCGCGTTCTCGGTGAATATTATATATTGAATAACATATTTTATATTTATATATATATTATTTATTTATATTTTATATAATTTTAGCTATTTGAGCTACAGTCCTAACTTGTTAATTTTTTTAATTTATATTATTTAATATATCCATATAGTCAATAGGAATATTGAAGCCTTAACGTTTTCTCTGAATGTTTTTTATTTTATATTGATAAGTATATTTTAAATTTAAATTTACTTATGTATAATATGAGCCAAAGTCATAAATTTTTGTTGCTTTTTATTTTATTTATTTTTTTTAATTTGTTTAAATTATGTATTCATATATTATATGTATATAAGTTCCACTGCACTTCATTAGGATAACGCAATATTAAAATTTTTGTAACTGATTTATATTGACGAATATATTTTACATTTACATTCTACATAATTTTAAACATAGTCCCAAATTGTTGTTGCTGTAAATATCTGGCTCAATATGTCTGTGACAGTCAATAAATTGTTTGAGTAGTCCACAAAATTAATTTTCTTTACGTAAAATTTAACAATGCAAATATTATATAAAAAATTAAAGCTTATATGGATTACCTTAACATATTATAATGGCATGCAGACAAAATAATAACAAATGCTAGACAGAATTTGAATAGGTTCACTCTTTAAATTCCCTCACACAAAGGCTATTTACTTGGCGAGCACAGACAATCGAAACCCTTAAGCTATGTAAGTTTTTGTTTTCCCAGACAGAATCTTCTTTATCTTATTCTGTGCACAAATAGAAAATAACATGTAAATATGCATGCATCATTTACCAACATCTCAGCAAGTAAATATGTTAACTTAAATTGCTGCAAATAACATTTTAATTTATTAAATATATTTTTGGCAAATGTGCCTTGCCGCCTTAGGTGCAGTTAAAATGTTCTTAAACTACTTGAAAATATATTGTAATTAAACTAATTCGACTCTTGGACAACGCTGTGTGAGTCAGCACAGTTTTTACTTTTATGATAGCCATAAAACTATGCTAAACCGACAGACGTCAGGCCAAATGCCATTCGGTTGACACTTTTAAAGGGGTCACAGAGCACTTTACAGAAATTGTACTAAAAAACTTGCAACTTTATGGGCGGCACAGCCATGTGTGCAGAGTGAAGAGAGAGAGAGTGAGTGAGTAAGAGGAGTAGCCATTTTTTGGCGGACAGTTTAGTGAAAGTGTAACTGTAACTGTAATTATATACAGCTGACTGTCGGTCTGTCTGTCTGCGTGTCTAGCTGAGAGCTGAGAGCTGGGCACGTTCAATGTCTGCAAGTTTATCCAAACGGCTTACCGCCCCACCAAACTCCAATCCTAGCCTCAACTTCAGCTACTGGGCTCACTAGAATTCATCTCTGTAAACTGCAAGTGTCGCTCAAATGTCGACTGTCTATCTGTCTGTGTCTGTGTCTGTGTCTGTGCCTGCGTCTGGCTTGGCTGGCCTGTCATAAAATATAAAACTTTTTGGCCAACCAAAAAATAAATATATACAACTGTATCTATTTATATATAGTTGTCTGTGCTGCCTTGTCGATGTTGTTGTCGGGTTTCTTCTTTTTTTTTTTTTTTTTTTTTTTTTTTTTTTTTTTTTTTTTTTGGCCAAAAAGTTTGCAGTTTTTGTTACCAGACTTTTGTTGGCAACAGCCGCTACCGCCCGCCATCGCAGCGCCATTGGCCCAATTACACTAAACGAGTGTTTCGCAGATGACAAACCCCCGCCCCTCCTTACAGAAGCACCCAGCCAGAATCCTCCACTAAGTTCCATTATCGCTCTGGGGCGTCGCAGGCTGTCTGCCTTGGCTAGATAAACGACATGGATTCAACAAGGATTCCGCATAGAGACCCAGACGCGCCTTACACATGCTGCGCCAACTGAAATCGTAGGCTCCATAATAGAGCTTAATGCGCAAAACTCGTTATCAGTTGCTCGCGCTGAAAACTTTGCCAGAAACAAACAAAGCAAATAAGCAAATGAAACAAATGATACCGCTCGACGCGTTTGATTAAATGCATGCCATTTGCTCTGCATCCAAAACTGAGCCACAACCATGGGGCCATCAATCGTCATTCTCTAATGTCGAATTGCGCGGATTGAAGCAACGAAACGAAAGAGCAACAAATATGATAATATGCAGATAAAGCAACTACAAATTATTGTATTCCATCTGCAGCAATGTTAGAAATGGGAGTTGAGAGATAGATCAAAAACACGGAAGAAGAATTTTATAATTACATTTTTGTTAAATATTTTTTTAAAATGTTTTATAATTTATTAATGAATGAATTATATTCTAATACATGTATTTAAATTTTTTAGAGTTTGCAGAAATTAAATATAATTTATTAACTGTTTTAAAATTTTAATTCAACTCTATTATTAAATATCATAATCGCCGATTGCGAACCAGTAGGAGAACTGGCCTGGGAGTTATGTTATTAACAGAGCATAACGCTGTTAATAGCATTGCATGTCTTCGTGAGGGAGGAGCAGTTCTTGTTAATGTAATCTGACATTAACATCCAAGATATTGTTCAACTATCAAAAATTAATTTTAAAATAGGCGAACAGGGGTGGCGGGAGAGGGGGGGATGGTGAGAGGAGAAAAAAAAAAAAAAAAAAAAAAAAAAAAAAAAAAAAAAAAAAAAAAAAAAAAAAAAAAAAAAACTAAATAAAAAAAAAAAAAAAAAAAAAAAAAAAAAAAAAAAAAAAAAAAAAAGAAAAAAAAAAAGAAAAAAAAAAAAAAAAAACAAAAAAAAAAAAAAAAAAAAAAAAAAAAAAAAAAAAAAAAAAAAAAAAAAATAAAAAAAAAAAAAAAAAAAAAAAAAAAAAAAAAAAAAAAAAAAAAAAAAACAAAAAAAAAAAAAAAAAAAAAAAAAAAAAAAAAAAAAAAAAAAAAAAAAAAAACTAAAAAAAAAAAAAAAAAAAACAAAAAAAAAAACAAAAAAAAAAAAAAAAAAAAAAAAAAAAAAAAAAAAAAAAAAAAAAAAAAAAAAAAACTTAAAAAAAAAAAAAAAAAAAAAAAAAAAAAAAAAAAAAAAAAAACCCTAAAAAAAAAAAAATCTGAAAATCTAATTTTAAAATATATTTCGTATAAATTCAGCAATTTTTATTAGAAGTTTATATATATTTTATATATATTTTTTAGAAGTTTTTAGTTAATGTATATAAATTCAGTTTTTATTTTTGGATTGTTCAGAGCTTCTAATAAACTACCAATTCCTTTCTTCTCAAAAAAACAATATACTCTTTGTGCGACTAATTAGAGACCATATAAACAGAGCGACCGGCTAGACCGAAAGGTAAACAAACTCTGTTCAACTAGAGAACTCAACTTGGGGGTCTTGGGGTCCATCATAAAGCATCGCTTTGTTGCATATTAATCTCTGTTCGGCTCTTTTAGCGGCAACTTGTGAATTCTCCAAGAGTTCTGAGCACCTCCACCTAAAAACCCCTTTTGCTTCAGCTATTTATGACGCCCACTCATCGCAGCGCAGAGAGCAAAAGAACTGAACTCTGAATTGTGTTCGTGTTGCTTCGTGTATTATGTGAAAAATGCAATTTGATTGCTTGTAAAACATGTTAAATTCTTATGTGGCAACAAAATCCAACACAGCTTTTATGTTTCGGGATTTAGAAGAATTTATATGACACGAGGCGTGGTCCATCCAGGTTCTCCAACAAGAGCGCTCCATACTTTTATGATATGTATTTATATGTTTCTGTTGATGTTTGATCTTTGGACGCGCTCACTCGCTGACTCACAGATGTGAAAACTCTTCACATCTCTGGCATAACTCATAAATATGATGTGGCCTTGGTAATGTTTTCTTTAGCCTTCCCATTTTGTTTTTATTTTGCTTAGAATATTGTCTTGTGCCACTCAAGCGGAATATTATTGTATGCATGATATAAATGGAGATAAGTATATACATATACACACATATATGTATATATATATATATATTTTTTCTTTTTCCTTTTGAAATTGTCAACGCTGCTTGTTTTTATGGCTCACATCATATTCGATGACATCGTTGACTTGACACGCCTCCAAAAAATAAAGAGAGAGAAAAATAGAAAGCATGGACTACTGCATAGGAAGCCTTCAGGCCAAATGTATAATCGCACGAATTTACGACCTGCTGATGTGACAACCTCGCCCCTTATTCAAGGCCAACAAATTTAACAAACAACAACAAAGTGCATTAAGTATATATGTGGAATCGTGCTAAGAAATGAAGCTCTTCGAAACAAATTTAATATTGATATTTTACTATAGTTGAAGAGCAATCAAAATTCTACTTCATGAAGTATGGATTAGTTTAGTCAGATGATTATACTCAACTCTTATTTCAATGGAAATCCAAGTATATGTGTATTTATTTATTTTTTTATACTATTATTTACCTGTTCACCTCTCTCTCTCTCTTTCGCCTCTCTCTCTGCATGCCAAGCGAACAATTATTTAAATTACAAAAATATATGATTTGCTAAACTGTATGCAAAAAGAGTTCTCTATTTGCAATTGATCAGAAAATAACAAATATTAAAACTCTTAAAAAGCAACAAGCTCACAGATCAACCCAAAGATATCGGTATTCTTCAAGCACTTAATGATTCCTTCTTCTAAATAATTTTTCAATAAATTCTATCTATCTAATTTGTGAATTGAACTTTCAATAGCAACAAATCCGGTTTAGATTTGGCTATTTATATATTATCAGAACAAATTCAACAAGAAATTTCTAAATGCAACGAAAACAAATATAAATTCATCCATGCAAGCAAGTCAATATCCGAAGCTAATAACCAATAAGCCATATATATATACATATATTGACACTGAATGTTAGAGTATATCATCTACATATGTATTTGCTTTAGTTTTGATTATCAGCAGCCCCTTGACATACATACATAAGTATATCAATGCAACACTTGTGCCTTTATTCAAAATATACAAAATAATGCAGCAATGTTATTTATTATGGGATGCACGAGGCGTTGATGATGACGCTGATGGCTGATGGCTTTGCCACCATGTGGCACGCATTGGATGGGAGCAAAAGATGAAAGCGCAGCGCCGACATCAACTGAATTGAAATGAATAAGCAGCAATAAGCAAGTGGATGGAGATGGGGCAGCGAAAAGGGCAGCAGCAAAAAGCAAACAAAACGAGTGCCACTTGAGCGCCAGAACAAGCCTAACTAAGTGGCTGCATAAAGAGGCGACATAAATATGTTTGCGAAAATTATGCACACACAGATACATGAGCATAAAGATACATTTCTATCTGTGTGTGTGTATGTGTGTGTGTGTTTGTTTTGCAATTTGCGTTGCTAATTTGACAGCCATCAATGGATTTGTCTTGCTGCCAAGGTGTTCCAGTTACATTTCCTGGCAGACTGGCCCATAGCTGGGGGATTGAGTTGGCTTGGGTTGGGTCACGTGCCTGGCTTTGATGTACCTCAATCTCAGTTCTTTTTTTTTTTTTTTGTCGTTTTCTTTATTCTTTCAACTTTGTGTTTTGTGTGCCACAGCGCAGCTAATTAGCCAACGTAGCATACGGCAGCAATCGCTCAACACCAATCGCTGGCAGCTGCGCGTGGCACAGCCCAAAATAAAATTTAATTACGCAGATTTTTACGCCTTTCGCTCTCATTGCTCAAATAACACATTCAAAATGTGACTCTCAACGTGTGTGTGTATTGGCAGCCAAGCGACTATTTCCTTTTGACATAAAAATTCGTTTTTAACAAGCATTTCAACAAATCTGTCCACACTGCACACAATTAAAATGCTAAAAGCCAAACCGAATATAAAGGCCAAAAATTATATAACTAAATCAACGAATTGCTAATGCTCTGTAAGAAAATATTTGCATGGCTTACAAATAATATTTTTATGTGAATTAAATAAATAATGAATAAAATAATAATAATAATAATAATAATGAATAAAATAATAATGTTGAATACATAAATATATTTTGTTGGTAATTAAAAATATAAGACATTAAAAATAAATAAAATAAAATACAATGTTTTATTTTTCAACTGCAAAATCAAAGAGTGAGCAAAAGAATATATTTTTAAATTTGAATAAACTACATTATAATTCATTTATTTATTTATTATATTTTTTTTTGTTTGTTCAATAAATTCATTCCTAATATTATTATTATTATTATTATTTTATTTTTTAACATTATATTCCTTTGTTTGATTTTTCCATTTATTTTTTATTTTATAAGATATTTTTGTTAATTTGATTTATGTTAATTTAATTTGATTTTTGTTAGTTTTATTTAGTTTTTTTTTTATTATAATTATTTCTTTTAACAAACTAATTCAAAATATTTTATTTGTATCTACTTCTTGTTGAATTTTTTTTTATTTATTTGTATTTTTCAAAATTTAATTTAAAATTTTTTTATTTTCATTTTTATTTATTTTTTTTTTATTTTTTTTTATTTATTTTTATTTATTTTATTTTATTTAATTTTTTTTTTTAATACCTATTTTAGATATTTTTTGTATTTTTTTATATTTGTTATTATATTCTGTATGCTGATATTGATTAAATCTATTTTATAATTTATTTAAAAATCTTTTCTTATTATTTAATATTTATTTATTGATATGCATTTTATAATTTTAAATAAATATATATAAATCAATATTAACATATACATTTGTAAATCTGTAGTACTCTAAGAGAACAAATAAATGGTATACAATTCCTTTCGTATGCATAACTAAAACAAACAAATATACAAAACACTTAAAACACAGCTGAAACATGATTTTTCTATACTTTATAGCCTAGTCAAAAGAAAACTGTATGTTGCAAACGTCACTCACAAATTATAATACCCTTTTAATGAATACTTAATATGAATTACGAGGTGACTGTGACTATGACTGTGAGTGTTGTTGAGTGTTGTATGCGATTGTGTTCTCTCTGTGTTTCTCTGTTTTTCTCTGTGCGTGCGAGGGGGTCAACGCAGCCCCTTCGTCGCCTTTTTGGGGGCAATGAAGCGCATCCGTGGCAGATCAAAAACAGCTGCGCACATGACGACGGCGACGTACTCGTCATCTTTTGTGCTCTTAACACTTTCAAATGCTGATGATGCTGCCACAGCATGCTGCATGCTGACTGTTGCCTGTTGGCTGTTGGCTGTTGGCTGCCTTGTGTTTGGCTTCAGTCTGTTGTTCTTTTGACATTTCAACTGTCATAAATGGCAAATGCAGTGCGTCGTCTCACTGAACTCGGTATTCTGTTCTCTGCCTGTCTGTCTCTGTATTCCAACTGAGCGCCTTTAATGCTCATGTGGAAAAGATTCACATGTTGGCCCCAAAATGATTGACATACAACGAATGCTGTTGCTGCTGCTGCCGCCGACTGACAAAATGCCGGCGCACCTCTGTATAGAAGCAACGATAACAGCAACAGCAACTACTCATATTTGCAACGACTCCAACTCTGACTGACATTATGCCCTCCGCCTCACCAGGCTGCTCAACCACCATTTAGGTTCTCTGTCTCCATCTGAGACTCTTTCTTTGACTGACTGTCAACAATTGGCGTGAAGTAGTTGAAGCTTATTGTTGTCGTTAACAGCAACCAACCCCATCCCGCTCGCAATCCCCTCGCCTACACCGTTGTTGCCTTTCTCTGGGGCTTCATTTTACGCTCAACTTTGCGGGTCTCGTTTGTAAGTTAACCAGGCATGTCTTATGTGCTGGCTAATTAATTTCAATTAAAATGCCTAGACTCTTACTCAGCCAAAGAGGGAGGAGAGGAGAAGCGAGCCTCAGCCGTCTCCATTACTTTGGCAAATGCAAGAAATTCGCATAGACCTTTTAATTGATTTACGCCTGTCAAGTAATTTAACTAATGAGCACTGGAAATTTGTTAATGAAAACATTTGGACAATTATGACGGCAACTATGTGGTATGTGGCTGTACAGTTAATCAAAGAATAACACATAGAATATGCCTTTAAATTAGAGTAGAAATTGTTGAAAATTTAAGAGTTAATTCTGTAAAATTAAACTATATTTAATAGCATTTTAATAACATTACTTTATTAGAAAATATTACTTTATAAAATAATAATAGTAATTGTAATCTAATAAAATTAATTTAATTAATTATCAATTAATTAATTTGCATACTCTTTCTTTTATTAAATAAAAAATTTCATGTACTAAAATAAAATAAATGTATTTATTTATTAATTTTAAGCTAAGTTTTTAAAATATTACAAATGTTTTTTTTTTTCTTATTTAAATCAATATATATTTTAAGTAAAAAAAAAAAAACAAGTAAAAATATTTTTTTTTATTTTTGAAAATTTATTTTAATTAGAAAACTATTTTGTATATTTTAGTTAATTGTATATGTATATATATATTTATTTATTTATTTATTATTATTATAATTTTTTTTATTTACTTTTTTTATATTTTTTTTATTTATTTATTTATTTTTATTTTTTATTTTTTTTTTAGAGTAAAAATTAGTTTTTATTATATTATATTTTTTTAATATATCTATTAAATATTTGAATATCTTCTTGAAGACTATGTGATTCCGAATTTTTATTATTAGCAAACACACTTCATAAACACATATGAAAACCAGCTAAAAATCTCTCAATTTGAGTATAAAAATGCATATAATATTTTGTAAGCTAAATAGTGTTCTTAAAATAAACATGAAGCTTAATCACTCAATTAATACACTTCAATATCATCTTCAATAGCATAAAAGTAGCATCATCCGAAGGCTCTTCACACATCGGGCCCATTAAGCTAAGAGCTGCCTTGGCTTGTGGTCCGCAGCGCGAAAGAGAACTCCTGATGATGGCCCGGCAATTGGTTCGCTTTAACAACTGCCAACTTTGCATGTGGCTCACATTTATAAAAATCAATATTTTGCCCAGCCACTGCATGGGCTGGGTGGCGCAGGAGCTGCAGAGGGTGAGGTGCATGGCCCATTCAGCTAGACAGCGTCGTATAACTCAGCATATAAAAAATGTCAACTGTCTGCGACACACAAAACTTATTTGTCATGCAATTTTCTCGAACGCCTTAAGAGGCGGATGAGGCAGAGTTTGAGTTTCAGTTAGAGGCTAAGGATGAGGCAGGCGGCACACATGGCATAGGCAAAAATGGAATTGGCAATAGGCAATAGGCAATGGCAATCTATACATGTCCATGGCTATAGCTACAACCAGCCAGAGAGAGAACCAGTTCAGCCAGACATAATAACTTATGGCTATTGGGTGGCAGCGGCAAATTGTGGGCTGCGAATCAATAATGTCAATGGATGCGGAGCAGGTGACAGTCCAGGTGAGCTCCTCTGGGATGTCTGACCTGGCCAGGTACGGTTAGTTACAGTTGGATTGGATTGAAACCAGTTTCATCTTAGTTTGTCAAAGGCAAATAAACGTGCAGCCAGCAGTCAGCAGATGATTGCCTGACTGCCTGACTACCGCTCGTTGACAACGGTCAGCTAATTGGTCATATTACTAAAAACTGTTAAAATATGAGTGTCAACCAGTTAACTAGCCACTTGCCAGCTGCCCGGCTAGCCACATGGTATGCGTCGTATATTTTAACCGCAAATGGCTCTATCACAAGCAAATCCTAAACAAAGCCCGCGAACCAGCTGCACCCATCGCGACACAGATTGAGGGAGAGCGAAACAGATTCTGGCCCTTAACGTGGCACATTAACACTTTAACGTGCCATAATTACCCAGAGCGAATAGCCAGCCAAATAAAATCATGTACACGCGTAAAAATGTCAGCCAATGCCTTTTTAAAAGTCAGCGAGCAAGTTAATTGTCTGCCCAAGGTAGCCAAAGGACAGGCCCGTCCAGTCCAATCCAGAGGACTGCGAGCAGAATGCCAAAGGGGCTGTGGCACATGGGGAGCCAAGACAGCGACAACAGCAAGAATCGTCATCATACTCAACGTCATCAGGCCCGTTGCAGTCGTAGCCCTGACAAAGTTGTAAGTTGTTGATGTTCCCTTTGGTTGTTAATGTGGCTCGCATTGTTGCCGAAGCCATTTTAATGCGTCCGACAATGAATCTGCAACACAGTGGGATGCCGACGGACTTTTATTGTAAGTTTCATGAATGGCTATTGGCCGAGTGGAACGTGAGCATACTTATTTTTGCCAAATAATGTCTATGAGTCAGCAGAGACTACAGTTGACATAGTTTAACAAAATAATGAAAATGGTAATAATAATAAAAAAAATTTAATTATAATATATTATATTTAATTATTGGCAATAATAATAAAAAATTTTTAATTATCATATATTAGCTTACGAAAGTAACTTAATAATTATATAAAGGAGAATAATAAATCAATTTATACTAATCATCAAAAGAATATAAAATCATATTAAAATAATAGAACAACATAATACAAATTATAAAAAAAAAAAAAGATTTAAAATGTAAAATAAAACAATTGATATTTTGTGTTTAATTATATAAAATGTACTTTATTTATATATTTATATTTATATATTATGGTTTTATATATTATAGTCAACCATACATTTATTAATAATTATAAAGAAAGGAATGAAAATATGAAGAGCTGAACATAATTAGATTTAAAAAAATATAATTTAATAATTAATTTACTTATATTTTAATAAACAATATAAATTATAACAGTTTAAGACAAATATTAATATTTCGTTTTTATGTATAAAATAAAAATTTTATTATATTTCATTATAATCGACCATAAATTTATTAATAGAAATATAAATACACATATGAATAGCAAAAAAATATTTTAATAGTTGCTATTTATAAATTTTATACGAATTAGTTAAATATAAAAAGAATATATGATCATAAATATGGATTTTTTAGAATTATTTCTATATACATTTAAAACTATATATATTTTTTAATTTCCTTTTTTTATAGTATTGACAAAGATGGATTTCTTAGTATTATTCCTATATAAATTAAAAATGATATATATTTTTTAATTTCCTCTTTTTTACAGCATTATTTGAGCAATATTAATTTTATTTATGATAACCAACTACAAAATATTACCACCTGAAATTAAATTAGTTGCAAAAACATTTGTAATTATTTCTCTTCAATCTATCTATGTATCTCTAATCTCTAATCTTTTCGAGTCTTTTACTTTGTACAACTTATTAGAATTAATCTAAATGTAGTACCAATGTTATAAAAAGTCTAAATCTGTCTACTCAAGCCTTTTGCAATTTGTGAAAAATTCATATAATAAATTCTACTACTACTACTACTATGCGAAATGCGCGTTTTATTATATTAAAAGCAATTAAAAGTTGACCATTGTACAATCACATAATTACAATTCCACACCTCGAAAGTAGGCAAGCGAGGATCGTAAGATCGTTAAGTGAATTCATATAAAGATTCCTTAAATGTCGCATTATGACAAAACGATCGTTTAGGCAAGCCAGAGCGAGACAGACACACAGAGAGAGAGAGAGAGAGAGAGAGACAGAGAGGTAGACCCGACGAGAGGCCAACGTCACACAAAATGATTTCTTATGAAGAACTTTGTTGACGACAACATAAAACCGAAACAAAAAATGTTAACTGGAGCCTGTTTGGGGCTTGTATTGCATTGAAAGGGGAGGGGAGTGCTGCGTGATAAAAATGCTTAGCACACGGCACATTTTGTAAACATGGTCAACATGACTGAGGCACAAAAACAAAAGGCCAAGGGCAAAGCCAGAAACTCTCGATTAAAATACGAGCCTAACGATTCTCGACGTTAACTCTGTCACAATTTTTGTATGCAGTTGCTTTTATTTATTTCTTGTTTTTTTTTTTTTTTCATTTTTTTTATTTCGAAAATATGTCGCATTATTTTCGTAGCGCTTGCAGCTTCGGCAAAAGTCAGAGGCTCGAATCACGAACAGTTTGTGTCGTCGCCTCCTCCATTTAAAACTCTTTCTTCTGCTTCTCTTTTTTTTCGTATATTTTTCTTCTTTTTTTTTATTTTTTTGCCAAGTTTTATGCAATTTTTGCTTTTATTTTTGGCATTTCTGTGGCTTTTGGTCATGAATCATGATTTATTTGGATTTGGCCTTTTTTTTTGCAGCTTCTATAACTTTTCGACTGCTGCGCAGGACATTCTCACTATGTTGTTGTTGTTGTTGTTGTTGTTGTTGCTGCTGTTGCTGGGTGCTGCTGTATAAGCCAAGTTTGGTATTTAGACGGGCGGCGACAAAAATGGCTTAGTTTGTTGCACACGTTTTGTTTAGCTACCACCACCAACAGCAGCAGCAGCAGCAGCAGCAGCAAAAGCAACACCACCAAGCACTTGGTGGGAACTGCAGTTGCTCTTGTCTGTCTCTCTATCTGTCTGGGAGTTGTTGTTGTTGTGCACTCGTACTATGCCGGCTGCCAGTTGCCGGTATAAATATAGCCACATTCACAGTAGATTCTGCATGTATTTTTCTTCAGTCGTGATTTGCAGTTGATTTCGTAAGCGACAACTCTTAAAGACTCAAGCCCAACGCACGATGCGAAATTTAAATATTGCGATACGACAAAAAAAAAGGAGTTCCTTTTACTCTGTATAGTAAAACAATCAACCAGAGACGCAGGTGATTCGACTCGTGTCGAGCAATATAAGCTGCTTATACTGATTTAGCTTATTCTCATAAAGGAGCATTAAAGATCTGCTTACGAATTTAAATTTAATAATAATTAACTACATACTACTTAATCATTTAAAATGGGAATATACTAGATGTGAAATCTATAATATATATAATTTGTATAAACTTAATAATGAATCAACCATTAACATTAATTATATTCAAATGCCATTAACACAATTATATTCAAAGGTAAGTTAACCCTAAAAAGCAAATAATAATAAAAATATACTACAAATTTATATATTACCATAAAAAATAATAATAATGAATAAATAAAAAACAAAAAAAAAGTAAAATATATTTTTTTTTTAAATTTTACAGAAATAAAATATATAATATCATTGTATTAATTATTTATTTAAAATATATATTTTGTCTAACATAATTTTGTATCCATATTTATTTAAAATAAAATATGATTAAAAAAAATAATTTGATTATTTATTTATTTATTTTATAAAAATATTTTTATAACGATAGGGATAAAAAAATGTATTATATATATATATATATATATATTTTAATATATTTTTTAAATAAATAAATAATCCAATTATTTTTAATTTTTATAAAATTTGTTTAAAAATAAATATGGATATATATATTTTAAAGAAGTAAATAGATTAATATATTATAATATTAACAAAATTATTATTTGATTTACATAAAAGTAAATTTATTAAATTAAAAAAACAAATGTTTCTGCATTTTAAGTTCTAAGATCATCATTGTTTGCTTCTGGATTATCTACTTTATCTTTATGAATAATATATATAATAGCTTCCGTGCATTATTATCTCCACAAATGTCGAATGTAAAATTATTGCAATTAAAGTTTTTACATATGGATTCTTACAATATTTTATTGAAGTCTTTCAAATAAGAAAAATAAATAAATAATAAATATGTATTGCATATATATATATTTAAGTCGGTAGACAATGCCAATTGGAAGTTGCTGGGCAACGTTACCCTTTGATAGCTGTTGTTAATTGAATATTTAATATGATATCGTAGGAACGTCGCCGCTTAAATTGCCTTTTGCCACAAGAGTGACGCCAATTATTTAATTTTCACATTTATTAATTGATTGAAATTCGATTCGTACATCAATTCGCGCGTTCTTTTATTTTATATTTCTCTTATTTTATCCAATTTTTTTCCAAGTTCCGTTTAATAGCTGCAAGCAAATTTTACGCTCGTTTGTCGCACTTTTTTCTCTCGATTCTCCACGATTTTTTATTTAATTCTTTTTTTTTAGCATTGAACCGGATATTGCCAGCTGTGTGGGCCGAGTTAATTTGCCCCGCCTCCCGCTGCCAGCCCATTCGACTGCTTGTCAGGCGAACTGAGCGAGTTTTAATTAGTTGATGCAAAAAATTGAATTATAAATCGTATTTTATGCAAAAATTATTGAACTTTGCTCTGCCCGCATGCACTTAACTAGCCCAGGGTATAAAGCCTTATGCAGCAGAGTTAAGTCGTGAATTCAGCTTGAATTGCATATGAGAGACTTTCGATATAAAAAAATATATATTTTACCATGAAGAGAAAGATTAAGTTTTATTTCAATTAATTATTAAATATTTTGTATATATTTATTTTAAAGAGTATTTGACTGCCAGCTGAGATAGATGAACAAATCTTTTCTAGTTATCGACTCCATAAACGAGTTGGCCCACAGAGCAGTTACCTGGCTGCTGCGTGGGCAATGCAATTCGATTGCCTGCGAGTGAATGACATATATGTCAAGTTCCGGGCGGTATTAATGCAAATCATACAAAATTAATGTTGACTGCGCAGCATATTGCCTGTCGGCCAAGGCACAGAGACAGCCGCTGAAGCAAAGGCAATTGCATTTTGCCATATGTTTCCTGGGCAGAAACTGCTCAAATTGCATTTATGTATTTGGCTAATCTGCTCTGTGAGCCACGCCCCTATTGCAGAGCTGTCAACTGCGAATTTCAATTAAAGCCACAATTGAGGCACTTGCACTTTAAGAGCATTGCACTGAAACTCTTAGCGCTCAGGCAGAACTTCCGCATGTGAAACTTGAATCTCAAGGAACTGAGACTGAGAACGGGGCGGCTGCAGGCTTTACGTGCCTGGACTATATTCAAGGGCCAAAGAGCTAGTCGCTGCCACGGCTGCAAGCGGACTAAAAATTATGTTATGCATTTCACGTGCAACAAGTTGAAATCATAACAAGCCCAAGTTGCACTAAGGCAAATACTTTTATAACGGAAATGCAATGAAAATATTGAAAGAGACGTTGTTCAAATTGAAAAGCAAACATTTTTACAAGTCCAGCGTGTCCGTGTGTATGTGAGTGTATGTGTTTAACAAGAGACAAATACATTTCCTGCTTTAGTTCGGAATTTCAAGTTGAAGTTGTGGCTGTTACATTGAGTTGGAGTACACGATTCACTAATAAATAGTTTGAGTATAGTTGAGTTGCGGTAGAGTACACGACACACTAATAACTACAAATTATTTTATTTATCAATTTTTTGTATTTTAATTTATTGAACAAAGCGTGGAATATTTAGGTGGAATTAAATGAAAGAGTTACAAAATATTTAGAAATGTTATCAGATATTTACTTATTTTTTTTAAGAAAAGAAACTTTTTAGAAAATTCTATTTTTTATGAATTTATTTATTTAATTTTTTTTTATAAGAAAATATGTATATGTATGTATAATTATTTAATTTATTATTTTAAGATAAGTTTATTTTCGATTATTTTACTTATTTTGTTTTCTTTTAAATTGTTGTTTTTTTCAGCATCTGCGCAATTTATTTATTTTCAAAAATTTTATTTCTTGGTTAGACCAATATTCTGTTATTTCTTAGAGCAGCGTTTTCACTTCCATTCAATTCAGGAAAAAAAATACTTTTAACTGGTTTTTCATGAACTACAAAATGCTTTTTAAGTCAAGTTTTTAGGAAATCAAAAGTGGGAGAATACAGCTAGGAATTGATGCTGATGAGCTGATCAGCTGATTTTGGCCAGGAGTAGTACACAGAGACGCGTTGGTTAGAGGTTCGAGTACGGCTGCAAAATGGAAGTTAACAATAAGATTCATATATTTCCATCTCGAGCCAATGCGGTGCTAATGGGTCAGAAGGTCATGGCTGCAAAGCGTGGCATAAGACTGCTGATGCGTAAGCGCGATGCCATCGATCTTAAGCGGCGAGAGCTCAAGAATTATATGATCGCCAAGGGGGATAATCTGGACGATGTAATGCGCAAGGCCATATTCTCAGTAACCAAGGCCAATCTGCTGGGCGCGGACTTCAAGCCCGTGATCGTTACAGACCATCGAGTGGCAACGACATACTTGCGTAAGCGCCAGCAGAAGCTCGTGGGCGTGACATTGACCTATTTTGACTTAGAGATTACCGATATGAATGTCTTTCCACTGGTCGGCCTCGGCTGCGGCGGCCAACAAGTGCAGAAGGTGCGCACGAGCTTTCAAGAGGCATTGCAGGAGATCGTCGAATACGCATCGCTGGAGTACATGCTGCGCCTCTTGGTTTACGCCTCGCATCAGACCAACATGCGTGTCAATGCACTGGACTATGTGGTCTTGCCGCAATTGGAAATCACGGCCAAGTACATCAACAGTGAGCTGGAGGAGTTCGAGCGTGAAGATTTCTATCGCCTGAAGCGATCGCAGGCCAAGCAGCTGGAGGCTAAGCTTGCCTTTACAGAGCTCATCAAGACCAAAAATATGACAGATGAGGAGCTGGCGACATACGTGAAGCGCGGTGGCCACGTACAGCATTTACCTGAGATTACCTTCGATGCCTCACAGTTCGACAAGGAATCACCGGACAAGACACTACGCGCAGCCTATCTCCAGCGCCACTCTCTGCATGCCACTCAGCTGAAACGCGTCAATAACGCAGTTCCGGATCCAAATACCGCCGAATTCTTGCAGCACATAGTACAGCGTGATCCCACCTCTAGCAAGGCTAGCTTCATCTCCTTGCGTGCACATGTGGTATTGCCACAGTATAGTTCATCCGAATCCGTTAGTGACGAATAGGAATTCTAAGTGCGTATCGCTTAACCCGCTCGAAATTGCTCGCCAAATCAACAAATCGTTGCCTCAGATAGAGATAGTTCTTGAAGTTTTCATTGAAAATATTTCGGGACAATATACTTGAGAAACTCCAAATATTCCTATCTATAACATCTCATTAAAGACTGCAAGCAGCTGAAATTGTCCTTGAACTAAAGTATTAGGTTAAAGATTTTATTGGCAACAAAAAATCGATATTTACTTCGGACTTGTATCCCCCCAACTATTGGCATATTCAAGCGTAACCAAAGAAATATTTTCTTAATAATATTTTCTAGCTTTCTTATGAATAGCTAGAAAATCTCACTCCCTCTGTCTATCTCTCTCTATCTTTCTTCTTTTCTTAATTAGATTTTCTAGCTTTCTTATGACTTGCTTGAAAATCTTTCTCGCTCTCTCTCTCTCTCTCTCTCTCTCTCTCTCTCTCTCTCTCTGTCTGATCCTTTACCAAAATGACACTTGGCTATGGGAACAGTTTCGTTGTCTCAGTGCATTTGACCATAAATTTCATTTGATGACAAATAGATGGCCAAATGCGGCAAAGCTGCACAGTTTGTATTGCCTTTTAGGAGTTGAGTTGCTCGTTAGCCAACATTTCACCTGCAATTGAAGTTGGCCAACAGCAGCGGGGCAGCAGTGTCTTTTGTGTTGACAAATGCATATTACAAAATGCAACTGGCCATAATAAAGGACGTCTATTACGACACATCAGAGAGGAGAACACAGCATAAAAAAATATATATACATGTTTATACATGCATACATACATATATGAATATGTGCTGGCACTCACATACTCACACACTTCATAACACAAATATTGTAAGCCATGCAGCGCTTTTGCTCTTGTTGCCAGCAACACAAAGGCCAAAGCAACAGCAACAACAGCAACTTGCAACGTGCGCTGCGGTGAACTCACGTGTTAGAGAAAACAAAACAAAATGCCAGCAACAACAGCAACAGCGACAACAGCTACAACAGCAACGACAACAAAGCAGGCGCAATGCAGAAAAAAGGCAACAACGAAATATATATAAAATGCTGCAACAATTGGCAGCAACAACAATGAGACAACGGCAGCAGCGCTTGCAACATGGGCCAGGCAACGGTAGCTCCAAATAATAAAAGGATGATAGTCAAAGTTTAATGACAGTTCAAATGATGTTGCCGCCGCAGTCGCAGCTGACGTCGACTGCGCTGCTGCTGCTGCTGTTGCTGTTGCTGCATTGCTGCACTTTGCAATGTGCCGCAGCAAACAAATGCATGAGCTTGTACTCAACAGGGCGGTTAGCTTAGCTATAACTTCAACTGTGTAACACGACCCAAGACCAAAAATTGAAATATTTAAATAATTCTATTTATTTAAATATTTATTTATCAATTTTTTAAAAATATTTAAATATATATAAAAATGTATTTAAAGAAACATTTAAATATATCTAACAAATATGCTATTTAAATATATTGTTATGAAATAAAAAAATAAATAAAATTAATAAAATATTTTATTTCATATTTTTATATCAAGTAATTTTTTTTATATTTAAGATAAAAATGTAATCAAATTTACTTTAAATTTTATTTTCTTTTTTTTTTTTTTGTTAATATAATTTTAATCTTAATATAATTTTATAAAATTAATTCAAGTGATTTATTTTATTGTTAATATATGAAAATACAAATTTTAAAATATTAAAAAAAAAATATAATAATTCAATTAAATTAATTTAATTTTATTATATAATAAATCAATTAAACTAAATTATTCTCAATCAAAAGTAAGTTTTTTTAACCAAGTTTTAAATTTAGTTTTAAAAATATAAAGAAAATTTTAATATGAAAATAAATTTTATACTAATTTATGTTAAAAAAAAATATTTTTGTATATATTTGATTAAAACTTAAAATTAAAACTTGAACTTCAGAATTTGAATTTGCATAAAATATTATTTTACTTTTCCGCATATAATTTAAACATTTTATAAAATATTCAAGAAAGTTATATACATATACAAAACAGCTTTCATTTGCTCTTCAGTTACTTTTCATTATTGTGATAAGTTCATTTCGTAAAGTGCATGGCAACTTCGTTATAAATCTCGTTTACTGTTTGCATATATGATTCGATTCCTTTTTTCTGTTCAGAACATTTTTTTTTTATTTCTTTGCCTTTGCCACTGATATTATTATGATGGTTGCAGGCAAAGGCGCAGGCACAGGCAGAGGAAGAGGCACTGGACTGGGCGCAGGCTCATGCAACATGATGTTGCAACATGCGCTTGAACATAATAAATTTTTATGCATGATTTCTCACATTGCATGTGATGGCTGCCACTTGATGTGCCTGCTGATGCTGATGGTGATGGTGATGGTGATTCCGCTGCCACATGAGGCGTATGCGCGCCCAAACGAGAGCAATGTGCATTTTAAATATTAAAGTTATTTATGACAAACATATAAATAAAGTACAAATCGTTAAATATTTAACAGGCGGACTGCACAAATAAATCGGCATAGAGCAAAAATCTATACAGATTTCTCTTTGGGCCCATCTGTCGGCTGCCCAAACTGCGAGCTGCTTGCTGCCAAACATTTCTCATATTCTGCAATAGAAGTCATTAAGCCACTAAAAATGACAAGACAAAATAAAGTAGAGAGCCTTTTGCCCTGGTGCAACAAGATCAAAAGGCCAGACAGAGACATCAAATGGAAAACGTAAACGTGCTACAGTAAATCAGGCGGGATCAGACAGTGGGTAAAACTGGCAAAAAAGTGCAAAGAAATTACAATTATATTATATTTGAGAAACCATTATTTAGTTAATTATTAAATGTTTAATATAAAATTAATAAAATGTGAAACAAAAAAATAATAATTTCAGTGTAAATCAATTTAAATAAATAAAAAAATTTTAAATTATAATTTTAATAAAAATTAATTCTAAAGACATTTTATATTTATTATATTAATTTAAATTAATTAGATTTTTTAAATTAGATTTTTTATTAAAATTAATGCTTAAGAATGCATATTAATTAATAAGGACTAATAAATAAATATTTTAATTATTTATTTAATATTAAAATTGATACAATGCTTTTTAAATGTATATTTATTTTCTTGTTTTTTCTTTAAAAAACTTTTAATTTAAAATAAATAAATAAATTATTATAATAAAATTAATTAAACTATATTTTCTATATATTATTTTTTATTTGTATTTCTACTTTGAATATCTAATACATCATAGAGCTTTAACTTACATCTCTTCATCAACTATACACGATCCACATTCTAAAATGGAAAAATTTGTTTAATCGATAGCTTTGATAACGGCGCACTTAAGCAACTCTCCCACATTATTATTCGCTTGATTTGCCCTCAATTCAACCATGGTGCGAATGGGAAAAACAACTAATCTCTGACAGCTCGTTATGCCAAATGCTAAAACCAATGTCTGAGCATCAGAGAGCTATCTCCCCGGCACCGCCAATAACTACATCATCATTTGTCGGCGACTCTTTTAAGGGAACTGGGTTGGCGTCTGAATCAGCGTTGCAGAGAGATGAATTGACGCTTGGGGACGACTGGGGACGATTGGGGACGGTCTTGTAATATCGAAACACTCATAGACTTGTAGAGCTTGTACATATGGTAAAATGATTTAAGAGCTCATGCCGCGCGCCGATCATAATGCGGATGTGAATAAATGTTGATCGTGTTGCGTCTGAGATACAGCCAGAGCCATTATAAATCGCCTGGCACTTGTGCATTACGCCCCTTCCCCTAACTACGTACAAACACAAATAGTTCATGTGCCTGGTTCGTTGGAATCATTGTGCAGCATTTTAATTGCAAAATCACATTAGCATAAATTTGTTAAAAACATTTTCAAGTGAAGTTATGGCAGAGCCCTGTGCCCATTCACTGGTCCAGACCCGAGAGCACAATGACATTAATAAGCAATTACAAAACAGAAAATAGCAACTGCAAATTACTTCAAAAGGCTAAAAGTGTATGACAGCCAGCCAGCCAGCCCGTCACAAGGCTCCAACACACTGCCAGCCTCCTGCTCCCATCTCTCGCTCACCCTCTCTCTCTCTCTCTCTCTCTCTCAGTAAGAGAATAGTACATCATCATCAACAGACGTAGGCCTGCGTTGGCCCAGCTGTCATATGTCTTCATATTGCCAGTACTGGCAGAATGACCCCCAGTTACGAATAGTTTGCATCGCAATTTGCTATGGGTTGTTATACCCTGTTTTAAATGGACAAAGAGAGCATATTCACTTATTAAAATCATACAGTATCTGTATCTGTATCTGTATCTGTATCTGTATCTGTATCTGTATCTGTATCTGTATCTGTATCTGTATCTCTATCTCTATCTCTATCTCTATCTCTATCTCTATCTCTATCTCTATCTCTATCTCTATCTCTATCTCTATCTCTATCTCTATCTCTATCTCTATCTCTATCTCTATCTCTATCTCTATCTCTATCCTATATCCGTCTCCATCTCCATCTCCATAGAAAAAACTAAACACTGAGTATCTTGCAGTCATGAGCTGTCAGCTTTCGCATACTTTTTTCGTATCTGCATCTGGATATCTGTATCTATGGCTGTAGCTTCAGTTGTTGCTGTTTCTGTATCTGTATCTGTATCTGTGGCTCCGTTAGCTGACAGTGCACTGTTATTGCTTCAAGTGGCTTCATTCATTGCATGTCTCTTCTCTGTCTGTGCTCTGTGTTCTTTGCTGCATGGAGAGAAAAAAAGCTTAAACTGACGCCGCGCCACGTCAGGCACGACAATGAGCTGACTATTTAATGTCCTAGCAACAGACGCTGTGCCCCGCTGACGCCGCGCCTTCAGCTAGTCGCTCGAAAACAAGAGCAACCTTTATTAGCAAAAAGTTTTGTCGGTCTTAGCCAAGAAAAACAGCCGTTGGCTGTTTTTTGTCCAATAGACGAAAGGGTTTCTATTTATTAGCCAACAGAGTTCCTGTCTGTGACTATTGCTATCTCTTTGGCGCATCAAGGACAAGCCATAGAAGGGGGTCATGAGCAGATTAGACTGCCAAAGACAACTGCTGTGTGGGCCGGGGCCGGGGGCGTGGGCGTTGGCGCTGTGAGGCTGTGGGGCTGACAGACAGCATATTGCCGGCTTAGCTTGAACATTAGTGAGAGCCCTACAGCTGAACCGGGGCAAAGAAGTTTGTACTCAAAAGCTAATTTAAGCAATCGCACTGTAACTTAATTACATTGAGTCTCATATATAAGCCGACATGGCTAGTGGAATGAAAGAGCCCAGAGGATTATGCGAAATGTATAATGTGTAGGCAGCAGCAGATGCAGAAAATATGTCCTAAACAAAATATTACTGTCTATATGCGATGTATTTGCAAAGATATATATATCAGTTGGTGAGCAGTTGGACTTGTCTGCTAGATGTTTGCAAACTTCAATTGTAGCCATTCCACCACATTACAGCAGAGCCAAATGAGGTTAATTCTTGTATAACTCATTGGCAACTGCAACTGCAGCTGGAAATGCTGTTGATGCCACAGAACTGTGTGTGCGTGTGGTCGCAGCGCTATCTGCAGTTGGCTTGCATGCATTACGCAACATTTGGCGTTGCGCTTGTTGCCACAGCTGATTATTTGCTGATAATGATGGCAGTGCCAGGGCGGCATAAACACAACCACCACCAGCACCACCACCACCCACCGCCCACTCAGGCAACCGCAAGCCAAAAACTCGCGGCTGACGCCGCAGAACTGCATTGACAATACGCGATTCGACTTGTTGGTCGCGCTTTTTGCCAATTTTCAAAATTCCAAAATGAAAATTGGACGACGCACAAACAGCAGCCAGTCGAGCTGAGAATCTGTTCCGCTCCCCTACTGCTGCTGCACAGCCGAGGGTACAGATATGAGCGACAATTAAGTGTTTGCCGCATAATGATGTTGCCCGTTTTTACAGCGTGCAGCTCACAGCCAATGGCAAGTTGCAAGTGGCAAATGGCAAGCAACAGCAGCAACAGCAGCAGCAACAGCAGCTCGTTGCATGCGGCAGCAACTTTTTATCGACATTAATACACGTCCCAAATATGCACAGAACGTTGCGGATATGGCGGCCCGTTGCGGTCTTTTTGCGACCCCAAAATGTCGCCGCATTGCCTAATGACATAAGTTCCCCAGAGTCTATGCAAAAACTAACTGCACAAAGCCATTTGAATACACTTTTGTGTATATGATACTAGAGATTGCAGCAGCAGCAGCAGCAGCAGCAGAATTAGCAACAAAAACCAACTTGAAATACATTTTGTATAAGGTTGATGCTTTAAGAAAAGTTCTGAGAGTTAAATGAAATTTACGAAGTTTAAATAGTTTTTTTTTTTTTTTTTTTTTTTTTCCTGTAAGGCTACGTGTGAGAGGCAGCAAATATATATTTTGAAATTGAAAGTCTGAGAATGTTTACCTTATGTGTGTTTACTAAACAAAAGCCCTATTCTTCGTAATTAATTAATAGATGAGTCTGATGGTTCTAGATATTCTCCAAGGCTTTGCCTCCTACATGCATGTGCATATCATCAATATTTTATTATGAACATAGAAAATACCAGTCCAGCTTCATTCCATTACTATTTAGCAATGCTCACGAGTTATTCAAGATTCAATTTGTGCTGGCAAGCTTAAAGCATATTTAGCTCGCCTGAAAGTATAGGGAATGTGCTGATTAATAATTAAAGATTTTGGCTTTAGATATGACTAAAAGTGAAGATGTATAGAATATCATTCCAATATGCCATTTATTTTAAATCACGGAATGTCAAGTAAGGCTTAGGCTTAAATATTTGATACAAAGCTCTGCTGAATTCGAAATTAAAGGACTAATAATATGGTAAATGAAAAAAATAATAATATATATAATAAATAATATAAAATATATTTTAAATAATAAATAAAATAAAAGTTTCTCCTAAAATCAATAAAAAGAATTAATAATATAATAATAATAAGAATAACAATAATAATAAATAAATAGAAATTCCAGCTAAAATCGAAAAAAAGATCTAAAAAAAATAAATAAAAAATAATATTAATAATAAACTAAAAATTCCAGCTGAAATCGAAATAAAAGAACTAATATTAAAATAAAATATTACTAAATAATAATATTAAATAAATTAAAATTAAATAAGTTCAAGCACAATTTTCCAAAATTTATACCTCAAATTATAAAATTAAATTAAAGAAAAATTTTAAAGAAAAGATACAAAGAATAAATGAAATGAAATCAAGGAATACAACCGATAAAAACAAAATAGCAATGAGATTCAATTGAATGAAATTTCTTTCAAATTCTTAGTAAAAATGGCAAAAACAAAACAGAGTTAACAGTAACAGTAACAGTTTCATCAATGTAAAATCCAAATATAAAACAAAGAAACCTTCAAAAATAATTGCTGCAAAGAACGTTAATCCGCACACAAATCCAAGAGCTTACAAAGTTAATGAAATAAAACAATGTGAGCAATTGAGCAGAGATAAAGAGAGAAAAGTTGCTGAAAATCTAATGCGGCTTGAGAGACTAACAAAGAAGAGGTAGAAGGAAAAATGCGGAATACATAGAAGTTAGTCAATGAAATAAATGTGTAATTAATTGGAATATGAAAAGAGATAAGAGAAACTATAAAGGTATTATTGGTGACTGAAGAAATAGAGCTGATAAATCTATTAAATAATATTCAACAAATAACATGATTAATGAGAAAATTAAGTAAATTAAATAATTGTAAATGAACATGGATAAAACTAAATTTTAAGATGAATTGAAATTATAAGAGAAATTTAGTGAATAAAGATAAATCTACAAACGAATTATAGATAAAAAAAAAATAAAAAAAAAAAAAAATAAGCAATATAATATGAACAGGATAAAAGAGAATTTCAAGACCTTTACCATGAATTACGCATAATAATGAAGATTCAAATATAGCTTAATTCATATATAACGTAGTATCTGGCAAGGTATATAAAAGTCTATAGTAAAATTTAATTTAAAATTTAAATAACTTTGCCAATCACTCATAATTTGCTTTTAGTTTAGCAGAGCTTGCGAGCTGAAGCATTTGACATTTCTAATTTTAGACTCTGACTTATGAATTTAATTTATTAACTAGAACTTGAGCAGACAATTCTGGAAATTGTTTGCACATTTCAAGTGCCGCAGCGCTGTCATTTAATTAAGCATATCAGAATTTCAGATGAGGTGAAGTGTATTTTCATGTCCTGGCATCGTCGTGAGTCGCAAGTTTTATTCTTTTTAATTTTGTGGCTATGTTTGTGGCGCCTCAAGAAATATGAAGCCCTTTGCGCTGTCTGGGGTGCCATTAAAAGTTTGATAATATTTTGTTAACAAAAATTAAAAAAAAAAAAAGAGAAATAAAATGCAATAAAAGCTACGACACAGTGCGTGGGCTGACTTGGAAAGAGTGCGGGATCTGGTTGCTGCGGCTGAGGGAAGTCTGTTAGTGTCATACTAGGCTGACCATTTTGATTGAAAATCCAATCTGGCCGCGTCTGGGCTTGAGCGGCTCACATGTGCAGTTCCCACAGCAATTAAATTTGAACACAGGACGCTGCGCAGGATAACACTGGAGCGAAGCAAAGAAAGCAAAGCAAAAAAATAAGAACAGTTGACATGCTCGGCAAACAAACAAACAAGCGCAACAACAACAGGCTCGACTACAAAAAAAAGGCTGCCAAAAGACAACCGCAGACATGCAGCAACAGCAACAACAACAGCGGATCTCTCGCATACATGTGTGCGGTCCGCCTGCTAAAGGGGGCTGGCAGGACAACAACACTCTCGTCTCTGCTCTGTTTTCCTTTTTTTTTGGGCATGAAGAAGACATCGCTACAACCACAAAAGCAAAGGCAACTGCTCTGCCGGCCTCCACAGTGGCACGTTTTTTGTTGTGTTGCCTCCTTTTGTGTGTGGCCGGCCAGAACTGTGTAGTCCTAGAAACAACAACTGCAAAACTAAAAAGGACAACGGGCATACAAATAACATTAAGCCGGCGAAATCAGCAAAAGGCAAAAGGACTCGCAGCCGTCTGTCGATGCGGGCCAAGAGCCCCCAGGACCCGGGCGCACACTATCAGCCGAAGCTATCGTCTCTGCAGACAGCCAAAAGGACATCATCAGCAGAAGCAGCAGCAGTCCATAGAAGGTGAAAGCGCTCTATAGAGCCATGACAATGACAATGTACTCCAATACTCTCACATCTTCTCTCTCTCTCTCTCTCTCTCTTTCCATCTCTCTCTCTCGCTTGCCCTTACCTGACTGGCCCCCCGCATGCCCGCTGTGTGTGTGTGACACAAAACTGGCATTAGGCTAGGATTTGCGTTGATTATGGACAGCAATGGGCTTTAGCTATAGCCATTTTCGAATGAAAAGACAATGAAAGGTTTGTCCACATACCAAATCTTCCCTCTCTCTGCCTCTCTCTCTCTATTACCCTGCATGTACGCCAAAAAACGTAATAAGACAATAATGCCTTAAAGAGCCCAATTTCAGGTAAAAACTCAGCTGTGGGTGTATTTTAAGCGGATTTGCAGGAAAACTAACGAAGCTCTCTATGACATACAACTCGATGAGAGTAATACGAATGATTTGATTAACAGATCAGTGAGAGCTTGAGCGTCTATGAGCGCCTACTTTTATAAGTGAAAGTTATTTTTAGATAAGCTAAATTGGAGTATTTATCAAATAATTTTTCTATTTAATCATATCTCATATTGTAATCTCTTTTCTGCTTATGACGGAGTCTCGACTCGATGAGAAGTTACAGGATCTTGATTCTTTGAGAGTCTAGCTATACGAGTGGTCTCTAGAAAGACTAATGGAAGAATTCAGTCAGTTAAATGAAACTTATTAAGTAAAGTACTTTTATTTCTGCATATTTTCACTGCTGACAGTAGTAGCTGATAAGAGTAATACGAATGATTTAATAAAAAGATTACGATATGATTCTTGGCAGTCTAGTTATATAAATAAATCACTGAGTTTATTAAGTTAATTGTTACTTATTAAATGAATATCTAAGAGAGTATTGACAGACTTTAACATACATACGATTCGATAAGAGTAATATGAATGTTTTAAATATCTTGCAGCTTAGCAAGATCATGAAAAAATGAAATGATGAAATATGATTGTTAATGGAACCAGAAGCATTTACAAAAGTAATCTAACAGAACTCTGTCGTCTCTTCTTCTATTTATGTAGCTATTATGTCTAAGAGAACATTACCTGAATATATTAACAGAATGTTTTGATTAGCATATTGGCAAGAAATTAAAGATATTTTAATTTTATTCTTTGTAAATCGAGCTATATGAAAGCGTGATGTTTACAAAAATTAAATAATGAACTCATTCAGCAAAATGTTTATTATTTTTAAATAGAATAATTATATTTCTGTTTTCTGTATTTGCTGATGTCTAAAAGAGATTAGCATTAACAGTAACATTAACATTAACTGTCTCTATACAATACAAAGTCATAGAAATGATTTAATTAAAATATCAGCTAGAACTTCGAGTTACAGAAATCGAAATATTATGCTTTAAGAGCCTTGCTGAATAAAAGAAGAACACTAATGTAAAGAATTCATTCAGAATTTGCTCTATTCTATTATATCTCTTTTTATGTGCTTACTCTAAGCTAATATCTTGCTATACCTCGATTTGCTATACTTTTTCAGTTTGCTAAAGCTGCTTCCAAGCTCGCTCTGTTCTCTCTGGAAGCTTATTTGAAAGCAGTTTCCATTTGTTTAGTATTCATAAACAACATCGACTCACACACACACACACACACAGACAGAGAATTCAGTTTGACTGAAAAGTTAAGCATTCAAGCAGAGATTATCAGCGAATAAATCTTGTAGAATATCGAACTATTTCAGCGTCGTATACAAGTTTATTACTTTTTAAGTGCTGCTAGTTTATGGGTTAGACAATCAGTTTGCGCTTTTGACTTTGTTTTGGTTCGAGTGTGTCGTTAAGTGGCTGATAACTAACAGCTGGTCACACCTTTTTCGCGCCCATTGACAGCTTCATTTCCATATGCTAACTCCCCAAATGGCAGCTATCGGCATTAACAAAAGTTCACACATAACAAAATTAGCCGAAGCCGAACCCAGACCGAACCCAGACCGAGACAAAAGCGCTGAGCTCCCCATTTAGTCAGGGCAGCTTAGGTAAATTTTTGTGTGCGATATCATATGCTAGAAGGAGCATCGAGCATCTTTTATTCTCTATCTCTCTTGGCTTTATCGGCGGCAATACGCTTTCCCCCCGTTAGCATTATGCTGAAAATGTCTTCTAATGACTCATAAGATTAAAAAGTAATTTTCTTGTTATGCTGCGCAAACGACTTTTGTTCCACCGTTAATTTTTATACATATTAATATTGGAAGCGAATGGAAAGAGAGAGAGAGAGGGAGAATGGGAATAAATAGAAAAGGAAAAGGCAACGGCAACCGAATAAACATAAATTTGATGCACAAAATTGGGTCATTATTGGCAGCTCCGTTCGTTGGGTTCCCAAAGAGACAGAGAGAAAGAGAATTTCTTGTTGTTGTTTTTTTTTCTTCGATTTTTTTGGGCTGGTTTTTTTTCTACTTAGTCGTAAAATTACGCCAAACAAATTCATAATTTTCGTTGTATTTCTTTTTATGATTAGCACGCCCTAACCGAAAACCCCAGAGAGGGGGCGCGACACAATTTGCGCCCATTTATGTTCATTTGCGTGGGTGGGCGAAGGAGAGAGGGCGGCTCTTAATTATTAGCCGGGCTTTTTTATGGCCCGGCGCATGTACGTGGCGACATAACTTTCAGGCGAGCAGACAGACAGAGGAACAGACAGACACAGAGTCAGACTGAGAGCAATTTCTGTGGTTTCCAATTCAACGCACTCTCAATTAGAGCGTCCAATAAATAGTCGGACTGTGGGCGGGTGGGGGGAGCGACACTTGTGCGACACTTGGCAGTGTTTGTGGACTGAGCTCTGACGGGGGCAGCGTTCTGGTTTGCCTCTGGGTGCCATTTGTGAGGGTGTGAGTGTGGGCGCTGCCATGTGGCCTGTATCGCACATTTAACTAATTAACAATTAAAACTGCCAGCCCCGAAGTAAAGAAAACAGAACTACAACAATATGCGGCCCATTAAAAAAGATGCCTAATGAATAAATAATAAAATATTTTTTATGTCTATGCGCTGCGCTCGGAATGGCTTTTTAAATGCGATGTCTGCCTCAATTGCGAACGGCAGGCGCAGAGCAGAATCCCACATAAAATGTTAGAGCAGCGAATTATGGGGCCTTGAAAGAGAAAAAACTAAGACAAATGACAAGAATTTAGAGCGTCAAAGTAATTGGCTCTGAAATGAACTCAACTAACTCTGATTTGCTTAAAGCGAATGCAAGATATGTGATATAGGAGCAGATAATGCCTGGGGGAGGAACAGAATGAACTAGCATCAGCTTGAAGCTATGCGACATATCATATTACAATCTTTTACTGTTTGATGAAGTATGAAGCGAAGAAAGAGAAAAAATATTTTTATTAGAAACATATTAGAGTAATGTAGAGAGTTGTAAGAGATTCTTTTAATATTGGGGAGCTACAGAGGGACATTGAAAGCTGTTGATCGGTCTTTAAAAATTCAAAAGAATTAAGTTTTGAAAAATGATGAGCGAATACAATGCTCATTAGATAAACTTTTGATGAAATAGAAAAGATGTATTTTTAAAAATGATGAAATATGATTCTTTGAGAGTTTAATGAAATAATTATTATGTACATAAAGTAATCTCAGAGAACTCTGTCGTTCCTTCTTCTATTTAAGCAGCTATTATGTCTAAGAGAACATTGCCTGAATATCTTAATACAACGATTTGATTAGCTTATTAGCAAGAGTCTAGGGAATACAGAAACTTAAAGTCGAGCTATAAGAAGCCAAGATCTTCAGATAAATATAGAGAATCTTAACATAGAATAGTCCAGAATAAGCTAAAGAGAGACAACAATAATATGATACGACTATTGAAATTCTCTTCTGAGCTGCCGTTTGGAATTCAATAACATTTGCTAGAGTGAATAAATTACAATCTCTCCGTGGGCTTATATTTAGGTAGGAAGAAATAGAAGAAACATATTGTTCACAGATTTAAAGCTTTACATCAGAAATATCTTTACATGAGAAATATGGGAGCTGCTAAGAGACAGCTAAACCAATGAAAGACCATTGTAACTGATGAAAAACTTATGACCCCTGGCCATTGAAATATTATAATTAACTCTTTTTTTTTTTTTTTATTTGCGAAGAATTTTAAGAGCATTAAAATTACAATTTTTCGATTGATAAATATTTTATTAAATTAAAAAAAAGAATTAAATAAAAAAAAATAAAATAAATAAAATAGAAAAGCGAAAATTCTTAGATTAATTTTGTAAAATTTAGAGAGTTTTTACAGTCATCAAGCATGAGCTGGAAAACTTTTTATTTGCATATTGTAAGTTTTATCTAAAGAGTATCTGAGACAATTCATTTCTAAAATAATATATAGACAACAACATGAACATTGAAATAGCTGTAATAATATAATGAAACTCTCTCTTTATATTGCGGAAAGCATCTAATTCAGTTGGTTTCCCAAGTTCCATTCCTATTCATAACATTAAATTACAAATAAATCACAAATTTAGTGTTCAGCAATTCGCATACAAAATATATTTACGACCTTCACCCACATAATTCTAAGAAAATTTCTATTCAACTGTTTGCCTATTTATGTTCCGGCTTAATCAGATAAGTTTCATATCAATGGACTTAACCTCAAGAATCCGATGCAATCTTACGCCATATGGGGGCCGAACGAAAACGAAAACATAACTCAGCCAAGTCGAGTTTGGCTCACCAAGTGCGACAATGTTGCCAGCGACCTTTGACATGCAGCTGTAGCCTTTGTCTGTGTGAATCTGTGTGTGCATGTGTGAGTGTGTGTGCCATATGCCACATGTCATGTGCCCCGCACAAAACATGTCACTGCCCATTTTATCCTTGCTTCCTGCCACCTTTTGCCCAAACTGTGTTTCGGTTACGGTTTTTGGTTCTGATTCTGATTCAGATTCAGATTCTGATTCTGATTCTGACTCTGACTCTGCTGCTCGGGCTCTTGGCCACACAATGACACAAAGACCCTAAAGCGCACATAAAAGAAATTAATCAGATTTTTATTTAAACGCCCAGCCATGGGGCGTCTAACAGCTGTATGTGTGTGTGTGTGTGTGTATTGTGACCATTGTCCCTAACAAAAACCTCCAAATCTCTCAGCATTTTGTGTGCAATTTTTGTCAACATGTTGCCCCGCACAACGTCTGCCTGCCTGCCACACTATCTCGCTCTCCCTCTCTCTCTCTCTCTCTCTCAGTCTCTGCTCTGCTCTCAGTTATCTCCGGTATCTATATACATATATACACACTCTTTCTAAACACTATTTGCAGCCCTTCTGTCAGTTTTGTCAGTTTTCTGTTGAATTTTTCAAACCCCTCATGAATGATTTTAGCAGATTTTTATATTTCCACAGTGCTATTGTATAAAAACTCGTTGCGTCCAGCCAAGCGCCCATCCATCGCATCTCAACGCATCTATACCGATCTCTACACACACACACACACACACATACACACACACATTGAACCGTTCGCATCTATGTGTAACTCGACGTTTATCCATGCGTCGTCTATCTATCTCTGGCATATTCTCTTGGTTGGTGCGGTTAGTTTGGTTTTGTCATTACAATTGTTTGCGTTTTTCCACCATTCAATGAACGTCCTTTGTTGTTAAGGACTCGCCACAAAAGGAGTTACGAGCAACCAACTAGCCGGCCAGCCAGCCAGCCGAGATGGACAGGCAACGGACAACGGAAACCCGCTGCGAAAAGTTGCTACCAAATATTTTGCTCTTGCGTTTAATGCAGAAAAAAAAAATAGATATATATATAAATAAAATAGAAGCAAATAAAATATAACAACATTTTTGTGTGCGATTGAGTTAGGAGCAAAGTTTTTGCTAGAGTGTGTGAGAGAGAGAGAGTTTCGCATTATGTGCGAAAAATGGGTTGCATAAAGTACAAGTGAATCATAAATAATGCATATAAGTAGCTAAGCATGAATCACTCAGCTGGATTCGAGTTTTTTGCTTGTTATATTTGTTTGCCTCAAATCCTTTAGCTAGACTTTTATAATGAGCTACAAAAGAATATATTATAAGCAAACATTCTTAAAATTGTCTATTTTTAACTAGTTTTGCTTGAGTTCATATAAGTATTAAAAATAATAAAATAAATAAATAAAAAAAAAATAAATAAAAAAAAGTAAAAAATTAATACGTCCGACTGTGTCTACTCTAGTGACCAAGAAAAAAGTGTCTTATTTTAGTTATCATAAGACGGAAAAATTAATCTGCTTTTTTTTTTTTGCAATATTAAAGTTTTTATGAGAAATATACTTGAAGGGTCATCGTAGAACAAAGATTTCTGTTCATCCACATTTTCAAAAGTTATACAAATAAAAACTCTAAGGCAAATTGCAAGAGTACAAATGCGTCTAACCTAAGACCAGCATTATATATAGTTATAGCTGTATTATATAGCTGAAGTTTCTTAAATACCTGGATAACTATTTTTAGTCAATAATAACCTTAAGTCCTATTTCAAATTATTTATATTTCTTTGAAACACTTTGCTAAACAGTTCTTTTCTTGTTTTCGCATTGCATTCATATTTTCCTTACTTTCACTCATTTCCAAAATGTTCCTTTCATTAACTTAAGCTGCAGCTTTGTCGCATTTCATTTTTCAGTTTCAGAGTAACTCGTAAAATTCCGTTCTTATATTTTTTGATGCTCATCTTAACAGCTTCTTAATTGCAGCTCTTGTTCTTTTCCCTTTTTTATATTTATAATCCAAAGTTGGGGGTTTTCTCTGCCCATTTCTTGTTTTCGCTTAGTTTTTCATAACTGCCTTTACCTTAATTATCTTGAGCAACTTCCCAATCTCTATTCACTCCACGCTTTGCCTGTTTTTTTGTGTCGTAAATTGTCACTGCATTCATTGTGCAAGTTTCTTCACCCACTCCCAGCAACTGCACCACAAAATGGTGGCAAATGTGTTTTTAAAACGAAAGAGCCGAGGAGCTGCAAGAGTTTCTCACTTATTTTACAGCATATTAGTTATTCGCCATAAACAAGATGCGGCGGCCAATGCGGCGCCACGTAGCTGCAGCCAAGCACAAAATTAGGGTTGCCTGGCCTGGGCGCCGAAGATACCAACAACATCCTCCACATCCACATCCTCTTCCTCAGCAGCAGCAGCAGCAGCATCATCATCATCATCGTCAACCTGCGACGACTTGCAAAACACAAACCAAATTGTTCAATGGCGCCGCAAAAATGACCAAAAATGCGCTGCCAGCAAAGGCGCCGCGCCGCCATTTTTATTTGCAGCACTGCCACTTCCGGCGGCCATTTCCACGAGCCCCTAGCACCCCATCCACCCCCAGCACCACCTACACCGTCCGGCGAGCCAAAAGCTGCAAATTGATGGCGACTGGCGCACATTCAAAACGCTTTCATTATTGTCATAAGCTGCTGTTGCTGCCGCGACATCTTCTTCTTCATCATCGTCTGCTTCTTCATTTTCCTGAAGATAGCGCTAAAAATTTTCCAACGTACTTTTCGATTTCCGCTACGTAATATTCAAGTGATTACCAAAGCAGCCGCCACAGGAAGCAACAAAGTGCGCTGGCCAAGTTTTGTGCTGACGTGCTCTGATTTCATCCATAGACTCGATTCGGACTTGCTGCTGCTAGTGAACTGAACTGGACGCATTATTATACCCTGTTATTTATAGATTGCACTCTAAAAGGGGTTTCATGGAGTGTGATGAAGGGCAGTTAAATGATGAACTCCTTGTTGTTATCATTGACATTGATAGAGAACTTCTTAGAGTTCTTGAAGGTATGCAAAGATATTATATCATTGGGTTAATATTTTAAATTAATTTGTGTAAAAGAAGTCTAGCTTAGAGACATAAATTGGAATTTAAAATTCACCGAATTTTTTACTTTTGAGTATGAAAAGATGTTTCGTGCATCAACTTTTAACTTCTTAATATTTATCAGTCAAAGCAAGTTTCTAATGTATATTCAATTATACTACGAGTATATAAAACCGAGACCCTTTGACTTGATTTTAAATATATTTAAGGTCAAGTCCATTATATAAACTAATTTTTTTTTTTTAATGATTAATATGCCTATTGAATTATACACAAAATATCCTACACAATCCCAATCATGTTACATGCAGCTTAACAGATTTTAACATCTAACTAACATCTAGTTAACATAGTTTATCCAAGCAGGAGCTATCGATGTGACTCTGCTTATGTTCAGACTCAAGTAACTATCTCTTGCTTTTATATATTTTTCTTATAATTATAAATATACTTTTCGAATTAATCACAGATGCTAAATACTCCCAACTATATTACATGCATCTTAAGAGATCTCAACATCTAGCTAACATCCACTTAACATATCTTCTCCAGGGTAGCTCTTCGTCACATCCTGAGTTTAGTCTCTCCTTTCTTGACTGTTTGTGTTGCTAAGTGTACGCGATTTTCGGACCACCGACGGGGTTCAATGACAAAGTTTACTACCACTAGGTATTTATAACTATTATTTATGTGTTGGCCCTGGACCTGGCTCCGTCGCCCGCGCCATTTTAAATGCTCAGTGATGCGCAACGAATTTCTTAATGGTGCAATTTGGCGTTTTATGTCTGAAGTTTAGGCGAAAGGCGATTTTTTGGCCCGGCTGTGGGGGCGCCACTCGTACTGCACCATTTTTTGATGTACGCTATCGCTACGTGCATAAACTTTTTGCAAACAATTATGGCCGAGGCCGAAGCCGAGGTCGAGCCTGGCAGTCGACCAGTCAAACAGCCAGCCAACCAGGCTGATACGCGAGTCCGAGCCTGGCCAGCACAGAACCCTCGATATTTGCCGTTTTTCATTAAATTCATGGTGTGATTTCCGCGACGCTTTTCGGCTTCCGGGCAAAACGTAAACACAAATCACAGCTTTCCTTTCGTTCTTTTTCTTCCCCTTCTTTTGTGCTGCCCATCGGGTTGTCAATTGGAAAATATGCTTTACGACAAAATATAATGATAGCCGATGCCCAGAGTTATCTATAAACGAAAACAGCGTAGGCCTGAGCTAAGAAACTGATAGTGCTTATTTGGTCAATGGAAAAATATTAATTTAAAAATATTTTAAATTTAATTTTTCAAAATTTTTTTAATTTATATAGTTTTGTTACTTTTTCAGCTTAATAAATATTGTAAATTTAAAATTTGTATACTGAGTTCTTTTTTAAATTTGTCAAAAAAATATTATAATAAAATATACTGTTATTAAGTTAACTTGAATTTATATTTACAATTATCATTATTTATTTGTAAACAAAAAATATAATAAACAAATAAATAAATAAATATAAATAAAAAAATGTTTACCAATAATAGTTTTAAACAAAAAATAATTTTTTTAAATTCACGTATTTTTTTATTATTTTTACGATTTCCCCTCTTTGCGTGACATTCACGTGTTCATCTCTAGCCAAAAACAATTGGAAAATAAAATTGAAATTCAATTGATAAAATCAATAAACTCAGCATGAGCAACAGGAAAAAAAAAAGAAATAAGCGGGAAAAAATGGACAAGTCAAACATCAAATATTTTGCCTATCTGCGTTTATTGATTAAAATGCTGAAACGTGAATGGAAACAGCAAAAAAAAAAAATTAACAGAGAAAATATACAAAATATGGATGCCAAGCATTTAATGGATAAAATGCACTGTGCGCCACTTCTGACAATGGGCCATTATGACACCTTAAATCATAACGGCATCATCTGCATGTGTGTGTGTGTGTGTGGGCATATGAATATGTTGTCATAAAGAATGAAAATTAATTGAAAATGCATTTTGCATGCCATTGTCTTCAATTAATTTTCATTTCAATCATTTCCAATAACAAGCAAATTGAGTGTGTGTGCGTGTACATGGGGCAGAGAGTGCAAAATGGAGTATGAGCATCCATTATGCAATTATTTTTACAGTAATTCTTGTCAATGGGCTTATGCATGTGTTAACTAAACTGTCAAATATTTGTTAACAGTTGAGCAATCCTCGACAATATAAATCTAGACTAAGTAGTAAATGCAATTGTATCAGCTCAATTTTATCAGCATGAGATATGCTGAACCATATATATCTATATTCTATACTCTATACTCTATACTCTATACTCTATACTCTATACTCTATACTCTATACTCTATACTCTATACTCTATACTCTATACTCTATACTCTATACTCTATACTCTATACTCTATACTCTATACTCTATACTCTATACTCTATACTCTATACTCTATACTCTATACTCTATACTCTATACTCTATACTCTATACTCTATACTCTATACTCTATACTCTATACTCTATACTCTATACTCTATACTCTATACTCTATACTCTATACTCTATACTCTATACTCTGTACTCTATACTCTATACTCTATACTCTATACTCTATACTCTATACTCTATACTCTATACTCTATACTCTATACTCTATACTCTATACTCTATACTCTATACTCTATACTCTATACTCTATACTCTATACTCTATACTCTCTCTCTCTCTCTTGACTCTCTATAAACGGTCATATCTCTTCCACTTGCCCCTTTCATTTTCCCCTTACACTCTCTCTGTTTAAACATCATGTATTTGATATTATGAACACTATCTTCTAAAGTTGCTTAGCTCACATATTGCAACAATTGCAAGCTGCTTGCCTAATTGGCTCATAACTAGTTGAAATAACAGAACCACCCACTATGTAGCCACATATCCACCCACTCAACTATCGAGGCTTAATGCCTGTTGTCCAGGCGATGCAAATCGTTTTCGCTCTTCAATTACCAATGGCTATCATAATGTATTCAAAATCTTTAATGTAATTAATGCTGTTTGTTTAATGAAAGTTGTTCGAGCTCTAAAACACACACACACATACATATAACCCCTGAATTTTGGTTATATGTTGGGTAGGATATGCAAGCCAGGACATTGCATTCTGCATAGCTATTCTTGTTGCTGCTGTTGTTGCTTCTGCTGTTGTTGTATGTTGCATGTCCGCTACATGACTGCCAACAGCAAGAGGCAGACAACAACAACAACAACAACAACTACAACAACAGCGCATACATTGCTTTTGCTATCGCACGCACCGTTTTGTGTGTGTTCAGCTTTTGCGTTCGTTTCTAATCATCGACAACTGTCCGGACCATAGATTTTTGGCAACCTGTCCCAGTCTGTGGCCTCCGCTCCCACCTTTTCCATATACTATTAGTGTGTGAATGTGAAGCCGGGGTACGGCACGTTCGTTCCCGCCGTGGCCTTCTAATGCGCTAAAGTGCTTTTTCGTAAAAACAAGTTACACTTTGCAATTTGCACTAAATCCCACTTGGCTGTGGCCGGGCATCGCTCCACTGGGCAACGGACTCTGATTCCGCAGCATAGGCCAGTTGGTCTGACCCCCTCGAACTTCTACCACCTCTCCGCTCACTCACTCCCCTTCAGCACCCACTCCATCCCAGTGTTGTCTATCTGCCTGCTGATTGCTGCTCAATGTCTCTGCTGTGTGTTTGTGTGCAAATCCTTTGGCCGTTGCGTGGCAATTAAAAGGGATTTTCATGGCTAAAACGTATTTATTTTACACACAAACACACGCATAAACATACACGCACACACATGTGAGTTTCCTGCATGTGCTCGCTTAATATTTGATTTTTGATTTGTGGTCTGTTGTTCTGCTGTGTGCTTTGCAGGGTAGCAGGAGCAGCAGGAGCAGCAGGAGGAGCGGCTTATATTGGAATGTACGTAAAAAGCTTCAAGAACCGTCAGACAGTCGGCCAAGGGAAGGGGCACTGGCAATGTGTGTGTGTATGCATGTGTGTGTGTGTGTGTGTGTTAAACTACTCATATTAATTACTATTGATTTTAGTGCGCTGCGCGCGTTAATGAAATTGAATTGCACGCTACAAAATGCCGAACCGCACAATTCCGCCACGCCTCCGTGCCACCCTCTCGCCTAGCCGCCCCTGTGCCATCATAACAAACAAGAAAAAAAGGGCCAAACAAAAAAATCAATAAAACAACCGCAGTGGCCCAATTTTTATTAACAAGGTGCACTGAACTTGTCCTCTACAACAAATGCCAACGAAGAAGAGCTTTATTTGGAGTTGATTTCAGATATAGCACATATTTGCCTAAAATTGCGCTGAGTTGGGACTAGAGAGACCGAGTATATTTCAAGATATTTTTGTGATATTTTTAGATATTTGATTATAATATGAAAAGAATCCCTCTAATGTTAAATGCGAAACTTTACTGTTATTTAATTTTTATTAAAAGTAATTTCTAGATTTTTACCTACAAAAGTTCTCTAAAAAGTCGCAAACTATTAATTTAATTTAATTTTGATATAAATTATGTTTTTAGAGGTTTTCAATGAGCGAATTCCTACTACTGCTTGCTGAGTAATTTGTTTTCGATTTAAATGAAATATTTATTAGAATGCAGCTGTATCTAAAGGATTTCCATGAGCGAATTGCTAAGTAATTTATTTTGTATTTAAAATAAGTATTTTATATACAAATATATTTATTTAATTTATTTATATTTAATATTTATATATGAGTATTTTTTTTTTTATTGTAAATGAAAGCTTCATTAGAATGGAGCTGTATAATATTATTTATATTAAGAATCTTTTTGAATCCTTTAAAAACTATCTCAATATTTATTTATTTACTTTTTTTTTATTTATCCATTTATTTTTTGGTTTATTTATTACCATTTGTTGTAGAATATTTTCCTTTTTTAATATTTAAAAAATATTGTTGGCATTATCTATCACAAATGAAAGTAATTTATTATTATGTATAATATAATATAAATACTATTTTCAAAATGAAGTCACTAAAAAATTAAATAAATTCAGATATTCAAAGTTTACTTAAATACTAATTGATTTTATTTTATCTATTAGTTATATATTTTTTTGTTTTAAATTACATATAAAAAATTTTACTATTGATTTATTTTTAATTAAATACTTAGAAATTATTTAGAAACCAACCAATATTTTTGAATTTACATAAATTCAACATTATTATTAATATTACTATTTTTATTTCTTCAATATTTCAAAGCGTATGTCTATAATGTAAATACCTGTGCCGTATTCACATATAAAATTTGTATTTATTAAATCATGTACACAACGTACAGCCTGAAAGTTTGGCATGTTGCTTGCTTCTTCTCTATTATTTAACTCATTTCCCAATTACCGAAATTCTCGTTAAGCTTTCAACTCGTTTTATTCAATTTCGCAAGCTGTTTCTTTAACTTATTTATCAATTCAAATGATTCATGCAGAATGTGCAGCCAAAATTTCATTGTTCAGACAAATTTCAAAAGTTCGAACATCAACTCGTCTGGAATTCCGCCGCCTCAGCCACAAAACTTCACTGATAATTGCCAATGGGATGAGTAAGCTAGTTAGAGCAGCCCTTGGCTTGAAGCTGGCTGACGTATCTTCGATTTCTGATGGCTTTAAGTGAAGCACTACAATTTGCAAAGAATTTAAGCGCAACAGCAGCTCTAAAGGGTGGTTGAGGCAGCAGCCTCTTGGTCCACTCGTTGGCACTTGCCACCACCAAATGCGAACACCTTGCAACCACCGCAAAGGCAAATAAAGAAAAGGAAGAGGAAGAAGAAGGAAATATAGCAGGCAACATAAATTTCATTTCATGCCAATTTAATCAATTGGGGTTAGAGGCTTAGATAGCGCATTGGCACTGCGGCTAGCTAGTTGGCCGAAAATCAAAATAAAATGCCGCCCCCTTTTGCCACACCCCCCAATTCACACACACACACACACACACACACACATGCAGAGAGAGATACATACAAAAGCATTTGTCACATGCGACTGAAATTAATTTGTTTTTGATTAGGCGCAAAAAATCAATTTCTCGACCAAACTGTGTTTTATTTGTTTATGGCCAGCATCAGTTTTTCCACCGTGCCACGCCCCTTCCCCCCTGGCGCACCAACAACCCACATTTTGGCAGCTGTTACGTCACATAATTTGTCGCTGTCTGAGCGGCAACAGTTGATGCCACCTGGTCGCCCCCTTTCCATCACACCCAAACTCACGTCGATTAGACGTTTATTTGTTTTTGCTGTAGGTAAATGCAAATTCCAGTGGGCGCAACGTGCAGCAGAAGGGCAGCCTTCCACTGCTCTTCCCTTTGCCCTTCTCCTCACACTGCCTGCATGGGGGTTTATAAATCACCGACGTGGAGCAGCTTGTGCTGGCAGCTACTCCACCAGCAGCCACCGCCGCCGTCGCCGTCGCCGTCGCCATGTTGACAATTTTTTGCATCAACGAACCCTTGACCCTATGACTCGACATTCGGCTCTGGACTCTTCCCCTGCGCCGGACCTATCAGTAATTAACACATGCAGATTTCCGAGGGGGGCTAAATCTGTGCGGCCATCGATGGGAGCTGGGCGGATGGACACAAGCCGGGCCAATTTGGCACAACTGTTGCCAGGCGAGCAACCAATTGTCCATTTGCCTTTTGGGGGCGATTTAATTTCAAATTCAATATTGGCAGGCGCATCAGATATAAGCAGAGAGCCAGAGAGTGATAGAGAGAGAGAGTGAGAGAGAGTGAGAGTGATAGAGAAAGTAGAAGTAGACAGACAGTTGGCAATTTGTTGTTAGATGTTTGCTCGATTTTCATTTTATTTGTGCAACAATTTTACATAATTAATGGAAAGAGGCGAATCAAATGTGAAAACAGTCGTTGATTTTATAGCAATCTGACAAAAATTGTGCAGGAGTTGAATCAATGGGAAAGGGGAATGTAGACAGATTTTAGCACTAATTGAACTTAGATTCGACAAAAATAAAAATATATATAAATAAATATCAAAGAGCATGTAATAGAATTACGTAACTTTAAGTGCTATAAGAAATAATGTAATTTAAAAATAAATATTAAAGAAAAATATATATTAATTGATAGTAATAGACAAAAGTCTGAATTCTAAGGCAATTCTTACATAATATAATAATATTCTTACATAATTTGCTTAGAATAAAATAAAATGAATTAATAATTCAGCAGATCAGAAAACAAGATTTTTATTCAATATTTGGTTTTTTATATATTATTAAATTAAATTTTTAAATAAATTTCATATTTGTTTAAAATTTGCTAAAATAATCTTCACTCATTTATTTCATTCTACTTTTATTGTTTCCTGATGTTTTCTGGAGTTAAACAGAGATATTTTTTTTAGCTCCTAAATCTTTAAATAATTGAGAAATATATATAATATAAATTTAAAATTTTTTGTAGTATATACATATATATTTATTTATTATTACTATTACTTTTTTTTTGGCTCCTATCAACAACAAGGAAAACAGGAATATTTGCTTTACAAAAAATGCAATTGCTTTATAAATATAAAGGCATCAGTCGATTTAAATTCTTCCTTCATTTAACATATAAAATTGATTCCAAGACTCACAATGGAAAGTAAATTCAATATTTATAGCCAGAGTATTTTGTTTTAAGTGCATTTTTTGCTCCCTCGAGATAAATTGAATATTTGATAAGAATTCATTTAAATAAATTTAAATATTGCAAACGCAAACACTTAAGATGCATGGCTTAAATAAATAATTACATATCCTCTAGAGTGAGCAAAAAGCGTAGTAAATAATGTCAGATGCAGAGTGTTTACTTAATTATTCCATTTATTGCACATAACTCAAGTGAATATCTAATGAATAGATAATGAATATATTCATTAGCATTCGCATATTTATATTCGTTTAAGTAATTGTGATTTATTCATGCGCCTGCCCGCATGGCTGTAAATGTGTTTTTTTTTTTTGCGAAGCATTTTGGCACTCATCGATTGCGTAATGCATTTCAGATGCTGCCGGCAGCAGCAAGTGGGTCGTTGGCGATATTAAGTATACGCCACGTGCTGCAGACCGAAAATATGACACGAGCTTGTCATAATGCAAAGTTTAAATAAATGATATACGAAATATGAGAGTTGAATATGGCATTATGCATGTGTCTGTTCGCCTCTCTGTCTATGGATGTGTGTGTGTGTACATTTGGCAAAGCCCATAAAAAGCAGTCGTAAAACCCTTTCCGCACAACGGAAATCCCGTTTCAAAACAAACGCCATTAAAAACGAGGTCAGACAGAGCAGCCTCAGCATCAGCGGGGGCATTAGAAGAGCTGTAGGGGCCGCACGGCAACTGAGTGGGTAGTATCTGCTTCAAGGACTGCCAAAAGTCGACAACAAAAAAAAAAAAAAAAAACACTGACACACAAAATTTAGAGCCTCGCATAACCAAAAAATTCTTCAAAGTTTTGCGAAACAAACAAAAAAATAAGACGTTAAAACAGCAGAGGAAGGAATATAATATAATATTTTAAAAGTGCGCATAGGGAGCAGCATAAAATATGGGCGTAACAAAAAAGTTCAAGTTTAAGCATTAGAGAGTGAGACACACACACACACGCACACCCACACACACACACACACATTCTATATAGGGGCTGTCTGTGTGGCAAAGGTATTTATTTTCATAACGCAACACAACATAAGGAAGCAATAAATTTAAGCTGACTGACGACAGTTTGCTGGGCCAAAGGGAGGCAGAGTGACGAATGTGAGGGAAGTGGGGAAGGGCAGAGGGGGAGGGCACGCCAGCGTCTAGCTTTAGTTGCTTTGGCTTAGGCAACAGTAGTAGCATTAGGGGCATGCACAGGGTATGTGCCCTACCTTGTGCCATGTGTTGTCGTCTGGAACATCTCGTGTAGGTAAAATGCCAGCAGACGTTTTGCACATATTGCATAGTTATTGTTTTAAAGCTTAAGCACCCCATGCGCAACTCCTAACTCCCAACCCCCCCCCCCATCTCTTATTATTTAAATAAATTTTATGCAATTTAGTTAAGCTGCTACCTCAACACAAACCCTCACCTAGCTGCTGCTGACTGAGTGAGTAAATGTCATTTAAATATTTCTCCCTCTCTCTCTCTCTCTTTTACTCTCTCTCTCTCTGTGTCCTGCTAGAGCTTGTTTTCGTGCACTCTCTCACAGTGTGGCATTCCAATTTCTTTTGCCACGCCCACGTTTAAATATTTAGAGGCAGGTGTAGAGGAAAAGGGCGTTAGCATATATGTATATATACTATATATACACATGTACATATATATTTATTTATATTTTCATGCAAATAGTAGTGATGCGCCACACAAAAGATAAGCCATATGTTATGTATGTATGCACATGTACATACAAATATATATATATATATATATATATGAATATACATATATCTCGCTGTTGTTGCTCAACTTTACATTTGCTGGGTCTTCTGACTTGACTTGACGGAGTTGTTAGTTTTACAGTTGTTCTGTTGGTCTCGTTGTTGCTGCTGAAATACACATCATAAAATCATATGCGAGAGATGTCGCTGTGCTCTGTTCTCGTTTTCGTTATTTATGTTTGTCATGTTGCGTTTGTCAAGTTTTTGCACTTGAAAGCATTATGGCTTAATTCTTATATGAGCCCCAGCAATAAACAGACAAACACATACGCGCACACACACAGAGAGAGAAAGAGAGACAGATACAGACAGTTAAGTATTTGTGTGCGTGTCTAGAAATAAACACAAGCAGGTGTCACAGACACCCCGTGAATTTGAACTGTAGTTACGCATTGTTAATTCACATCAAAGCAAAATGTCAAAGTTGAATGTGACATGCAGATTTCGTCTATCACTCGGCATCTGAAGGATCCTGAGAATGTGCGTGCTGTCAATAAAGTTGCACTTAGCACTGTTCTAGGTTTCTCTCTATGTTATAGTTGAATGTACTTTAGTGGGAAAGTGCTTTAAGCAGAGCTACTGAATTTGAAAAAATGAACAAAATTAAGTTTTAATATACATACATGCTGAATGTATTTATCAGAATAATTTTAGTATTATTTCTCTATTAATCATGTATCTTAATAAAGTTTTCCAGATTTTCTTGAAAGGTTTTTATTCATAATTTTGATAATTTTTTATTTTATTGGGAATATTTTTTCCTAATTATATCAAAAATGTTCGAAATGTATCGAGAAATTGTTGATTAAATTTTAAATATATTGTATATAAATATTTAACATTTTTCTTAGTAGTCTTAATTTTTTTAAATTTATTTATAATTTAATAATTTGTTATTCAATTATTTAAAATTCGTAATTATTTATTTGTGTTTGTTTATTTTATTTATTTTTAGTATTTAATTTTTTTTTTATATATAATTATTTCAAATTCCGGCTCTTATATATATAATATTTTTTTTTTTAAATAATAATAAAGAGTATTACTTATTTAATTTAATTTTATTCTTCAATTAATTTATTCATTTAATTTTAGAATCAATATCATATTCATTTCTAATTGAATTCAAATTCTAATTATTATATTGCAAATATTCCTTTAATTATTTACCTTTTATTTTATATAATTGAATTATATTTCAAATTATTATCTAAAATAATTCCAATTATTCCTATCCCATCCGCTTTCCATTTCAATTAACCTTTACTTCTATTTTCATATATTAACGTAAGTAAATATTATGACATAATTACAATTTAATTTCCCAGTCTTCTTATTAAAATCGTATTAAATGTAAATAAATCCAATACGCACATATCAAATGCCTAAAAAGTCGGAATCACATATTTTATGTGAGTTTTCATGGAATATTTCATTTATTTGCTGCTATTTTTATTGAAAATTCCATAGAAAATATAGTTGACATAGCGGCGGATGAGTAAATACCAGACATGCACACACACTAACACACATTTGCAGCAGCTTAATTGAATCAATCTTAATTAAAAATTGTTACACATATGTATATATTATGTGACACAGAAAATAAAAATCATTTGTCTTAACGTTGTGTTGCAAGAAAACTTGCCGCAAGCCAAGTCGAGGTGAAAAACGGGGTTCAAGGCATATGCCAGCAGCTGTTGCAACTATTTATTTGCACAAAAAATAAATACAAACATGTATGTGTGTGTGCGTGTGTGTGTGTGTATGCATCAAATGTCAAATGTGTGTTTACATTCACACACACACACACAGATATAGGAGACTATTGAGCGTTGCCTTTAAGGAATAACAATGGAAATTGCTTTAGTAAATCCAAACGAAAATAAACACAAAAACACAACTTGAGCTGCAAAACAAACAAATGTTGTATATATAGGGTCTAAGGTGCGCCCAGGTGGGAAACTGGGCGTGGTTGGGGGCTGCTCGTTGACGCTTTTAGTTGGCGTCACATTTGCCAAAGTCAGCAAGCAAAAGGGTTGAGCTTCAAGTGTTTATGTCTCGCAGCAACGACTGCTGCCCCAATGCCACGCCCATCGAGGGGCTGGTTGGCATTCATATGTGCGCGCCTTTCGTATGACACTTGAACATGCAAAGCTGCTTGCCAAGATGATTTATATTAGCCATGATTTCTAACAATTTCCAGCACTTTACCTTTACCTGCGCCGCGTTTTTCCTTCACTCTTTCATTTTTTTTTTTTTTTTTTGGCGTTGAGGTGTTGATTGTTGCTGAAATTTCGCCCACTGGCTGACGGACCCGCCGCAACGACGCAACACGAAACATAAGTGGGTAATGCGCACACAGAGAGAGTGAGAGAGAGCAGCGAAGAAACACACAGAACACACGTGGCGTATGACATATTTTTAGCCATGATAATAACAACTTATTCATCTTAACTACCTACCCTTTTTTTTTAGCACTCTATGACACTTTTCAAGCGGAAGTTATTGTGCAGGACTTATGGGACCCTAAGATACTTATAGGCAAGTGCGAGCTAAATGTAGGGTGAGCACAAAATATATAAAATATATATATGTTGTCATACGCAGCTAATGGCAATATCTTGTCTGACCCTGCAGAGGGTCTTATGCATGAATTTTGGAATTTATATGAGAGGGAATTTCAGTTTTGAGGCTGAGCCCTTTGTAGTCCTTCTTTTTTGCCCAAAAACTGCATGCAAATATTAGCAACAAATTCATAAATGCCAACAGCTAGAACCGGAAGTCCCATCCACACACACACACACACACATGCAACATGCTAAGCAGTTGCTTATAGTCAGCGGCAATCGTACTGGGCACAGGTCGTGTAAACAAAGCGCGTGCACAAGGCAGTTAAAACAATTACAGGCCACAAAGCAAAGGCAACGGAAAGACACCAAAAGGTGGGGAGTGAGAGAGAGGGAGAGCGAGGGCAGTCCGAGCGTATACGTAATATGCACAAGTAGAAGCGCTCTAGATGGGAGTTTCGTATGCCGGGATATGGCACACACTTGGGCTATCAAATTAAGTAATTGCATAATTGTTTCACTAGCATTTTACTATGCCCCAATGCCCCAAGGCTGACTTAACCGAAAAAAAAAGTAGAAAACAAAGCAGAAATAAAAGTCAGCAAGGCCCAAGTCAACTCAACCACCTATCCACCCACACAGCCATCATTCGGCACTTTTTCGGCTTGGCTTTTTATGTGTGCGTCGCGTTTTCTTTTATTTGCCTTTTGCCTTCAAACTAATCCCCGCGGCCTGCTGCTACGTGCCTGTCTTGGAGTTTTTGTGTAGGCACCACATCGCACCACCCCCTGCACCAAGCAGCACCACTCATAAATCAGCGTCCAATCGTCGAGGGCTTTGGCTAAGCGACGTCGTCATCGTCTACGACGTCGTCGTCGTCGTCGTCGTCGTCGTCGTCGTCGTCGTTTCTAATTGTTTTGTTATAGACACATATCCGTGAGATTCCGTGCCATGCCAAATGCCAAATGCAAAATGCAAATGCCCCGCACAGACCACAAATGATGTAAATGTGCCCTGCTGCCCCCAGAAATGGCCCGCCCTTGCTTTACCTATCCAACCATTTGGTAACACGGCCACTTGCACCTGGCGGCCAGCCTTGCGGTTAGCCAACATTGTTGCCTTCAGCCAGCACGGACTGGCCCGCCGCGTTCGGGCCTGGTCGAGTCGTGATAACGCCAACACGGCGGTCAAATATGGCGCTAACATTATTAGCCCCAAAGGTGGGGCGGGCATGTGGGCATGTGGCGTCCAGTACGTTTCAAAGCGAACCCATCGCATGTGCTGAGCCGAGGGTTCGTTCTGGCATTTCTGACTGGCTAATTGTTTGAAATAAAGTGTAATTGGAAATGCTGCATACATTTTCATAAAAAATGCAGAGTAGCAAAAAAGCGTGCAAGGGAAATAAAGAGATGGAAAAAGGCAGATAGAGATTTATAAAATAAAAGTGTGAGTCAGTGAGCAAATGAGAGAGAGAGAGAGAGAGTCGTGTTTGGGCTAACCACACATGTTTCTTTACCGATTATTATAATTACAATCGAGCGATGTGGAATGTTAGAATTCAATCAAGATTTAATATAAATATTTAACCCAACTATTTTCTACATTTAAGGTCAATCAATTTGCCGAACTAATGAGTAGAAAATTTCTTGTTTTTAGTTTTCTCAGACAAATAACTGAAGCAGAAATAGCTAGAGAACATAAGGGATAAATATTTTTGTGATTTCATTGAATAAATGATCATTTAAATTGTTCTCTGCTTAAACCTTTCACTCTTTGTTCTCTGAGCTGATATGCAAACAAGTATGAACTAGAATGTTTACATGTAATTTTGCAGAGCAAATCAAGAGTGATTAGAGGCTAAGTTATGTTCAAACAAACAGGTAATTGATTTTTTCAATGTGTGGCCCTCAAAGACTAATAACTGTAGAAAAGTAAAATTAAATAACATTTCAAGCTATAAAGTTGAAGTTTCAGAAGATTTCGAAGTAGAAATTAATATTAATTTTATAATAATGTTAATTTTAATATTAATTTTATTTAAAAAAAAAAAATAATAATAATTCAGTAATAAAAATTGAATTAAAAATCATATTTTTATCATTAACAATACTTTTATTAATATTTTTTAATATAAATTCATTTATTTTTATAAATATTTCCAAGGATAAATTTACAAGGAATATTCTTATTGCTATTTCAACAAATGTGATATATTATAATTTTCTTCATCTTTCTTTTTCATTCAAATTTTCTATATATATTCGTCATTCAATTTTTCCCTCTTCATAAACAGCTCACACGTTCTTCCACCCTCGCCCATATATATGTACATAATAATTGTTATTATTGCCATATACTATATCACTCGCATAAGATCTTAAGCAGGCAAAACTTCGCTCTTCGCTGTCATAACTCTGTCCAAAAACCGCTTTCTTAGCACCTCCCACACGTTGCGCTCCCTTGCTCTGCATCTTAATTGCCTCTCCCACTAACCTATTGATGTGTCTGATGTGCCAGTTTATCCATTTATTTTTTACCAGCACACGCATTGCCCAATTTGTTTGACTGCCTCTCACAGTTTTTTTCGTTCTCTCTCTTTTTTTTTTTTTTATTTATAACCCTTTCCATGTGCAAGCCTTGGCTTCTGTATCGTGCTTTGTGCAATGCGTTTTCCACATTTATCATTCCTAATTACTGCGACTAAGCTGTTTGTCTGTTCGACTGTTGCTGTTGCCTCTCCCTCTCTCTCTCTCTCTCTCTCTCTTTCTAACGCTGTCTCTTTGCCGTTGCACTGATTGATCTACGCCTCTGCCGAGCCCTGGACGCTCGTTCAATTTATGGCCGGCAATGGCATCTGGGAGCGCAACTGCAACTGGTTGAAAATCTCATTTGTTGCGCTTCGTTGCTAATTTTAATATTATTTTTGGGAATCTTACAACTTGCCCTTTGGCTCCCTGTGCTACATTTTCCTCCCCTCTCTGCCCACCTATGCCCACCCTTTTGAGTGTCTCGCTTGATTCTTTGATGCCTCCGAACTGTTGATGTCTTTATTGCAGTTGCGCTTGTTGTTGCTTCTGCTGCTCTTCTTCTGCTTCTTCTTTTCATATTATAATTTTAATTTTAATTTTCCGTGGCTCGTTTTTCGTTTTCATTCAGTTTTCGTGTCTGTGGATCTTCATTCTGGCATCTTTACGCGACTTTGACTGTCTATAATTGGCTGTCTGACTGCCCGACTGGATTTGCCATGGCTCAACTCGTCGTCCCCGTCCCCCTTCCTGCTTTCAACAATCTATTCTCTTTAGGGTCTTTAGGCGCGGAGCGGGTTGCGGGTTGCGGGTGTTTGCTTTTAATCAAGATCAAGCGTGATAAATTAAAGTCGCTGTGGGAATTGGAAGGCGTTGAGTGTGGGCAGTTCTGGGTAGCACTGATTTGACTCAGTCTTTTTGGGGTAGCTGCTCTTCAAATGCACAATAGAAATACCAAGAGCAATTCATGTTGCTACCGAAATACCGAAAGTCTGAGCAAAAGGTCACGAGTAAATCAATTCAATTGTCAAATATATTATTTAGAATATCTTACTTAGAGTATGAACTAATTGCTATTAAATTATATATAACAATATAATTTATAACTGTAGTTATAATAAATAAAAATGCATCTTACATCTTTAAAAAATTATTCAAAAATTTGTGTAGCAAATTATTATTCATTGAAACATAATTTTAAAATGAATTATTAAAATATTGTTATTAAGAAATTCATTAAAGAAAAACTTCAAAACCAATAATTAACAATTAATCTGTACATTTTGGAAATTTTTGAGGAAAAATGTAAAAAAGAACAGTTTGTAATAGATGGAATGTTATTAAAAAATCAAATATAAATTTGATAAAATGAATACAAAAATCTTCAAATATTTACTTGACATTTTAAGTTAAATAAAATAAATACTAATTTGAACGATGTCAGTTTAAGAATATTCTTGCTGCCACTCTAAGGTCAGGCCTATACAAAATAATTTTAATTTTTTTTATTATTTATATATATATTATAGCTTAATATATACACGTTGTTGATAATGCTCTCCCCTAACTTACTATTGATTTATTTTATGAACGTGAAACATTAATTCACACATATTTAACTTTAAATACTTTTCGACACATTAAACATTTTCAATAATTTACTTCTCTCTGTTAGTTAAGAACAATTCATCGTATGGAATCTTCTGTATAACATTATTCACTGTATTTAATATGCTCTTTGTATAAACCGGCATTATGGTCTCTTCGATCTCATTCCAAAACTCGATCCAATTGTCGTTGATCACGCGATTGAGCAAAAGAGTTAGATCTGTGTTCTCCTTAAATAGATTATCAGCAGTCAGTATCCAACTAATGAGTAGAAATATATATGAATCGATGTCAGATTAGATTCCAGTTACATAGTATTACCGATCCAGATCGATTTGCGTTGACACAGCGTAGATCTTCAGATATCTCCGATTCTGGCGATACTCCATGAAACTCTTGACATTCAGTGTTAAGTGCACATTCTGCAAATCCGATTTCGTGGAACCACTCGAATTGGTATACACTATGATGCCACGGCCTCGCAGTTCGTAATTGCCCTGGCTGACGAGACTTGGAATTCTCAGCTCGATAATCATTTTATTCAGTTCCGGCTGACGATCAAAGCCCGAAATACTAACAATGGTCGCATTCTCCAAGCCTTTAAGTCGCTGGTTCTTCAGCTTGTAGCTTATCCAGAGTGGCCCAGGGGAGTTGATGAGTGTTATGTCGTCTATTGCAAAATCATCGAGTGGAGGTAGACCCAATTGAGTATTGCCCTTGCCATACTTTCGCAGATATTGATTCGTGCTGGCCATGATGCATTTGTCATCTCCGAAATAACATTTCTGTATGTCATCAGCTGCGAATGAATAGGTAAATAATTGAATATCTAACTCCTTTATTAGGCTTACCTACGTATCTTTAGGGCGTCGCTTAATGCCTTCCACGTGCAGATAAATATTATTGTTTTTCGAAATATTTCACTGTAACAGTTCATGATACTTGCTGGAACAACAGTTTGTTAGATAATAACACTTAGCATTAGAAATGCATTTGAAGCCAGTCGCAGTTGCATTTTTTCCATAAAACCCGTTTAGTTTCGTGAAACAGCTGTGGATAGCATTGAGCCGAGCAACCGATTAACCTTACTCAGAGAACAGAAAGTTGATGAAAATATATACATATATTAACCAGCTGGTAGAATACTCTTTAATATAAATAAATAGGATTTAGACAAACATTTTATATATCAGCCTAAAATACCCTACTCAACAATCTAACATCAAACATGTTGGCCAATTTATGAATACAAATTATAATACTTGAGAGAACTCTGAGTCAGCGAGCTTAGCTCAATATGTATAGGAACATATTACCATATGAAATTGTCTCAAATATCCGCTCGTCTGAAACTGGGTGACATTGTTCCGCAACTACAGTCAGTAAAATCCAGCGTTAAATTCAAGTTGACTGCATACCAACTCGAGATAAAAAATATATTATTAGATGAATTCAAGCTCATGCGATTTCTGTCGCTCGACATTGATTCTTTCTATCTATGAGCCGTTTAACCAATCTTCGGCCGGCCTATCGGATAACGCCCTGTCATTTTCGATTGATGGAATTTTTAGTGTACTCTACTTGCCTGAAATTACACTTCTTCATATCGATATATTATTATCTACTTTTAGCCGATTGAACACGTTTAGCATTCACACTTACGTAATAGTATGTAGGTAATTTTGATGCCTAGCACGAGTATAACTAATCTAATTGAAAATACTGTAGAGAACCTGATTGTTTCGCAGCTTAACAATAAATGATTCAGTGTCAGTTTATAGAATCTTTTGAACTGTAGAATACTTGTTAAGTTGAGAGAAAATCGTAAACCAATTTCAAAGAACAGTTAAATCATTGACAATGAATTCAGTTGTTTATTATGTGTTGAAGATAAGTTGTATAAGTTGAAGATATATGGTTCCGTTAAAATCAGTCCTTTGCTGATACAAAATGTAATGTGGTTATATTATATATATGTACATATACCTTCAGGAATAATTTGTATACAAAGCAAAAATTTTAAAATTAATTTTATATCTCTGTCTATATATTTCTCCCACTCTCCCTCTCTTCTTCTTTCTTTCTTTCTCTTTCCATCACCTTGAATTCATCACATTTTCATTATATATCGATCGTTATCTCTCTTTTCTCGGCTCTCTTGTTATTTGCTTATACAATTGTTTTCTATAACTTTCTCTTTGTCTCTGGATATATGTCTTTATAATCGGCACTTTCTGTCCCTATCTCTCTCTCTCTCTCTCTATCTCTCTCTCTCTCTCTCTCTCTCTCTCTCTCTCTCTCTCTCTCTCTCACTCTCTTTACCTATCACAATTTCCTTCCATTACGCACAATATTTCCGCATTTCTCATTGTCATATTCATCTGTCCAATAAACACGTGCATAAAATTCATCACGTCGCCTTTCTTTGCGCTTCTCAGATCAATAAACTGCAATTGTCTGCTTACAAGTCAATTTGCTTGTGTTTAATCTTACATTTATAGCAGGCCACAGTACATTTCAACGCATTCCCCAATCAAACTGCCCAAAAGCGCAATAATCATCAACTTGCACGGCACATGGCCCTGTTAAATGGACATATTTCTCTGTGTATATAGGAGTATAGATATACTGCAAGTCAAGAATAACAAGAAGTGCAATACAGAGAATTTTTGCTGTTGCTGCAACATAAACAAATATCAAACGTGGCCCGACCGCTGCAACGGACCGGACCTCTCCGATTCTGATACCTCGAGGCCTGTCAGTCAGCGCCTTTGGTGCATACCAAAGCGTACTCCTATATGTATTCCATACACACAGAAATTCACTTGCATATCATGCAATGCTAAGAAACTTGTGCAAAATGCTCGTTGTGCTTTTTGCATATAAATTAAAGTGCAATGAATGCCGACACTGAAAGACACAAGTCCAAAAGACAAAAGACAAAAGACAAAAGACAAAAGACAAAATACAAAATACAAAATGCAAAGCCAACTCGAACTCAACTCGAAGTACAACGCAAATTGCTGTCAACCGAAACCATTTGACAGGGGCTAATAGCTAAGGTCAACAATTAAACTCATTTTTCTGGGCTGCACTAAAACTGTCTGTTAGCGTGTTAGCCTGAGCCTGAGCCTCGAGGCCTCTATTCCCTCCACATCGTCCGTCCCTCTCCCTCTCTCTCTCTCTCTCTCTCTCTCTCACTCACTCTATCGTTCTATCTCTCTATGCACTGCATTTATTTTAATACTCCTCCCAGACAACCGCCTCTCCATTCATATTACTTGACTCTGAGGCTGCAAGCAAATACAGGAAAAATCAATCGCCCGCACTGTCAATGCGCCCGCATTTTCCGGCGTTGTACTCCCATACATACATACACAAATTCATATATAGCTATATATATATAAATATATATACATATATATTTATATTTTTTTTCTGGTTTGTTTTGGTGGCAGCACCAAAATTTTACCTACACACGCGCTGCCTATGTAAATATTTGTCATGACCGCCTGACAATATTTGTGCAGACTTTGATTCCGTTTTGACTAGAGTCGAACAATGGGTCGAACAACTATGGCAAGAGGATCACATTTTAAATTAGAGAAAAATTGGTGGTAGAAGCGAGAATCAGAAAATTAGTGCTATATATGTTCAAGATAATTATTGATACAAGACAAAATATATAGTATATAATAATAAAAATAATTGACGAATTACAAAAAATAAAATACAAATCTGAAAAACAAAATGTATTTTATTTATTTATTTATTGTATTTTCCAATATAATAAATATAATAATATTTTATTATAATATAAAATATATATTAACAAAAATATATATTTAAAAAAAAAATTATATCGCATTTATCATTAGATAAAAATAAAAAATGATTATAATAAAAAATATATAAGTAGTCATAAAAATAATTCAATAATAACAAATAATATATAACGATGTTAATAAAATTTAAAAAATATTAATAAATTTCGGTGGCATATTTTTGTTTATTAAATTTTAATGTCGTCTGTCTGTGCTTTATCCCATAAATTAACTTAAATTTAACCCTTAAATAAATAAATAAAAAAAAAAATACATTTTAATGCAACCTGAATTTTATATACTTATGCTATATAATTTGTATATATGTATTTGATATAATTCCTTAGTATATACTAGAAAATGTTGTATTAAATAAATATTAAAATATATAAAATATCAATGCATTGTAATATAATTTGAATTTAAAGCGTATTCAACTTTCGTCTATTTAAATTTAGAATTTCTTATTAGTTTGAATGTTGTTTCTAGTTTAGGAGAAGCATATTGAAATTTGTTTGTTGTTTTTGCGCAGTCGCTTGTTAAAATAAGTGCATGCGATGCGTGTGTGTGTGTGTGTGTGTGTGACTGTGTGTTTGGGTGTGTGTGTGTGTCACGCGGCATTTCCGCTTTGCAGTGCATCACAAAAGTATTTCGAATTAACAGTAGTAAATCAGGCGGCGCTCGCACGCGCCACGCTCTTGCCCGCGCCTGGTCATCATCTTGTGCCGCGGCAAACAGTGGAGACAGAGCAGAGATGGCAGGGTGGAGAGCAGCGAATGGAGCACGGCAAATTGTTGAGTAAACAAATATCAGAATGATTCGTGCTGCAGTCGCTGCTGCGGGCTTTTGTACATTTGGTTGCATGTTGCACCAACGGCCGATGCCCCAGCCTCAGCCCAGCCCCACTGTCTGTCTACCCCCACTGTGCTTTGGCCCCGATGATAAATATGAATTTCTGTACGTCTGCCACGAATAAAGCATTCCGAGCAGCAGCATGTCAGCAATGCACTTCCCCAGCCAAAACTATGACAGACGTCATTCAGGAAGTGACAAGTTGCTCGAGTTGCGCTCCGTGCAGCGGCAACAGGTGGACATGTTTTTCACAGTTCGCTTGTGATATGAAACAGACGGAAGTATTGGCCAGAGAGTTGACAAGAGACAACTTTATATAGCCATATTTAAATTTTTGTCTTGAAAATATAAATATTTTATTAAATTACTGATTCAAATGTTAAACTAAATAGAATACTATTTCTATTTCTATAGGCATTGGCACTTTTCGATTATTTAATTTATTTTTTTTTCGATTATTTTATTTATACAATATTTAATTTCGATTCTATAACGCCTTTCCTTGAATTTCTCTATTTTCTCTTTTTCTCTGTCTTACACTTTTGGCACCTTTCCAGTATCCCTTTAAATCTCTCGTTCTTTTCCTTTATCGCTCTCCCTCACCCTATCCCTCACACACTCTCTCCCTCTTTCTCTTTCTCTCTCTCTATCTCTCTGTCCTTACCGGTCTTTACTTTCTCATTCACACTCTGGGTTATTCTGCCTTAAACTCTTTCTGTCTTCCTCACCTTGTCACTCTCTCTCTCCCACTGTCACTCCCTCTCTCTCTCTCACTCTCTCTCTTCTCACTCTATCTATCTTTATCAACCTCTCATCCTACTTTATTCCTCTTTCATTTCGATTTGGTAATTTTTATAAATTTCTTTATCCTTTATACTTTGATTAAATAGTCTTAACAGACTTTGAAATTAATCCCATTTTCCCCTGATCCAAATTGTCTATAACAAATTGCAAAGTTCCTAGGCAAATATTTTTGATCACAATGTTTGCGACGCTCTTCTTTCAGGGCCAAACAATAGGCGATGATACGCTCAAGGCCTGTCAATGTTGGCGTCCCGGCGCCACAAAGTGCACCACGGTGGATTTGAGCAAGAAAGAAGCTTACTTCGAAGAAGATATCGACGACATCGCCAATAGCCTAATCAGGGTGATGATCCTCTGCCGGCTGCATCCCTGGGAGGTACGTCGAGCCAAGGGGCCTATCAAGCGCAGCTTTCGCCACTACGAGGAGTTTCGCTACAGGGTGGATCGGGTGCCGCACAAGCGCTTCGGCAAAGAGAACTTTCTGCACGATCTGATCGCTGAGGCCGGCATGAATCGCATGGACAGCCAGTTGGCCTACGGCATTACGAAGCGCGCCTTTCATGCCTATTACCATGGCACTGGGGAGGGCGGCAAGAGGCTGCATTCGTTGGCCTCCCAGCTGCGTCATCGCTCCGAGTGTCTTTGGCTGCATGCGTCTAAGCGCACGGCGGAGATTTTCGCAGTTTACGCGGGTCTCATGTACTGCGAGCAGAAGCAGTATGAGGAGTGCATCGAGTGCATCTACAAGGAGCTCTTCGACGAGCTGCAAACCCGCATTATCTACGAGGATCCCGAGGTACGAGGCTGCACCTGTCTGCCAGTTGCCTCACAAAGCAGCATGGCACCAAAGACACCACAGCATCATTTTGACGCGGTGTCGATTAACACAAACATAAGCGTTAAGACGACAGAGCTCTATTTCAATAAGGAGGTCATGAGCGTCAGCAAAGTGACCTCGCCCGTCTCGCTGCAGATGGAGTACACGATGCTAGCCATGGAGCAATTGATCAGCACGCTGGAGCAAACGTCCAGCAAAAATATAACCACTTCCAAGACATCCGAGAAATCCAGCTCCAACAAACGGCATAGGCGTAAGAAGAAGGTTGTGAAATGCGCTTGCCATAAGCTGCAGTGCTTAGGGGAGCGCCCTGCGCCGGTGATAACAGCCGAGTGCAGTCAGGGGCCCTATATTTGCCGGTGGGTGGCCTACAATGAGGAGGACGAGACCCTGCCCCATCACCATGTGCCCTGCCCCATATACGTTTGTCCGCCCTGCGAGAGTGAGGTGTCCTGCGATGATGAGTGCATCTGCACTTGCGAGATTTGCACTTGCCGACCAGCGTATGGGGATGACGACGTGGAGGAGGAGCATGGTGAGAAGCTATCGAAGACTGGCGTGGAGGATCACGATACGGATTACTGTTACCTGGCACCGTTCCGCGACTGGTCCAAGGTTGAGGAGGAGGAAGCCTCCCTGGAGGAGGAAGAGGAGGATCCCGACGCGTGCGTTTGCATGTGTGAATACAAGCGACGCGGCTGGCCGCATCTCTTCACCTATCTAATGCCGTTCAAGGATGTCAAGCCTGCGCCAGAGCCAGAACCCGTTGTGGAACCGGAAAAGCCCAGAATACCACCTCCGGGCATATCCATGGCCACCTATCGCTGCTGGAATGATCCCGTTGCGAACAAGTCCAACCCAGCGATACCTACGCAACCAAATTGTCCCTACATCACGCTGCTCAGTGCCTCAAAGCAGCCGCCCTTCAAAATTGAGGTGACCGTGAAGACGCAACACTATCCGAAGCTCACCGGCAAGCCGCCCAAGGGATCTCCCAGATCCTCGATCACTGTCAAGAGGAACACAGTGGCCCTCGATGCGAATATGAAACACGTACAAAACCTGAAGCCTCAACAGCCAGTTAACAAGATGGCGGGCCCAGTTCGTCAACCAGCCAAACCCCAGCCCAATTCTGTTCCTACCAAGGCGTCAGCACCCACTGCAGCTCCAACGCCAGCACCGGCCAATGCCGAGGACGACGAGAAGTTGACGCAGGAGGATATTATGGCCATGTTCGGCTTGAATAAGTAGCCTCGTTCTCTGATCAAGTTTAAGATTTACTCCCGTTCATTTGCTGTCACGAGTTTTGAATAATTGTTTAATTCTGAAAATAGATTTTATATCTCTTTATTTAAAAGGCATAATTATGAGATTGGAGTTTCGCTTATTTAGCTAAAATGTTTTGTTTTCCCATTTACAATTGAATTATGATTTTCATATGGGATTGACATTTTTTTTACAGCTCAGAGAGAGTCTTGCATAATTATTTAATAACGAAGAAAGTTTTTTGTATGATTCATTAAATAAATGAAAAAAATATATATATATTTCTAAAATTATTAATTTTAAATTATTAAATATTAATTATACAAAAAATTATGGTTATTTATGAAAAAAATATATATTTTTCAATTATTATTAATTATTAAAATTTGTTATTAAATATTATTTACAGATCAAATATGATTTTCAACTGCCAACAAAAACTCTTTGTATATTTAATTGATAGGAGTTTTGAATTCAATCTTATGCAATTATTTAATGCCGAAGAGAGATTTTTTTATTTCATCCTATAAGAGAAATAGTTCTGAAATTCCCATATGCAATTGAAGTTTTATTTACTAGACTAAAAGCTTTTCATTTCAAATATGATTTTAAAATGGGAATGAGAGAACTCTTTGTATTGCTAATTGCTAAAAGTATTCGGCTTACATTCCTGTTGCCCGATATTTGTATAGTAATATTATATATATTTGTGCAGTTCCGGTCAGCGGATAGAACGAAAGTGTAACAGCATTTTAGAGAGCAGGAGTCCCCAAAAGGCCGCATAACTTTTGTGTTTTCTGCTGAATACTTGTCAATCAGAGTGGCATTCGATTAATTGCTGAAACGTAACATAAGAGGCCCTCGAATTGAATGGCTGAAATATGCTTTGAAATCGACAAGTTATTTGATATTTTTCATTCCCTCCCTCCCTCTCTTTTTCTCTTTCTCTTTTCAACTTTTTTTTATGCGCTCAGCAATAGTTTTACACGGCATTTGTTTGAGTGTATTTGTTTGTGTTTACCAAACGAACTGTCAATTGATTGTCAAATTAAAAAGCGAAGCGTGGGGCTGTACAGGGCGTTTGATAACTTGAGGACGGACTTGAATCTATGTTTGTGTGTATGCGTATGTGTGTGTGTTTAAGGGTCTCTTTTGAAATTGTAAACTGTTTCAACTTTGTGCAACTATTGAGGGGCTGATCGGGAACCACTTCAGCTGCAAAACTATGCGAAATATTATATACTAGAGCACACGCAACACACAATAACACAACGGAAAGAACAAGAGCAGCCAGCAAACACGCATTTTTGACACACAATATTTTGTATTGTGTGTGCAAAGGGGCGGACATCCAGGCGCGCCCAAAGTGGACATGATTTGAACGGTGGTCTGGTTCCGGTCGGCAGAGTCCAGTGAGTTACAAAATATTTGCATTGTCAATAGTTTTCCTTGGACGCAAATCTCGTTAAAAACAAATCACGTACGGGGCTGGACTGGGCTGAGCTGGGTTTCCATTTTCGGGTCTTTCACAACTTTTCTGGCTGCCCTCCCATAGCGTACGCGTAATTGCAGACAAATCGCAAGAGCTACAATTTTCGGCAGACCATTTTGTTGGTTGACAAGGGCCGCTTCGAAGTTTTCTGACAGACGCTTTTAAGCAGAAAATTGTTTGCTCATAACTTTTGACTACGAATCAGGGTTCTGGGTCCTGACCCTGCCTATCAAGCAAAATATTGCACAAACAATAAACAGAATACTTTCAAATTGAATTTGCAAAAGAAACGAGTTGCTGATTGAAGATCAAAGCAGTATAGAAAAGGTATATCGGATAACAAAAACTATATTATGAATAATAAAATATAAAAAAAAAAAAAATACAAAACAAAACTCTAATATATAGAACTAATGTCTATCTATTGTGGAAATCTTTCGAATTGTAATTAACTCTATAAATTGCAAGATTCTAGGAACAAAATAATCGTAGTTATATTATATTTGACTTAGTTGTCTATAAAGCTTTCATCAATATTCATTCATTTTTATAAATATGTGTTATCGATCATTACACGTTTTATCGCTCATCAACTTAATGTTTTAATTATTTTTCAATTCAATATTTTTATTCTATATTTAGAATACTAATATACTGTTGACGAAATATTATTTTAATTTATGTATTTATTGTTATTATTATTTTTTTTTTTTTAATAAGTGCAATAAATTTCTTTTATTTATATTTGATAATAATCAAGTGCAATAAATATTTCTTTTATTAATTATGATTCTTTTCAATATATGACCAAATTCCTAATTGAGTTATCTATAGTATTCCGTTAATCAATTGTATCTATTGATATTGATTCTATCATTATGAAAAAAATTTAAAGAAAAAAAAAAAAAAACAAATTGTATATCAGTTTCTTAAACCTCTATTTTTTATGTATCATATATATGGATATAGCTATATTATTATAGATATATAGTTATAGATCTATCAAAGATATTTATCATTTCAGTCAAACAAACCTACTTTCGATATATTTGTAATAAAACAAAAATTATCGATCAGTGCAACAAACTCTACAATAATTTCGAATGCAGATAATATAATAAATACAATTATTATCAAATACAGTTGTGAATAACAGCAGTGCTATAATAAAAATCAAGAGCTAACTACATATAGGAAAACGAATATTTGAAATAATTGCATCAATTTGTAGATATCAGCTTGATCGATAAATCTATCGAAATGTGTGCGCTGGGCTATTTGTGGCACACATTTGCGCACTTGGCTAGTTTTTAAGTGGAAACTTTCGCCAGCATCGAGTACCTAAACTGATAGTTAGAGTGATCTTGCAGCTGCTTGTTACATGCAAACGCCCGCAACTGCAACAGCAACAGTCACAGCAGCAACAGCAGCAGCAGCAACAGTCACAGCAGCAGCAGCAGCAACACCCTGGCAATTACGTGCAACACATGAATTACTTACGACGACTTTCTCGTCGCGCTGAGTAAAAGTTATTTTTCTTTTGCTTCTTGCTTTTTGGGGGGCTGCCAAAACATTTGGAGAGACACGACTTCAAATTAACACGTAAATTGCAGCGAGTTAACGCGCTGCCTCAAAACTCTTTTTGTCCACAATGCAGCTGGAAGCTCGTTAAAGGTTGGCTCCGAGCAGCAGCACCTAGTTGGTTAGCTGGCGAGGCCTTGTTACAATTAATTGCATATGCCAGACAACATTTTTGCATACCGGCAACATGTTGCAGTTAACAATAAATTAGCGTTTAAAATGCAATGGGCTGCATGGCCAACAGACACTTGGCACTTGGCGGCACCCTCTCTAGCCTCAGCAGCAGCCCTACCTAGCTCTTGCTCTAGTGGCCCTGGCCCTGCACTTGGCCTCGGCTTGTTAGCTCTAAGAAGATCATGCTGCACTCGGCTGGAGGTGATCAATCAAGTGCCTGTAATGGCGGTGCCTGCTCGCAACATGATAGTTTACTTGAATTGCGCAATTAATTAGTTTCGTGTTAATGAGCAATGCAATCCGCAGCCACATCATCATCGTCTCATCATCATCATCATCATCATCATCATCGTGTGGCTATAACCACAAGTAAAAGACGCTTTGGCATTTCAGCAACGCTCTGCACTCGTCCATACTCACTGTTACGTCCAGGAATTTCTTTAATAGCCAGCTTGGCCTTCAGGCCAAGTCAATGCCAGCTACCAACTGCAGCTACTAGACGTTTTATGACTTTGTTTAATATCCCCTTAAATTTGTGAGTGTGTGTAGACTTTAGAATATGCCCCGAATCGGCTAAAATTCGAGTGGCTCAATCGTTTAATTAAATATAATTAAGTATAATTTTTATTTGTTATTATTTTTATTTTGATTTTTGCTTTAAAATATTGTTTTTGTCTACCTTTATTATACAAAAAAAATCATTTTTTTATTATAATTATAATTAAATGAAAAAGCAATAATAATTTTTCAAAATATAAATCAAGTTAAAAATTTTAACAAAAATAGAGATTTATGTGAAATCAGTTATAAAATCATGTGTGTTTGTTTAATGTAATAGATTCTTAATAAAAAAATTATCAAATTTGGTTCTATCAATACAAATAGCAGCCAGAAAAAAATTCATTAGCTCTGCAAAAGCTAAACAAGAATATATATTTCGATTTCCCATTCCACTTTGTATTTTCAGTTTATATATTTTGTGCTCCCTATCCGCAAATAGTTAACCTACAAAATAGTTTTTAAGCACTTTCAAATGGCAACTGCACAGAGAAGAAAAAATAAATAAATAAATCGGAAAATGCTCAAATGTATCATTTTTTTCACTTTTCAGCATTCGGTCTACAAATCTGTTGAATCCGCACTCGAGCACTGCAACTTTCCCTCTCCAACCTCCAACCAGTGCACTGGCCTCTCGCTCTGCTGTAGCCATCAATCAAAACTAAAACTATTTGCAAAATCAATAAATACCCATAAACTTGATGTTCAAATGAAACTTTGGCTACATGCGTTTATACGAATATATAGTATCTCAATATAAACTGAACTCATTTTTCTGGTACTTTTTTTTTTTATTTTGTTTTTGGCAAATAAATGCTGACAGCTAAATAGTTTTGAATACAAAAATGTTTGGCATAGTTGGGGCCAAAATGTTTGGAAAAGTTGTACGCAAAATCGCGCTGTTAGCCCCCAGCTCCAAGCTGGCAAAACCGCAGCATGCACATTTGCGTCGGCTTCAACTCCGGCTGTGGCTCTGGCTCCGGCTCCGGCTCCGGCTTTGGCTACGGCTTTCAGTTGTAGCCGTATCTGAATCCAAAGCTTGAACTGCAGCTGCAACTTGTTTGCGGTTGTCGTATCTGTTGGCTGCAAGATAGTTTTTGCGTAGTTTGCAGCGATTGCAGCGGTAAATAGTTGTAAGCACTTGGCCAAAATGTAACTGCCTGCTGCCTTCCGCCCACCTCCCGCCTCCCGCCTCCTGCCCACATCCTGCTGCAAGCTGTTTGCTGCTAGCAGCGCGTTGTGGCCACACACATGACAAATCTCTTGCTACTTTATGGCACCCAACATATGTTGCCATTCAAAATATTTAACCACAGCAAAGCTTCGCGGCACTTGGAGGGGAACATTTTCGCCGCTGCGGGAGCTGCTGCGGGGGTGTTGCGCTCGCCTTGATTAATGGCAGCATTCAATGCAAGTGCATGAAAAGTTTTCAAATGCTGCTTTCGGGGCGTTCGCCTCATGTATCCATCAGATACATAGTTTGTCAACGACGCTTTCAACTGACATAATCATCAATTAATGCTCTATTAATAGAGGCTTTCCCTGCGCCATCATGCCCCGACTGTCTTCTGTCTTCAGCTCGGTGTCTACGTTTTGTAGGCGCGACAACACTTAGGGCCCCAACATGTGTTTATGTCAATTTGATTGAAGAGCCAACCGAACAAAGCAGAAAAGCCTAACGAGCAAAGCAAGATCGTTTTTGTAGTAAGTCTAGAGTTGAAACGACGCAGAGACTACTCTACAAATTCTAGTTATTATATACAACTATTTGAATGAGATTTTATAAATGCTGAAGAAAATGCAATTTCTCTTGAATTTTATGTTATTCTATAAAATTTTAATTAGTATACAAAATATTTATTTTTTTATAATTTTCTATATAATTTAAATTAGTACAAAAAAATAAAACAGAAAAACGTATTTAAATATTCTTAAAACAAATATTGTTTCAAAATTTTAGTATTAAATATTTCTTCTGCTTAGCTATCTCACATCATAGCCGTAATACCCTACCTCAACCTCCAGACACACATTTAGTTAATGGAGTTTTTTCTCTGGCTTATTTAAATTGCTGCCAAATTACGAAATCATTATAAATTCAATTCGTAGCCCAATTCGATTTAAATTAATCAATCAAATACTTGAAAAATAAAGTATATATACCTATGTATATCGAACGCTTATCAAGAGAATTAAAAAAGGAGAAAAAAACTTAAGCACTTGCGTGTGTCTCGGACCACAAATTCAGCTGGCAATGAAGGTCGCCAAGTTAATTTACTGACCATAATTAGCATTGGGCTGCTACTCGGGCATGTTGGGAACGTTTTACAGTTTTCCAAGCTGCTGCTGCTGCTGTTGCTGTTGCTCTAGCTGCTGGGCCTGGTTCATAGATAATTTTCAATAACAGCCAAAGCCATTTGCCAGCCACTTACGGACTATGTGTGTGTCCATTCACAGACAAACACACACACATGTGTATGCTATGCATTAACCCTCTCAAGCTACGTCAATCGACTCGCACGCAACAATCTTGTCCGTACGTACAAGCCCTATTCCATTTCCCAATGCCCAGTGCCCAAATGCCCAATATATCCAATTCAAATAGCCATAAGAAACGCATGCGTGCTGCGGCTGGAACTGCATTAAATGTGGACCCGAGGGCATAGAATTTGAAGACTCGTTTACTTATTTATATAGCCAAACATTTTTTTTCCGCTGCAAATAGCTTTAATTACGCAATGCGGTTACAGTTAACGGCCTTTCCTGCTAGAGAGAAAAAGAGCAGAAAAGAAAATGCGAGAGAGGAAAAGGGAGAGAATGATACTTTCTTGAAAGTGGATTATTTACATAACTCGTTAACTATATTTCGATCATGATAAATTGAATTTTAAATATAATTATAGTTTTGAATATTTCTCGAAAGACTTTCAGTAACTAAAGAATTGATTTAATATTAAAATATCATTAATTAATTAGAAATATTGAAAAATTATTTTATTATATTTTTATTTGTATTATTATTATTTTTTTTTATTTTAACTTGTTTTCATTTACTCTTGTAGAGTTTCAACTAAATAGAATTTTTTTTTTTTACATTTACCTTTAAAATAATAAATCATAATTTAAATATTTACTTTTAAATACATTCCCATTTCCACTCAATATTTTTTAGTGTATATATTAGCATCCACGATATTGCCAGCATATACATATAACATATGTCAGCTCAGCTACCTCCAACCTTTTTGATTATATATTCTAAGTCAACACAGCGCTTCCTTCCTTTCACAACAATTTTCCCAAAGCCAAACGCCTTTCTATGTATGCACGCCAGCAGCTGAGCGACTGAGCACCTGTGTGGTTCTACTTAAAAACCGCATGCTTCACAGCACGCTCTCCCTCTCTCTCTCTCTCTCTGACTCTGACTCTAACTCTCACCCCTTACTCCAAATCCAATGAACTTTGTAAAAACAACGCACACGCATTTTAAAGATGCAAAAACTTTTACATTTAACCGCATTTATGAAGCTGATGTTGATGCTGACGCTGATGCTGATGCCAGCTGGCTGAATTCAAGTCGTCTAACGTGGAGTTAAGTATGCCCCCTGCTTCTGTTTAGAGATATAAATCCAAAAGCCTGGGTAAATTTTTCACGCGCTGCGTGGCAAAACAAAAGCTTTTGAAGCTTTCAAAAGATTTTCACCTTTTATTAGATGCCAAGAGTTTATTGTTTTGCCCAAGTTTGCAATGAAAAAAAAAACACGCAGACCCAAGAAAAGGATTTTATCCCATATGCATTCCTATAAATACATACATATATATAGGTACATATATATATCCTTTTACCTATACATATATGCAAAATTGATTTGCCTTAGCCTTTGCTGCTGCTGATGTTTTGCTTGGGAATAATCCCATACATTAGATTTTTGTTGGATACTTGTTTGATTCTTCTCTTTGCTCTCTATCATATTATTTCACATTTCCTTATGTTTTTTGTTTTCTTGTGCATTTCAGAAATCGCAGATGAAAAAATATTGTATAACCATAAATGCGCCAGATTTGCGTTTACTCGAGAGGATTATGCGCCCGCTGCTGCTGCTTGCGCAGAAGAAAAAGCAAACGAAACTTTCTTCTAAATTCACATAAAATTAGCAAATATTACATTTGCGCTCTGGAACAGCTCCCAAAAGGTTGCACATCCACATCACAGCAGCGCTGCCTCTCTCGCTCGCTCGCTCGCTCGGTCTGCCTGGCTGTCTGTCTCCTCTCTTGAGTTTATTTTGTATATTTTAAGGAAAAACTTTTTTATTGCCGTAAACAAAGTTTCGGCTCGCGCAACAGGGACTTATTTAACGTATATAACTAACAAAAAAAAAAGTTGCTAGTCCAAGAACAAAATAAGTCAGCCATGTGGAAACGGCAGCCCCTCTTCCAAAAGAAAAAAAAAAAACGCTGATTGACTTCGAGCACAAGGTTACAAATGTATATATGTATATATAAAGTGTGTCTCCTCTAGCAGACAATCGACGCACTTAAGGCTAGGCCGCATCTTAATGTGCGACAAAAAGTTTTCACTTGGCAATTTACAGTTTATCGGTTATCGGCTATCGATTATGTCATCTAAATGGGCCGCATGCGATTTGTTTGGCATTATCATGAACCACATGTGGGTTACCCAAATGCACATTATGAAAAGTAACAGGAAATTGGGGGAGACTTCCACTCTCCAGCCATTAGAATCTATAAAGTGCGCTCTACGATTGCCTTTAAATGGAAGTCATAAAATAAATGGGGTTTCTTCAACTGCTAGCAAATGGGCTCTAATAGTGATAATAGGTGCGAAGGTATTCCGTTTCATAATCAAAATTTTCAATACTTCAATTTGAATATATTGAATATATAAAGGGATTTTCGGATTTAATATATTCTTATTTTATTTTTATAGTATTTACTTATATATATTATTTAAATTTTTATTTTGACAATTTTTATTTATTAATTTTTTTATTTTTTAAATATTTAATTAAATATATAATAAATATTGAATTTTTATTTATATTTATATTATTTTAAAATTTAATTAAATACTATATATCCCTATCATATTATTTCAGACTTCAACTATTTTATATATTTATTCACAAACTAATTTTAAAACAAACTTTACAGATTTGATGCATAGATTTAATGTCCACTGATATTTATACTCTATACTTAAATGTTTCCTTCTTGCATATTTTATAAGCGCTCTTCATGTTTGCCTTCTTAACCCTAGTTGGCGCCTAGCTACTCCATTCTCTCTGACATTCTTACTCTTACACTTCCTGCACTTTTGGCACAACAATTTCACTGTTGCATGCTCCACTAGCATATTGCCTGGATGCATGCCATGTACATAATATATATAAAACTAAATATATATATATATATATGTATACATATATATATTTAGCTATGTTCACGATGCGTGGCTAATTTACAATTTCAATGTCACGCTCCATGCAAGTGACGATAAATTTGCACTATGCTGACTCGGGAACTGAGAACTGGAAAAGCACCGAGAGATGGATAGAGCTGGGAAACATTGGGAACTGGGGAAACGTTTTTTGTTCGTGCACTTAGCGAAATTACATGGCAGCAGCTCAAGACTTGTTGATTGTGCCCGTTGGCTAAATTTAGTATTATTACAAAAAATTAAGCTGACAACATTTTCTTCTTGTCATATAGAATGGTAAAGACAACACAGAGCGAGTGAGAGACAGATAGTGCGTGAGAGATAGGGAGACAGAGAGAGAGATTGTCAGCAGAGCGTGAGGCAGCAAAATGAGACATGCGTGCGTCATGTGGCTGAAGCGGACCCGAAACGCCCGACACTTAGTTTAATTCCTAGGTGCCGACGAGGGCGCCCGAAAAAGAAAGAGAGAGAGAGAACAAAAAATAGAACCAGGAGCCCAAACTTCAGTTTAGCAATGCTAAGAAACACATGCTACATGCCACATGCCTCGCTGATTAATTATATTTTTGTATATTTGCCCGCTCGGGTTTTGAGTTATGAAAGAGACAAGAGATGCAATTAGAGGGAGCGAGAGAGTTGGAGAGCTCACTAAATTAAGTGAAATTTTTCATCCACATTTAATTACGCTAATGATCTAACAGGCAGACAGACAAATGCCAAAGCCTGACAGTTGTTGCTGTTGCTACTCTACTCTAATATAAAGACTGCTAGAGACTGCTCTTAAGTCACCCAACTAGTAGTATTTCTAGGCTATTTATGCTGCACTCGGTCGCTGCTCCTACTTTGTTTGCTTGTCTCTTGCTTTTGTCTTTTATCTGGAAGAAAAATTTCTTTCACTTTCCGAGCTAGTCAGGGTCTGGGACTGGATGTGGATGTGGATGTGGAAGTGGAAGTGGGACTCATGACATGATTACCAGTCGCAAGTGCACTGAAAAGTACACGAGTTGTAAGTCAAACTGACACTGAAGATTATGGTTTATGTCGACAAAGTTGACACGTTGTTTATCAAAAATGCAAGTCAAGGACTTTGCCACAGTGGAGTCAGAGCTGCATAAATGTGAGTGAGCCTGTGTGTGTGTGTGTGTTGACGAATGCCTGGCAAGTGCAACAGCAGCGACTCCCAGACAAAAGATGTTGCCACTGACACAGGCAACAACAAGAGGAAGAACAAGCTGAACAACTGCAACTATCACTACTTACAACAGCAGCGCCACACACATACATACATATGAAGTCAGTGGGGGCAGTCGAACGGAGGCTTAGGGGATTTCTTATCGATGCTGATGGGCTCTGATGTGGCTAACTTGTAACGCGTGTGTCTGACAAAATATTGTAATTAATTTCACTCTCTATTTTTTGCTCTCTGCTCAACACATAATGCAACAAAAGTGCAACATGTTGCACTTAACAATGTGATAAATCAACGGGACAGAGACATATATAAATATATATTTATATAAATTTATATGGATATAAATGGGCAGCAAGTGTTGAAATGAGAATTTTACATGAATATAGATTTGCTTTCATTTTAGATTATATTTATATTATATTGTTAATTTATATTTTAGATCAGAATATAATTTCAAACATTTTACAATATACTTGCAATGATAATTATATTTAATAATAGAATACAAATGTTAATTCTCCATTAAATTCGAGGTAATTAAGCTTTTTAAAATTTAATAAAAAATAATTTAAATTGTTTAGCTTGTGATAAGAATTTTTAGAAAAGTAAATATTGGAAATTCCACTAATTTAAATTTATAAATATTTTAAAATTATTTTAATAAAACAATATCATATACAAGTCAGGCAAAATATGCTTAAAAATACTATACTCATGCCTTACTGTACAGTAAATTCAACTGTTACTGAACCATATTCAATGCTGTACTGGCAAAAAACGTACTCATTCCACTGCCTTTTTATAATTTATGTAAAAAATATATTTCCTAAACTTAAAAAAAAATTGATTTTGTAGACTAAAAGTTTAAAAATACTTTAGAAAGTCTTAGTTTATTATTGGATTACATAAAAGTCTAAATATTTAATTAATATTTTATATATTAATATAGGCAATTTTTCAATTTTAATTGCATAAATGAACAGTATTAAATGGTGCGCAAAGCTTTTGCCGCTAAATATATGAATAATTTGTACATTAAACAAAAAATAATTTTTATTATTCATAAACTAAACAAGTATTTGGTCTAGAAAATCTGTCATAACAAAATAAATATATTTCATTCATTAGCATAGCTAAAATGTATTTTGTGAAAAGAAACAAAGTATCAACATGGAATTAAAGACATTTGTTAAATATTCATCTAAATGCGAGAGGGAAGTAAATTCTAAGGCTTATGCGATGGTCGCCTATAATCAGTATCAACATGGTCGGATCTCCTTAATACGCTTGATGATTCGCAATGCTGGAAAGGCAACAAATTTAAGTCTTGAGTTGGCGATGCTTATCGCATGCTGGTAAATCATATCGCTGATGCACAAGTAGAGCTCTAACCAAAAAAAAAAAAAAAAAACAACAAAAAATATGAATAGAAGAAAAACAAAATCCAGTTTGCGACAAGAGGTCACAGGCACGACTTGGCAGGCTCGGCTGGACAGGCACCCGGGAGAGTGCATTGTGCGCTCAAGTGCACTTAAAGGATATTTTTTGTAGTGCGCAAGGAAGCAACGAATGCGAATCAACACACAAATAATGACAGCTACCCCAAAGCCAAGCAAGAGAATAGAAAAAAAAAACACAGAAAATGTTGTCCTGAGATTCGACTGTCTCCTGTCGAGTGTGCTGTTTGTCCTTTCAAAATGTTTTGCTTTACTAACAACTTGAGTGCTCGGCGTGGCATTCAACTAATTTTATTTCACATTTTTATTCTCTTTTACATGCATCAGCGACGCTCGTTGACAATCTCCAATCTTAAATGTGCTCTCGTCCATATCAGAGGCATATCCATATCTCTCTCTGCAGTGATCCTCCAGTCAGGCAGCAGGAGGCAGCAGGCAGCAAGCAGCCGACAGCCGACAGCAGGTAGTCATCGTCCCGCCCATTGATTTTTATTCGCGCGTGTTTAATTCCCGAAATCAGCAGGCGGAGATCACTTCGGTCTGCCTCTTCATATTGTCATTCGTCTCTCCTTTTTTATTTGTATTTTTTTTTTTCGATTCAAGTTCGTTTTTGTTAGCTCTTTGTTCCGCTTTGTTTGACAGCCGCTGATCTTATCAACGTTTTGTTTTCTGAGGCATTAAAAATTTGTCATTTCCCCACCCTACCTTTATATGGGTTTTATCCTTCCATTTGTTGTTGTTTATTTTCCGTGTGTGTGTGTGTGTTTTTTTTTTTTTTTTTTCGATGGAGAGGAAGCAGCTGGTGTCCCGATTTGTTTTTGTGGTTCTTTGATATTCAAGAAATGAGCTCGGATCATGGCCCTCTGTAATATTTTAGTTTAGCACATGTAATATTTTAGTTGAGAACACATAGAGCCATGTAATATTTTAGTTTAGAACATGTAATATTTTAATTGAGAACACATAGAGCTTCCGCTCAATTCGGGTGTAAGATTCATAATGATTCTTTATTTCGAAGAATATATGGTCTTAGCCTAAATACATTATTTGTATATAAAAGAGTTCTGCCGCTGAGTGCAGCGACAGAGTGGGAGAGCGTAGTATGCTTATATATATATATATGTATGTATATGCATAGGGCATATACATACGGCATGTACTTTAGGCATGCGGCAAAATGCAGACGCGGCATATCTCGCGCTGCCGGTCAGTCACATATAAGTGGCTGATCGTATTTCAATTATTATGCTCGATATGTATATTTATGCATAGCGACAAAGTGTCACTATGTGCGCATGTAGTATACACTATCATGCACTGAGCATATGACGCATTTATATGTAGAATACTCTACATTGCGTCGGGTATTATTATTATGTTATTAAACATACTACACCTCAACTGCTTAGCCTTCTGCTTCAATCTTGGTAATTGCTACCTTCTCGTATCATTATCTTCCAAATTGCAGTAGCTCTTTGCTGAATTTTGATTATTGGCTTGCTCGTAAATATATATATCCTGTTTTTAGCTTAGCATATGTTTGCATTTCCGTTTCTGAGTTGCCAACTTTTCCGCACTCAATTTTATTTAAATATGAACACGATTTAGAGTCGATTTTTATTACACAAAACGTTTATGGCAAAGCTTTCAAATATATCAATAAATATTTATTATTTATATATATCATATATGTATATACTTTCCATTTTCTCTTTCTCTCCCTCCTCTCTATCTCTTTCTTACCAGCTACCATACTTTAATCCCTTTTCATATCAGATACACCTTTTCCACTTGGTTGCTACCCTTTTCGGTAACCTGGTCAAAAGTGCAGATGTCATCGCGAAATTCAACAACAACATCAACAACAACTATTCGATCAGTTAAGCTTTCTCCCCTATTCCCTATTCTTGTTTTGCATACCAAATGCCATATGACCCGTACAGAAAATACAAGCGGGCTCTTGACATTTTGCGCTCTGCTGCGCTGATGAAATGAACCTCAGCACAGAGTTTGGCCAGTTAGCAGTTGCCAGTAAATGAAAACCCATTGACGATTCCGATTACAAATCGACTCTCGGAGTCGCATAAGCTCTATGACTAACAACCACCCACACCACCCGCACCACCCACTATTACTACTCCTGTTGTGCATCTGTCTGCATTTCTATTTGCAAATACTGATTATGTTTACATGCATACATCAATGCACGATGCTCAAACAATGCTGTCGCACACATACAATGCTCTAACCTAACTCCCTCTCTCTCTCTCTCTCTCCTTTTCTCTCATTTCTCTCTCTCACTATTGCAACTCAATTGTATGCTCTGGACAATTGGTCGTATGCGTAATGCCATATGAGCAATGGCAATGACCAAATGCGTAATGAAAATTGCGCCACCAGCTGACGAACCTGCACACGACTAACGCGCCACGCCCCTTCTCACTACATATTCTATACGGTCCGTCTACAGGCTGACTGGCCCATATGCAGAGCTTGAGTAGACAAAATCAATTTGGTTTTGCGGTTTTTGTGCCCTGCCCGAAACGTAGCAGCTGTAGCTGTTGTCCAATTTGTCTCAGATCTCTGATACCCAGCTGGTCAAGAGGGAGAGAAAGAGAGAGTGACTGAGAGTAAGAGTAAGAGAGAGAGAGAGTGAACATGCAGTGCAAGCTGCATTTTAGTTTAAATATATCACAAAATGAATTATACCATCTGAGAAGGTTCTGAATGAGATTTTGTTGTATTAGAAATACCCGAAGAAAAAAAGAAAATGTTAAATGATTGCGATGTATCCGAAAAAAATATGTAGGCTTAATATACATTAGTAAGAATAGCTAAATTTATTGTTGTATAGTATTCCCAATTCCTGAAATTCTTGAAATATAGTAAATATATAGATGATAAAAGCGTTAATATGTGGAATTGTATAGAAAACAAATAAATTGGAATTCCAAAAAATGATTTAGTTACAAATTTATGAAGAATATGAAGAATTAAAATAAAATAAAATAATAAAATATAAAATGAATTTCTAAATTAATTATAGCAAGAAAATCTAGACTGAGATCAATGAGAAATCCCTCATATTCAATTAGATTATTGTGACTTAATTAAGCTCACAAAGAAAACTTATTACAGGGTATGCAACATACGATGTAACACACTTTGACTTTGCTACTGTAGCTTAGCCTAAAAATTCGCAACTCTAAAGAATTCGCAAAATCAACGAAAGTTGCCAACGTCAGCGTCCAAATTTTCGGACTTAAATGAAAAGAGAGAGGGAGAGAGAGAGAGAGAGAGAGAGAAAAAAATAGTTTGAACAATTCTCGTGTGTTTTTTTTCGCTTTTTTCTTATATGTAAGTAGAAGTGGGAAACTATTATTTGCAGTTGGCACTTTTGTTAGATAGTCTTTGGAGTGTATTTGTATTATTGAAAAAGTTTCTCATCCAGATAGCGCCGCATGCAAATCTCAGTTTCGAAGTGCCGAAAATGCTTGAGATTTAAATGAAGTGAAGTGAATTTAATGGTCAACAGACATTTGCCATACAAACATCAAAACTGCGAGTAGATGAGCAAGTGCCTAATGCGGAAGAGGAGCGCCGAGGCAACACAGAGAGCAGCTGGGGGAAGCAGCAGAGACTGTGACTATTTACATAATGGGAAAATGTTGCAGCGTGTCGGGGCTTTGGATCCAGCCCAGCCACCCAATCGCCCATCGTCGAGTGTGGAGAGTTTTTCGCTACTTGGTATCTATCTATGATATTTGCATAGTATATATTTCGAGTGCTTGTTTGTATGCATGAAACACAGAGACAAACTCCGAGTATGTGTGTGTGTTGGCTATGGGTATGTAGCTACCAGCTACCCTTAGTCCTGGCTCGGTGTAACTATCAACGCAAATGTACTTGAAAATTGTAATGAGCTCTAAGCTTAAGCGTCAACAACAAACATTTGCTCGACAACGAGTCGCAGTGGAACGGTTTTCAGTTTTAGTTTCAGTTTCAGTTCCAGTTCAGTTCAGTTCAGTTCAGTTCCATGCCATGCAGCTCAGTTTGGTTCTCGTTCATAACCATTCAGCCATATGCTCCCTCGGATTAAACGGGCGAGATAGCGCTTACATTAACTCCCAAAAACTAGTTACAGCTGCAGTCCACAATTCGATGGCAGCCCGTGGAGTTTGCTCACCAAATTACTTCGTTTGGTGTGTGGAGTGGGCGAGAGGGAGATTAGCTGCTGTAATATTAACTAAATGATGCAGTCGGAAAACATGCCAAACATAGACAGACAACGATTTTTTTTATAGACCGAACACTAAGCTCAAATGAAGTTTATGGCTTAATGCAAAATTAATCGATCGAATTGAATTAAAGAATCTACGGTCGTGAATGACGAAAGCTAGCTGTTGTATACTATAGAATGTTCACTTATTCTACAAATAAATTGAAATCGCATCTCATATGTTCAAATAGGTTCTGGATACGAAGAATAACTATGAAGACTTTGTATATATATATCTCTTATAGATTTTTTATAAATCAAACAGTTTAGTTTATTTTTTTTATTATTTATTTATTATTTATTTGAGTTATTTTATTTAGTTACCTATTTTATTTATTTTTTATAAATTGTATTTTATTTATTTTATTTTTTTTTTTTTACTTATTTTATTTATTTTTGAAATTTTATTTATTTTGTTTACTTTATTTATTTCATTTTTTTCATTTATTTTATTGACTTATTTTTGAAAAATTTATTTAATTTTTAATTTTTTAAATTATTTATTCATTATTATTTTATTTATTTATTTATTTTTTGCTGAGTAATAAAATTGTTGAAATATATAAAATATTATAAAGCAGACAAATATTTCATTTAAAAATTTAAATTAATATATCATATCAATCTACTTGACTACGCACACACGGTCTCTCTCTCTCTCTCTCTCTCTCTCTCTCTCTCTCGCTCGCTCTCCCCTTCCCTCGATGGCATCTATTACACACTGCAAAACTAACTGATGCAACAAATTATTGGCAGATGGCACTTGAATCTATTACACGAATATACGTATAGTTGCATTCTGATGTCCATTTGGACCAACTGTAATTTAGCTTTGAAATCGAATAAACTGAATGGCACTAACGCTCATTAGCTGCCATAAAACACAATCAGCCAGAGGCCTTTGAAAGGTGCATAGCAAACTGTTGAGGAATACAGCAAAACAGAAAGAAAGAGAAAAAGTGCAGCAAAAATGAAATCACGTCGCGCCAGTGCAACAAATTCAAGTTAATTGAATTCCAAAGTAAGCATAATTTGAGGCAACAACAAACGGGCAACAGGCAACACTTTTGCCTCTCTAAAAAGCGAGCACATCATGATGAGAGCCAACCATGCCTCGCACTATGCACTAGTATATAACAAGTCGATCCGTCGGGCGACAGTCTGTCAGGCGCAGGAGCTGTGCAGTTGCTCTCTGTGAACGGGTAGGCATTTAAACTAAATTTAGCCTGAAATTGCTTCCTTTTTGTTGCTGTTGACTGCTGTTGCTGCTGTTGCTGTTGTTGCTGTTGGCCCGGCCTGTTTGCCGACAAACACAAAATTCAATTACAATTGGCAACAGCATCAGCTACAGCAGCAGCAGCGGCAGCGGCAGCAAAAACGAAAATGAAAGTCGCGCTCGAGTGCTGTAAGCTAGGTAAAGCAGTTCGGAGCTCCCGTTTCGAGCCGGTTTCTTAATGTTTTCAGCACTTGCAATTATTTTGTGCCGCCATCGTTTAAAGTGTCGGAAATTTGGTGCGGTAATTAAATAAAAAATCAACGGCGACCAACGCCCGGACAGCTAACCAAACCAAATGAAACCAAACCTAACCAGGCAGTAAAAAAAAACATATACATATGTGCTTACATATACATATATGTATATGGACAATTATAACGCAATATGTGAGACAAAAATGTACGACAAAGCGAATATGAAATACCTTTCGCCAAATATTTGGTGTTCAATTATTTCATTTATTTCTTAAAAGGTTTCAAAATCTTAAGAATCATGTTTTTTTAGATCAAAAGTTATTTTAATAAATTAAATAAAAATTTAAAATATAAAGTTAAATCAAATATTATTTTTAAAATTTATTAAATTTGAAATATAAATCCTTTTTTTAAATAAAGTTAATTTGTATTTCAAATTTATTTTAAGAGCTGTGAAAAAAATAATAATATATTCTATTAATATATTTTGTATTTATTTTATAATTTATATCCACATTTTTCGGAACTTTATTATAAATTAATTTTAATTTTAATTTATCAAATTTTTTCATTATTTTATACTTTGTATTTTATATAGTGTATTTTAAATAAAATTTAAAAATAACAAATATAATATAATTAAAATAAAAATTATCACTATATTTCAATGAAAAATAAAGCAGTTTTTTTTTTTAAATCTTCAATGAACTTTATACATTTAGTAATAGAAATAGGCACAAAAAGAAATAAATAAATTTTGTATTATTATTATTTTTACCTATAATTTATTTCTGAGCACTTATTTATCAGCCTCCTTTCATATATATATTATTCATCTTTCATTATAAACTTTTCAGAAAAACTGGAAATGCCCATTTTAGGTGACAAGATAGAGTACATCAAAAGTTACATATATATATTTATTATTTTTATTTTTTTGCAAGAAAATTTCCGTCTTCACGCAGCTGCAGATAAACTAGTTCAACATGTTGTAGGTTGTTAATGCTGGACCCCCTGCCACCACTTCAACTCCCCTTCAGTGTAGTATGTGCGTGTGTGCGTGCTGTAATCAAACTGCTTGCGCCAATAAAAACAACACAAAAACTGAGACAGAGAAAAAGCCAAGAAGTGAAGAAACCATAACAAATCAAAGTACTAATGAATATTGAGAGCCCACTAAAAGGAGCGCCGCGCAGCAGCAGCAGCAGCAGCAGTAGCAGAAGCAACAAATTAATATAGAACAAATACACATAATAATAAATGCAATACAAATAGGGCGAAGGTTGGGGGAGTACCCCTAATAAAAGGGCCAAAGTAGAACAACTTTTGCCGAAAAGGGATAATGAAGTGGCGTCCAGTGGGCGGGGCCGGCAAGTACAGTGCACACCTGCCTAACAACCCGCACAGCAGACGTCGTCGACGACGACGACAATGGTAATAAAAATCGTATAAATAACCAAAGGCCAAGGCACAAGGGGAGCAACGCGGGGGTTGCTCGGCTGACTCTGCTCGTTAATTTGCAATAAAATCCGATTATAACCACAAAAATGCCCCCATTGAAGATATTTATATATATGTCTGTGCGTATACTTAAGCCAAGTCAAAGTAGGCAAGCAACCAAAGCGAATTGAAGTCTTCAGGCACAGGTGGAAATAAAAAGCCCGGAAGCAAAACGCCAACTTGTATCAATATCAATAAGTGGGTATCAGTCAAGCAGCAGACCCCAGCCCTAACTCTAACCCCAACTCCTACTCCTGCTACTCAAGGAGGTAAAGGGCTGGCACATAAAACTTGCATTGATATTTAAGCCCGGCTATAAATAAGACGCCCTCGAGGCATCCAAAGCCCACAAATTATAGCAGCCAAGCCCATGACCATGTCCCATGCAACGGGGTGGGTTTCCTTTTCGATTACGGCCAGGCCGTATAGCGGGCAGACAGGGTTACAGATCACCTACCCACATAGCAGCAGCAGGAGAAAAAAATTGAGATACCATTCGCATTTGCATGGTAGAAATTGCACCCTTTTCTTTTCTTCTAGCATAAAGTATACGCCCCAATTTATGTTTAATTTGTAAGCGGCATTGAGATGTCCAAGAACCAGGGCTGCAAGCGCTATGAATTACTTGATCACAATTTCAAGAATGCTTCAAATAATCTAATTTAAAAATTCAAGTGGAAAATAAAAGGATTTACAATGCTTTGCTTTTTACTGCTCAAATATCTGGTGGAAATTCTTTGCATACATGAGATACATAAAGCTCGATTTATATAGACGCATGTTAGCTTTCGACTTTATATCTTTACATCAGGGACCACAAATAAAATTTATGAATTAAAACAAAATGAGGAACAAAAAATGAAAATTGATTTGTGATATAAGAAATATATTAACATAAATATTTTGTTACATTCAACGAGTAATGTGTATATAAACTTTATATACTCTAAATCTGGCTAGATGTTTTTACTTTATTTCTTGCCTTTTATCTATAAACAAATCGTTGAGATTGTCGACTCTTATCTGACCATCTTAACCACTTGTATTCAAATTTTTCTTCATTCAGTTTTTTTTTTTTTGCCCACCTTTACTCTCTAAACTATTTAACTTATTCCTAACTACTCATTTATTCCAAGACATTCCTATATTGACAACTTTTGTTTGCGGTTTTCTACTGGTTTCCCCAACCACACTTTTCAAATTATTTACCCTCTAATAACCTACCATAAAACATATCACACTCATTCACAGCTTTCTTCTCCTTCCTCGTCAGGGCAAGTCTCCTCCGTATATATTCTCATGTCCTCACATTTAGCTCTAAACCGAACTTAAATGCAAACTTTTTGAGCACATTTGCCGCCCCTGTTTGGCAGTTCCGTTCATAATTTAGACATTACTCAAAGTTTTCCGCCCTGTAAGTGATGTCTCAACCAGAACTTTTTTCCACATTTAGTTATGACCGCAGAAGCCCAAGGAGACCCCCAAAGAACGCACTGCCAACCCAAGCCAATCCCCCACCCACAAAAACAAATAAAAGTGTAAACACTGATTTGGCACGCGCCGCGTTGTACGTAAATTTATGCATAAAAAGGCTCCCCAAAAGCAGTAAAGCAGATGCGGAACCAGCCCAACCCCAAGCCCACCAACGCCCAATGCTAGCATGAAAAACCCGTTGGCCAAACATGGTAATTACCTGAGTCCTTTTGGCCCAAAAATTCACGCATATAAACACGTATTTTGAGGCCGGAGAGAGCAGCACCATGGGGGGAACGCAGGCTGAGCAGCTGAGTCAGGGGCCAGGGCCAATGTCTGGCAACTTTTTCTTTATCGTCACTATCAGACAAATATACACACACACACATCCACACACACACCTACACTCGTATAAGCCGTAACATGCATATGAATATGGCCTCAAGTCATGTCTGGCTGTCTGGCTGTCTGTTTGTAGGTGTTATGGCCGGCTTCCGCAAGGACTTAACCGTTTTTGTAATGCATAATTTTGCACAGACAGAGGTAGAGAGAGGTGCAAAGAGAGAGAGAGAGAGAGAGAGAGGGGGGGAGATGTAATACAGGTGTTGGTAAGTGGGGCTGAGGCTTGGCCAACAGAGACACATGCATAAATAATGCGAGTATTTACAGTTTGTTTGTTTTTTTTTTTTTTTTTTTTTTTTTTTCTAAAAAAAATTGTTGTTTTATGTAATTACACGCAAATTAACTCGAGTGAGATATAGCCGGAAAGGCAGTTAGAATGAGAGAGCAGACGCACTAATGTTATTTAAATCGAGTGCGTGGCCACAGGTTTATTGACTTGGCTTAGATCGGAGAGTGAGCATTTACCATAATCATTTCATAATTTCATAATAAACAATTTTGCAACAATTTAGTTAATTTTAGGTGGGATGGACAGCCAGCGAGATAGAGACAGCGAGAAACAGAGCTGAAGCTGCCTTTAAAAGAGCCGTTAAATGCACAAAGGACACGCAAAGTTGGCAGACACAAACACACAGAAGACTGAAAGTCAAGCCTGAAACCCTTTTTGAGCAAGTCTCGACGCAGCAGCCCAACAGCTAGAGAGCTGGGAGGGTTGGAGGGTTGGACTCTGCATCTGAATGGGGGGCAATCAGACGATAAACTTATAAATGCTGCAGACGCCGCAAAGCGGGCAGCCATATAGTAATTATAGCCAGGGGCTAAAGTCTCAGCAGCAAGCGACAGAGAGCTGGGGCATTAAGTTCAAAAACACAAAACCCAGCCAACAACTTGTCCTGCTGCTCGAGCGGCTCTATAGTTAAATATAGTATATAAATATATATATGTGTGTACAAAAGGCATGCGAATTGAGGAACTCAATGGCAAATAAGCAGGCGAAGCGACGAATTGGAATCGCAATTTGAGCTGGAGCTGGAGCAGGAATTGTGCTTAAAGCCCGCTTAATGCCGACAAAGTGTGGAAGCCAAACTTCAGACATTTCAGGTGATTATTTTGTAATTTGTTTTCGCTTCGCAGCACAAGCTACTCTCAGCAGCAGCAGCAGCAGGCAAATCAAATTAAAATATTGAACACTTAACAAATTTACATATTTGTTTAATCATATTGAAGTGCTTACAAAAGCCTTTTGCTGTTCAATAGACGTTAGAGTTCAAGTTGGTAAATTAAATTATTTTAATTGAAGAAATCATTTTCAAATGAATGAATTATATTTAAGCAAATATTTGTAAAAGTCAAAATTATAATTGAAAAATGTTACTTCTGTTTGTATATCTTTTCATATTCTTGTTGTATAAAAAGTAAATACGTAAACTTAAACACTTACTTATTAAAATATTATCCTTACATTTTTGCCTTGAAGAACCGAGCACAAAAAATCATATAGATGAAATAAAAATAAAGTAGAAAAATTCTCATTTATTAAGTATTATAAATATCAATAATATTAATAAATAAAATAAAATATTTATATAATTTAAAAACTTATTAGAAATTAATATTATGCATCTGCACTACTCTATACTATGTAAGCATTTTGTATAAATTTTATTTATATAAGAGTCAATTAAATTAAAAACATTTATTTTTCGCTTGTAATAATATTTTTACAAATAAAAAAATATAATAAAATATTAAAAAAAAAAAAATAAAGAAATAATAAAAAAAAAATAATTTAAAAAAATAAAATAAATAAAAAAAATCATTTAAAATATTAGTATTTTTTATATCTTTTATATTATATATATATTTCATTATAAAATGTTATTAAAAACATTTTGTTACCTAAAAATTAGTTTAAATTATCTACAGTATATCCAATATCAGTGGTATTATTTTTAGCTGCAGTATTAACTTAATGATTTAATTAAGTATAATTAACGCAACTAATTAAACAAATTGGATAATTTCAAAAGCAAAACGGGCTTTAATTATAATAGTTAGTTAATGTATTTATCTTTTTGCATTTATTACTTTTTTTTTTATTTTGAACGTTATATAACAACAATATAATAATATATATATTCTCATCAATTATATTTTGAAAAATTAATACATCTCAAAACACTGTGTGTGCGAGCATGGACAGAATATTTCTCAACTCGTCAGCTGTAAAATAAATGACTTTTGGATGGGTCAAAAATGAATTATGAAATATTTGGCAAGTGTGTGCGGCCTAATGAGCCAAGAGAAGAGAGTCAAGAGTCAAGAGCATTGAGTTGAATCGAGTCCACTCGAAGAAGTCAACGTCAGGTCAAGTGAAGTGTTGCTGTTGATTCCCCCAGCAAAAGTAGCTGTCACATTAGCACCTTAACCGATGTAAACCCGAGATAAGTTAACGACAGCCCCCCAAACTCGACCCCCTGCCATGGCCAAGATGAAGATGAAGATGAAGATGAGGATGAAGAACTTTCACAACTTGACGTTGGTAAATTCTAAATGGTAAATGTTGCCTGCCTGCAAGCAGCGAACTCTACTCACTTTTATTTTTCACAAGCAAAAAAAAAAAAAAAAAAAAAAAAACATTCGACAGGTAGCCCAGAAATGTGAAGGAAATGATGTGATAACAAAAATGCACATCCCTACATACATATATTCATATACATATCTACAAGTTTATGACGCAAAAAAAAGGTCAAAAAGCGCCCAAAGACATCATAAACGAAGGCTCAGCCTAGCAAAAAAAAAAAAAAAAGCAGCCGAAACAATAACTGCAGGCAATTTGGGACCTCTCGCAACTGTTTATTTGTCAAGCATTTTCTCTTCTTTTGACATGTCGACTTCCAGCTGAAGACGACCCCAACCGAGTCCCACGCCAGACACGCGCAGCACATTTTCCTTTTTCAACCAAAATGGGCAGTTGGCAGTCGTACATAAACATACATATAAACATATAGATATATATAGTTTATTTTTTTGAAAGATGTCCGAAAATTGTTATCGATGTTTTTGTCATGTTGGCCTCAAATTAAAATGCCCAATAAACGAGAAAAACTGTCATGTCCGGGAATCGCTGGGCTGATATATTATTATCCTCTGTCGGCCAATGCTAAGCAGACAGCATCCTGTATCCTTGAGGCCTCCAGCACGCAATGTCCTGTGACGTTTTTTAATTGGGTTCTAGTGAAAGCAACTGGAAAATCAAACGCTCTTCCGAATATAAGCAGAAATTACGTTTTTCGTGACCCTAAGAAAACACACACACACAAATAAACCAAATATTATTATGAGAAAAATGTTAAAATATTATATAATTTAATAATAAAATATTAGGGGAATATTCATATATATTTTAAATTAATTATTAATGATTTTTTTAAATAAATTAAACTTTTTAGAAAATATACAAATTATATATATATATATATAAAATTAACTAAATTAAATTATTAAAATTTAATTTTTTAAAGTGAAAAAAAATTAAATTAAATTGATTCAAGTTAATTTTGTATTCATTAATTTAATTAAGCAATTCGAATTAATTGTAAAATAATTTTTTACATTTATTTATTTATTTTTAATATATGTTTTTATATTTTATTTTTTAAATAATTAATTTTAAATTTTATTTTAATATATTTTTTAAAATTTATTTTTAATAAATACTTGTTTATTTTATTAATAAATATGCCCACAATTGGAAAGACAATTATGTAAAATAATAAATAGATTTCTATTAATTAATTTTCTTGTCAGACTTGCACTAATCCTGAGCTTTAAGGCTTAGTGAAACTAATTTCACTTCCAACTAAACTAAAGATACATATACAGGAAATAATAATCGCGGATGACTCATAATAAGCTGCGATAGATGCTCGTAGAAGAAAATGAAATAAAAATATGTTCTTCAATTTGATTATGACCCTGAGCAGGACAAAGTTTTGGCCCCAGAGATGAAAACAACTTCTCTCTGTTGTTTCGCAGGGCAGAAATAGTGCGGAGCTAAGCTGGGGAGAAGAAAAAAAATATAAATGGCCTTTCAGATTGCAGCTTCATTTACTAATTTCAGTGCTATCTGCTAATCGAGCGCAAAATAAGCAAAAACAAACGACAGGCCAGATCGAGTCTAGCAGCCATAACGAGGGTATGGCGGGGGCTATCATTTGGCAGCCGAAATTTGGGACGTTAATTATACGAGCAAAGTTTTGTGCAACGCACTTGTAACTGAAGCCGAGCGATGACGCACATTAATTAGTTTTTATGATTATTGGCCAAGGCATTGAAATACAATGCGCGAATGTGAGATAAAATTTACATAAGCCAACTGAGCGAGGGTATTCGGGGCTGGGTCTTCAAGAATAAGGCCAATATGTGGCTGCCTCGGTAGTTGAATTTGTCAATTTCTAATGCCAGTTTATCGTATGAAGCTTATTTACGAGCTGCACAGACTTCAGACAACAGCCAGAAGCAGGCTCACAAATGGCTCACACACACACACACATAGAGCATAGGCGCCATAAATATGCAGAAGCTTGCGCTGGCTGCCAGTAAATCCATTTGGCTAAATAAATGCCAGGGCTGACATAAATAAAAGACAATTAAATTAAGATAATCGTTTTGACTTTGGCTTCTACTGGCAGAGCTCCCTTTTGTTTTTGGGGTTTTGCGTTTTTGGGGCTTAATGCGTTGTTCAGCATTTTCCCCTCGCCATAAAAGTCCCCAAAACAGCTTTAAATGCGCTACAAATTAATGACAATCACAGCGTCAGCCAAAGCCCCTTGCCTTGCTCCAGCTAAGCCCCAATCTGAGACAATTGCCATGCACTTTGATTTGGCTTTGATTTTTGCTTAATTACTTCCACAACTGTCGAATTGTTGTTTGTTTCTTAGTTTGTTGTTCGTTTTAATTGCTGCATGCGTCAAATGTTGCATGTGGAATGCGCGAAGAAGTAGAAAATAACGCAATGAGTATGGAGCATTTCGTAGCAGATACAAATATTTAATTCAAATGACGTCAATCGTAGTCTGAGCTTTCTACTATATAGTCGACTTGCAATAATTGCCAAAATTTGAAAATCTTAAAGTTTTCCATTAAGTTTCTATGAATGTTAGAGAGTCGAAATGAAACACTCCACATTTACCGAATTCAAAGATTGAACTGTTTATTCCTTAAAATCCTAGTGCTTATATACCTTAAAAATACTTCCAGGCACTGGAAGGCTATAATTAATTCCATGCACACAAGTGCACAGATGTTTGTCAAGTGTCCCTTTTCGATCGCTAAGCCGTTCTCACGTCTCGCGTTACATTTTTATTACTTGCTGCGTTGGTCGCTGCAGCTAAGGGATGACATGTTTATTACTTGGCTTCAGATAACGCGCAGGTTATCGACTATTGCCTATTTTTTAATATGTTTATTTATGAGGCATGTTCATGCTTGAACATACTGCCAGGGGCCTAAGATTTGTGGCTGAGAATTTTAATTTTATAATTGGTAACGCGCAGGTTATCCGTAATGTTTATTTTTATACATATGTATGTTTTTACTTATCGTGTTCATGTTTGAACATTCTGCCCGGCGGCTTAATTTCTATGTTGTTGATAACGCGCAGGTTATCAGATATTTTGTAAAGTTAGATTCTAACTTATATAGGACCAGGAAATGCTATAGCTTTTAATCGTCTCTTCACATTACATTTTCTTATTGCATATATAACTAATATTATTACAATTATAATGCTTAATATCATTGATGTGTGTCCTGATATATGATGAAAATGGAGCCCGTTTAACTCTAAGTGATTTTCCTTCATATGCTGTATTGATTTTTGTAATTGTTCTATTTCCTTTGTGTGGTTAATTTTTGCTAGCTCTAATGGGCTCCACACTATTTTAGGGATATCAATAATTTTTCCTACGTATGGGGTTGCAACTTCTTCGTGCCTTTCTGAATGTAAGTTATTATTATGAGACACTATGGTTTTCTCTCCTGATCGAGCGGTGCAATCTGATTTCATAGTTAATACACCCTGTTCTGGTAACTCTATGAGTTCTTGTTGTGCTCCCTTACATCGTACGCTTAGCCTCTCATTTATGGGGACCTTAAATATCCACTTGTTCTTACCTTCTAGTTCAACCCAATATGTTTTTGAATGGACTACCGTTTTATAAACGCAGTTAGATGGTCTGTTTGGTTTAAAAGGTGAAATTTCGCAACTGTTATCATTGGCATTATCCCAAGGCCAGTTACCTTCACAGATGCGTTTGTTTTGTTGCCATTTTTTGCATTTGTTGAGTGTAGCTTCAGCCAATAGGTGATACGAATCTATTTCGAAATTGTACACTAAGTATTCTGTTCTTTGATGTACTATTATCATTTGGTCGTCATTGAGGACTGGTATCGGAACAACTTTATATAGGTGAGATGGATATCTGCTAAACAGCGGGATTTTCGCACTGACTATTATCTTGTTGTCTATAAAGGTTGCCTTTGTTGTTAGTAGCTGATAGATATCTTTTAATTCTGTACCAGTCCTTTTCCCTGGTAGGACTAAATTCTCGGACAAGCTTTCTTTTATTTTGGTTATCTCTTCCCCAAATTGGTAAGGTTTCAAAATAGCTGGACTTAATCTACTGTGATTAATATCAATTAGCATATTTATTATCCCTGTTTGAATCTTGTCACATTCATCAATCAAAGAATTTAGTTGATTAGTTATCATGAAGAAATTAATTGATTGTTTGTACACATAATATGATTCTTTTAGTATTTCTGTCATGTTGTCTATACGTGTATTCATGTCCTTAAAGTGGGTATTAATGTCCTCAACGGATCTTTTGAGTATATTTGCTGTGGAATCTATTATTGACGTTTGTTTCTCACTCAATTTGTTTATGTTATGTTGGTTTTCTAATAAATTGACCATGTTTTCTTCCATTTGTTCTCTATCGTCAGCATCCATTATTCCAAATAATAAGTGATATAATGAGCCCATGAACTCGAAAGGTGCGCGTTTGGGTCTTGGATTATCTTTTAGTATGAATAGTTTGTTATTTTCATTTAATTCTGCTATTCGTCTTTTTGTATTGTTGAGGATAATGTTACATTGATCTTCGAAACTATATAATTTTGTACACATTACTCTCATTTTCCCTTCGAATTCGCTTCCTTTCTTTAGCATTTCAAAATATGACTCTAGATTGTAGAAGATAACTAGATCCCAAGATGAGGTTACTATTTCTACTTCACCCATTGGGTCTAAGTAAATTGCCGAATTATTTCCTAATTTCGAGATCGTTATCTTGTCGTTTTTTATTATTTTTGCACCTGATATTTGGCAGAGTAATGCTAGCATTAGCATAGCCATCAATACGCTTAGTCTTGATCCTCCCCGCCCCTTAGTGGTTTGTTTCGTGCTTCTTTGTTCCGAGTCTTCATTTTTTAATTTTCCTAGTGGGCATATTTTGCTGATAGGTCGTGTAACCAAACCTTCTTGTGATTTAACTTTCACGACTCTAACTTTATCATCTTGGCCTTTGTGAACTTCTTCTATGATTCCTAGCGGCCATCTAGCTGGATGACAATTTTCATCCTTTATTAATACTATTTGCCCTTCTTCTAAGTTTGGAGTCTCTTGTTTCCATTTATTTCTTTGCTGGAGTGTGTGTAAATAGTCATTTTTCCATTTATTCCAAAAATCTCTTCTCATTTTTTGAATTAATTTCCATCTATCAAGATTTCCTATTTTTTCTTCCCCCATTGATTCTATATCTCCTACTGTGGGTCTACCTATTAAGAAGTGTCCTGGAGTTAATACTTCGATGTTATCTATGTCATTTCCAGTTGTATATAGCGGTCTTGAGTTTAAAACTGCTTCAATTTGACATAGCAGGGTTGTCATTTCTTCAAAAGTTAAATTGTTATCTCCTATAATTCTTTTTAAATGATATTTTACTGATTTTACTCCTGCCTCCCAAATTCCTCCAAAGTGAGGGCTTGCTGCTGGAATAAAATGCCACTTTATTTGCTCTTTTTCTAATGTAGAGCAAATTTTTGTATTTTCTTGAATCGATTTCTTAAATTCTTTTTCTAATTTTTTAGCCGCTCCTACAAAATTTGTACCGTTATCTGAATATATATTTTGGCATTTACCTCTTCTTGACATAAATCTTCTCATTGCAGCTAAAAATGCGTCTGATGTTAAGTCACTTACTGCTTCTAAATGGATAGCTTTTGTTGACAAGCACACAAATAGTGCTATGTACCCTTTATACATTCTTTGTCCACGATTTTTAGAACATTTCATATAATAGGGCCCCGCATAGTCTATTCCCGTATTTAGAAATGGATATGACATTGTAATTCTATGTTTTGGAAGATTTGCCATTATTTGTTGTGTAGGTGTATGATGATATCTTGTGCATGTAACACAATTACGCAAATACTTCTTTAGGCAATTTCTGAGTCCAATTATCCAAAATTTCCTTTGAATATAGTTTCTCATCAAATTGATTCCACCGTGTAATGTGACTGCGTGAGCATCCTTTATTATTAAATCCACTAAATGACATTTGTCAAGAATAATAGGATGCTTTACGTCAAATCCAATACTAGCATTTTCTAATCGTCCCCCCTACACGAAGTATTCCTTTTTCGTCCAAAAATGGATTCAAGTTAATTATTTTACTTTTATTTTCCAATTGCTTTTTTACCAATAGTCTTCCTATCTCTGTTCTAAACTGAAGTGATTGTTGCTGCCTAATGATTATTGTCCTAGCGTTTTTTGAACTCCTCCACTGTTATATACTGTGGTGGTTTTTGAGTTGTCTTTTTTGTTATGATTTTAATAAATCTGACAACAAAGGCTACTACTTTTTGTAATTTTTTAATGCAGGAGTATCGTTTTATTAATTCACCTATGATGTTATTTTCTTTGTCTTCTAGCATAGTGTTAACCATTATTTTCTCTTCTTCTTTATCTTCTTTTTCTTTTGGCCAATTGTTTTTTGTTTCGGTTAACCACTTTGGCCCCTTCCACCAAATTTCGCTTTCTTCTAATTTATATGTATTTACTCCTCTGGACGCTAGATCTGCTGGATTATCTTCTGACTTAACATGATTCCACTTAATTTCTGACATTTTCCTAATTTCATCTGTTCTTTTTCTGATGAATTTATTTTTATTCAATCCATTCTCAATCCAAGCCAACGTGATGGTAGAATCACTCCATGCATAGATTTGCACGTCGATTTTAATTGACTCTGTTATTTTCGAAATGAGTTTTGTGAGTAGATGGGCTGCGCACAGTTCTAGTTTAGGAATAGTTTTCCTGTTTTTTCTTTGGATTTACTTTACTTTTGCTTGCCAATATCATAACTGAACTACCTACTTTGGCATATACTACTGCTGCGTATGCTTTTTCGGAAGCATCAGCAAATCCATGAAGCTGTACTTCAACGTCTTTCTGGGTTTTTACCCACCTAGGTATTCTTATGTTCTGTAGATGTATTAAATTTTCTTGAAACAATATCCATTCCTTGCTTTCTTCTTCGGATAATTCTTCATCCCATTTTTGATCAGTTAGCCACAGTCTTTGCATGAACAGTTTTCCTATTATGATTACTGGTGATAACCACCCTAAAGGATCATATATTCTTGCTAGTGTCGATAAGACCGTTCTTTTTGTTATTATCTTCATACTGCTGTTGGTGAAATTAAATTTAAATTCATCTTTGATGGGTTCCCACTGAAGCCCTAATGTCTTTATCGATTCATTTTCTGCAATACTTAATACTTTATTTTCCTCACTTTTGTCAATTTCTTCAATTATTTCTGACTTATTTGAAATCCACTTTCTTAGATTAAAACCTGCTTTTGCTAGTTCGTTAGAAACCTGTTCTACTATTTCTTTACAGTTTTGTATGGATTCTGCACCTGTCATTAAATCGTCCATATAAAAATCTGTTTTAATTATTTCTTTGATTGATGCGTTATTACAATTGTTGGCTATATCTAAAGAACTCTTGTCGCTAGGAAAGGAGCTGATGCAGTACCATAAGTGATGGTTGTGAGTTTAAAGTTTTTTAATTTTTTATTTGGAGAATCTCTCCAAACAATATATTGAAATTTTTGGTTATCTTTGTCAATTTTAACTTGCCTATACATTTTCTCAATGTCTGCTGACACTACATATTCCCAGCGTCGCCATTTTAACATAATGTCAAAAATATCTTTTTGAACCCTTGGTCCAGTCCACATAATATCGTTTAGACTTTTCTTATTTGTTGTTTTTGCAGATGCGTCAAAGACTACTCTAAGTTTTGTTGTTAGGCTACTGTCCCTTAACACTGCCTGATGTGGCAAATAATATTTTCCTTCTTTATTTGTAGGAATCATATGGCCTAAATTTATATATTCATTCATGAAATTTGTATAATCTGTTTTTAATTTTTCATTATTTTGAAGTTTTCTTTCTAAGCTAAGAAACCGAGCTATTGCTTGTGGCTTAGATTCTCCTAATTCATTTTCTTTTTTGAATGGAATTGTTACAATATATCGTCCCATTTCATCCTTTTTCGTTGTACTCAAAAAATTATTTTCACAATATTCAGCTTCTTCGTCATTTTCATCTTCTTCGGTTTCTAATTCCCAGAACTGATTTAGATCTTCTATTGTTATACTTGTTGCTACTATTGTTGATTCTCCTCTAGATTTTGTACAACCCGATATAATCCATCCAAACTTTGTATTTTGCCCGAGTAATCCATCTATTTTTACTATTCCATTTTTTAGTACATGTGCGTATAAGTCTGCGCCTATTATCATGTCTACTCGACCTGGCTTATGAAATTGGGGATCAGCTAAACTGTAATTGTGCCATTTAGCTGTATCTACATTTACTTTGTCTACTGGGAGGGCTTTCATTAATTTTGATACTATGATGGCCTCAACCTTTAGCTGCTCTTTTTTTAATTCTGTTGTTTTTATATCTAGCTTCACTTTGTATTTCGACCTACAAGTGTTTTCTGCTGATATTCCACTTATTTCTGTCTCATTTCTGATTCGGGGTAAATTCAACCACTGTGCGGCCTCCTCAGATATAATGGTTTTTTGAGACCCGCTATCTATCAATGCTCTTAATTCAATATAGTTCTCCTTGCTTGTTTTTACTTTGATTATTGCAGTGGCTAATAAGGCCTTTTCATTTGCCATTACAGTATTAACCCTGTCTTTATTTATATTTAAATGTAGCATTGTGTGATGATCTCTTTTGCAAAAGCCACAAGTTATGTCATTTTTACACCGATATGAGTTTGAGTGTTTTAAACATTTTAGACATAAGTATGTCTTTTTAGCAATGTCAAGCCTTTCACTCGGATTCATTGCTTTAAATTTTGTGCATTGCGTGACACTGTGGCCTACTGCTTTGCATATCGGACAATATTGCACATTGGTAGTGCTTTTGAAGACTTTCTTTTCTTCTTTTTTGATGCGGACGTTGAGTAATACCTCTGTTCTAAAAAGTCCATTACGTCAGTCAGCAGTTGTATGTCCTTTGTCTTTTTTATTTGGCTTTCATATAATTGAAGAGCCTCTTTACTAAATTTTCTCAGTATTAAATGTGCAAACATTTTGTCAACTTCACTTGAGAGTTGAGCTTTATTTTTAATGATGTGTATTGACTCATTGATTGTGTGTATGAAGTTGTTGATACTTTTGGATGAGTCAATATCTAAATTTGGGAGTTCTAATATTCGGTTAAATTGTTCCGAAAAAATCTTTCTTTTATTTTCGTATCTTTTGGTTAATAATTCCCAAGCTACGGTATAGTTATCTGCGGACCCTGTTAATAGGTGAGCAACCATGCTCTTTGCTTCTCCTCGTAATGAGGTTTTTAAATAGTTAAATTTTATGGCAGAAGTTAGGTCCTGTCTTTGATCGATAAGGTCGTTAAACAGTTGGGCGAATGAGTCCCAATCTTTAGCATCGCCAAAGAATATTGGGACTTGCATTCTCGGTAGTCCAGGGAGATTATCCCCCTTTTCTTGGATAGTGGGTTGAATTGGGGAAGTTTTCTTTGCGTCTAATGCGCTGATGGTATTTTGAATGTCGAACTCTAGTTCAATTACCCCTTCTTCAAACGTTTTGCTGGCTTCATATTTGGGTTGAAGCTCTTGTATGTGTTTCGAAATTCTATTCCATAAGAATAGAATCTTATTTTTTCGAATTTCGAAAACCCCTACATTTGATTTCGCAATATCCTCATTTGTTTCTATTAGATATTTTCTTATCTGATCGACTTTCTTTTCAAAATCTGCCTCTTCATGAACTGTAACCGTTCCTATCTGCCTGATTTCTTCCTTGATTTGCTTCCCGCTACTCAAAATTTCTGTTTTTATATCTTTTATAGTTTTTATTGCTTTTTCAAACTCCTTATTGTTAAAATATGGGTGGTCTATTATCCCCACTTTTAACAATATTGAGTTATTATTTTCTAGCTCATTCTGTATCCTACCTAGCTCTTCTAATATGTCGCTAGGTGGCCTTATCTCATCTGATGAGTCTAGCTTCATCAATCTGGACACTAAGTCCGATTGTTTTTTTAACAGTATTATGATTTTTTCTGATAACATTTTCTTTTCTTATTTTAACAATAAAGTAAATAAAATTACAACTTATCTTAGCTCCAGTCGATTTGAATCCCACTGTCTTTTGAGTAGCTCCTGCGTGATTGGAATCCTGCTTTCTTCTAAATAGCTCCTGCGTGACTGGAATCCCGCTGTCTTCTGACTCGCTCCTGCGTGACTGGAATCCCGTTGTCTTCTGACTCGCTCCTGCGTAATCGATTGGTGCTGTTGTTGTTTGTTTGATTTTTTTTTTGTTCGCTTTTTGTTTTTTTTTGCGGTTTTTGTTGTCCTTTTTTCGACTTCTTGAATATGTCTCTTTGGACTTATGAAAGTTGTCCGTTCCCTTTTTATTTTTGGGATACGGACTTATTCGCACTACAAACTTTGAATATTTTTGAGCGCTTTTTTTTATTATGTCCTATTTGGACTTATTAAAGTTGTCCGTTCCCTTATTTATTTCTGGGATACGGACTTAGTTGCACTGCAAATTTATCTTTATTAAAACTTGAGCACTTTCTTTTTTTTTTTTTAATGTTGTCCGTTCCCTTTTTATTTTGGAGATACGGACTTATATTTGCACTACAAATTATTTTTTGAGCACTTTCTTTTTTTTTTTAATGTTGTTCGTTCCCTTTTATTTCTGAGATACGAACTTATTTGCACTACAATTTATTTTTTGAGCACTTTCTTTTTTTTTTTTAATGTTGTTCGTTCCCTTTTATTTCTGAGATACGAACTTATTTGCACTACAATTTATTTTTTGAGCACTTTTTTTTTTTTTAATGTTGTCCGTTCCCTTTTTATTTTGGAGATACGGACTTATTTGCACTACAAACTTTTCTTTTTTAAAATTTGAGCACTATTTCGTATATATACTCTGTCTCTTACCTCTGGTGGGGGAGAACAGAGCAATATAACAAAATTTTTGTTGTCTTTTGCTGAGGTTTTGTAATACCACAGCACAAAGACGCTGGTTCCTTTCTCTGTGTCTCTTACCACTGGTGGGGGGAAAACAACAGAGAACGCCGAAGGACCAAAATGTTAGAGAGTCGAAATGAAACACTCCACATTTACCGAATTCAAAGATTGAACTGTTTATTCCTTAAAATCCTAGTGCTTATATACCTTAAAAATACTTCCAGGCACTGGAAGGCTATAATTAATTCCATGCACACAAGTGCACAGATGTTTGTCAAGTGTCCCTTTTCGATCGCTAAGCCGTTCTCACGTCTCGCGTTACATTTTTATTACTTGCTGCGTTGGTCGCTGCAGCTAAGGGATGACATGTTTATTACTTGGCTTCAGATAACGCGCAGGTTATCGACTATTGCCTATTTTTTAATATGTTTATTTATGAGGCATGTTCATGCTTGAACAATGAATTTATGCAATTTATTTGATGAGCATCAATTGGATTTTTTTCTTTTTTTCTGCAAGTTTGATTTAAACTTCTAATATATATTTAAACGCTCTCTCTACCCCTTAAAAATCTATTCGAATTTGACTGATCACCGAATGAGGTCATTTTGATAGATAACTAATTTAATTGCTAGCTGACATCTTTTCTGGCATTTAATAGCCAACTTTTGCCAGCTAACTAACATTCATTCTTCACTCAGCAGCAACGGTTTATATTCCAATTTTTTTAATTAAAAACTCAACTTAATAACAAGCTGACATCTTTGTTTTTCCCACATAGCCATAGAGCTTTGCATTTCAAATTTATTCAGAGCTGTATTTAAATTATCATTTTAGACACTTTTCCCGCCCAAGCTAAATATACATACAAATATATTTTAAATATATATAAATGGAGATTTCGAAAGTGAAAAAACATGCAACTAATTTTCACTTTTTTATCACAACAAGAATGACAACAAACAAGCAAACAAACGCACGCACGACCTGCATAAATTTGTGTGCCCAAAGCGTAGAGGAAAACGCATGCGAGTAGAAGAAAAATCTTAATCAAGCTGCGGCCTACAAATGAAAACATAATTCAGCCCAAATGAGATTTGCATAAAACACAACGTTACAGTCAAATAAATTTCGATTTAAGTTGAACATCAATACGCGACAGATAACTCAATAATTTATATGCTCAACAAATGCAGATACAACGAGTATTCGAATTTTTTAATGCTTGATTAATAAGAGACAGAGATACAAATGCAGATTGTTTTGCCAGCGAGCCGCTGGCATTTAAAGCCTAGCAATATATATGGCCAAAATATTTGTCGCCTTAACTGCAATTGGTATCAGTGTGGGCTTGGGGCACCCGACCGAATGCTATTGAACTTTCGAATCTATCGTGTTGCAGTGCCACAAATACCTGACACATGCGACTAAATCTAACACATATTACTTGTCGACTTGTCGAGGGTTGGGGGTCTTTAGCTCTGCATATGAATTTTAGCTAAACTACAAACGTTTTAGCTTTTATACCCAGCACCAAAAGGCATTCAGAGTGAATGGGCATATTAATTATGAAAAATATGACAAAGATTCAATTATGTTTGACAAGAGAAAATTCATACAAATTATTATAGGAAAATATTTCTTTTTTAGCTAAAATGTGACTTATTAAACTCAAATCTTAAAAGGTTGAAAGACTTAAAAACTATAAATTGAATTTTTAGATTTTTATACCATATTTCTTTTTCTTTTTCAATGCAATTTATATACAAATATTAATTTATATCATATTTTAAATTTGTATATTAGTAAAAAAAAAACTAATTTTTTATTTTAGCATATTTATTTAATATTATTTTTGGCATTATTAAGCAAATTAAATATTATTAATTTTATATTTTTAGACTATAAATATTTAACATTTTGCCTATTAATAATTAATATAATTTTATTTAATAATAAACTCAATAATAATTAAAATTTAGATTTTCTTTTGTTACATTTATATAATTTATTTCCTAAAGTTTATTTATTTATTATTTATTTTATTATTTATTATTAATAAATTATTTAAAAAAATAACTATTTGTATTTATCATAATTTGATAATAAAAAAATGTTGTTTAGTTCAAGTTTTATAATTTTATTAAATCTCAAATATCTTTGCATATTTTCTCGCATATGTTTCTCTAACAAATCGAGCTCCAGGATATTCGCTAGTCTCTCAATGATTTTTTGCAGCTTTTAATCTTGTTATTTTCAGTTTTGTATATTTTTGGGGACCAATGCAGCCTAAGCTGCCATCGCACTCGCACTCGCAGTCACCGTGGTAGATGTAGTTGTAGTTGGAGTTATAGTCGGAGTCAGAGTCGCAGTTATCTACATAATTAATGCATGTCTGAGGCCACACGAAACATGCAAACGCTGACATATTGACCCAATATCTAGGCAAAGGGCTTGACATTTGTGGAAAACAAAAAAAAGAAAGAGAAACAGAAACAAAACGATATCACAGTGAAACGAGAAACATCGCGTGCCAAAAAGCCACAGTCAGAGAGACGTTTATACAAAATTTATGCCTCCGCAGCTCAGGCAAATAATTAAAACGAACCAAAAACAGCTCGAGAGGAAAAAAAGAGAAGTGGATAGAAAAAAACTCAAAAGAGAAAAAATAAAAACTAAATAATTATGAACACAGCACAGATACAAGCGACGAGAAGATGGAGATAGTTAATGCAATGAGGCGGGCAGCAGCAGACTTTTGAAAATGACACAAGACAGGGAAATATCTATGCGTGATTAATGATGGGTCGTGCGGACCTGAGCAACTATCTCTCTATATATTTATATATTATATAAATATGTATGTATTTGTATATTTGTTTTAAATTTGTTATTAATTTATGTGTGCGCCAGAAGAAAACATTTTCAAGCCTACAGTATAAGATTACGACCACAAATGGGAGGTTAGATAATCCATGCTAAAAGATTTTTAGCTGAAATTATGAATAAAGCATGAATATAGAGAACTGTGGGTGTTTGTTAGAGAGAGAATATAAGAAATTGAGCATAGATCATATTTGTCAAATACAATAAAAGCAAGTTTAAATTTTAATGCAGGAGCTGAAAGTATTTTAAATAGATTATATCAATATGAACGCACCTCATTGAATATTAATATACATGAACCTAATTGCAGTTAAAATTATATTTATTATATATTTCATTGAGAAGTTATGAATAGATGTTTAATATATATCTGAGTAATATATATATAGTAATATATATAAAACAAAGGCACGCTATATTTATCTAAATATTACTAAGCATTTTTAATTTAAATTTAATAAATAATTTAATTTTTATAAATACTCCATTTCACTAAAAAGCCGAAGGCCTCTGTCTCCAGTGATGAATTTATTTAATCTCTAAATAAATAAATATTTTCAAATAAAATTTAACAAAAGGCCAAAAGTCGAAATCAATTATTAAACTAAATATTAAACTTCACTTCAATAAATTCAAATTAAGATAATGTTATATAATTTACTAAGAGAATAAAAATAGTATTCAACGATTAACTAATTATGTTCCATGTGGCTGAGCATTAATTTAAGTAGTCAGCCAAATATGATATCGTTGTTTTTACAACCTACTCAATATAAACTGTAAGAGGAAGCAGAACAAAATACCGCTAAATATTTACGACACTTGAATATCATGTTGATTTCAGTTCTGTTTCAGTTGATCATCATAAACCACCCAGCGAAGCGAAATGCATAACTTAAGCATTTCCAGTTATCCAGAGACTATGTAATCATAATAAAAACCATAGAAGCCCACACTAAAAATCAGCATGGCATATCATCATAAATTATCTGATGTAAAATATCATCAATTCAATGCTGGAATTTATTATGGCAGCTCCCAAAAGCACAATTGATAATTGCTGTCGTCTCTGGTATTCAACAGCTACATCCAACCACTGCGCTCGCTCTTGGAGGCCAATTAAAACGGCTCCATTTTCCGCTGGATTCTGTTCTATGCTTTTAGTGTGTATTTTTATGATTTTGATTACGATTTCGGCGCCTGCACAGGCCAAATAATAAAAACACGCTCGAGACACTGAGCTAAAAACTCAATTTCAATTTGAATTCAATTTTTCAACAGAGTTGTTTTCGGGGCCGTGCTTGTGACACCTCAATAAAAAGAACCAAAGAGCCCAACAGACGGGCAGGAGGAGGCGCCACAATGGGCCGGACGACAAGATGTGCATGCATAAGTTAAAAGTTGATTTTCGGTTAGAGACAACGCAACGGATGGACAGTCGACCACCCGTCGGGCGTATAAAAATTAAAATTTTATTTGTTTAGCAAACGCCGCGACAACAACAGCAACAACAACAACAACTGCGACAGGTATCGAACCGCTGGGGTTTAGGGTCAAGTGTTATTTTTTGTTTTTCTGTGGATACCCCATCGATATTTGCCCATTGGCGCATTAATCAAAATTGTAATACAAGCCCAATAACAAACAATCTAACACTTTCGAAAGACCAAAGCCCAACTGAATTCGAGCAGCGAACACAACTTCAACTTCAACTTCAATTCGAAGTGACTCGACTCTATTCCAAAACTCGCCTCGACACAAATCCAATTAATAAAATCAACATTGTTGCCAACGTTTCAAATGTCACAAGTGGAACTCGGCTGCCCACGCTGAGAGTTTCTTGTTAATTCTATATTTGGTTAGCAAATTTATTAAATTATGCTTTATATATATATGTTATGTGTTCAAATGTAATGAATGGGAAACCAGTTGAATGTTGTAGGGCATGAAAAGATCATATTGAATTTGAATGTGCAGAGTGTCAGAAAGATAAGATTAGACAGAGCAGAAATTTATTCTAATTTTTATTTGATAGAACTAGCTCACATTAGGCGCAAATTTTAAATAATTTTAACCAAATACTCGAAATATAATTTTAGCTGAATTTTAAGCTTGACTTTAGAGCGTTGCCTGTGGAGCTTTTGCTGTGCAAATGTTTTCAAATGAAAATTGTCAAGCATTTTACTTTTATTAATTTTAAGAAAATTTAAAGCTTTATGGGAAATTAAAAACCCTTTTTTGCTCAAATTATAATGTAAAAAAAAATTAAATATGAATTACAAAATATTATAGCTAAACAAAAAATTTAATAGTATAACTAAATAACCTATAAATTCTTTCAACAACGTTAACAGAGAACTAATTTAAAACTAAGTTATTCCATACATAAACGAAAATAACTTTTATATTATATATTATATTTTAAAGCAACTTGTCTTAAATTAAAACTGCTAATAAAGATAATAATTTTATAATATCTATACAATTATATTTTAATACAAGATATTTTAAATTTAAAACGTTGAATTTGAGCCAAATTTAAATATGATTAAATATTGATGTTAATACAATTCTCAAAATTATGCTATTTTAAACAACATTAAATATTTATTTATTTATTTATTTTTTTTATTTAGAAAAAATATGTATAATATGCTAAGTAAAGTATTCAGAAATTATACTCGAATACCTTCAACCTTTAACTTACCTGGATGAAATATACTTCTATTACAATTCTTTCGAAAGTATGCATTTATGTATAGGAATAAATATTTGAGCTTGTAAAATTAATGATTTTGAATTAAATACGCATAGCTATCTTCAAACAGGATTCCATAAGTTCATCTTCTCTTTACTCTTGGTGCACTCACAAAACCTTTCAAATCTGTATAATCTGCTGCGCTCTCTGCTCACAAAATTTACTCTCAGCCTTTGTTTGTCTGCTCAAAAATGGTTTTCATTCACGCAACAGCTTAGAAATCTTTCTCACTACAAATTAATCTGACGATTTCGGCACTTAAATCAATATATAATAGTCTAATTTAGTAAAATTTTTAAAAATCCTTATATTAACTTGCGCAAATGATTTGACAGAACTGCTGAGAATTCTTTGCAACTGCAAACAAAAATCGTAAATCAACAATATTTAAAAAGAGTATTAAAAAAACTCTTTAATTTGCCTTTTAAAATTCAGCTTTCAGACCAAAGTTGGCTAAATGCTTATCGCTAATTTTCAGACAGACCAAATTATTTAAATCATTAGACAGTCAAATATTTTAATGTCACATAGGTAAATTAATAAAAATTGAGCGGAATGCTTGATTAATTTAAGGAAACGCACATGGCCACACACACACACACACGCACATACACATACATACACACACACACACACATATATTTATATATGGAGGCTCAGCAGCAGTAGCTAAAGCAAATTGGTTGGGCAAAGTTGAGCGTCGCGGGTTAATTACCATGTCAAATTCAAACAGAAACAAAGGCAACAGCTCCAGCAGCAGCAGCAGCAGCAGCAGCTACAACAACAACAACAACCCAAAAAAGGTAGTTTATCATTACAACAACAACAATAACAGTAGCACAGCAACAACAAATAATAGGCTGCCAAAAGGTAGTCAAGAGACAGGCAAGCCGTCAGGTAGTTGAGCCTAAGTAAAACCTTTTTCTCTTCTTATCATAATTACGCAACAAAACTCAAGCGTAGGCGAGCTGCTCATAGAAAGAGAGAGAAAGACAAAGAGTGAGCGAGAGAGAGATGAGCAAGAGTGAGAGAGCGACAAATGCAAATGCCCAACGGAAGTCGCAACGCAGTTGAAGAAGGCGTCGCCCGCATCGCAGCTGCGCCGCCCTCTCGCTCTCAATGCATCGTGGTGGGCGTGGCAGCGGCTACCTTCTAGATGACCCCTAGCTTCCTACACTCTCCCCTCCTCTCCCTACCCCCTCCAAACTACTACCCAACCAGCCCACGCTTCGCTGCCGTTTCGCGTACTTAAACATACGTCCATTTATAATCGACGGGTCAGCCGTGCGGACAGGCCGCACTTACGATTACGCATTGCGTCCGTTGATGTTTTTTTTTTTGTAGGGTATCGCGCAGTGCGTTTATTATAATGAAATTATGCATACAAAAAGAGAGAAAACATCGCCCATATATCAAACTAGGCACTGCGCATCGTCGCAAGTGACGCCGCGTATTAAAATAATGACTTAATTTCGTTTATGCATGCGTCCAAGTGCCTAGTCCCGCTCCCCCCCCTCCCCTCTTGCCCTTTCCATCAGTCTATGACCAAGCCATCTGTCTTGTCTGTCATATATGCATATATGTATGTGTGTGTGTGTGTGTGTGTGTATAGACGCTCCTCTCTTCTCGCAGTTGCAATCGAGTTGGCGCGTTAATTGCCATTTGGATCGACGACATGGAGCCGCATTCGCTTATCAGCACAAAATGCTATAGGACTCCTCTGGCAGCCCTCGCATACCCCGGTAGCTGCTATACAGCCCATTTAATATTATGCATGACAATTGTGTCCATGGAATGGCGCATAATCAAGCAGTAAATGCGTTATGAATGACAGACGCTTAAAGCGGGACAAGTGCATCGAAGGGGAGAGATATAGTATTTGTAGGCTAGCTGGGGAGCATGTTATATGGCATGTACTTAGTATATGCTAGCCCAACATATAGACAAACAGCACACACACACACACACACACACATTCGCACACAGAGAGAATGAGAAAAGGTTTCTTAAATACTTAAGATCTTTGGGATAAGCAACACCTTTTTGCAGGCACGTGTGAACAGAGCTGAGTCATGGCAGTGGTGGCAACTTTATAGATGAGGTACGTACATACATATACATAGACATATGTACACACATACATATATATTTGTATCCTTGCCAAACCAGTTTCAAATATCATACAGAAATTTGAAGCAACTGTCAGCTGGCACCTCGAATTATAAAAGATAATAAATAGGAATAATATTTGAAATTCCAGAAATTTGGTTAATCCAACTTAAAGACTCATTTTCATAACTTTATCTATCTGCTCTTTTTATAGTTTTATAAGAGAACTATCGTTAAGGAGATATATACTTTTTATAGTTCTTCAGAGACATTTGCCATCTGTCAAACCCCGACCTATTGTAAGCAAGAAACTTTGTATCAAACTTCATATATTATGGAACCCATTTCATGGTCTTAAGAATGAACAAATAATTTGTATGCCAAAGTAGCTTCTAATGAGAATTTGAAGCAAGTATCAGCTGGCAATTCGGATTATTAAAAAATAAATGAATAAATAAATGAAATAAAAAAACATAAAAATGTTAATAATTTATTAAAATAATTTATTTGAAAAGAAAAATGTTGTAGTTGTAATTCCTGAAATTGTAAGCTCTAGTTTAATTACTAACTTACAAAATGTTCCTTTTATATTTAACATCTTTTAGAGTTCATTATTGATTATATATTCTTTATACCTCTCTCTCTCTCTCTCTCTCTCTCTCTCTCTCTCTCTTTGTCTGTCAGTCTCTCACTCCGTCTGCCTAGAACCATTGTAGCCCACTCTAATTTACCTCAAAGAACTTTGCATCAATCTTCATATATTACAGTCCTATTCTATATAGTCTTGAGAAACTTCTACCAATTTCATTTAACTGTGAGTTGAAGCAACGACGAATCATTAAGTTAGCTGCATTAGCTCAGCCTTAAGCTGCGTCTGAAATTGGTTTGTGGCACAGTTTGATCTACCGTAATGCAAGTCCGTTGGCACCTGCCTGCAGGTCTAACAGAATTTGAAGAAGATGACCGTCTGTTGTCACTTTTGGTATGCTTGACCCATTTCATGATTATCATGCACTCATTCATCCATTCATTCATTCGCTCAGTCAGCTACGCCAACTCGGTCATTGTCTTGTTCACTCACAATTTTGTTTGTCAGTCGAGTCAGTTGAGCTTCGGCACACTCAACTGACAGCTGTCATAATTAATTTTGACGTTTTTTCTGTGGTAATTAAATATGACCCTCTCTCCATCACTCTCTCTATCTCACTCACTCTCTCTCTCTCTCTCTCTCTCTCTCTCTCTCTGTACGTCTCTCACGGTAAGCGTCGTCTATCTAACAGGTTCTTAAAGTTAGGGAATGCGTCTTTGGTTTTGAATTTCATAAAATGCCAGCTCTGATTAGCCATTCCGAGTGTTGGCTGAGTTGGGTTAAGGAGGCTCATTAGGCACAACTTCGATAACAACTTAATAAAAGCTGGCCAGAGTGTGGGAGGCCCATAAATACTCTACAATATTACAAGCGAATCGAAATTACTGGCGAGCGTTCGTTTTCTTCCTATTTTGCTCGCTTTATTTTTGGCAAGTTGACCACAAAATGTAATTTTACTTAAAGACCAAAACGCCTTGCCCCAGAACGATGGGGGCCGGGGCTTTGGCTATGGCTTGGTCTTGGGTGTGGGTGTTGGGTTACATCCTACTAACCGCAATGCATTGTTTGAGGCACTACGGAAGGGCGCTCCGGCTGTACGGTTCATATGCACGCGGCCGGAAACGACCTTGGCACGTTATCGTCGACTTTCCATCACTTTCATATTCATACAATATTCGAAACCCTGCCCGGTCGCTCGGCCACAGCCAGGCATATACCCGCCCCCATCATCCATGGGCAGAGCCGGCTCAGGCCTGAGCGAGGGGTTGACTATGGACTATTTGTGCATGCATCGCTATGTCCTTCTCCTGCTCCTGCTGCTGCTCCTCCTCCAGCTGCTGCTATTCTGGTCAACATCAGCGTCAACGTCATCGTTGCGGGCCAGTTGCCACGTTGTTCGGGCCACAAGCTATCTGTGTCAGAAAATCTCAACTACCCAAACATACGTTATGAGTTTTCTTTTGTGTTCGGCAGCTCGGCTTGTTGCTGGGCGGGCAGGGGATTATACGAACGGTAGGTACCAAGTGTTTGGGCGCACACAATTTCACTTAAATCTGCTCAAATTTCATATTTATTTTTTGTTTGACAGTTGCCTTTTGGTGAGAAGTGGGAGAGGGATAGGGCGAGGGAGAGGGAGAGGGAGAGGCAGAGCTGTATGAATTGCAAAGCAATCAAGCATATCAAGCAACACTCTAAAGTGGGTCTATTTATATATATATATATATATATATATATTTAAATTAAACCCAAACAGAAATTGCTGATGCTTGATATGGTAACAATTAATATAAGAGAATATTATTTATGTTTTACTTAAATATAATCTATAATATTATAGATTATATATCTATATAATACTAAATACTTGAATTTAGAGAATTATTTAATTATGAAATAAAGGTTTCTGAAGTAAAATAATAATTTGTTGAGCTACTCAATATAAATATTTATTATGTATTGATTTTAGTGATTGATTTTCTACTTCGCACTTTGCACTCCACAGCCTTCCAAAGAGAATAATCCATCGGATTTGGAACTATTGAATTGGATTGCCATTGTTTGATCGAATGAGATTTCTTTACGTAAATGTTCTACAATTCGGGGTTCATTTACTGAGACGAAGCCGAGTCTTGTTGAAATGTTTCTGAGGCCGCAGGTACAGTGTTTCGAGTGTTCAACCCTATAGCTATAGATAGAGATATATTTGTGATTATTCTAGTTAAAGATTTGAATTGAAACATGAACCATCAGAAGTCCTTAGACATTCGCAAGTATTAAAGCCACACAAATTTACATATTGATATACTATATAATTATAATCCTATACCGATAGATGTACATCTAGCTACATCTATAATATATATTCATTTTAGGGACTACAAAATACCAATGTTTGAACTTTGCCATATTAAACAATCCAAATTCCAGGAATCGCTGTCAGCTATCTGCTGAAGTAACTAAATTTCACTATTATTGAAATATTTCCTGTTTGACATCGCCGACAGTCATGGCCATATTATTACCAACTTTGCCCATTGCAATTTCCGTGCTATGTGATCCAAAAAATTACAGCAAATAGTTCAGCTCGACCACAATTAAAAGGCCATTGAATGTTCTAATATGAGTTCTCGCATCGGTTCACCTGCAGCAGCTGGACTGCTCGACTAATCCATGTGGAGGTGTAACCACAAAAAACAGTTTCCACTGGCACTGCCATCGGTGAATATCTAAGCATGGGCCTCCTGGGGGTACCTGTAGCTTATGGTAGTTACTTTTAACAGCCGACCGTTAGGCAAACAGTTATAGCGCTCTCAGTACTCGCCCCATTACAGTGACACTGTCTCTCTGCAGTCGAAAAGCAACAACTTGTCATTAGACAAATTCAATTTAATGCTGGGCAACAGTAACATCAACACCAACACCAACAACACCAATACCAACAACAACTGGCGACCGCAACATTTTTCGGTGGGTTGCTGCCATACAAATTCTATTTAATTTGGCGCTCCGTTCCCCCACCCCTCCCCTACACGCACACACACACACACACACACACACACACACACACACACACACACGCACATACACACGCCGAGGCAGACATGGAAAACTCCATCTAATGTGCACATTGGCACGTTCGCTTTGTTGACACAACTGTACAATGGGGCAGGGCGCCCCGAAAGGTGGCTGGGTGGGCGAAGTTTATTTCGAGTGGAATCGCCGCTTTGTCGTATCTCAAAGGACATTACAATGCAGATAGACCCGGACGAGTGAGTGACTGGAACGACACAGCCAATGGAGTCGAGACCAGGCAAAGGCAACCCAGCTGCCAAGACCCGCACACGTTGCACAGTGGAAGCAGAAAACAGTATATTCAAAAATATTCCGATTCCAGTTGATGACAAAAAATATAAAACAATACTAAAATAACTAGAAATATAGAAATACATAATAAGTAAAATATATAATAATATATAATATGTTCTCGAATCATCTTCTTTCTTTTTTTTTGAGGACTTGTATATTTTTTACTGTTACTTTTAGTGGTAGGCAGATTAATATAGTTTTACATACAATTTTAGAACAAAACATCAAATATGATCTACACTTACAAAATTATGTACTTATATATTAATATTACAATTCGTACATTTTCATCTATTCACTACTCAACTTTTTACTATATTTTCTATTCTTTTATTCTTTTTTTTTTTAAATTATTATTAATTCTTTTTAATTATATTTCTCTTATTCTCCATATGTCTCTTTACTTCTTGGAATGCTTCCCATATTTTCTATTCATTTAAATATTATTATTATTATTATTTTTTTTTTTAAGCTTTTCTTCCTATATTTTATATTATTAATTTTTCATTTTTATATTTAATTTCCCTTTCCCCATTTCTTTTGACTCATATCTCACATCTATATAATATGCTCCTCTGTTCAATAATATAAATTGTGATATTACATAACTTCTCTATTTGTTCTTTTCTACGCACTCGTATGCATCTACTTTTTTCTCTCTTCATTCTCTCTTCTTACAGCTCAATTCACATCTCATTTTAAGAAAACAACTCTTTCGTCTCATTCAAATTTTTTCACATTTGGCTATTCATAATAGATTTGCTTATTGTTTACTCTTAGACAGATTGCAAATAAAAATTAAATTAAAAAAAAAAGTCCCAATATTGCTTTACATCCTCAGATATTAGCGCTTCTTTTCTGTCTCTCTCTCTCTCTCTCTCAACTTATCTTCCTTTATTATATAGCTAAAATTTACCTGAGCTCTTCAAAATTCGTAAGCCTTTCACTTCAGTTAACCAACAAACAATGCTTTGACTTTTTGCCATTCTCTTCTTCCATTTTACATATTTTCATTAATTTACCGAGAAATTGTGAGTCAGTGTGCGGAGAGCATGTGGTTACAGCCGAGTATTCCGGGTGTTGCTCAAGCTGACGGCTTTCGGCGACGTCTCTCCTTTTTCCTTTTTGGGTTCAGTTAGTGGCATTGTCACGACTTCTTAATGTCATTTTATCAAAGGCGAGTCGCGGACGCCACCTGGAATGGTGGGACAGTGGGACAGTGGGACATTGGGAGAGCGGAACAGTGGGATCCTAAGAGATGAAGCACACGTGTGTGGCAGCCGCACAACGCTGCGTATACGTGATGGGGTTATTATTGTTGCTGTCAGCTGCCAGCTGCTGTTGTTGTTGTTGTTGTTGCTGCCGTGTCTCGTTGTGTTCGATATGTTTATATTTGTTGTGCGGTTTGGCGTGTCTGCATGGCCCTTTAACATGTGCGTTACGTTTACATTACACACACACACACACACACTCACGTAGACATTATGAAGTCGTAATAATGCACATGTGTGTGCGTGTGTGTGTATGTGTGATAAGCGTATACGTATCAAACGACATTTGGCGAAAATTTTATGGCACATACCCTGCATGCCGAAAAATTTGGTTTCAAGCACCCCAACCCCCCACAAAAAAAAAGGGGGGAGTGGCAGTATGAGTGGCCGTGGGAGGGAGAGAAAGCAGAAGAGACAACGTTGCCAACCAGTCGCACGCCTGTTCTATGTATCTCTGCTTCTTGCTCGTTTTATTATGCGATTTGTACAACTTCAGTTTATAGCCAACACACACACACACAGAGAGAGAGAGAGAGAGAGAGATACTCTGTGTGTATTTAAAATTTAATAGCATACATTTTTATGCACAATCGATCGAAAGGTTTCATTAAACAAAAACGAAAACAAAAACATTTGATGTGCATTGAAGAGTTTTGCACTTTACATCTAGTTCAGGTTCAGTTGGTTCCTAAGCTTGAGAACTTTGTTTGCTTACTTTTATGAGACATAACTATAAAAATCAGTCACATAAACCACATTTATTGTGCGGCTTCAATTCCGGCGGCTGTTCATTGAAAAGCCATTAAAACGAGTTTTCGTTTTTTCATTTCTCTCATTTCGATGCGCATGGAAATCAGGACTCAGCAGCAGCACTCAGCAGCAGCGGGGCAGGCGACATGTCCTTAACACAGTCACAAACAGAACCTTGACATGTCATTCAATTTGAAAGCCTTGCAATTTCTTTTCAGCCAGGCCAGGACAGCCATATACCATATGCATATGCAACTCCTCTCTTCACTCCAGCATTTCACTAAATGCGCCATACAAATATCATTTAGCGTGACATCAATTTCATATACTACATAAAGTTGGCATACATTTCATGTGCCGCTCCGCTTTATCGACATGCATATATTTATATATAGAATATATATATATATATTGTAGAAGAGCCTACAATTTGTGCTGGCGGCGCTGGCAGCAGCTGCCAATTCGCATAAATGTCACGTACGTCAGTTTGTCATTTGTGTAAAAGATGCAGCCGCCAACGACAACGCCGCTGCACTTGAGTCCTTCTATGGAGTATGAAATAAGTAAAATATAATAACACGTGTATGATAAACTTCAAGATACCCTTTAAAGGCAGTCAAAGCCTGCATTTCAATCACAAGTAGTTTGCTATTGCATCTAGCAAGTGCTCGAGCTGTGAAAAGCCGGATGAGATTTCTTTTCTCAGATATAAAGTCTCATTTAACTTTTTTGGAAAAGAACTGTAAAACACCTCTTGTAACCTTATCAGTGCTGTGCAAAATTTGATAAGACTTTCTGTTGTAAAGCTGCTGGAAGCCTCATCTAACTTTTCCCAGCTGCTGCTCATCTGCTGGCTGAGGCAAGGTAAATAAGACACAAATAATAATTGTCTTTGTTAAATTTTGTAATGACTTATCAAATTTCATCTCAGCTCTCACATAACTCAACTCTTCATTCAACTCATTCAAGTGCAAAGCTTTAGCTTTTCTGTTTTCATTGACTCCAAATATAAATATTTTAATTATAATACATAATATGCACGAAATAAGTAAGTGGGACACTACGTTCGCTATTATAAACTTCCCTTCCTTCATTGTTACAGGGTATTAAACAGATAGCATCAAACGCTAGCCCACATTGTACAACAAGTTCGAGTTCAAGTCGTATGAATAACGCATACGCACAGTGCGCCGCAAACTTTTCAAACAGCTCAAATTGGTGGCATGCAGCGCACAGAGGCGACTAATTAAAATTTTATAACGCCCAAAAACTCAGCATAAAAGATGCTATGCGTATGCGTGTGTGTATGCTGTGCAAGTGTGTGTAACAAAATTCATAACAATTTTGCCAAAATGCTTTCCAACTGCTAAATATTTAACATGAGCTGACATTTTTGGCCAGGCTAGAATGATATTTATCACTGTTGGAGCTAAAGCTTTAGCCAGAGTTGTCGACCATGAACGTTTCTTTATTGCATTTTACTCATTTCATACTCCATTTGAGCATTAAATAATCTTAAAATAGTTTTTGATAGGTGAATTTAATTTACAAATAGATTATGAAATTATTTGCTGTAAAAATATCCTTAGTTATGAATTTAATACAATTGAAATGTAAATATTTAAATAAGAAAGAAACTTCAAAGATAAATATCAATCTGTTTTGGACCTTTGGGACTATGATTATCATTATCATCATCATTTGACATTAATATTAACTTGGAAGTTCCAGTTGGCTAAATATATTAGCTTTTTATTCAATTTATTTGCAAAGAGATTGAGCTCAATCGAACTTCTTCAGTAGGCGAACACAAGCATAAGTATAGGCAAGCATAGAGTGCTTCATTCCTACTCTTACCACTACAACTTTAAATGCTGCTCTTATAAATCCCATTTAGGTATTGCGCTTCTTGCTATATAATATTTCTTCTCACGACGCTTCGGCTTGATTAGGCAAGCAATCCGAACAGGAGAACTGAGAGGTGAACTCAGGGACTAAATTCGTTCCATTCAAAACATATATAAACTTAAGTATATACATACAACACACATACATATAGAGGGCAACTAGAACTAGAAACCCTGTAATATTTCAATTAATAATCTTATACTATCAAAACTATTTCTCAGTTGAAAAGCAGCAGCTAAACGCACTATATTTACACATTAATCCATAAGCTTAATTTTAATATATAATAGTAATTAATATATAATAATATTGGAAAAAAATAACATTAAAGCGAAATGAATCACATAAATAACAAAATAAATACAAAAATAAAATAATATACAATTGTCATCTCCCAAAGATCCCAAAGACGAAAATAAAAATGTATAAAAGCAAATTCATATGGTTATAGCGTCCTATTCTACTGTATTTTTATGTTATTTATATTTATTTATTATTATGTATACAGTACATACTTTCAGTTAAAAACCTCACAGATTTGAGAAGTCATATTTTGTTCTTTTGTGGTAGAGGATTAATAAGATTAATGCAAGTTGAAAGAAATTAAATCGCCAATTAGTTAATTGATTCAAAAGTACAAAACAACATTCTCTACCGAGAGAGAGAGAGAGAGAGAGAGAGAGAGAGAGAGAGAGAGTGAGAGAGAGAGAGAGAGAGAGAAAGAGAGAGAGAGAGAGAGGTATTGGGATGTTAAACATAAATGTAATAATGACGGACCGAATGATAATGAATGCAATTGGTGGGGAGCAAGATATAGGCTTCTTTGGATATATTCGTATCCGTTATTTCATTCGTTTAAATTGAACAAAGCAAAGTCAATTGATTCTCAAGAGAAGGCACTCATATCGCCATTTGAAGACTTTTTATTGGAGTTTATCACAGACACCATAAAGAATTGATAATGACTTACAGTTGGGTTAATCTAGTCTTGTCCTTTCTACTGGCAATATCAATACTGCAGTGTTTAATTGAATTTGCTTAAAAGTAAAAGAAAAATGTAAAAAATGTCAAATACTCAACAAATTCCTTGCAACAGGAAATTCTGATATAAGAGACTTCCGTACATTACAAATTTCAGTTGACTTAACTTGGCTGTTCTCATCCATATTCATTTTGTAGAAAAACAAATATCTTCACTCTTGATAGACTCAGGTATCAAATATTTCGCCAAAAATAGAAATAAATCATTTTTTTTTATTATTCGATAAGGTGTTTCTTAGAGTCGTGTCTGTATGCCGTTTGCCATGCTTATTTCGCTGGGTTCATTTTTATCAAATTTCAAAGCTCATTACACTTTATGTGGATGGGCTTAAGCCGTGTTGCCGCCGCCCGTTATCGATGTCGATGTCAACGTCGTGGTGCTCGATGTGGGGCATTAAACGACCTATAAACGACGATGTCGCCGCTTCAATTGACAATTATGTTAAACAAAGTTATTAAATTACGCAAAAATAAGGCAGCCAAGCGCGCCAAGTCAATGGGATTACACATACGCATCGTCAGCGCCAAATGCCGAGCGACAAATCAATAGACACCGGGTTGGGGCGAGGTGTGAGACGTGGCTGTGTCACAGGTGCCTCTCTCTCTCTGTCTCTCTCTCCCGCTCTATCTCTTTCCCTCGCTGCGTTAAGCCAAGCAAATTGCAAGCTAAAAAAATTTCCATTTAGCATAAAACTCATGCTATTATCACACGAAGCAAAACGAAAAAATTACGCCACTCGCGTACACTATATACTAAAATATGCAGAGAGTGGCTAGGCAGATGGGAGCAGCTGTAGAGGGTGGGGAGGGGCCGATGGGGATCCATGGCATATCCAGCACTGTACCCAGTAGACGCTTTTTAATGTACCAAAACAGCGGTGGCACAAAGAATGTCTGCCCCATTGCCATAGACATCATAAAAATTCGTTAAAAATAAAAAACACGCCACAACAAAGGTAGCTAACAGGAGCAGGAGGCGGAGCAGGAGGTGGAGGAGGATGTAGCTGCAGGATAAGGATAGGGGGCAACAAGCGCGTCGACTTCCGTGTAGCTTAAGCTTAGGCTAAGAAGCAACAGCAGCAGCTGAAGTTGTAGCTGCGTTAACGTTTACCGGCATTTCGGATTACGCATACGCCACCGTGTCGCCCGCGGGGCCTGTTTATGCGACAGACGCCTGGGCCTGGGCGCACCATAAGTAACAAATTTTATAAATTATTTAAATTTTTATTCATGCAACGTTGTAAAGTTAAGCCCGCTGACAGTTAGCTAGTTTGCCCAAACAGCAACAACAACAACAACAATGGCAACATTGGCAACAAATTCACTCCAGCCGCTTTCATTCATAATTTTGGCTGATGTTATTAGAGGGGCGACTGGCGTTGGCTGCTTTGGGCAGCCTGTGACCTTGACTTGTTGGCTTTTAAATATTGATACCGGCAGCCTTTGATCTGGAGCGCAGAGACCCGAAAAAAGTCGATGGAACTTAACCTGCGCTTATGCAAATGCGTGGCCAAACAAAGACGATGAAAAATTGGGGGTTGGCCTAATAAAATGTTACGATTCGGCGACGTATTTTGTATAACAATGCCAATGGTTAAATGCATTTAATGGGGTATATTAGAATTTCAATCAAATATGTAACACTAATAGAAGTTGTATAATATATATAATTATATTCATTTGTATTATTGTTGATTCAAATATTCTATTTTGTAATCAGCTAGAATAAAATCTCTTTAAAATGTTTCATCTTCAGCCTCAACTGAATTCATTTAGTACTCCTCCTCAGGATAAAACATGCGAGAGTGTATTTGAGTTTCCAATTCACGCAGATTTTTTTGATTCCTTTCTTCTGGCCGCCTTCACTTATATATATTTGCACACACACACACATATATATACATATATTCGCATGATTTATAAGCAGCTGAAAAGATACAATAAAAAATACTGTCGCAATTTTATGAGCCCCGGCAAATGGCCATAAAATGCCATGGCACATATGAGAAAATATAAATAAATCGAACGATTATTGACAATTATAATGATATATGATGCATTCTGAAAAGTCATAAATTGAGCAAAACGCTCAGCAAGTATATTAGTCGAGTTGAGAGCACAAAAGCTCAAAGCGAGCAAATACAAAATCTGGAGCAGTGTCGCGGCTCCTTGTGGGTCAACTCTTAAGTGGGTGAACAAAGTATTTTGCAAAATAAACGAAATGAACCCAATGTGCAATAAAAATGAGAATTTATTGAATATAAAGTAGTTATTAAAAGGGGAGAAATATGAGCGCTTACGGAAGCACCATTTACTGAAAAGGCAATAGGTTTCTGCTTTTTTTTTTCAACTTGACTTTATTTAGCTCAATTTCACTTCACTCAGCAGTAGAGTATTAAGTGATTTAAATTTGAAAGAAATCTTTATTGTTGAAATGAAGGACAATGCCAAAGTTATCAGTTTCTAAGCTAAATATAAATAAGGAATTAATATAATGAGGCAACAAATAGGAAAGGAATCAAAACCTATGTAAAACGTCGATATACTAATTAATCGATATAATAATTAACTAATATAAATTTTAAACTTTTAGCTAATTATAGCAAATTTAAAAAAATAATAAACAACAAATTTAATGTAACTGAAACTGTTGATAAATAATAATGAAGTACTTATTCAAAAAGTTCTTCAGAAACTATTGATATTTATGCGTTATTAGATAAATATATAAAATAATAAATATTAAAAAAAAAAACTTGTTAAGTATTTTATAAATTATTTTGAATGAAATAATTTTTTACATAACAAAAATAAAAAAAGTTTTTTAATTCCTTAGAAGTATAAATATCTTCTTTTACAAAAAAAAAGAAATAAATAAATAAATAAATATTTATATATATATATATATATATATATATATATATATATATATATATATATATATATATATATATATATATATATATATATATATATAATTATAAAATAATAATAATAATAATAATATTTAAAAAAAAAATGATAATAATACTAATAATCATTATAAAACAATAATATTATTAATACTAAAATACCTCAATTTGTATTTAAATTTAATTATGTTCAAACTACAAATTTCTATTCAACTCAAACCAGCAACTATCTAAGGTCAACTTCACATAAAATGCTGGAAAAAATAGTATAAAAATCTAACTAAATTGCATAACAATATTGCAGCATGATTATCTATGCACAAATCGACATTAGCCTAGTTCTAAACTTATATTTAAAATTCTTTTGCATTTTCTGCGCTCCAGTTACCAAAAAAAAAACACTAAAAAATGTCTGTAATCTATGCAACGAGTAGACGATTCAGACTCTTGCTCTTGCTCTTGCTGTTGCTGTTGCTGTTGCTCTTGTTCTTGGCTCGGCTAATTATCAATTTAGTGCAATTTGTTGGGTACGCTTTTTAAAGTGAAACGAATAAATGACTACAAGTTTGAGTGGACTCACAAGTTGTGCTCAATTTTATCTCAGCGTTTGTTATGACTTAACAGCCTTAATTTGTTGTCATATTTACTGCGTGTGTGTATCTGTGTGTTTGTCTGTACTTTTAAACTATTAAAAAGTTCGAGTTGTCTGCGCCCCAAATAATAAAACAGGCACATCAACTGCTGCTTAATGCGCCTCAATGCAAAACAAACAGCAGCAGCAGCAGCAGCAGTAAGAGCAGCAGCAGCAGCTATCAAGAGTCATTTGTTGCAGTTGTCTCTGCTGGAAAAATATTGTTGTTGTTGTTTGTCACTGGCGACTGGCAGCAAAACTGTTTGTTAATAAATTAAATGCTTAATTTACTGGCCATTATGGCTAACAAGCTGCTGCTTGCCTCTGCCTCCATTAATGCAGCAGAAGCAGCAGCGAACCTCAAAAGACATTTTCTGTGTTGTCCAGACTAATTTTCGTTAAGCAGACGCTCTGCACTTTTCACAAAATAAATAAAAAACATATTTCAAGTGATTATGTTAATTTGTCAAAGAAAATTTACTATTATTAAAAAAAAAAAAAAAAAAAAAAAAAAAGAATCAAATGAGACGTATTCAAACCTTCAGCAAATGAAGCCTTGGTCATCTATAAAGTTAAATTTGCTCACATATAATCATAAACGCAAACATTAAGCATAATTTTTATGCATTAAGCACACTACTAATGGAACGTTCGATTTTTATGCAAAATTCAGTAAAAGAATGTTCAGACAAATGAATAGATTTCGTCTTGTAAAATCGAACTGATTTGATCCCGTTTATATTCTTACAGTGTATAGTGTGGGAGCGCCTAAATCATATAAGTAGCCTAGATATTGATTCTGATTCTGATTCTTTTGGGCTCTGATAAATAAACTGAACTGTCATAATGCCACTTTAAACATTTATGAATGCGTAATAATTATTATTTAATAGAAAAATAATAATTTAAGGCATATAATATATATATTAATATAAATTCAGAGATTTCAGTTTTTTTTTTTTCACATTCCAATGCATTGAAAGGTTATTAGCCAAGCCATACCAACAATTCTTTAAAAAATCTCATAACACTTCAGCAGACTAGAAACCCATCAACATTATTTGACTGTCAACCTAAGAGACTACAGTTGACACGTACGTAGACTAATAACGATTACAACCTTTAGATCTGCCCTTTAGGGATATATAAAAATAAATTGCTCACAAGATATATAAAAACAAATTACTTAAAATTTAACACTTATCCAAAAGCAGCACCTCCCTCTAATATACAAAATGATGTAAACAGGACAACAAAATAGGTAAAAAAAAAAAGATATCTATACGTAATGAGGGTAGCAAAAAAAGAAGAAAACTAAATTTAGTCAGCATAGTATGTACGTAATTCACATTCAGTGACCTAATTTTTGTTCCCTTTTGATACCTTCTCTCAGTCTTTCATCAATTTGTGCTATTTTAAGAATATTTCTGGCAGCCAAGAATTACGAATGCTTGCCTTGCTTGAATTTCGCTTCAATTTATTGTGAATAATGTAAAAGAGAGAAAAAATTGTATGCAAAATTTAAACATTTTTTGTCGCAAATAAACGAGCAGCAGAAACTTTTGTGCAACTTCTTTTAATGATTGTTTAAAAACATTTCGAGCTGTGCCATAAATGTACAAGTGTCTGTAATATGAAACCGCAGCAGCGGGCAGGAGAATACAGTGAATGCATTTAAGGCTGTGTAGCACATAAAATGAAATTTATGCATTTGTTTATGTCACATTTATGCAAACCCAATGACAATATAAAACATTCGCATATGTCGCTGACAGAGTTTTTAATAAACTTGCAAACTTTTCGATTCTTTTAATATATACTATATAGTATATATATATTTTTTCGGTTTAATTTTTTTGTTTTTATTTTTAATATGTGTATTTTATGTGGAGCTTAATTGCAGCGTTTTTCAACGCTGGTTAACCCAATTGCGACCGTAAATTTATGAAATATTTATTGCATGAAAACAATTGCATAAATAACGAAATAAAAGTTAAAAATACAAAAAACAAAAAATAAAATAAACAAAAAATGGCAAAAGTTGTGCGTGCACATTTGGTAGATAATTTAAATCAATTGCCGAGTAGCTGCAATTAGCAGCAAAAGATAAAAAATAAATTTACAAACAAAACAAATGGCCCAAAGACCACAGCGACAATAAATAAAAAAAAAAAAGAGGAAAAAGAAAAACAAATTTCCAGCCCTAGCCGCAGCTTTTATGGGCCGGGCTTATAGAGTTTGTATGAATGCTACTATATATTAATGCTGCAGGCTCCATAAATTATGGCGCATTTACTTAGCCAGATAGATAGTGGAAGAAAAAAACACAAAGAGTCGATAAATGATTGCGGTCGAGCCCTGAAATCCTTTAATTTGAAACGCAAAACTCAGCTGCTGCATTCGCTGCCAAGTCAAAGGCACATTTCACAAATGTCGAAAGCAAATAGAAAGCAAGCAAGGATAATGCCAAAGGAATTCGAAAACTGAACAGCTAACAAATATCCTGCAGTGTATTACTATAAACTTTCTTTAATAATATATAATTGATTGTATATATGGATATCTAATTACTACATAGCTTCCACAGCCTCTGAGTTCCCTTACAGGTTAAAATTTATATGGAGAAGGTAGCCACATTGCGACAAAGATAATTTAAAAGGAATATATAATTATTTTCTTTAATAATTCAAACAGAATTAATAATTTTTTTAATTGATTACATTTCAAGTGCCTAGTCCTGTTATCTATCTAATTTATATATACCCATTTTTACATATGTTAATTTACATTTAATATGTTTACATTATGTTAACTGATCATATTTGTCCTCTCTTTCTTTCCCTCTTGCTCTATCTCACTAACATTGCCGTCAATGAGTCATTCGATGTATTGTTTCTTAAAAAATGTTCCCAAATACCTTTTTAATGCCAATTAATTCAACTTTGGTCAGTTACAGACACATATCACTTGCTTAATAGCTACAGGGTATATGGGAATAACTAAAAACGTACCAAAAGCCAAAACACACATTAAAATGCATGTGTGTGTAGCCTGAAGAAATATGGCCATAGCAAATTGCTGACTCTGGCACCGGAGTTGAAAAACTTAAAAATTGCTCGGATATACCAATACTACATGCCATTGGAGGAGTGGATGGCGATGTGGATCCTTACCAGCTCAGCCGGACTGCTCCGAATGGCTGACTAGCTGACTAGCTGACTGGCTGGTTCGGTCCCTTTGCTGCGCTGCTTTTTAAGTAAAGAGCAGCAAAACGCAAATATCATCGAATGGAATATAATTTATGTGCTCCATTTGCAGTCGGCAGTTCGACAGGCACACACACATACGTGCAGAGAGCGAGGGAGAGAGAGGCTGGCACATATGCTCTGGTCCCCATACGGGACAACCCCCGAGCCCTGTGTTCAATGTCCAGCTTTCTGCCCGACCCTTTCGGTCATTTAGGACGCTTTTGCATATGGGATACCGCTGCCAACAGTTGCCGCAGTTAGTAATTCCCCAGTCGCGTTTCTGCACTCGTTTTTTTTTTTATTTCCCCTCTCTCTCTCTTTCGCTCTATCTCTCTTCTATATATATATATATATTTCTTCTTTTTTTTCGGCAAGGTTGCGCCTTCAATCCATAAATATCCGTTGGTTAGTTGTTGAACCCTTTGCTAACTTGACTCGACTCGACTCGGCTCTTGGCCCCATTCTTTTTTTTTTTTTTTTTTGCTCTTTTTTGTATTTGCCAAATTAAATCGTTAAATGCTTGTTAAAAACTTTGACTGCCATTTTCTATATCTGTATCTGCACCAAGGAATATATCTATAAACATGCACATACATATATTTAGGTATCTGTATCTTTGAGCGTTTCTGGGTAACGCTTATGATTTATGTCTGCGCATGTTTTTCTGCAGTCTGCTCGGGCACAGGTTGGCCACGTAAACGTAAATAAGGCAATACCCGACATTGGAACAATAAAACAGAGCAAAAAATAACAACAACAAAAAAAAGGGTTGCGTTTCACTGCGGCTTGGACTTGGACTTGGTTTGCCGCAGGCACAGCCAACGATAAATTAAATGCAAAAGAAATTAAACTAAACTTTTCGCTTGCGTTTTAGTCATCGATGATGATTGCCAGTTGGCTAACAGTTCCTGGGAAGCAGTTAAAACTGATTCTGGATTAGTCATGAGCAGTCTGTAAACCAAAAATGCAAGTGAATCCAGGTAGAGCTGCCCAAAGACTGCAGCGTCAAAATGGATTAATAACTTATTCATGAGACAACTCACATGTTTTATTGACCAGCGTGAGAGTCTTAAAGTCCTAAGGAATCAATGAATCCAATGAGAGTCAATTTTGAAATGTTTCAAATTTTGAAATATATAGTGAATGACTTATATAAATATAGTTTATTATAAAATTCTATTCAAATATAAATCAATTTATAATGAATTACTAAATAATTTAAAATAACTCCAATTTATTATTGAAAAGCTCAAATTAAATATTTTTGATATAGAAAAGTAAAGCGAATGTTTTATAAACACATATAGTGAATTTTATAATTATATGCGAAAATAAATAAAGATTTGCTGAATTATTAAAAAAATATTCCAATTTATTAATTTTTTATTTATTGGAAATCCCAAATCAAATATTTTGAATATTCCAAATATATAAAAATATAGTGAATTATTTATATATAAATATAGTAAATTTTAAAATTTTATGTAAAATAAATAAATTTGCAATTATTTACTAAATTGTTAAAAAAATATTCGAATTTATTATAATAAGTTGTATCAAATATTTTAAGTACATTCCAATTATGGAAAAAATGTAGAAATAAATATATGTTTAATGGTTTTCTGAATATTGAAAAAATATTCCGATCCAATATTAAAATGAATTCGAAGGCTAAAAACAAATTGAAACATAAATATGTTTATCATCAGTAAATACAAAAAAAAAAAATTAAATTTAATAATAATAATAATAATAATAATAATAATAAATAAATAAATAATTAAATATACATTCATAAATTCTCGAAAATATTTTATATTATAAAAAAAAGGCGGAAAAAAAAACAAAATATTAAAAAAAAAAAAACACTTCCTACTTCCCGCTGTTTTGGAATCTTTCCCCCATGGGATTTTCATAAAAGCCAGATTTGGAGGGAAAAACGCTGTTTTGGGAACACTGATACGTAGTATATTTCTATAGCATTTAAATGAATTATCCATAAAAGCAATACAAGCTGCATTTGTATTTGAAAGATTTATGAATTTTCAAATGCGGGGGGCATATTAGCGAACGCTAACAGCTAAAAGCAAATTGAAACATAAACCCATTGCAATGAGAGGAGCTCTGCCTTTTAATACTTATACAAGAATACAAAACAGTTGAATGTATTCAATAATCTTAAGTTTGAGAATATACAGTGGACCCTTGGTTAACGAACACAATTCGTTGCAGCTTGTTCGTCAAGCCATTGTATATTTCTTTGATTTTCCAGGCTGGAAAGTAAGGATTTTGTTAATCATTTATTAATTTGTTAATTTGTTAATCCATCTGTTGAGGACAGCTATATTAATTTAAGTATTATAGCTCTGAAACTATGAACGATACAAAGTAGTCCGAGCCGCGAGAGTTAACTCAATATATTTGATGTGTATTAAGCAGATAACTTAAACAATTTAATATAAGCTAAAGAAAATAACAATATTCTATAAAAATTATGAATACTCCACATTGTTAAGGCATTTGAGATGAGAATGAGATCAATAGGAGCGGCATTTGTATTCGGCTTATATGTTAACATGTTAGCTTACTCTGCCCTCTCATTACGCACTCTATCTATGTATTGTTTCTACTAGAGTGTTTCTCTCTCGAAATCAACCAACAGCCATAAGTTAGCTTATACTAACTTACATAAATCATTGTAAATAATGCAAGAAATATCTCATCACTCTAGAATTTTTCCTGCAGCTGCTGTCTGCTATAATTTAAAATTTTATGAACTAATAATATTTGATCGGTTTGCCCAATTAGCGCATTGGCTTCATTCAAATGATCACAATCCAGTCATCAATTGCCTGTGACACAGTCCCAATTATATATACGCCTCTCATATTCAGCATTGATCAATTGACTGAAAGTCCCTTTTGCATCCCTGATCATGCTAATTGATGCACCTGCATATTAAATTGTTGCCCAAAAAAAAAAAAAAAAACAAAAACAAAATTCAACAAGAGAACGCACATGGCATCTATCAAACGCGCATGATTAACGCCCCCTGTTCTACAGTCGATTAATACATCAAGATGTTTCTGTCTCTGTATGTGTGTGTGTGTGTGTGTGAGGGGCTGAGCTGGGAAGACATTCATATGCATAAATACATGTACATACCTGCATACCTCATGCGACTCGTGTCTCTCTCTTTCTCTCCCTCTGTGTGTGTGTGTGGAGAAAAAAGCTGTCACAATAAATTTAAATAAATTGTTGACAAACGTCAATAAACATAAATTTTCGTGTGCAGCAAAGCAAAGCAGACCAAAGCGAACAACTGTAGACAACGTCAACTGGAACCCCGAGCGGAGCGACTGGACCGGCGACTGGACCAGGCAGACGACCGGAAACCGCAACGCGCGCTGCCACTCGATGCATTGCGTCAATCAAAAATGTACGAAATGGCAAGCGGGCGCAACCAAAAGGGGGCGGGGCGAGACGCCCAAACCAGGCGCTGAATTACAAGCTGTAGAGAAGCATGCGAAAGTTAGTTAGGGAAGTTAAGGGACATACTAAGAGATACCCTAGAAAGAGAGAGAACTAATATAACTATCAATTAAATTAAATTATCAATATAAATATAAATATAAATAAATATCAATATAATCTAAATCTAAATATAATATCATATAAATATAACATATACCCACTATAAATTCAAATATAAAACTCCTAACATATACTCTCCATCTCATCTAATATACCTATACAATCCTAAATATACCTCTACCTCTCAATATAACTACATCCCAATCTCAATCTCTATCCCTATCCCTATCCTATCCCTCTCCTCTCCTCTCCTATACCCTATTCCCTCTCCCTCTCCCTCTCAATCTCCCTCCCATCACTCTCCCTCTTCTCCTATCCCTCTCCCTCTCCCCTCTACTATTCCCTCTCCCTCCCTATACCTCTCCTCTCCCTCTCCATCTCACTCCCTCACCTCTCCCTCTCCCTCTTCACCCTCGCCCTCTCCCTCTCGCCTCTCCCTCTCCCTCTCCCTCTCCCGTCCTCATCCCGTCTCCTCTCCCTCCCTGCATCCCTCTCTCTCCCTCCTCTCTTCCCCTTCCCTTCCTTTTTTCTCCTGTTCCCTTGCTCTTCCCCCGCCTCCTCCCCTCTTCTCGCCTCTCTTTTTAGCATGAAGGAAGACCGGCATTGTGAGAGTCTGTGCACGTGTGGCGCTTGGGATTGACTAATTAGAAAAGCAGCGACGCCGAAGAGTTTTATTTTGTTTATGCAAATTGTAATAATAACTCAATTAAACATTGTGCCAGGCCAGGCCAGAGCAGAGCGGGGGCCAGGGGCTCGATTGTCAGGGGATATTGCATAAGCTGGGAGCGATTTGATTTGCAGTAATGCGGGCACAACAACTGGCACATTGACCGATCGCTGGCCTTTTGTCAACCACAAAAGCACACACGCACAATCACACACACACAGACACTCGAACAGCTCACACTCGAGGGTCTCGCTTTTATTGATGTCCCGTTGTTTTTGTGGCAAACAATTGTAGAAATGTCGTCGACGTCATTTAATTGTAAGTGAAACTATGCTTTGTTAGCGCACTTCATGGATGCACACACAAACACACACACACACATACACTGCCAGCCTGTCATATATGTGTGTGAGGTCAACAACCACGCCATCCAGAGAGACAGCCAGCCAGCTAGCCAGGCAAGCAAGCAACACTCAACATCAACTGACATCCAAGTGCTGTCTATATATTTATCTATCCATCCACATCCACATCCACATCCACGCAGCACTGGGCACTGCACTGCGTTTGCAACTGGAGCAGACTTAGGGACGGTCAAGGGAGAGCTGAGAGTCGCGGCATTTGCTGTTGTCAAAATAAAGCACACTTTAATTGACACATTTGCATTTTATTATGGCTGCGTTCGTACGTAAATGCCACACTGAGAATAATATTCCGTTCTGTTTTTGCTGTTGCATGAATATTTATAATTATCAATGCTGCTCGCTGCTCCACTTTAAATGCAGGGCTCCCACAGAAGAGGCGCCAGTACTTGATTATATATTTCATATATATATATATATATATAAATGTGAGTTTGCCTCGACTGCATTACGACTATTTGTATAATATTTGTCAACACTCAAGCGATAAATCCAGCAGGTCAAGTAGTGCGGACAGCAAAATGAAATGCTCAGCTGAGCTGAGCAAACAAGTGTAAGCTGAATGCTAATTCAGGAAGTCTGAAATCGAAGAGGAAGTTTAAGGAGCTTGCACGAGCTTTGTCTAAGCAAATAAACTTGGAGAGCTGTGCATTTATGGAGAGCTCGTTTTGTATAGATAAATGAAAAATTAAATAATAGTAGAAAAGATACTTAAGAGAGATATTTATAAAAACTTTATAATTTATGTTTTCTGAAGTTCGTTAAATCAAGAAATAATTCAGCATAAATTGATGCCAAGGCACTTTGAAAAATTTAGTATTAACTTAGTATTTCAGTTCTGACTAGAAAGTTTCGATAGCAACATAATCAAATATTTTATTTTTATTTCATTTTTATTTTTTCTATTTTTTTTTTTTTTTTTTTTTTTTAAGAATGACTTATATATCTTTATTATTATACTTATAAATAGTAGATTTTAGAGACTTACTCTTAAGAGTTTGGCTAAAAGTTAAAGTTTGTTATTGTATATCAAAAGCATGTGTTATATCCCCTTGATTTGCTCTAAACCTGAATATATTTATTTATAATAAATTATAATATATTTATTTATAATAAATTATAATATATTTATTTATAATAAATTAAAATATATTTATTTATAATAAATTATAATATATTTATTTATAATAAATATTCTAATGCATGATTTCAAGCCAACATGTCTGAAAGATACTAAACAATATTTTATTATTTCATATTAAATAATATAAACTATTTACATATTATATTATAGATTTATATATCATATTATTTACTAAACTATAGCCATTGACTTTCGCCAAGTTCTTTTGAGAAAATCTTGAGCATTTCAAACTCACCCACTCATTCGCTTGTTAAACATACAACTTCTACAACTTCATTTCGAATGGGTCGTAAAAAATGTTTTGTATCTAAATATGTTAACAGTCTAATGCACACAGCTGTACTATATATTTTTTTGTCTAATCAGCGCCAGACAAAACCATCAACAGCTTCAACACAAAAACCCAGCTGGAGCTGGCGCTCAAAACGGTGTTGAGCAATGTCAAAAGCGCAGTTCTAAGTGATTGCAAGAGACTCGAAACAAAAATAAAGAAATAATAATGTTCTAGTTGAACAACTCGAAAATACCCTGTTTAGATGTATTAACATGTATTCATAGAGACTTTCCTAAATACCAGCAGCACATGCTTAAATGCTTTTTGTCAGCAAACGATATTCTTCATACTTGAATAAAATCTTTTTAATATATTTTTATAATGGTTAAGTTTATTAAAAGACTTGTTTCAGTAATCACGTGTTTCAGTAATCAATGCTGGCAAAACGTTTTTAATCGACTTGAAGAAACCTATCGATTATCGATATGCAAGGCTATGTCTAAAAAGCTAAAAGAAGGATGAAAGGAAAAACAACTCTAGATCATCTCGTCCGTTGATTCAGATCGGCAATGCCTCTACCTGTCTGTTACATACATTTCCATCAAACCATCACACCCCATTGACCCATTATTAATGGGCTCAAAGCACAAACATATACACACACATGACTGACTAAGCGATCAGCATGCAGCAAAGTCCATAAGAGTTGTGCTTTTTTTCTGTTTGTTTTTTCTTTTTTGTTTAATTTTATTTCTAGGTGGAGCTCCAGATCACCTTGCAGCTCAGACACTCCACTTAGACACTCTATTTTGCGTGTGAAATTCAATAAGCCGACAGCTGAATGCAGCATAGAGAGCATAGAGCCTGGGCCACAGAGTTGGCCAAGTCGGAACCTGGCTGCCATGCCATAGATGCATATCTATCTGTATTGACTAAATTGTAGCTGTTCTCGTTGTTGTTGTTGTTGTTGTTGCTGTTGGGTGTGGCGCAAAATGCACGACAAAAGCAACAACATACGAAATCGTGTTGTAGTTGTAGTTGTTGTTGTTGTTGTCGGCATTGTTTAGCATGTTGTAGTTCAATTTATGACGCTTGTCGCGCTTGACTTTTGCGCAGGCGTTGAAAGCCCAGCAACAACAATGTTTATTTTTTTTTTTTTTTTTAACATGGACTTTGCTTTGGCGCTCCGGAAAATCAAATTGAGTTGGCTCCAACTCAATGTCTGTATTGTTATTGTACAGTATATATAGTTTTTTTTTTTTTTTTTTTTTGTTTGCCTTATTCGATTTCGTGTTAATTTCTTTTCACAACACAATGCGTCACAGTATCTATATACATATGTATGTCTATTTACATCTATATGTATCTGTATCTGTGTGTGTTTACAATTTCATTTAGTGTCCGACATCCATTTGGCATTTCGGTCTATTCGGGCATGACAAGTTGCACGATCGATTTGATATGTTTACATGGCTCGGGAAATTGATATGTCAATATGAGCAAGAGTCTCCAAGATGTTGTGGATGTTGTGCGAGTGCATTTAGCTCAATTAGAAGACAACTTCATTACCAACTCTGCTTGCTTAGTGCTGTATTTTTTGTGGCTCATGTGTAGGTTTCATAGGCAAAGCTTTTAGCAGTTACTCTCAAACGAATTAGCAATTGGAAAATTTAGTCTAACATTTCAGTTTTAACATTTAAGGCCATAAAACCGACCAAGCTGAAATTTGATTTTGTAAATTGTAAAACAGGTGGGGAGAAAGCTAAGTCTTAATAAGTTGAATATTTTTTTTTGAATTATTTAATTATTTAAGGCAAATTTTATATCAGATCTTGAATCTTGAGATGTAGTACAACAATTCCTAGAAGACTTTGCTGGCGAGCGAGCATAATCATTATTTTGTAAATTGTGTAGAAAGCAAAGAAAGATAAGTTGAATATTTAAAAAAAAAAAATTATTTTAGGTAAACTAAAATCTATAATTTACATACATACATGAAAGGAAGAATAACTCATCTATGTTGATATATTATAATAAATAATCAAATTAAAGGTTTTAACAAAACTAAAGAAGTAAGAAACTAAATAATAATGATTTATTTCTTAAGGCTTTTTGCTTTTTTCAGCTTTCTCTGCTCGGCTAGCTCACATCAATTACAATTGAAAGCTGTGTGAGGTAAAAGAGCATCAACTAATGGAACAATTGATTGAAAATATATGTACTTGTTGAAAGTATCATCTGTAGCAATGCTATATGTATCACTTACCATATCTATGTGATAGGTATCATCTCTAAGTTAGTCACAAACAAACCATTGTTGTGAAAGCACACAGCAGCGGTTTCTTTTTTTATATTTTAATTTAACATCCGTGCATACGGATGGGAAAACGAAAAGTCTCTATCCAATACTACTTGCCTATCTCCAAGAGATTATGTACGTTATTTAATAGCAGAATCTATAAATGCGATTGAAGTCATTAATAAAATGAGCAGATTAATATAGTATTATTTAAATAAATAATTAGTTCAGGATTATTAGTTTTTTATGTATTTATTTTTAATATTATTATTATTATTATTATTATTATTATTATTATTATTATTATTATTATTATTTTATTTATTTTATTTTTTGAGGCACTTTATGCTAATTCTGTATGAATTAAAAGCTGTTTAGGGTACATGGAGTAGTAGTAGAAGAGAATTATTTATTATGAATTTCACTTGCCTATGCCTATACTTAAGATATTGAAGACCTCTCTCAAGATCAGCCGAACATGAATGATGAATATCCGCTAAAATCTCAATTTAAATATGTAACACTTCAAATATTTTTACATGGCTTTCAATCATATTCCTCAATGCATTATGCAAAATATTTTCTCATTGAATTCATCTAATTGAATGGCTAATTGAAAATAGATGTTCAAGTTACCGAAGATATTTGTCCCAAAATCCATGAATATTCTAATTTAAATGATTTTCAATTGTAAAATAAACAAATTTTTAAATAGTTAACTTATCGTGTCTCTTTGACATGGATCACTCTACATGCTTTAAAGCCAATTGAGAGCTTTTTCTACATTAGGGTCATCTAATTGAATGGCTAATTGTATATCCATAACTCTGATTGCCAATATGCGATACAGAACAACAATTTCAATCAATTCGCAGACCTCAATTCGTACAAACGCTGCTCAATAACAAATCCATTATCCACAGATGAAGCACGTTGATTGTTTTTGTTTTTTGTTATTGTATTTCTATTTCTTATTGTTTTATTTCGTTTCAATTTTAACTGAAATCGTGCTTCACACATGCGAAGCATTGCACTTGAGCTAATTCCCAAGAAACTGGGGTCACACCAGTGGCACACGCCCACACAGCAGCAGCTGAACAATTGCCATTCAGACTTGGCCATATATGAATTGTATATATACATACATATTATATATATATATATATATATCTTTTAAGTGTGGGCCTAATCATAGAGCTGCGTCTATTGTTCTGACAAGGCGTTAAGCAGTTTGCGAGAGTCGCCGTCGATTATGTTGAGGCAATTATTTGTTGTTTTCCGCCGCCGCTCGGGCAACCTTGAAATTAAATATAATTATGAAAACCTAAAATCGCAGCAGCAGCAGCAGCAACAGCAATGATATTTCATAAGTTGAGCCCCTAACGGTCCGACGTGCCTCAAATGAAAAATTATTTGAGATACCGGCACACGCACAGTTGAAAAAGAGAAAAAAAAAAACTAAAATGAAATAAAATACAAAACCCGAGCGCCGAATCAATAAAACCTGCCTTTCTTGTGGAACTGACTCCGCAGACCTTTTCTCCCCCCTCACTCTCTCTCTCTCTCTCTCTCTCTGCCAGTCACTCGCCCTCTCTTATTTTTACTTTTTTGCTCAGGCAATTATAATTAACTTCGCGGCAAGTTTTGATTTTTTGTTTGACTCTGAGAGCAGCCTCTTTTTTTCTTTCTTTCTTTTCTTTCTTGCCTTTGTAGCCGCTGGCTGTGGCTGTGGCTGTGTCTGTTGTTCCATCCATTGCCATCTGCATCTGGGTGCCTGTCTTTGATAATTTTGTTCGCACCTGATCGTGTTACTCGAGTTTTTGGAGTTTTTCAGCATTCAGTCAGTTTTCCTGGCTTTGGCTCTGGCTTCGTGCGTGTGCGTCATTAACTGCGGTTGCGCACACGCGGCCAATTCATTAGAGCGCTCCGTTCTGGCCCAGAGTCGACGCTGGCCAGCTGTGACTGTGACCGCGGCTGACTGGTTAGTCAAACAACAACAAACAACCAACAGCAGAGCTCGTCCGGCTAGTTCTTTAAGCCCATTTCTCATTCCTGCCTCTCTCTCTCTCTCTCTCTCGCTCTACCACAAATTGAACTTTCGTTTTTGGTTTTTACTTTTATGCCCCAAACCGAAAGTACAAAGCACCCAAACCAAACCAAACCAAAAAAAAAAACGAGTTCAGTTTGAATTGGTTTAATGCTCTTGTGTAATTGGTGTATAAAAATTAGAATACCCATGTGAAAAGGAAACCTAAATAATGGCTTAGTTGATAAGAAGGAAGTCAAACAGCCATCAATGACTAACCGTAACTCGTAAACCCAATTCTATTCATTTCACTCGATGTTAGAGTAAGACATGATCAAAGCTCAAATCGATTGTAAGAGATTGTAAGTATATAGTCTCATTAGAAAACTGTAAGCAACATGCAAATAGCTGAAAGTTAATGGGGAAAAGTTTGTTATATAAAGTCAAAGTGTTTGAAGATCAAAATCATTTGAAATTTATAATCAAGTAGTGCGTTTAGCATACTAATTTGATGGAGTTTTGAATAAGGAATGAGAAATACGATATGAAACTGTGATTAGAAGATGCGCTTAAAGATTTCAAATATGTCTAAAAAACCTTAATCAACAAGTTCTTAAAAAGATATTTGAAGATATTAGAAAACATATTCCCAAGTCAGAAAAAATTGCAGTTCTCAGGGCAATATTATACAAATAATCTTAATAGTTTTTTAAAAGATCTTAAAGAAGTTACTTGGAGTTTGGAATTGATTTCGTGTGACGATACGCTTAAAGAACATGAATATTAAAAGCCCTAATGAACTAGCTCAAAAGTAAATATTTAATATAAAGCGTATGGATCTTAGATATATCTTATATTTTATATCTAGCCTAGCCATCTAGCCTCTTTGATATAGAAACATTATTCAACAATTCAAAAAAGTTTATAAATATATATATTTAATTTTTTTTACCTCAATTTAGTTTATGTATAACGTTTTTTTTTAGCTACAAAAAAAACAAAAAAAAGTTGCTGATGAAAAACTTTTTATTTCGTTGTTTAAAAAGTAAACCACACACCTTAGCACTTCATTTACAAGAAGTTTGTGTGCAACTCAGGTTAAGTTATATTTGAAATGGAAATGCTATCGATTTTCATTTCCTAAGTAACGCAAGTGCTTAGATTGGCTTTGACAATGCCAAATGACGACTGGCAGGGGGTAATAAAAGTGAAAGCGATGCCGTCTAACCCTCATTAAACAAAATACCCGCTTGCCAAATAACGGAAAAGCAAAGGTAGCGACTTAACTGGAGAGCTGAGCAAAGAGCTGAGCAGAGAGAAGAAATGCTATAAACGAGACCTAGAGGCGACTTTAACTGGCGGGTGTAAAGGTTCTCATACAGGACTGAGGGGCATACCTTGAGAAATTTACAATGCTTCGAAGGGCCGCCAAATTTTATGAGTAAACGAGAGAACAGAGAAAAAGCGAAAGCTAACGTTGAAAGCGTAACAAAAACAAAACAATGAAGGATGAATCCCAACATAAAAAACACAGCAGCAAGACAGAAGCAAAAGAAGCAGCCAAAAGGTCGGATGGTTGGCGCAAGGGGGCGACGTGGGGGGTCTCTGCAGCCAGAAAATTCAAATCAGAAACTCGGTATTTATTTGCGAAGCGTAAATGATTACCACTTAAAATGTGCTCGACTGCCACCTAAAAACCAATTGTTAGGAAAAGCACAACCGACTCCACAGCAGAAGGAGTAAAAGGACCCAGCAGCAAGGCAACATATGTTTTTTATGCCTGAGCTCTTTCCAAGTGGATGTCAGACAGACTGTGTGAGAGAGAGGGAGAGTGGGTGGCAGAACGTGGGTGTATAGCTGTCAGTATTCGTTAGAAACCCACATGTCCATAGACTGATTGTGTATACCATATGTATATATTACGAGTATGTGTGTGTGTGTGTGTGTGTAAATTGGGGTTTGTCTAAGTGTTACTTAGAAGCGTGAAAGCAATCATGGGTTATAAGCACTTGCACAAATATTATGGAATTGTAGCTTATCATAAGAAAAAGAAAGGGTTACCCATGGAGTTATCACTTATCAGAGGTAATACTGTAGTAGAACTTTGGCTTGAAGAGACGCAAGATGAACAGAATTTATTTCAATAATTTATTTAAAATTTATTTATTTTTTCTAAATTTATTTAAGTATAAAAAGTATGAATTTATTACTATAACTTAAAATTTATTTTGTTTAATTTTCCTAAAAAAAATTATTTATTTATTTTATATAACAATTTTATTATTTATATATTTATATTTATATATTTAATAAATTTATTTAAAATTACTATTTCTTTCTATTCGTTACATGTGCTATTCAAATATATTGCAAACATATTTTGAGATATAAAGCACATGGAAGGACTTTGGTCAATGCGCGGAAAATCCTGCTTTAAAATTGATGAAAAAAAAATGAAATGAATAAAATTAAATTAAATTTTTGGTAGACAGATAGGTATGATATTATATTTGTATTTATTGTACGTATGTCAATTTATATATTTATGATTGAGTTTCCTTTAAAATATTATACTTTTAGCAAAACTCGCATGAAAATATTACTGGTAAAAAGTCAATTAAATTGCGAAAAATATATTTCTATAAATTTATATTTCTTTATTATATTTATTTCTATATTTTGATGTTTTTCACACTCAATTAAATTTTTTTCCAAATATATATAAAATTTCTCTATATTATAAAATATTTATTTCTTTATTAAAGAAAATCGACTTAAATTTAATTTTGAAATTCTCTTTCCAATTTACTAAACTTATACTTATGATATATAATTTTAAAACTAATAGATGAAGCTCTCATAAATATGATAATAAACAAATACATTATTAATTATTTATTAATATTATAAAATCACATATTATAATAGAAAATAATAATATTTTATATCAACTTCCCATAGCATGAAGGACATTTCTCAGTCGACTATATGCACGCACTTGCTGAGCCTGCAAGTTCTTTTGTTTCGCTTGACAATCTTACTTAGTGCGAGGTGTCTCAGTGGCTTTTCATATTTTCCATTGATGCCATAATTTCTTGCGCACTTTCAAGGCCCCGGCACTCACATCAAGCAACAGCCCCTGTCCTCCAGGCCCCTTAGGACTCATACGAAATACAGACAAAGCAAATATGTTAATGTATCGCGGGCGCAAGGACACGTATTGGTTTCAGCCTGCAATCGTTAGGATCGCATATAGAATGAGTTCGCTTGAGTTGAGTTATTTTGGCCATGTGTTCCTGTGTGGGTGTGTGTGGGTGTGTGTGTGGATGTGTGTGGGTGTGGGTGGGTGTGCGTGGGGGAGGGACGGTCTGTGGACTGTTACAACAAATGGGTGGCCCGTGCCGGCGTCGCCTTTTTCCTGCCTTTCTGTATGTTGTTGTTTTTTTTTTATGGTCGTCACGAGCGCCGCCCCGCGGCGAGACAACCCCATCGCCCCTCGGTTTGTCACTGCCTGCGGCAAGGACACCACCCACATGGTGCACGCCCTGCTGGCACATTATTTTGCCACTTCTTCAACTGAATTTGAATTAGATCTGTGTAGCGCGTCTGGCGTGCGTCTTGGCAGCGTGTAAAATAATATATTTATTTTTATTTTGGCCAACAAAAGGGGCAACAGCAAAAGCAAACGACAAACAACAAAAAGTGTTTTGTTTTCCTTTCAATTTGTATTTTTATTATTTTCATTTGTATTATTTCTGTATGCTCATGAATAAAAAAAAAAACGAAAGAGTGAGAGTGTGTGAAAGGAGCAGCAGTAGAAGCGACAGCTATAGATGGCCCCAAAATTGTTTAGCTTAGCCCTTTTTGTGACCAGTGAGCGTAAGAGGGACAGAGTGAGAAAATGAGAGGGAGAGAGAGCGAGAGAGAGATGCGGGGTCAGAGCAAAAGAAAAAGTTAACAAATTTTCGCATGAATATTTCGTTGATTTTTCTTAAGGGTGACCGTAACATGCTGAGACGGGGACCAAAGTCCCTCTCAAAGTCCTGGTCCCATGTTTTGGGCATGTTGACATTGTTTGCTGCTGACAGCCAAAAAGTTTTGAGGAATTTACTTTTAATGGACAGACGAGACGATTGTGAAGGCAACGTCGACGGCGACGGCGACAGCGACGGCGACGTCGATGTCCGGGCGTGAACTTGGCATTTAAATAAAACGACGGCCACAGCGGAAGTCTATTGATTTTTTTTTCTCTGCCTTCGGCTTAAAGCAGCAGCGGCGCTTTAATCAAAATATTTTACTAAATAGCTGGGTCACTAGAAACTAGAAGAAAGTTGTGTATAACCAACTGCATAATGCACGTTCAAAGAAATGTTCAATCAAGTCAATTAACACAAGTGAGTATAAGTATGGATGGTGTCTCGATTTGTAGAGCTTTCAAGTAAAAAGGTCAAATGACTTTTTAAGAACTGTACAATATGTATTTATTGTAAAAAGTAAAATTTAAAAATATTTAATAAATATAATTTAGTCTATTCGTAGAACAAAATATCAAAGATATTATAATAAATAAATAGGAAGTATTCCTCTCTATTTCTATATATATGTCTGTCTTTTTCATCGTCAAAGAGTAGAGAGAGAGAGAGAGAGAGAGAGAGAGAGCGAGAGAGAGAGAGAGAGAGAGCGAGAGAGAAAGAAAGAGAGAGAGAGAGAGAAAGAGAAAGAGAGAGAGAGAGCTTAATAGAACAGAGTAGATCAACAGTAGGTTATTATATAGATTTTGCAGATTTTCTTCAATATACTAGGGTAATGGGATTCTAAATATATCTATCTATCGATTAGAAAACATTTTTAATATATCTATCGATATGTTGAGTATTTTAGAAAAGATTCCCAATATTCAACGTTTTTCTATTTAAATATAAGTTGTAATGTAGATGTACAGAAATTCTTCTACAAAATTCTAATAATTTCCATTGAGTATATATCACACATCACACTGAAATTTACATTAAAGAAGAAGAAGAAGAAAACATCCATATACTCCTATTCACAGTTCGAGCGAGCATAGGAAAAAATTACTCAATCAAACTACTTATAACAATCGGTCGGTGCATCAAAGACTTCAACCTCAGCTCGGCGGCAGTTCAAAGTTCTTAAGAGAAGGCGGCTACTTTCCAATTTTCACCGTGTTACCTAATTTTAATTGTCATGCCACCTGATGATGACCCCGATGATCAACTGTGCTACCTGACCAACAATCGAACTCAGACTCAGCGTCTGCTTCTTATTTGTTTTGCTATTTTTTGTTTTTTGTAGTATTTTTTTTTCTCTGTCTTCGGCTCGGCGACCTTAAATGGCCAAAGCCCAACAATACGTTGAGACTACTGATTTCCTTTGGTTCAGCTCACCCCCCGCCTTGGGCAACGACTGCTGCGCTTTTTTTGGACAGATTGCATTGTGGCTGTGTCTGAGGTTTATGTACCAAAAATTTCTGGGAATTTAATTGCCTTTTTGTTGAGCAATTGTTGCCGTTTCGTTTTGGTTTAGGCCTACTGCTTTTTTGTCACTTATCGCAAGGTTTGTCAAGCCGTCTTTCGAGCTCTTTGCCAAATGGCCCGCAGCGTTTTTGTAACGTTTTCTATGGCGGTTTTACGGAGCTCATGATCTAACAAAGATTTTGGGTTGCAAAGAATTTAAAAATATATGCATGAGCAAAGTAGAAAACAAAAATTTGCAGTGCAATTTTGTGGATAAAGAAGAGATTATAGCAATGCGAAAATAAACATTTACTTAAAAGATTTTTTCTATTCCAATTTTTTTAGCATGCAATTTTTTTCACTTATTGCTAAAATTCTATTTCTTTAAGTTGGAAATTTACAAAATCGAAATATTGAAAAAATAATTGTATTTTAATAAATTGAAATTCTAAGAATTATTAATAGAAACCAAATATAAAATCACTTGGGACATAGTTGTCATAAATAAAATTATTTTCGCATTTTTAAGTTTATAAATTAAAAATAAAGTTAAACAATAAAAATGAAATTATTAGATAAAAAATATATTCAGATGTGTCAGTAACTATTTATAGTTGTTTAAAATATAATATAAATAAATAACAACTAAATATTATGAAATAATTTTTATATAAAAAATAAATATATTTTAACAAGCATATGCTGGTATTTAAATATTTATTTATTTATTTAATATAATAATTTAGAATTATTATTTATACAAATTATATACAAATAAATATCTTTAAATATTTACCTTTTATTATTGTAGCATGCAAATCTTTAATTTGCACTATTTAATACTGCTAATAAACGAAATGTTACAATTATTTGTTTATTATCTTATTAAAATATATTGCTTGCTTGTCTCTCTTTTAAGTACTCTTAGGAGCACATTTATTCGGCCACATTTCTCAAATCTTAATTACCGCTCAAACTAGTGCGATCCCACGATAAAGTTCATAAGCCACATTCATTGCCAGTTTCACCTGTCGAGAAATCATGCAATTTCAGGTGGGCTAAGCCGTCTGTATAAGCACACACCATATATATGTCTCTCTCTATATACATACATATATGTATATTATGAAATTACCCAAGATTTATGACTGTTGAGCGCGCTGTTAACTGTCAATCGCAGCTTGCACCTTGGGGCCTCCACGTGTCATAGGCGTCACTCGTCAGCTCTACTTCATGTGCCTGGCGCCGAGGATACCCACATTAAACCTCTAAATGCTGATACAACAGCAACAGCTACATATCCTAAAACCTCATTGAGGTTGCATTTAGGTTCTCCCTAGGTGCGTTGCATAGAGCAGAGTCATAAAACTTCCGCTTTACCTTTTAGTTGTTTGCACTTGGCTGTTGGAGTGGAGACAACAGCCGCCTACATATCAGCACCCCTTCTGACCTTCTGTCCCCCCCTAGGGGCACGTTGCTATTAGCAGTACATTTCATACATTTTGTAGTGAACATAAAATGTTTGTTGTTGCCGTCTTCGTTGTTGTTGTTTGTGTAAACTGTTGACAGGCAAGCTGGCAGGCAGGCAGGCAGGCAGGCAGGCAGGCAGACTGAATTGCTGGATGGCAGGGGAGGGAAGCCGGCTTGGCGAGCGAGTCAAATGAGCTGCAGTCGTAAAAAAGACAATTGAGCTCATATATTCTACACATTGGGACCGCGTTGACAGATCGTAAAAGGCCGTCAACTGAAAACCCGGCCAACTAGACAGCTAGAGCTAGAGCTAGAGCCATAGCGACTCCCACATAAATATTAAGCCCCTGGCCAAAGGCATCGTAAAAAACACCACCAGACTCCCGACGACTCCGACGACCACAAGTTCACCATAACAAAAATACAAAATAACAAAAAATAAAGAATAACAAAAAAATTGATTAATCTCATTAATAAAATGCCAACCTGCATGCATGGTGCGTGCAATCAACGCGTCTCCCCCTTTCGCATTCAGAGGTCGAGGCAATAAAAAACGCAATCGTAAAATATTAAAAAATTAAAAAAAGAGTATAGATTGTGTAGTCAATGTGTAGTGCCTAATAAATACCCTGTATTGTTGTTTACACCCATCTCTAAATATATGAAGCAATACAGCGAAATTTATTAATGAATTGAGAAATTTACAAAGAATTTAGCAGATTGAATTGATTAAATATTTAAAGAAAAGTGAGAAACTAATTGAAATTATCTGTAAAAGCTGATAAAAAAAAATTCTTAAATCTTGTTTGAATATTAATATTAAAGCTTTCGAAGAAAATATTCTTTTTATATTTTAATAATTAAAATAATAAAGAAATATATATTTTTATAATATAAATATTATATGAAAAAAATAATAATAATAATAATATTTAAAAAAAAACACTTTTATTTAAAACTTACTTTATTAACAGCTTTAAAAAATGTTTATATATTTTTGTCGTTGTTATATTTTAATAATTAAAATAATAAAGAAATATATATTTTTTTAATATTTAATACTGTTAAAAAAAAATAAAAAAAAATTTAAAAAATCATATACTTACTTTTTTAACATCTTAAAATTTATAATATTTCTTATTCTTTTTTTTAACTCATAAGCTTCACAGAAACAAACTCTACGGCATTCCCCATTACCTTCAACACTTACAGGGTACATAATGAGTTTAAAATAAAAAGTCTATATGAATTGTTATTTCAGAGTAGCATAATTCTCATCTCTACAGTACTCCTCTTTTTTTTACCGTTTTTTTTTTTTTTTTTTTTTTTTTTTTGCTTTACAACTAGTCGCATTTAATGCGTTTTGTGACCCAAGTTGGGTTAATTTTTCAGTGCGGTTCAAACTGTCAACGCGCATAAATTTTCATAAAGACAACGTCTGGCATTATTTTCATAATTTTTATTTATTTTTCGTTTCTTGCGTAATAGTTAATTAAAAAATAAAATGTGTACTCATTACGAGCATCTTATCGGGCAACCATCAAACTGGGCCTATCTGAGCGAGTCTCGGAGCCGTTTGCCCTAACCCCAAAAACTTAAAGTTTGACTCACAAATGAGCCACAGGGCAGGGCAGGGCCCAGTCGAGAGCTGGTTCGGCTTTTTGGCAGGTGGTTAGAAAACATTTGCTATTGGTTTTGTGTTGGCATTACAAACGTTGCGGGTTTTGATAGGCAAATGTTGTCGTTTTCTATTTTCCTGTTTCAGTTGCTGTTTATATTTCACTTGCCAAAGCAAATTTTCGAATTTCTGAATAAATAAACAAACACGCATGTGTGCCTCTATTTATTGCATGTTTATCGAGCACCAAATTAGATATGCGCGTAGATAGGCGAAATTATGGCACAGTCAGTCGATCAAGGTAAATGCTTTCAAAAATACAACTGCATAGCGAATCGAAATGAAAAATCGTATAAATTATGAAGAAGAAGAAAAAAAATCAAAATTTTGTTATGCGGGCTTCAGATGCCACCTAACGATATCGAAAATATATAACATTAAGACTAATGATTCGAGCATTGATGGCATTTGTATTAGGGCTTTAATTGAGCCATGGATTGAAAATTGTTTTATTTATATTTATTTATATTGTTTCCCCCCTAGCTTTGGGCACGGCACAGATCATGGTCTTATCTAAGAAATGACTTTGTTTGCTTAGTTCAAATAAAGGCGAAAATCAACGAAATCAAAAGCAAGTCTCGAACGTGTGCTAGCTTGATCGATCTTTGCCCATATAATAAAGATGACCCAAATACCAAGTAATTAATTTACAAAGCAATTAAGATTCGAGCTAGGAATAGAGTCAGCAAAAAGTCGACAATCAAAGATAGATTGCCTTATAAAAAAGTTCCTTGAGTATTTAAATTCCATTTGCAACTGACACTGGAAAAACAAAATAATCAAAATATTATTCAAATAATATTTGACTCATTATGAAGTCCTTTTTATATGACTTACCAAAAAAGTTTTAAGAATCATATAAGGAATTTTTCGGACAACAAATTTTCATATGATTTAAAAAATATATATAATTTTTTTTATTTATATTTTCATGCAAACGTTCAATATTTATTTTCAAATATCATAGTAAGTTTTTTTTTTCTGAAAATTCAGAAATATTAAATAACAATTTAAACCTAAATTGATAAGTTTGAAAATATTTTATTCCGATTCCAATGAACTTTAAAGAAATATAAATATTTAAATTATCATAGAAATATTAAGTTACTCAATTTTTTATATTACTTAACAAATTCAAATTTGGATAAAACTACAAAAGCAAATAATAAAACTAATAACTTTTTTAAGGCATTCTAAGATTTAGATAAGCTGCTCAGATTCTGAATATCAAAAATTTTAAATCATTCTTTGTCGAGCAACGGCTTGAGAGTAATAAAATCTATTTTATTGTTTGAGCAGCGTACTCTTATGAATGAAATCAAAAAAGATGATTTTGATACGTAATTTATTGCCTGGCCGACACAATAACCAAAGCAGAATTTCATTAGCTTAGTTAACCACTATTATTAGCCCGATTGAACAATGGGCAAAGCTTTTGGCCACAACTATGTATATATGAAGGAGGCTCTATCAAAAAGCCATAAGCTCTTCGATTAAACAAAATAGCCGCAACTTTTGGCCTTTGCCTGCAGCATTTTTGGATTTTATTTTAGTTTTCGGCCTCTTGTTGTTGTTGTTCGTATTGGGCATATCAATCAATAGTCAAGAGTTTGGTGGCACCCAAGATGCTTATCTCTACGATAATAAATTTCACTATGGGGGTGTACCCCGCACAATCTCCGATTCCATCTCCTCGCCCAATACCCAAATATCTTTCCCATCCACCCGCGCTGCGGTCATTTGATTTTAAACGTTTTGGCTACGCGTGCTGATTATTTTATAACTTATCTTGGCATATCATTTTTTACGTTTTATGTGGCTTATGAAATCAGAAACTTTTTGTTGCTTTGATCGACAACTACAATAACAGCAGCAGCAGCAGCATCTCTATAGAATCCCCATAAAATGACCGAAAAAATTATATTTCGTTGGTCAAGTTAATTTGTAACTTGAGTTGCGGCTGCGATAAGATCTACCAAATGCTTATGACATAGACACAAAAAGCCAAATCGAAAAGAAAAAAAAAAAATAAAACAAGTTTCATTGGCGGATTTGCCATATTACTCAATGGATTTCATGTGGCTCGTAGTTTCTATTGACGGACAGTTTCTTTTGACAGGCAAGGCAAGGCAAAGCTCGACTTTTAAAGTAGTTCTCTGAGCTGCTTCTGTATAGTACACTGGAAATAATTCTGAGGAATATATATGTACGAACTAAATTTTATATGATTTAATAATAAATAAAGTTTCAGTTTCTCTTTGACTTTTTGTGATTCTTGCCTGATTTCCAAATATTATAATTTATTAAGAGATAAGCTATTTAATACAATATTATTACATATTACCTTTCCCTGCATTACTATTATCCAGTTCGCTAGTTTTAAGCTAAAAGAAAATAAATGATTCGAAATATATTCAAAACATTTTTTGCCTTTGACTATTCAGACATTAATGAGGGAAGTATTTGAATTAATGCTAATTAATATAATTTAATATACTAAAGAATGGAGTCTGTGTAAACTAAACTGAGGAAATTAGATGTTAAATTGAATAACTTCTAAATAAATATCATACATATAAAATATATTTTATATAAATATAAGTATGATATATAAAATTAATTTTGCTTTAAGGTATCTGGAATATTTTGTTGATCTATTTCGATACATAGAATTTTAGATAATACATAAAATATATTTTAATTAAGATCTTTTAAAAATTTAATTTTCATATTTATCCTCTATCGAATATATTAAAATATGCTTAATATAAAAATCGTTAATTAGTAAAAAAATATTTTTGTTTGCTTTTAATTATGAGTTCACTAAGGGGAAGTAAATAATTTTATGACACTCTGACTTGAATCTGAATTAATTTCGACTAGAATTTAGAATTTAATGTTCTCATCGTATAGACTTATGCCTGTGTTAATTCAAATTTATATACCTAGCAAAGTATTTATTATAATTAACTGTTTTAATTACATTTTAAAAATTATATAATTTTTTCCCCTGTTCTTATTAAATTCCTTTAAATGCATTCATCTTTCTGATATAGGAAGGTCTTTGTTTATCTCTCTTAATATAGTCTAAATGCTACAGCCAAATTCTTTCAGACTTCCCATTCAAGCAGTCTCTCACAGGCACACACCTAGTGAAAGAGACAGAGAGTGTGAGAGAGAGAGACGCACACATAATCCATGCCTGCGCTCCATTTTTTATGAGCGCCATAAAGTTAGTTCAGGCCATATAAACATTTATGGCTTTTATTTAAATAAAAATAAGCAGAGTTAAACATTTTGGCTGGCTCAAGCTGTAAGCTTCGTGGTTGCATGCAAAATTAGCCCAGCTCCACTTATAATAGCTAATTATGTGGTTATAGTTTTATGCATTTTTAATACAAAGCATATATAACAAAGTCACCTAGACTGAGTGCCACATAAAATGTCGCTGATTAGCGCAGAGGCACGTCGAGTTGATGTGGCTCATAAACCATTTTATTGTTTAATAAAATTTATTAATCAATTTTGTTGGTACCTAACGGGGCATCGCTCGTTGTCACACGCTTCAAACGCAAATCAGAGTTTTAATAAACATGCAGTTTACGAGTTGTTTTCACATTTTCTTCTGCTTCTTGGGTTTTCGGTCAGCAAGGGTTAAACTCGTTCTTCTACAATAACAACAAATTAACACTTTATAAAGTGCAGCCCCAGGCAATGAAGAAGAACAACAAAAAGAGCTTTAGGAAAAGTTTTTTTCTGCTGCTGCTGCATGTAAATAGGCAGACCCGAAATTTGAGTAAGCAAAGCAAATGAAGTAGAAACGAGCTCAACACAAAATAAAAGCAAAAAAAAAAACCGTAATAATATAAGAGAAATAAATAAATGAAACAAAAAAAAAAGAATGCCCCGAAAATGTTAATTACTTCCTTGTTTACATAGTATGGAGTGCACACGTGTCTGTGTGTGCGTATGTGCGTCTGTATGTGTTTGGGTATGTATGTGAGTGAGAAAGGTTTAGGGTAATCTGCTGCGAAACGAAAGAATGAAAGGAAGGCGTGTAGATATGTATGTATGCAGCTGGAGAAAGGCGAAAGATATATACGTAAATATGTATATATTATTAACATATATTTCATAAATCTATCACACGTAGTTATATGTTATTTTATGAGATAAGTTTGATAATTGCCAAGGACAAAAAGAAATGCAAAAGAAATGCAAAAAATTTAAACTTTTTACGTTTAGCATTACCAGCTTATAAATGCTGCGACCTTGACGCTGTGAAAGCGAAACCTACTTGCCTGCTCGTGCTCTTTTCGTTAGTCAACCGCTCAACAACTTCCATATATTTACTCATAATAAGTACAATTAGAGTATATTATAAGCAATACAAATTTTCACTCATATCTCAAAAATATATAAAAATAAATATCTCAAAACAAGAAAGTAAAAGTCTTTTCAAATACTTTTAAGTACATTTTATAAATCTACTCAATATTTAATATTGAAATATTCAAAATATATTTGCTTACGTATATTTATTTATAGATTCATAAGAGTAGCTTTCAATATTATGACATACATAAATTAATGAATCTTTGAGCGATTAATAATTATTCATTTCAAAATGGAAAACATATTTATCAAGTTCATATTATATGTTTATACTTATACATTATTAATTTATCGTTTTATTATGCATTTGAAAAGAGCATATTAATATTTTATATATTTATCTATTTATTTATCATATTCAAATTACAGAAATAGAGGCAAAACAAAATTTAAAACATAAATAACTAAAAATAAAAATAAAATAATAATGAAAAAAAAAAAAAAACAAAGTAAATATAAATAATACATAATAAACTACTCAATAAAACATTAAAAAATAAAATAATGAAAACTATTTTTATAATGAAATAAAATAAATATTCTTTAATTTATTTAAATATATTCAAAAATGTTGATTAATCGTACCTCCAGTTGGAAAATAAAATAACAAATAATAAAAAGAAAAATTAAAATTAAAATTAAAGTGAAATAACAATAAAAAAAAAGATTTCGAAAGCGTTTTACTATAAAAATGAAAAAAAAAAAATAAATAAATAAATAAAATAGAAATTGTCAATTATTGGTTAAATTTAGAGAAAGATAATTTAAATATTTGAATTGTTCGCCAAATTTATTTAATAATTAGCTGTTTCTATTTGATTTAAGTCGATATATTTATAATAATATATTTATAGATATTCCAAACTCTCTCAATCATGCAGAGCATGCAGCAAAAGCTGTGCGCTTGGTGAATGTTTGTTAATTCAAGTAAATGTGTAAACGCAAATCAACTTCAACTCTTTTGGCTGATGGTGTTGATTACAGACGATTACAAAGCACTTGACTATACACACGAGTAGTTCTTCAGAGCACTGGGACATGCACACAAGCCCCATCTCTTTGTCTCTGTCTCTCTCCCTCTCTCTCTCTCTCTCTCTTGCTTACTATTTAAGTCGTTCTTGTGCTTACTCCTTTTAGAGCTCTGCGTCTAACTGACTGCATTTGCTTAGACGCCGGGCCAACATGTAAGTCCTATCATTAAACTTTAGCAAAAGTCAAACAAAATTAAGAAACCAGGCAAAGGGAGAGAGAGAAAGAGAGAGAGCGAGAGAGTGGAGGTGGCAAACGAGTGAGTGAGAGAGAGGAGAGGGAGTGAGGTAAAGACTGATTCAAGCTGCTTGGGGCCACTTGACGCTAAGTAAACCGAATTAAAAAGCACACACACACACCAACACACCGTCACACACACACACACACACACACTCAGACACTCGTTGCTGCTTTGAAGTTTTTAAGTCTTTAAGACCAACTGACCAGCTAAAGGACATGGCTGTGCATCGCATTGACTGCTTATTGGACTGGACATACGCTTGGTGTGCTTGGTCTGTTGGTCGCTTGGTCAGTAGTAAAGATTATCGATCGTTGGCTTTTTCAATTGAATTGTCTTCAATCTGATTGCAAGTCGCAGTCATGTTTCTAATATACCCCATCTTGCTGGCTCCCACACACACAGTCCGTCCACAGTGCCTGCTTGGGCACACACATGACCTCGTTGTGTGTGCGTGTGTCCTGTCTTGTCCTGGGCAGGTTCTGACTTTGCTTTGTTTGCGTTTTATTCTTTAGTTTTTCTTCTGCTTCGTTTTCCTTTTTCTTGTTTTTGTTGTTTGTTGTTGTTGTCTTTTTCTCTTTGTGCTGCATTCTGCTGCTTGGGGTGCCTCAACACTTGCTCAACGAAATTTAATAAGCAAAAGGACATGTTTTGGTGTCGTCCTCGTCGCCCTCAGCCTGTGCATTGCGTGTAAGACGTCCATCAAGTGAAGCAGCCGGCTCATTAAACTTGCCTTTTCATCCAGCCCTCTCTGTCGCACCTCTTAGAGTGTGCATGTGAAGCTGTCAGGGGCTTGACTTTAAAAGCCTGCAAACCATGTCCTAAACTTATTGATTTTCAATACTTTTTGTTTCTTCTTTTTTTTTTGGCAGGAAACTTGTCTTTGCATTTAACAAAAAAGAAAAAAAAAAAGGCCGAAAATTTCAAAGTTCAAGTTTCATAATTTGTGAGCGAAGAAAAAATTTAAACGATTTTGGTTAAAGGTGCTAATGTAAGTTGATCCACAGCTTGAAGCTTAATGAATCTGAAATTTCAAAAGAGCTAAAATTACCCAAAGAGCTGAAGAGATTGAAATGATTTTTAAATGCATATTTTAGACCTTAGATTGAGTTGGTATGCTTGGGAAATTGCTTTGGGTTGCAGTTGACTGATGAATTGAGCTACAAAAATATATATTAATTTTACTTATTTTTGAATGCTTTTTTTAACAAACATTAACCTAATACATACAAAATTTATTAAAAATAATAGTACATATTATAAAAACTATTTTTATTTATTATTGATTGAGATCTAAGATATAAAAAAAAATAAATAAAATTCTAGAGCAACAGAAAAATAGATTAATTAATTTTAACATGAATAAAAGTTGTCTGGCTTCCTATTATTAATTTTTTAAAAGTGGCAAGAGAATGCTTATTCGGTTTAATTTTTTTTTTAATTTAATTTATTTAAATTAATGTTTTAATTTTTTCAAAAAGCTTGTTAAATTTTACCAATATAAATATTCAATATAATTTATCGAATAAAACATTTGAATTAATTTCTGCTCAATATTTATTTTTAATATATTTATATATTATATGAGTTTATCATCACTTCAATAATTTTTGCTAAGCTTTAAAATACAAAATAAATTTGAATTTCTTGTTCAGAAGAAAGAATTGAAAGCTAACTGTAATTATGATAATTCGCCTCTTTAATCGTGATCGCTTACTATTTATATCATACAAGTTTCCTTTGCCAATCAAAAATCAATTTATTCCATTTGTGCTTGGATATAAATACTTTTCTGCTCCCGCTCCATGTCTAATTATAATCTAACCGGAGATAATTGCCAGATATAAATAAAAGAATTGATATGAAATATAAATGTACATAGATGAATGCACATACATATATCTAGCTACAATTAACAGCACTCATGCATATTTCAGTGACAAGAACTCGACTTGTTTGAAGTAGTTTACCCAAATTGAATCTAACCAATTGAGACTCTCAGCTTAGCCAAAAACCCTTGGCCTAAGCAGTTGGCTCTCTGTGGCTCTCTGTCTCTGTTGGCCAACTCTGCTAAGCTGGGCCAATTTAATAAGCTGCCAAAGGGCCGCATATAAACGCAAATGTGACAAGTGCCAACAGGCGAGCAGGCCATAATAAACATACATATGTATGTACATATACTATGTGTATACGTGTATATGTATGTGTATATACCTACATTCTTATGTGTATGTGTCTTCATCTCTCTCTGTGTGTGTTTTGTCATAATTTCACGTCCATTGTCAGCATTTATTCAGCGTCGCATTCAACATGGCGCACAGCACAAATGTCGCAGGACGAGTATTGTCCTCGGCCTGCCCTGCCCTGCCTTGCCTCGCCTCGCCTTGCCTCGTTTTGTTGTTGTTTTTGTTGCCTCCGCCCTCGTCGTAATTATTTGTTTTGGCTTGCTGGGTTCATTTACTCCATGGAAAAAGTAAAAGAAAATACCCTAAAGAAGCGAGCGACACACAAAATCTGCATGGCCGTGTGGCAAGGGTTTTCGTTGCTCTGTGGCATGCCCCACACACGCACACACAGTCAGCCATACACACACACATTCAGCCATACACATGTATGTTTGCGTTTTGCGTTTGTGTTTATGCACATGTGTTTTAATTTTTGTTTGTTGTTTTTAACAACAACAATGTCAAGCAACGACAACGACAACGACAACAACAGGCACAATAAAAACTGTTACACTTTTGTCGCTGTTGTCTTTTGCGTGGGCTCAAACAATTACAAATTATGGCTCAGTGTTCGCTTAGGCGCTTCCTATGGGCTCTGCCTCTACCTACGCCAGTGCTGCGGCCTTTGCATCGTTTCGGGTTACCTTTTTAATTGTTTTTTCCTCCTTCTGTTCTGGCTGTGGTTCTTGTTGCTGTTAAGTGTCAGCTTTGTTGATTTTAAGTATGCTAAAGGTTTTCAAGTGTGAGCTGCGGCCTCAGCTCAGCAGGTCAAAATTGAATGCAAGCACAGAAGCACACATTTACTTAAGTAACTGACAAAAATCCTTAGACATTCGTAATGTACGTAAATGAAAATTGTTATTAAAGATGGATTTGCATTCTATATACAATTTAAATATATTTGTTATGTGAAATTGTAAATCATTGTATAAATTATTTTGTATGAAAAGCCTCAGAAGGAGTGTAATTTTAAATTATTGAATGAGCGTCAAATATATTTTGATAAAACTTAGATATCAATGGCCAATACACATATAAAATTTTGTGAATTATTTTATTGTATTTTTGCTTTTTTTTAATAATTGTTATTTTACTGTTACTGTTACAAATAAATCTTTTATAAGTATAATACAAAAATATATAAATAGAAATATAGATGGAATAAAAAATATATATAGTTTTCTTTATATATAAATAATATAAATATATATAAAAACCTATTTTATATTTGATCATTTTGTTCTTTCAAGGTAATTATGTTTTCTTAAAATTTATATTATTTTGTTTTAATATATTAACATATTTATGCATTTTTTATTTTAATTTATTAATAAACATTAATGTTTTTTAATTTTATTTTTAAATAATTATTTTATATTTTTATTTTTAAATCATTATTAAATTCTTTATATATTTACATTTATTATTAAATAGCAATGTTTTTTAAATTTTATTTTAAAATAAATATAAATATAAAATATTAAATCATAGATTTATTCATTTATTTAATTATTTTTAAAATTTTTACATTCATAATATCAATATCTTTAAATAAATAAATGAGTTAACATATTCATTCATTTGAAAATGTTCAACCTATTTTACTTTTAATGGATTTTCAAAATTTTTATTAGATTTCTTTAATCATTAAATGTTATACATATATATATTAACTCAAATTATACTCAATTATAAATTTGTCGATTATTTAGTTTAGTTTTCATTTTAAATTGCATTAAACAATTGTTGTCAGCCTTTAGCACATCTCTCGGCGACAGCACGACAGCTGATGTGAGGTACTAATTAACATAATTCACTCATTTTCCAGGCCATACGAAAAGTTAACCTAATTAAAGTGAACCTAACAATAAATATAAATAAATGTAAATTTATATTTCATGCAAAGCCCTGTGCTCAAATTTCAATCAGCGCGACAAAATGTCAACTGAGACAAACGGACAGCGAGACAGACTTTGATTTGCGCTCTGCTATAGTGAACTACTCACCTTCTGGGCTGTTGTTTATGTGTTTAATGGCAAAACTGAAAACTGTGTCGTGCGCATAGAACAGATAAATATATAACTATATATATGTACATACAGACCTTGTATATAAAGCTGTGCAGTTACCAAGGGAGCCAGCGTTTATTATACAGATTTATTTGCCTATTTCTGTGCGCGGAACGTGACAAAAAGCTCGTTTTACTATATATGATAAGAGTACATAAAAAAAAAAAAAAAAAGAAAAGAAAAGAAGAAAATGCCCAGCAGCAACAATCTGAACATGCATATACATATATATACGTATCCATATATATATATATATATATATATATATATATATTTATCTATGTATGCATGTGCTTGACAAGTCCGACTGAAGTAAATGTTTATGCAAAATGTTTTGGCCCACATTTTGTGCAGACATTTGACATCCGAAATTCCATCTTCGACTTTTTTGCCTCTACTCTCTCTGTGTGTGTGTGTGTGTCAAAGTAAACCTTTTTTATTACATTTAAATAATTTGATTGCAAGTGCTGACAGGGTCCGGTCGAAGCGTTTAAACTGAAAACCTTTTTATTGTTATTATACGCTTTCGTTATTTTTTTTTTTTCTTCGTTCGTTTTTTTGCAACAGTTTTTCAATTCAATTTAATTCACTTTGCGCTCTGTGCGGGCCTCAGATACATTTGCTACAGATACATTTTCTTATTTAATTTTTTTCCTGCCTCCTTTCGCTGCTGTACTCGGTTTTATTTCTTGCAGCATAAAAATTTATTATCATAATAAGCAGGCGAGCCGAAAAGGCCAAGCTTCTCCTCATATGAGCAATACACATACATACATATATGTATATATATATAGATATAGATATATATTTTCTCTTTTACTCTTTTGTTGTTGTTGTTTTTGTTTTTGTTTTGTGCAACCCTCAAATGTTTTTTATGTCTGTTGTTTTTATACTTTGTTCCCAAAGGGAAAAAAGTATATTGGTTTTGTGCAATGTCCGTCTTGCTGTCCGTCCGTCTGTCCGTCTGTCCGTCTGTCCGTCTGTCCGTATGAACGCAATATTTTTCGGCGCTATTAGAGCTAGAGACTTGAAATTTTAAACATATACTCATATATGCTCCCGAATTATAAAGTGTAAAAATTTTCCCGATCCGCCCACTAGGGGCGTGGCAAATCGGAAAACTCTTCCGCCCATAGTTAAGTTATCATACTAGATGATGAGCTAGAGAGTTGCAATTTGAAATGTATACTCGGGGTGACAACCCAAGTTCAAAAAGCTATGGCGGATATATCTACGCCCATTGGGGGCGTGGCAAATCGGGAAATACGTATCTTCTACACCGTTAAAGCTAGAACGCTGAAATTTTGCATGTGAGTTAATGTTATGATTCTAAGAAGATCGATCAAAAAGTTATATGTCTACGCCCATTGGGGGCGTGGCAAATCGGACCTGAATATATAGTGATTTTTCAAATTGTGCTATATTTTGAACACTATTGACACTAGAGACTTGAAATTTTGCATGTATACTCGGGTTGACAACCCAAGACTAATAAGCTATGGTAGATATATCTACGCCCACAGGGGGCGTGGCAAACCGCAAAAGTTTATATCTCCTACAGTTTTAGAGCTAGAAGCTTGAAAATTGGATGGTTGAGTTACTAATGTTCTCCTCTATCGATGCCCCAAAAATAATTTTTCAGCCTCTTTGGGGGCGTGGCATATCGAAAAATACCCTGTAATTTTCGCATTTTTGGAATGTAAGCAACCAAATTTTGCAGTCATGTTAGCCTCGGCCTTTTCTAAGAACTGGCAAAAAATTATGCGTCTACGCCCACTGGGGGCGTGGCAAATCGGCAAAGAAGTTTGTTGTGGCCAACTGCATAATTCATGCATATAATAGCTTAGTAGCAATTGCTAAGATGGCAAAAAGCATTTTAACATAAATTTAATAATATTAATAAATTTTAAAAAATAAAATTGATAAGTTTTTGATTAATAAATAAAAAGTTTCCACCGGGATTCGAACCTAGGTCTTTTGAAAACAACATGTAATCGTTAGCTAAACCTAAATCAATTCACAGCTGATCAGCTGACCAGCTGATCAGCAGCTTGTGACGAAACAAAACAATACAATCGCAATTCTTGCAATATGTATACACTTTTGGATGTGTATACACTTACACATAAATACATACATATATGCATGCATAGAAAAACTGCTTGCCACACAGCGTGGCAAATCGGAAAAATTGTTTTAGTTTTTGCTTAAATGCAAAATTCATATGCGTATGTTTATAAATTATCATCAATTGGCAGCAAGCATTTTATAATAAATATACAAATATAAAAAAATAAAAAATAAATAATTTTTGAAAAAAGGTTTCTGCGGGATTCGAACCCACGCACCTAAGTATAGCTTGCATAGTGCTTACCACCATCGCCACTGCCCTGACCTGCACTGCATTAACTAAAACCAAATAAGACATTGTAATGCATTGCTAGAGCGCCTTTTGACAAAACTAAAATAACGATCGAAAAATTCCCAATTCAGTCACAATTCGTAGAATATTCTGGCATGCAAACTTTTGTATGTATACTTAGAAAATTGTGTATACTCGTATAGTGTGTACATGTGTAAATCTGTATGTATGTATGTGTAGGAAAAACGTTTGTTGCTTGCCATGTACGTTTTCTAATTGCCGAAATATTTCGTTAATTAAATGTTTATTAAATAAATAAGATGCACCTATGGGAACAAAGTATATCGCAGTTAGTGGCGCCTAACTGCAACGTTCTTACTTGTTTTTGTTGTTGTTTTGATGGAAATTCGATATTTGCAACACGTATTGAATTTTGATCAGTTGCCTAGTAAGTTATATACCCCATACCACATATTGTATATATCTTGTATAATATTTTTTGTACTTTTCTTTTTTCTTGCCTACATTGATTTAAATTGCGTGAAACTAATTCGGTCGCTATTGATTTTGTATCGAAATGTAGCACAACTGTGCAGCAGATGCGTATCTGCAAACAATTAAGAAAATTGTTAAATGAATTTTACGTAAAGAACAACAACGAAATTCCGCAGCTCCACTCCGAAACTTCCTTCAACTGCTGGCAGAGCACAGTAGCTGCTCATGTCTTCTACCATTTGTATCTAGATACGCGCATTTATAGCTACGTTCAGTGGAGGGTTCCACAGCCTGCGTGTGTGTCTCCCCCTACACATGCGTGTGTGTGTGTGTGTGTGTGTGTGGGTGCCTCATGCATGCGCTGTTTCTTTGTAGGTTTTTGTGTGTAATTCTATTAGTTGTTGCAAGTTTGTTGTATGCTGTAGAGAGTATGTGTGGCACGGCACTCTTTTGACGCAAACAGCCAACGACAAACCTCAATGAAAGCAAATTAAAAAACTTTTGCCAAGAGTGGGCAGAGCAAGCGGGCTTCCCATTGAGTTAACAAACGAACGAACACTAGTAGCTGTCCCCTCTTTTACTATTTATTTCAAGAATCGTTTTGTTAACCGGCAAAACGAGTGAAACTATTTCCCTTTTCTCTTCTTCTTTTTTCCCCTTTTTACTGTACCTCTATTTTTTAGCAAAAGTGGCAGTAGTTGATGTGAATTCTAGCTGAAACAAAGAGAGAGTTAGAGTCTAGTTTGGTTGAGCTGCCATAGTAATTAATTACTTAACTAATTTCTTTGAATTACAATTTTAATTACAACTATTTTTGGAAATGGAAAAGCTTCGAGGTTTCTTTTACTATTAGTGAAATTATTTACAATTTGCGAATATATGTTACAAAAAAAAATGTTATAAGCAAAAATATTTCTAAGAACTGAACTGAGACTTTCATTAATTCTTTAATTATTTGTATATATTAGACAAGCATAAGATGAATCTAGATGAAATGGAATACTTACTGAATATTTTTTCTTAAATATAAATATAAATATAAATAGCCGCTGAATCCATCACAAAGAGTTTAGCTCTTCACCTTTCATCCAGATACATTTAAGCATAGTTTATTCCATCAGAAATTAAATAAAAGTCAATTTCTTCTGCAGTTAAAGCTACAATTCATATTTCTATTACATTTCACCACTACAACAATCTTTTTCTTATTTTTCAAAAGTATACTTTTGCTTCTAGCGTGTTCCCACTGTGCCGTCAACTTGTGCACATCAAAAGTAGCGCCTACTGCTTACTTACTCAGCTCTTTTTCACTTTGGTAGCACTCGAGAGGCTGAGCTTGGCATAAATGCCAAAAAACCATCATAGAGAATGTGCCTAAGCGACTATATGAGTCGTGCGTGTGTGAGTGCATGAGAGTGTTCGTGTATTTGCTACCCTTCAATTTGATGCAGAGACATGCCGTCATTTAGGCAGACAAACACTCCGCAAAACCCAACTGACTGACAGTCCAACCAGACAGACTCTAACCGACCGAGAGCAACAACCACTGTAGAACTATGTGGAAGAGAGAGAGAGAGAGAGAGAGCGCTAGATGGATGAATGCCTGCAATGCGAAGCGCATTTGTATTTTGGTTTCATATATACATATATTATATAGATATTTATATATGTATATATATTTTATAGAGTGAGGGAGAAAACAAAAAATGATTTATCACTTTGGTGCGGCGTGTATCTGAGTTACGTTTGCTCAGTTGACTTTGACAGGCCGCCGACTGCGTAAGCCACGGCAGAGCACAGCATCTCTTGCACCGCTCTCCACGCTCTCCCACATCAGAGGCAAGCAGCGCTGCCCCTTGCTCCATATAGTTGGCCGCACTGCGTGAGGATTACAAAACAGCAACTCATGTGCATGATGAATTAAATTAGCAACAACAACAAAAAAGACAAAAAATACAAAAAACAAAAGACTGAAATGAAAACCTGCTGGAACATTTTTAAAATGCCTAACACAACTTCATCATCATCTATTATGATGATCATTATGAAAATATAAAAAACTCGACATGTTTTTTCTATGATTATAAAAGCTTTTCACGTGCACGCAAACCTGCCCCAACATTAAATGGATGGATCCAAATAGATATAGCTGAATATTATATTGTTTATATTTTTTTTTATTAAAATTTATATATATTTTTATTGTAGTTGTTTTGTATATTTTATGTTGTTAGTTTATTTTTCAATTTTGGATAGAAAATCAAGTTTGATTTATCTAATTTAATCGAAAGTCTGCAATAAATTTTGCAGAGTTGACGAGTCTGTGGCAGCCATTTCCAAAGTATATATATTTTATATATTCACCAACAAAAAATCGCTGAAAAATAGAGAATTTATAATCCATGGCCATTTCCCTTTTAGCCGTTTCCCCAACACTTCAATAAATGCAATTTCTTTGTAGTTTTTAAAAAAGGTTTTTCATTTCATTTTTCATGTTGCCTTTGTTTGCTTGCGAAACAGAAAAATATCTTTGTTTTGTCGTACATAGATGTATATAATAGTTACATATACATATGTATATATATATAATATATATCAATTATATATACATATACATATATAATGCATATCAATATATATAAATAGTTATTCACAAGAATTCGAATTATTCATAGAGTACATTATGTAAGAGTGGCATTAAATGATAACTTAAAACGTAGCATTCTTTTAATCATATATTATATAATATAATACAAAATAAAAAATAAATAACAGTTTTGGGCTTTCATACTGGTACAAGTGTTTGCTTCTTCTCTCTATCCATCTCTCTCTCCCTCTCTCTCTCTCTCTAACTAACATCTGCTAGCTCTTGCTAAAGTATTTTTCTTCTTTTGTCTATATGTTGTTTAGTTTGAAACTGTTTTGCTAAAAATTGTATGACGAGTAGGCGAGTTTACGATCCAAAATATGACATATACATACATATATATATAAGTACTTATAATTTCCTTATTTTTCTTTTTTTTATATATATATATTTTGTTTTTGTTTTTAATATTTTCTCTTTTACTTTGTTGCTTTGAAATAAATGCTCTTAAGTGTTGGTATCTTTTTCTTGTCGTACTTTCTATAGGCAGTTGTTAAACATTTACTGTCGTGTGTGTGTGTGTGTGTGTATAGAGTTTATCTCATATAGTTTATGTATATTTATATATAATATCAGTTAATATCTATTTTCTTTAGTTTTTTTACAGTCACATATATATATTTAGTATATATTTTAGTATATTTTGTTTTATGCATGTATTTATGTTGTGTATACGCCATGTAGTTGTATCTTTGCAAAAGTTTTAACCCATTTATTACTCATCTATGAATTATTATTATTATTATTATTATTTTTAAGTATCTGTATTATTATTACAATATTTTGGTAAGCGTAAGTGTTTAAAATGAGCTTTACTGCATAGTTTATATGTTGTTTGCTAGCTAATTGTTCAATGCGATTTTATTTGTATTTTTTCTTTACACAAATTTCAAACTTTCTGCTTGTGTGTATGAATGTGTGTGTGTGAAAATTAATTGTAGGAGACTACGTATTTGCAGTGGCATTTGCTTATATTTACGCATATATAATTATGTATATATAACTATTTTAGGCATAACCAGTTTATATCGGTTTATATACAAGGATTTACGCTTTTAGAAGTGAGCAGAGACTATAGAGCAGAGCAAAGAGTGATTTGATATCATTATACATATTTATATATAGTTAAGCTATAGAAAATAGATGTGGAAACCTTTTTTGTCAGTCAGAAAATTTGTAGAAAATAAAAAAAGAAATTATGAAAGTAGAAAAGTTCTAAGAGCAATAGTAAAGGAAATTCATTTTGAGCAAAGCTGAATTTTAATGCAAATTTAATAAATAATTAAAGCCAGTCTCTTTCAAAGATAAATATAAATAGCTGAGGTGAAGATTTGTAAAGTAAATTATTCAAGTGAATTATGAAATTATCAAGCAATATTTGCATTAGACGCTTACGTAAATATCTCACACTTTGGAAATAGTTTCGGCTGCGAAGTCAGTTAAGTTGACAGCGCACTTCATAAATCTAAATCTCATTCTTGTTATTTGTTGGTCTAACTGATTAAAAGCACATTAAAAAGTTAGCGCTGGCAAATGCACTAAACGCATTTCCCAAGCTCAAAAGGGAAAATGAACCAACGAGCGAGCGAGCGAGCGAGCGAGCGAGCGAACGAATGAATGAGTGAATGAATGAATGAATGGAAAGTTTTGTGCAACTCGACAGAGCTGCAACTTTTTTTGGGGGGCAAAAACTTGACTTTAGCTCTCGCAAAACACAACACCAACTTGACATTGCCTCGGCTCGCCTGCCGCAGCCTAACTCTCCCCACACACACACACACACACACACACACACACACACACAATTCATGCGTTTGCCTCTTGCTGCATAAACACACGGACGGGCTACTCCATTGTGTGTGTTTTTCTTTGGGTTTTTGTATAACTGCAAAATTTTGGACTCTAGACAGAATTTATAATTTGCCCCCAAACACTAGCTCACTCCACCTCTCTCTCTCTCTCTCTCTCTCTCTCTCTCTAATTCTCTCTGCCTTTCCTATGCACCCTTTGCTGCATGTCTCCCTCTACCTTTCTCGCTCTCTGTCTGTCTGTCTCTTTCTCTCTTAATTTTAGCTCGCACATATTTTATTAATTAAAATCATGCACCAGGAACCAGTCCCTATAGAAATCACTGTCACTCTGTTCAACTGCTGAACAGGCATGCACCTCAACCTCTCCCTCTCTCTCTCTCCCTCTCTCTCTCTCTCTCTCTCTCTCTGTCTGTCACTCTCTAGGTAGACATCTCTCTCTCTCTTTATACGAGATACGCCTGCACATGTGGACCTTGCTGCTGACCACTCGCCTGCTGCTGTTGAGGATTGGGCTTGGCCGCTGCACTGGGATTCATTGTGCCCGCATGAGCCGTTTGTAGCTGCTGCTGCTGCTGCTGCTTGGGCTGTGGCCGCCAGGTCTGGGCTCGCTCGGCGCTCGCTGCTCCAGCTACTCCAGCCGGCATCATTAGCATGTGCTGCTCGTTGTCCAGTGTGGAGTAGTCCGAGTCGATGCTGGAGTAGATGTGCTCCGAGGGCGGACGCATGCCGTGATGCTGATAGTACTGGGCATGCAGATGATGTGGTCCGCCTGGGTTGACGCCCACACCTCCCTCCGCCCGTTCGCCGCCGCGTCGCTGCGGTCGTGGACTGGGCGTGGCTGTTGTGGCCGTTGAATAGTTTTGCTCAGCTGCAGCGCCAGCTGCCACAGAGGCGGCAGCAGCTGCCACTTCCGCCGGTCCACAGTAAGCAGGGGGCGGCGCCTGGCGATAGAGCAGACCCGGGCTGGCCGGCTGCTTGATGCGCTCGTGATTGTGGTCGAGCGTGTAGTTGTTGCCTCGGTAGGTTGGATAGTCCACGGGCAGGGCGTAGCGCAGCTTCTCCCAGAAGTGGCGATCGGTGCGGCGAATGCGATGCACCGCCGACGTCTTTAGATAGGGCAACAGCTCAATGTCGCTCTCCGCCTCGAAGGCCACCTCCGGCTCCTCGATGATGACCAGCTTCTGTGGCCTGCCGCGCAGCGCGTCGTGCAGGGATCGTCGCAGCTCGCACCGCGACCACTCGGTCTGCAGGAAGTTGCGTGTGAGCAGGATGACAACGCGCCGGGACACGCGACTCGCCTCCAGCAGCTGGTAGTGGGTGGCATCGTGGGCCAGGTCGCGATGCTGCAGGCAGACACGCAAGGCCGGCCGTCCCGTCTCCAGCTCGCTAGCCAGATGCTGGCACACGAACTCCGAGTCCTTGGCCGAGTGCAGCAGGAGGGCGTCGTAGAGTTTCTCCGACTCCTCGCAGCGTGGCCCAAACACACGCACGCCGTAGTGAGCAAAGAGCCAAATCCGCAGCGATTCCCTGAAGACGAAGACAATGATGATGACGATGAGCAGAAAGACAAGCGCCAGAGCGGCAGCCAGCAGCGGAATATAGGATTCGGGTATGCCGTGCTGCAGCATCGAGCCACCGGAGTAGTAATCCGTGCAGGCGGCGCCCGTCGAATTGAAGTCCAACTCCCGTTTCTGTGTGGCCGCAGCGGAGCTGCTCTGCTCGTAGGCCGCTGTATTGGGCGCCGCCATGCAGTAGATGTCCTGGGCGTCCTGCACAATCAGCGCATTGTCGGCCACGTAGGAGGTGAGCGCCTGCAGGAACTGGCAGCGACAGCTCCATTGATTGCGTCCCAGAGAAATGGCACGCAAACGCTGGCCAAAGTGCGTCGCATGGAGTTGCCAGATGGGCAGCGTAACCAGTCGATTGCCATCGAGACGCAGCAGCTCCAGGGAGACCAGAGGCGCCAGCGTGCCATTCTCGATCGTGGCCAATTGATTGTTCTGCAGGTAGAGCTCCTTCAGAGCGGACAGCTGCTCGAACTCGTAGCCATGGAGCGTCTGCAGGCGATTGTCGGAGAGTTGCAGCAGCTGCAGCGTTGCCAGACTGGCGAACGTGCGATTCTGTATGGATGCCACCTGGCTGCCATTGACATAGAGCGCCTTCAGGTTCTTGCGCCCGATGAACGCATGATTCTTGAGCACGGGAAAATTGTTGCCATCCAGATAGACAATGCTCGAGTCCATGGGCACACGGCGTGGCAGCTCCATGGTCAGCTGATTGCCGCAGTCGACCACATTCGTGGACCAGATCTGATCGTGATAGCAGGTGCAGTTGTGTGGGCACGTCATCTCGCAATCGCAGGCATCAAAGTCGCAGCAGTGGCACAGGGCGAAGCAATGCGATTCGTAGCGGCAGAGGAAGTCCTGCGGACGCAGCGCGCTCAGTGGACGCACTGCAGCACCGCGAGCATGCGGCATCACGCACTCAATGTTCGGCATGTCCATGACGCGCGGATGCTGCCGTGTGGTCAGATTATTGATGCGCTGCAGCCAGTCCATGGTGCAATCGCACTCGAACGGATTCCCGCCCAGATAGAACTCGGGCAGGGGCTTGGGCGCCAGCACGGGAGCAATGCGTAGCTGCTGCAGCTGCAGCTTGCTCAGCTGATTCGCATACAGATCGACGCGAGCCAGATTCGATTTGTCCACAAAGGCATTGGGCAGCACATTGCCAATCAGATTGTTGTTGATGAACAGCAGCTCGATGGTGTTCGGTATGGACATGGGTCCGATTTCCGTGATGCGATTGTGGCTGGCATCCAGAGTCTTCACTCGTATCTCCTCCTGCAGCTTGTAGTAGTTGCCGAGCGCCTCGATGTAATTGCCGTGGATGTCCAGCCACTTCAGATTCGAGGGTATGAAGGCGTAGTCGAACCACACCAAATGATTCTCCGACAGATTCAGCCAGAGCAGCGACACCAGCGTGGCAAACACACCATTGATGTCGGAGAGGAAATTGCGATCCAGTCGTATGGCCTCCAGTTCGTAGTTCTTATCGAATGCACCACGCTCGATGCTCTGGATGCGATTCTTGGCCAGATTCAAGACACTCAAACGGGGCAGGTCCGCAAACATGCCCACCGTAATATTACCAATTTGATTGTCAATCAAACGGAGTCCCGTCAGCTGGTGCAGATTCTTGAAGCTCTGGTTGTCAAAGGTGCGTATCTGATTCTCGCCCAGATCCAGGGTGCGCAGCATGGCCAGATCCTGCAGCGCGCGTGGCACCTCGTTCAGCTGATTGGAGCTCAAGTCGAGCTCCTTCAAATCCGAGCAGTTCTTGAACACAGCCGGCTCCACGACACTGATCAGATTATTATTCAGCGTCAGCTTGGACAGCACATAGAGGCCATTGAAGAGCTTATCGTCCAGCGTATGCAGACGATTCTCGGCGAGATTCAGGGTGTGCAGATTGTACAATGGCAAGAAGGCATTGTCCTCAATATGGCCAATTGAATTATTTCTCAGGTTCAGAATCTGCAGGAAATACAGCTCCTTGAAGGTGCGATAGTCGATGCGGGTCAGGGCATTGTGCGCCAAGTTCAGGACAATCAGTCGGATGAGGCCCGCAAAGGTCGTGTTGTCCACATGATTGGAGGTCAGCTGGTTGCCCGACAGATCCACCACGAGCAGCTGCTCCAGCCGATGGAACAGGCCCTTGGGCAGCTCGTACAGCTCATTGTTTTGCAAGTGGATCTCACGCAGCTCCTTGCTGCCTGCGAAGAGGCCCTCGGGCAGCGTCTCCAGATGATTATTGCTGAGATTTACAATTCTCAGTGAGGCCAAGCCGGCTAACGCCTCGCCCGATAGCTCCGATATGTTATTGTGCTGCAGATTCAGATGCTGCAGGCGACGCAGCCGCGAGATACCCCAACTCTCAGTAATGGAGCGCAGCTCATTGTGGCTCGCATCGAGCAGTTGCAGCTCGCTGCCGCTGCCGCTGCCGCTGCCACTGGCACCACTTGCACCACCACAATTCATGTCCGCAAAGCCCAGCTGCTCGGCGGTGCGTATGCGATTGCGTGTCAGGTTGAGCGTTTGCAGATTGCCCACGGGACAGAGGAAGCCGCTGGGCAGAGTGCGCAGATTATTATCGCTGAGGTCCAGCTCCGTCAGCTGCTTGAGGCCGTTCAGTGAGTCGGGATAGAGCTCCAGCGCCTTGGCCGGACCCCATTCGGCATTGCGTGTGCTCAGCTTGAGGGCTTTTAGAGTGCTCAGGCCTTCGAATGCATTGTTGGGCAACTGAAGCAGCTTGCAGGACTCCAGCCGCAGCGTGTCGAGCGTTTGGAGGCGCGCAAACACAGCCACCGGCAGCTGCGATTCAAAGAGATACAAATCGCTGCATTTGATGGTCAATTGGCTGCTGCCATCGGCGCCTTGCAGATCGAGGCCGGGCTGTCGCTCAATCAGTCGCAGCGAGCAGTAAACGGAACTGGTGCCGTTATACGTCCAGGTGCATTGATTGCTTGGCCCGCTGTGCACCGGCGCCGGCGAGGAGGCGGCCATTGGCTGTGCAGCGGCCAGCAGCGAGCTGTAATCACTGGACAAACTGACGCTGGCGCCCAGCATGGCGCTGGCCGCGTTCTTATCACTGGAATCCTTGGGCTTGGGCGGCAGGGCGCCCAGGCAGCCGAGCAGGAGGCTCAGCAGCACTAGCAGCCGCAGCTCCATTTGAATTTTCCTTCGCTTCGAATCGGGATAGGGAATTTGTCTTGTTGCCTAATTAAATGCGTTTTGCTCAATTTTCTCGATACTTTTTCTCGCGTGTCGCACTGCACTCAGTTTTTAATTGAAATTGACATTTTTAAAAAATTGGTTTTTCTTTTTGAATTATTTTTAATTTTATTTATTTTTTATTTTGCCACTGCACTTGTTCAATTATTCTTTAATTTTGTGCTTCATTAATTTGTATAATTCACTTCACCATTTATTAATTTCTTTTTTCTTTTTTGTTGTATTCATTTCATGTTTTCGGCTTACAATTTCTCAACTCTCATTTTCAACGTTTCAAACGCTTTGCGATTTTATTATATCTTTTTTTTTTGTGAGTTTTTTATTTGAATTTTGTGCGTGCTTCACACGTCCGTACCGTACGGCGCTCGCACTCGAACTGTTTGTTGGTTCGCTTAGCCAACTGGCCGTAGACCGATAGGAAAATCCAACAGCCGAATAACTGCAAAGGCGATTCAACGTGTAGTTTACGCACGCAGAGAGCGCGACTGTGGGAAAGAGAGAGAGAGAGACAGTGAGAACGAACGGCTAAGTTAAACGCGACAACCATGAACGAAGGAGGCGCATGTGCTCGTCGGGTGGGTTTTGCTTACGAAACGAACGCAACTAACGATAATACCAGAGAGCGCTCGCATGCTTACGCTCTGGCATACTCTCTCATTTGCAATCTTGCTCTCTCTCGATTTAGTAACAAAAATTACCGCTGCACGACCAAATGGCGCTAGTGTGCCGCAGTAAATGAGCGCGATTTGTGTTGTGAGTAAGTGAGTGAATCCACTCATTGATAGATTGAGTTACTTTTGAGTCAAATATAATGTTTTGGATTTTATGAATTGAATGAGAAATAATGATTAGGCAAGAGATTTACACTGAAATAGAACAGAAATGGATAAGATATATTATAGGCCCAGCTTTGTTTTCAATTCAAAATGCATTTTAACGTATTTGTGCTCCTATCTTAGAAAAAAATGAATTACTTCAATATATTTTGAATAATTTATCGGTTATACGTATTTCACTTTGAATGTATTCCAGTTTTCAGTGTGATTCCTAAGAAAATAATAGTTTCCATACTAAAAATGGTAATATTATATTATTTTTTAAATATTATATTAATATTCATTTTAAATTTGATTAAAAAAAAATTAATCAAATTTGACAATCTAATAAAATTAGACTAAATTATAGATATGTAAAAAATATAATAATATAAATAAGAATATGTATATAATTCAACAAATTTTCATATAATTAGAATTGTTTTAATTAATTATTAGTTAATAATTTAATAAGTAAATATATTTATTAATAAATTTCAAAATGTATTATTGAAAAATTACGTTATATATTATATAGATAATATATTTCTTTTGATTTGAATATGTTTTTTTTTTTTTATTTATTACTTTATGTTAGTTAAATATATTTGATTTATTTATTACTTTATTTTAGTTCATTTATTACGTAAATTGCTTAAGCTCAGCTTATATTCTATTAATTCAATTTATACATCTATCTATTTCTCTGTCTCTCTCTCTCTCTCTAGCTCAATATTAGTCAACACTCTGCTCATTTTTCCTCACTCACTCTCTCTATCTCTCCCTCTCTCACTCTCTCTCTCAACCAACGCTCTTTCAGCAAATGCATTTTTGTTTTGTTTTCATTACGGTTTTTGTTGTTGTTGTTGTTGTTTTTGTTGCTGTTAGCTCACACGCGCCGCCATCAGCAACAGCAACAGCAACAGCAGCAGCAGCAGCAACGACTTTGGAGACGCATCCGTCAGATACGTTTCCTATTGAGCGAGGCAAGGTCTAATTGTTGCAGCTGCAATGCTAAGGCATAGGAGGGTAGGCTCTGGGTCGGCTGCCTGGCAATTTTGTCAACGCTAAAAGATGTTTAACACATTGCCAGGATAAGCATAGGCTATATATGTATATACACACACATGCGTATGTATGTATGTGCATCTAGCTGTTGAGGATCGCGCACTTAAAGATACATTAGGCAATTCGCCCTGCAGCTCGAGTGTTTGAAGAGCGAGTGAAAAGTTATATTTAGTGCATTGTTTAGAGAATGCAACTGAATGTTGTTGCTCTACATATAAACATGCATTTATATAAATACACATACATATAAAGGTATATAGTATATATGTATGTGTATGTTTCTTAAATTTCTATTTGCTTTCTTTTCAGGCCAAGGCCGCTTATAGCTAGAGTCTCAACTTATCGCCGTCAACATTATTTGCCACATTTGAAAATTTATTATTTATACCATATATCGCATCACATACATCTATATATATATATATACATATATATGTATGTATATACGCGAAACTTTTGTTTGTATGCATCAAGTTTTCCTCGAAATGCATTTATTATTCATGCCAACTTTTTCATTAACTGACAGAGCTGCCACAGCGCCCACACATGACCGGAAGATGTTTGCCCCTTGCCACTGCTCAGTGCCACTGCCACCACCAGCGCCTTCGCCCCAGCCCTGCCTCATTTCTCAACTATTTCGTAGTCCTTGGCAGTCGTCATCGGCAACAAATCTACGAAAAGGCCAAAGCCAGAAGTGAATTGCCAAAAGGTAGAAAAGATCAAGAGATGCCACCAGCTTTACCTGTCTCCCCACCCGCCCGCCTGCTCCTGCCGTCCCCTTTTCCACCAAGTGCTGCGCGGTAACTAAGTTAATGTTCCCCGGCGCTCTGCCCCAGCCAGCATCGAGTCTAAACTTCTCTTCCTGCCCAGCTCGTGTGCTGCTGCTGAGTGGGTTTCCACGACAACGCAGACGAAGACAAAGTCCCAACACATTGGCATTGTTTTTTGTCTTCTTTTTTTACCTTACTTTGTTTTTTCCTTTATTTTCTTCTCTTTTTTTTTTTTTTTTTTTTTTGGCTGGTGCTAAGGTGTTGGAAACTTGTTCAACTTGTTTCCATTTTACTATTTTTTTCCCTCTCTGACATGTGCGAGTGTGTGTGTGCGAGGCTGTAAAAATAGCAACAGTGCAAAATGCTACCTCATATTTGGGCTCAGGCACGGGCAGTAGTAGCTGCTGCCCCGTTTTCCTGTTCGATGCTGCTTGCTTTTTTTTTTTTTTTTTTTTTTTTTTTGTAGTGTTGCTGCATTGCGCCGCAGGACACTTTTTTGTTATCACTAGCAACAGACAATGTAAGCCTAGTTAGCTATCAACAAGTAAGCTCTATTAAGCGCAGCATCAACACGTTAAAGTTCAATGAGAAAATGCAAAGCGAAAAAGTCGAAAAGTCAATGCAAGGCCGTCGCAACTTTAAAAGCTGCAATTATTTAAATTAATTTTGAAAATAATTGTATTTCTTAAATAAATATTAAATATTTTAACAAATAAAAATTTAGTTTTAAAATTTAGTTTTATTTTTAATTACATTTTTATTTATCATATTAATTATATAAAATATTATATATATTTAATAATTATTCCATATAATAATATAAAAATATAATATATATAAATAAAACTATATATTTTATATTTTTTATTTAATTTAAAGCTAGGCATAAATAATACAAATTTATTATTAAAAAAAAATAAATACATCAAATAAATAAATATAATAAATATATTTTTATTTATATATGTTTATTATAATTATTTATTGTTAAAGAATTGAAAAATCATATTGGAATTATTTAGTTGTATTCAACTCTCAAAGCTGGAGAAATGGGAAAGTTCGACTATTTTGGTTACTTTTAATTTCGCTTTGATAATAAATATCTCTTTTACAGAAAGCGACAAGTTAGCATTAGTAAGTTTAACAAGTTAATTAATTAGCTGCTGCAAACTCTCTTCACAAATTTTCTACTTTCTGCATTTAGTTCTAAATGTTGCTCAAAGTAAGAAAAAAAAAAGTTTCTTATTTTTTCAGAGGCTTTTCAGTATTATTGAATTTTCGATTAAATTATTAATTAAAGTATTATAAATATATGTCACATTTTATAATTCATATTCCATATATAATAATTTGCTTAAAGCAGATACTTTTCATACCCAAGCAAGAAAACTAAATCAATATGTCAAATAATTAATAATAATAATTGTATATAAATTAAGTATACTTGATATGAAATATCTTAGCAATAGAAGTCAATATTGAACCACTATAATTTTTTTATAATTTTCTTAAATTTTAATTTCAAAATACACTTAAAATATTCATAAGTATTCTTTTTCATTCTGTGATATCTTTGCTAACATAAAAATTATTTTTATTTCCTCAAATTTTTACTATCTATGCCCAACTGATTGCCCCATTGAAGAGAATTTGAGATAGCTTTTAGTATCATTTGATTATACAAATATCTATATATATACACACACACACTTCAGACATACTATATGCATGCCATAGAGACATCGACCCCGAGAAACGACAGCAACAATTATCTGCTTTGCATGTTGTGTTCAGTTGTTATCGACGTCAAAGAGACTCAAGACATAGCCCACCATGAATTATCTTTGGGGTCTTGTAGAAGCTGCTTGTACTACAACCAAGTACAAAGAGAATTCTCTGAGCGCAAGTCAAGGGTTATCAGCTGTTGGTCTGCCAATGTCTTTCCATCTCTCTCACTCTCCCTCTCTCTCTCTCGCTCTCTCTTTCTGATATGACAGCTCTTATATATGGATGGTATTATATTTCAATTTATAGATCATATTTTATGGCTGTCTTATGGCCAAACAATACATTTAAATGTGCATTAAATTGAGCAATAAATTTAACAGCCTCTCGCTATCCCTTTCTTTCTGTGTGTTCCTCTCTCTCTCTCTCTCTCTCTCTCTCTCTCTCTCTCTCTCTCTCTGTGTCTTTCTGCAACCGTTGCGCTTTCGCTCTCTAATTAGAGAGCCCACAATAAAATGCAACGCAGCCAAGTTTAATTAACAAAAGTGCGACAAACGTGGCGCAATTTTTCGATTAGAGGCGACATTGCGGAGCCCCCCAAAGCGATTCCGATTCCGATTCAATGGAGCACAGCGGCTATATATCTGTTTCGGTTCCATTATCAACTTTAGTGCAGCAACAGCCCAATTCAAAAAGGGAATTTGTCATCAAGGGAAAGAGCCCAAACAAAATATTGTGCAAATGGCAAAGAGCTGCAATATAAAATATGCCCGTCCGCAGAGGCCACGCCGGGCCAGGGCAGAATTCTAGATGCCGCTGGTTTTACGGCCGGACACTGAATTTTGACCAAAAATTGAACTAAAAACAAATTTCAGCAGCAGCTGAAATTGACAGGCTCCCGCTTAGGCTACGGCACAGGATGCGGCTAAATGGAACAGCCGTCGCACACTGCAACAAAGATACGAAAACTCACATGTAACGATATTTATATATTAACGATATATCTTTGAGAATTGTAAATAAAATGAAAATATGTGTAATGAAATTATATGCGAGCATTAATAGACAAATATATATATATAATTATATAAAATAAAAATATAAAATAAAAGAAAATTTTCATTTTTATATGTGTTATATATATAAAATATTTTTTATACTAATTAAATAATGAATAAACATATATCTCAACTTCTTCGTATAAGCAAATTTATTATTTACTAGATTAGCATTTATTGCCAGAAGCCGAATTTTATAATTCGTTTTCCTGTATTTGAATTTTAGCTTGTACTATATTTAATTTAAATTTTACGTTTATTTGATTTTTTTATATATTATTTATTACTTTTATTTAATTATTTTTAGTTCCATCTTAGATTTGAAGTTTTACTTTTTTCTTAATTATATTTCCTATTATTAATTATTTGTATTCTTTGTATTATTTTAAATTTTATTTCAATTTTATTTTTATTTATATCATTATTAATTTTTATTTATTTTTTATTTACAATTTTATTTTGATTTTAATTCATTTTCTTTTTTTTACATTAATGTAATTTTTTTTTTCTTTTTTTTTAATTTTTTTTTACTACTTATATTGATTTTAATTATGTGTTTAACTTTGTTTCATTTAATTATTTAAAAAAAGATTTTATTTGTATTTATTTATTTTGATTTATCGTATCTTATTAATTTACTATAAATTTCTCTTTTTATCATCTTGAAGTATCCATGATTATAATATATTAAAAGAGTTTAGTTTAATTTAAAATCTCATAGTAAATTCCATCAAAATAATATTCAATTATGAATAAGATTTGTGCATTGAAAAGTTGAAAACTTGAAAACATTTTAATTATTCAAAACACAAAACTCTTAAATATTCTCACAAAACAATTTTCGTTAACCACTGTGCGCTGTGCATTTTGAGCGCTGCTGGAACTGCAGCAAGTGTGAAGATTGCAGAACTGTTGTAGTTCTTCTTCATCTTCCACTACTTCGACCAGTGCCTATCTGCTGCTGCTGCTGCTTCTTCTTGTTGTTTATTATTATTGTTGTTGTTATTGTAGTTGGCCATGATATAAATTGCACAGCTGAGCAGGCAGCATAATCGCATGCAATTATGCCCCACACAATCACAACGGCAAAAGTTTGCAAAACTCGCCAAGCCAGGCAGGCAAGCAACTCAGCTGGAAATGCAGCAACAGGAGCAAAATCAGAAGCGCAAGACTACGAGAGGGAGGTAGGCAGTGAAGGAGAGAGAGAGAGAGAGAGAGAGAGAGGTGGGCTGTAGACTAACAGGTGAGTGGGCTGGGCTGCTCGACTCGGTGAGTTCTCTGTCTCCATATTGGAAGCGAGTAGGAGTGAGATAGAGCGAGTGAGTTGAACAACAATGCAACAGCTACAGTTGCAGTTCTTCTTCTTTTTCTCCTTTTTTTTCTGGCCTCTTGTTTGTTGCACAATCTTGTCTAACTTTGTTTAGCCATCGTCGTGGCCAGTAGGTTTCCTGCTGCCAGTCTCCTGCTACCGCTCTTTCTCACTCTTTTTTTGCCACGTCGTCCTTGCATGATTTTTGAGGCCTATTTCTGTGGCGAATGCGCGGCTTTGAAGCTTTGCTTAACTATATTTTGCTTGCCTTCCGTTTTGCCTCTCGATGATTGCAATTGGTTGCAGCAGCAACTCGTCCTGTACAGATTTGATCTATTGATGGATTTTCCTCACTCTCTCTCTCTCTCTCTTACTGTCTATCTCTTCGTCATCTTCTAGTGCTTCATATACCACCTCTGATTGTTGTCTTCAGTGGTTCGAAGTGCGCCTCGCTTTGAGCAAATATTGCATTTTACGTTTTCCAATTAAACTTGAACAAGTTCTAGCTTTTTGTCTGCTCGTCACGCGTTTTCCATTCTTTCTGTGGTGTGCTGCTGCACAAGTGTCGAGATTTTTGAGTTAACAAGAAGGCAGTTTGTATCCTTTTATAAACTGAGCAACGATGGCTGAATAGAGCTCAAGATTTTGATTTTGATTTTGCAATTTGATATTGTTGAAGAAAGTAACTTTAAAATTGGAGGAGTTATTTGATGAAAACTCAATCATTGAACTCAATCTATTTCAATCATCTTTAACAATTATTTTAGAGACAATTTAAATGAATAAAGTAGAGTAATGTATTGTATTGAGTTGCCTTGTGATTCCAATAATCTAAAAAGCATAATATACCAGATTTATGAGAATAATATAAATTTAGATAGATAATATATCTAATATTGATTTAGCTTTAGGTATAGCCCTGAGTAATCAATAAATTGAATAAGGGTTTCTTGAGATAGTTTAAGCCTTTAATAGGAATGAATGCAAAATTATTTGATAGAAAATAGAAATAAAAAAATTAATTGAATTATAAACTAAATTTTTCTTGATTAATTAAATAATATACTACATTTTTTTATTGCATTATCGATAATTCACTTTGCATTAATTTTTCAGGCACTTTTTAATTGTATTTTCAAGCTGGCTACAGACATATATAATCAATGATATAAGAAGGCATTGATAATGCAATTTAGATGAAATTTAAGTCGAATTTCAAATTCAAGTTATTTGAAGAAATTCAAAAGTATTTTTAATCCAAAAAAGAATTGCCTTTTATATGAAGGTTAAATTATATATCATAGAAATCTTAATTTTTGTTTTATTATTCCCATATTTAACTAAATTCAAATTTATGTTAACTTACAAGATATTTAAAACTTTATTGCCGAAGAAATCTTTTTAAAATATGCCGCCAATGATAGTTTTAGGTAAATTCCACCTCATTCAAATCTATAATTATTAACTCAATGACAAATGAAAGTAAGTCTGAAACTATATACTAATTTATATACATATAACCTTTAGCAAGATAAAGAGAGTTAGTTTTTTCTAATCTCTAATTTTCATTTAGAATCTAAAACCTTGGGCTTATCTAGCGCATCTAACGAAATTCAAAAGTATAAAAATAATTACCATCATTTATCTATTTCCAAAGATTAGAGCTCCAAGTAGCTGTTAACCCATTCATAGAAAACTAAGCCATCTTTCTGTGAAAGCAATAGAGAGCAATAATTCTTGGAAAATTTTATGGCAGCGGCGAATCTAGTACAGCGGAAGAAGGAGACGCAGTGAAAAAAGCTAAATAAATAATAGCAATTACATGTGAGACGGGCCGGGCTAATAAAACCGGCAGCAGCATTACATAAAACAAGCGCCTCTTGGCCAAGTTCGTGTGGAGAGCTGAGAGCTGAGAGCTGTGAGCTAGGCTGAGCGCGCACTTGAACGCGTTTATAGCACTTTAAGAGCCCCGCGGTAAATACATAAAACAAAGTTCTTGTCGAGCGACTGACAGAGTTGACTACCTCCCTAATCAACGGGAGTGTGCCTTCAATTTGGACACGTGCAAGTCTCGAGTGTTTTACAATTTTTCATTTAGCCGAGGCGAGGCGAGCCGAGCAGAGGCTTCCTAGAAAATTGTTAATAGGCGTCGAAACTAGTTTACGGTAAATGCACTCTAACTAAAAATGAGAAATATATATGTACGTATGTATGTATGTGCATCTAGCGACCATTAAATTACTCATCAAGAATATTTGGAAATTTTGTCATGCGTCCTCTAAGCCATAACCGAGTATCTAATGATAATTGTCGGGAATGCCGTGCACGTACCCAGCTCGTTAATTCTACGAACTCAAAAATCATACACAATAACCAAAATAATAAACAATGAAAATAAATATAAAGAAAAACAAAAAGCCAAGACAATTAAAGCATATTTTTTTCCTAGTAAAACGCCACACGTAACCTTGGCTGCATTTTAATCATCAACAGTTCTTTCTTTATATATATATATATATATATAATGTCTGTGTATACTTCTGTTGTTTTCTGTTGCTTTTGACGAATTTCAATGGGCCGGTTGCACGTGCTGCACTGCCTGCCACATCAATCAAAAATAATTTATATGAGAGCAGAGTCGAAGAGGCAAAGTCTCAGGCACAGTCAAAGCTCGTGGCTTGGACATCTGAGATAGCGTTATGGTTATGCTTAATGGTTACAGTCATGCCTCGACTGTAAAGAACTGCCCAAAGACACGTTGATAATACTCAACAAAAAACAAGAAACCCAAAAACCAAAATGCATTTCGTGGCAACTTCTCTTCACTTTGTAGATTCTTGTGTATGCATGACAATTGCTCTTTATAATTTACGAGCTCGATTTGCTTACAAGCCTGTCCTCAATTAATTGATTTATTGAAGTCCAAACTGGAACGTGTTGAATAGTGGGCATTTGTATTTGTATCTGATGATTAAAACAAGACTATCTGGAGAAGGGTGAAATACTTTATGGCTAAAAGAAAACTTGAGTTGCAAAGAAACTTTTCTGCTTGAAAACTGACAACAATTCATCATAGAATATATGTATAAACAATAAATTTCTATATTAAATATACAGTTCGAAGAACACTAAAGAGAATTTTGTATATGTAAATATGTATTGTAAATATTTATTACGAATTTTTCCAATAAGTCTTTCCATATTCAAGAAAAATGTATAAAATGTGCATAAATATCTTTTTATTAATAAGTTATAAGAATCTTTTTAAGAAAATAAACCATGAATATTACAGAATATTCATGTAGGTTTTTTATCGTTTTTATCGTCATAATACTTTATTTTATTTTATTTATTTATTTTTGTTGTTTTTCATTTTATCTTTGTAAATATATGATGATATAAGTAAACAAATTTATAAATACATCTTCGAAAGTTTGTAACGCTCAAGATATATTTAAGAATGTGTATAAATATGTTTTATTTTATTTATGGAATATTTAAGAATATTGTAAACCAAATTTAGTTAGTTCTTATTTTGATTTAAATTTTATATTTATTTGTACATTTTATAAATACATTAAACATAATTTTATAAATACATTATACATCATATTACAGAATTTATTTAAGATTGCGCAGTTTTCCTCTTTTAAGAAATATTGCTAAATATTAATAAAAAAAAAATTCAGAACGTTTATTGTTTTTTAAATATCAATAATTCCAATTCCAATTTTTCATATAAGCATTATGAAAATCATTCATTTTTATCACATTGGTATACAAATTTTATTAAAGATATTAAAAAATAAAATAAAATGTTATTATCATATAGAATTTCTTTTATATTTCATTTTTATTTAACTATTTAGTTTTTTATTTATTGGTATTATTATTATTTATTGATATATATATTTATTTATTTATTTTTTTTTTTTTTTTTCATCATTTATAATTGCATCAAACTCCCAAGTTTATTATCAAAATTATTTAAAACTTATTTAAAACACAAGAGAACTTTCAGTTTTTAATATCGATATCTATAGAGACTGTTGCATGCTCTTTCGTGGACTAAATTCTTTTCAATTTAAGAGCCGGTAAAATCCAAATGCAAATACTTCTCTACGACTTCACCAAAAACTCTTTCAAGCCATAATAATAATAATAAGAAGAAATGAGAATGTTTGCTACGTGCGATTCGACTGTCACGACCTGCAGATAAAGATTTTCAGCGCCTTAACACATGTCAGCCGGCAGCAGCAAAGGGTTACGATTTTGCTGTGTGTGTGTGGAGGAAGGGGTTTGAGTCGGGGCTTAAGTTCTTTAAATTATATTTAGTGCGTTTAATTCCTTTATCTTGTGGCCGCAGAGCGCAAAATGTTGCCAGCTGCCAAAGGCACAAAGAGTTTTATTGTCTATTATTTACAAAATATTTATGCCAAATGTCGAGCCAAATACATAGAAACAGAGGAAGAGGGAAAGAGAGAGAGTGAGGGAGAGGGAGAGGGAAAGGGGACTGTAATTAGATAGTCAAATAACTTGACGCACAGGCCAAAAATCAATAGCAGCCACCACCGAGCCGTGAAACCGTGAGCCATCCATCAGCTGACAAAAGATGCTCGGGTACGTCCATTAAATTTGTCACCCGCGGCTAAGCTAAATGTCAAATAGTACGAACAGTCGCACACTCGCACACTCGCACACACGAACACTCGTCAGACACACACACGCACAACAATAACAGCATCAATTTGACACGTACAGGCGCTAATGATGGGAATGACCAGCCAACTGAGCGATCGAATCCTATTGACCGACCGCTCAACATGCCCACAATTGTGCCTCGACCCCGGGACTTTACTTCACCTTTCCCTCTCTCTCTCTCTCTCTCCCTCTCTCTCTCTCTCTCTCACTTGCTCTGCCTGTCATCCTCCCTCGCTCTGTTGGGAACTTTAGGACTTCCTGCCGTTCTATATGCCAGTTGACATTTGGAGTTGTCGCGTCTCAGCGACTGCCAATTTAATTCCCATTGACAAAATGCACAATTCTCTCGCATTGACTATCGTTAGTCCTATTGTACCCCTGCCTTCCCATATATCCCTGCTTTATCCTATGTCCTTGTCCGGCGTACGTTTCGCCTTTTGTTCTGCCTTGCTTGTAACTGTTGTTGCCTGTCTGTAATTTCTGTAATTTCTGCTTGTGACAGCCGCCTCAACCACTTGCTATTAATTATTTTAGAAAATCGCTTGTAATAACAATAAATTTTTGGCCCTAAGATGCCGCAACCCTCGCACTCCCTTACTCCGTGCTCCGTGCTCCATACTCTTTGTTCTCTGTCTGGCTAATTTTATTTTTTATGGTGACACAACTGTTAAATTTTACACGACAATCAAATATTTGAGCGAGTATTGCTTTACTTTTCAGCGAAATGCAATCAATGCAAATGTTTATATTGGGCTTTTCAACTGTCTGCTGCTCTACTGTGAGGGTTAACATGACCCATGCTGCCTCCCTCTCTCTCTCTCTTTCTCTTTCTCTTTGGCTTGTATCTGTCAAGGTCCCAGACATGCAAAAGCAACCACTTTCAATTTTGACGGCATATCGATTTAATAAATTTGCGTGTGCGTCCCTCGCGACAATTTGATTGACAAGCCACGTCCGTCCGTCTCTCATACCCATCCAGTCAACCAGTCAACCAGCTCGCCAGCTAGTCTATCAGTCAGTCAGTCAGTCAGTCAGTCAGTCAGTCATTCATTCAGTTAGTCAATTGTTGGGGGTTTTCCAAAAAGTGCGCTGTTTACATTTCGACTGTGTGTGCTCGGGTCAGGTCTGTCACTGTGGCTATGATACTGCTGCTTCTTCTATACATTTTTTCCTATTTTTTTCAGCCAGTTTCGCCTGGGAAATTGGTTTAATTTTGTTACAAATGTCACTGTTTGAGGTTGGGATTGCCAAAAAAAAAAAAAAAGTGTGTTTGCTAACGATTCGTTTTTGCCTGTTTCCCTCGATAGACAGATAGATGCTGTTGCATTTGACAAAATCAAATTGGTTCCACTTTGGATTTTTAAGAGCGGAAATAAATTGATTAAGCCATAATTCAGTTCTGATTTCAAACACATTCAAAATACTCCAGAGGATTTAACGAAATTGATTAGATTTATTAACCAACTCATTTTAGGCGAGTTTGTATTTGTATTTGCCTAGCTCTTAATTAACTTCATAGGAAAACTAAAATTTTCCTAATTGAATATTGTGTAACTAGAATATACATACAAATGCATTTTTTTAAACTAATTTCATTTTCTAAATTACCATATCATTGATACCAATAAATTAGCTAAAAGTGGCTCAACTTAGCTTAAAAAGATAGTGAGATGAGCTGTGTTTATGAGTTCAAAGTCAGCTTGTCAGAGCATCGGAAATATATAATCTTATATATAATTAATAAATATAATTCAATTTTATTGTTCCGTGACAAAATTTGGATCTTATTTGTTGTCATCTTAACAGAAAGTGTTTTTGTGTGTAATAAAAAAATAAAATAAGAAGCACATTTATATGCTGGAAATAACTTAGCTAAAGGACTTAAAACTAATTTAAATAGAATTGTGAGAAATGTGTGTAATTTTGAGCTGCAGCCTAAGCAACTGTGTATTAATATATCTTGTTTATTATAACCATATATTATAACCTTATTATAACCTTTGTCAATACAAAATATTTCTTAAAGAAATTTAGCTCAATATGAAATTAAAAATTTATAAAATAAAATTTATAAAATTTATCTAAAATTAATATAAAGATAAAGTATATAAAACTGAGGCTAAAATAAAAGCTAATTAAAATTTCTGTATACCTTCTTCTAGCTAGTTATTCTTTAATACATGCAAAACTTTTAGATCCTGTCCAATTTTTTTCTGACAAATCTCAATTATTAGCCTTATAATGCTTAAATATTTTTAATATCCTTCGTTTAAATAAATAGTTTAAGGTTTTCATAAATAAAATAATATTAATTATAAGATAATGTATAAAATAAATAAAAGTTTTCTTATAAGAATTTAATGTCTATTTATTAATTTAATTTTTTTAATACTTTAATTCAATTCTTGACTTGTTAAATGTTGAAATACATGTGCAAGCCGGAAATGAAACAATAAATAATTTTAAAAAATTGTCTAATCAGAATTGAAATTATCTATTGAAATCATTTAAAAAATACTTAATATCTTACTACAAAGAAAACTTTCTCTGCTTTTACACTACTTTAACAAATTAAACAAAGATCTAACAAGCCAATCAGATCTAATGCATTAAGAGCAACAAAAGCCAAATATACTACAATTGACAATTAAAAGTTCAATGAACACATATCTCTAAATCAGTTTGGCATGCGACAATAGTTTAGGCAGCATTATTTTGGGGTTAGTTAGATCTCAATATATTGATGGAATTTCACAGAGTATTAGCTATTTCTGTGACAGCACTGGAACTAATTTGAAGATAGCTCTATGGTATATATATATATAGAGAGAGAGAGAAGGGAGAGAAAGAAGTCCAGTTATCGGCAAGGGCAACAGCAGCTGGTGGGTGCTAGAGTTGACAATTGTCGCCCCCTGCATTGCGGTGCACCCCTTGGCGCAATTTACAACACTTGCTGGCAGCATACACACCAGCATTATCAGCACTGAGCGATCTTATTTTGGGTACCATAGATACGATGGGCTGATATGAGAGAAAATAATGGACGCGTAGACAGGCGTGGTTGTTGTCTCTCTGTCGACTGTCTCTCTGTTTCTCTGTTTCTCTGTCCGCTTTCATATATAAAATGAATTTCAATTTTGAAAAATTGCCTTTCGAATGGTTGTGTGAAAAACGGAAATGCCATTTTCCCCCCACCCCATTCTAATGCCACTCGTCGTCACTCGCACACTTGGCCCTTTGTTGTTTCCTCTCTAACGCCGAGTCGAGCCGAGGAGCGTGCGCCCAAATTAGAAACCAAATGCAGAAGGCGTCAAGCCAGTGGGGCGGGGGTTGACACTTTTAGTTTTGTGTGTGTGCGTTTTCCACATTATGTGCGGGTACACGTTCGCACTTTTTCTATGAAAAGTAACGGAACTGCCAACTGTGAACCGTAAGAAACAATTCCTCAGCTAGCTCAGCTGCTCAACTGCCCGCTCAAGATGCACGAACACGAAATGCAGCACCGACCCCTACGAAATTACCATATATTCACCTAAAAGTTTTTATTGCTAAATCCTTATTATGTGGGAAACTGTGTTTAGAATTTCGTATTTTAATTATCGGTTGCATGTCACCGCCCTTTCAATGCCTTCATTACGAACGCCTACTTTTCGCTATAATTAAGCGCGCCTAAATATAAATACACATACAGAAAAACTCTACGCAGACAGACCGAGTTTTAATTGCTTCCCCTCAGTTGTCTATTGAAAACTATCTACCGAAAATTCAAGAGGTGTGCGCGCAACGGCGAGTGATAAACACAATTTTATTCAAATTACCCGGATGTTAACAATTTGCTGCGCGCAAGGTCTTTGCGCACAGGCAGCAGCCGAACCAAAGTTGATTTATGAATATAATTTGAAAACAAGCTGGCCCTAGCTCTAACTCTCAGAAAGTGCTACCAGTCGGGACCAGGCGAAACGCAGAGCTCTAATAAAACAACAATGTCATGGGAATTCTTGAAAAACTGTACCAAAAACCAATTATTCTATGGAATGGAAGCTAAGCCAGAGATTAAGGGAAACACTCGATATGATGTAGAGTGCAAATCTTTGAGAGAGAAGGACTAACAGAGAAGGCATATCAAAGAGTTCTCTTTTATTGAAAGAGTCTTCAAAGAATCCTCATTTATTAAAGAGTTTTCAGGACTAAGAGAGAAGAGAACATAGAAAGCGTATCAAAGAATCCTCTTTTATAAGAGACTCTTTAGTAAAAGAGTATCAAAGAATCCTCTACTTTTTCTATGTTCTCTTCTCTGTTAGTCCTGCTTTGATACTCTTTCGTTAAAGATTCTTCTCTGTTAGTCCCTCTCTGTCAAAGAGTTGTTTCTGCTTGCTCTCTGCTTTGATCTTTGCTGCTTGATTTCTTTAAGTATATACGCTCAACGAATTCCTATTCATTTATCATATCATCATATTTTAGAACCAAAGCTAAAATGCAGCTCTCGAAAATTAGTTTCAAATAGAGCTAAGAGATTTATGTATTTATAAGACTCATATATGACTCATAGTTTTTCACATTTCTCTGCTTCAAATCCTTGGCAGCATTTTTGCCAAGTCATTCCAACAAGCAGTCAGGTCTCCGTTGGCAACGGCTACGAAGTAAATTGCAAGTCGAATCAGCCAACGCACCCAACTGTGGATGCAAGCAACCCTTTCGACGCACGCCGAACAAAAGCCTAAAAACAAATCAACAGCAACTTTTGCAATATGGCCCATTGAATGGCAGACTTCAACCCGATCCATGGGTCCATCTACACCCCATCTAGCCACACCACAACACAGCATCAGATATACCCTTCTTCTTCGTCCTCTTCTTCTTCTTCTTCCTCTTCGGCTGCTGCTACTGCTGAGCAGGGGATAACTACGTACAAACAATGAACTCATAACTCAAGTGACACTTTTTAACTTGACTGCATTTCATCATGTGGCACATGAGCGCTTCTTCTTCATCGTATTCTTCTTCTTCTTCTTCTGATGCTGCTGCTGCTGCTGCGTCTTCATCTGCGTCTTGGACTTGAGTTGTGCTGCTTGCCGTTTGGTTTCTTTGGTTTTGCATACCCTCACTACGGGCATTATAATAAAACAGAAAAAATTAGTATTTCTTATATATTTTTGTTGGGAACTCTGAATAGAAAATACCCCAAGTATGAGAGAAATATCTATATATCTATACAAAATTATATCTACATAAACAATTTGATAGGCAGAATTGATGAAGAATTGTCTAAAGTTTTGCTGTTATCGAAAATATTTATCTAATTATTAAACTACAAATTTCAAATTGGCAAACATTTATGGAGATATCTTCAAATTTTAGCTTATAATGTTAATAATAATAAAAATTTCTATAAGAATTTTTATATATAAAGCATATATTGTCAAGAAATAAAAATTAATATGCTAATATTTTAGAATATCTATAGCAGAAGTTTATATTTAAGATATTTAAGAATAGAAGATTGCGATTGATAATTTTATATCACATATTATATTATGTTTTATACATTAAATAAAAATATACATCTTATTATATTATTTATATATGTTTTATGTATTATTATGTCTTATTATGTGATTTGAATAGTTTGATTAGTCCTAAATGACTTAGCTACTATAGAATATTTATGCTTGTCCCTGCATAATTCTTCTATATATGAGGTAGTCTATAGTTTCTTCATATCAAGACGTGTATATCTTCTATAAATAAGATAGAGTATATCAACGGCGCCATCTCTACGCCAACAACTTTATCTTTCGCTTTTTTTTTTTTGCGTCTTGTTTTCAGTTTCAACAATATTCAAATTGAGTTTTCCAGTGCAGGCAACGACTGTAGTCATCCATCGTCAAAGTTTCTTTTTGTTCCTGTTGTCATTGTCGTTGTTGTTGTTGTTGTTGTTGTTGTTGCCTGTATTTGTTAGTTGATAAAAGGCCAAGCCATTATATGCATGGCCAAGCTGCACAATTTCAAGTGCCGCCGCCTCTCTGTCCAGGTTCCAAGTCAATGCTGAGAGGTGGGTCGGCTTCACAACAAATTTCGTATGCATACGGCTGCTATGGCTACCGCCTGGTGCGGGGTTTGGGCTCAGTCTTGGGTCGAACTTCAACTCCAACTACGACCCGGCCTTTCCTTTCAATTCAAAGTAGCTCAGCTCAGCTCAGCTCAACTCGAACTCTGCTCGAATCTCTTCTGCTTTATTTTTTTTCAAATTGGAAACGCGCGTTCACTGTCCTTCAAAGAATTTCTTTTCTTCTTCCAATTTTTTTTTGTTTTGTTTCTTTTTTTTTTTTTACACATACTACAAAATTTCGTTGTCTCATGTTGCCAGGGCTTGTCAACCTGCACCTTCCACAGCATCTCAACCCCATTGCAAGTGCAATGAACTGCTGCGCGCTCGCAGGCTGGCGGCGTTGATTTATGTTACATCTTCTATGATGACATTGGTCCAAGAGACCCCACCACCACGTCGACTCTTTGCCTTTCAATCCAGTGCAGTCGCTTGTAACCATAAGCGCAGCTCATATGTTATAAACAGCAACAGAGAGAGAGAGAGAGAGAGAGAGAGGAGAGAGAGGGATACGGGGGAGCGGCTCGCACACACGCACATGTGAAAATGATTTATTAGCGGTAATTGGTGTCACAATGTTCCAAAGAAACTGAAAAGGATTGCCATATCCCATTGCCTCATGGCCATGGCCATGACCAGCTTCTTCAGCTACATCATCCCGCATTCTCTCTGGTATCACTCCCCACCCTCCCTCACTCATTGTGTTGTTTTAATTATCTTGATTTTAAACTTATTAAAATTGACAAATGATATTCGTAGACAACATCGCGCTGCTGTCTTGCAGGAAACAGGTTGTCAATGGCTGTTTCCTAGAACTCTCTGACTCTTGATAAATCACATTGAGCTATATGCCATTGGGGACCATCAGCATCTCAACTGCTTGTGGGGGCATTCACTGGTCAGTGGAATTCATTGTGCTGTCATCTGCTGAGGATGATGGAACACACCTTGTACACAGAACTTGCTGCGCTCTCACAATTATATCATTTCAGATAATCAAATGCAAGATTCAAATTGAACATTCCAAACTATTCAGTTACAGCTAGATCACTATCAGAATTATTCTTTAAATTTGTATAAATTCTTTTCGTATGTGCAATGAATGCTAAGCGGCAGAGCTCTACTCAATAAAGAAAGATTTCAGCTTAACAAAATGCAAAAATACTTTTAAGACGAAATTCAAATTATTTTGAATTTATCTTTTTATTATTAATTTTTATTTATTTATTTTGTATTTATATTTCTTTATTATTATTATTATTTTATATTTTTTTCTTTTAATTTAAAAGCTCTGTGAAAAGAGAGATTATTCCTAAACAAAATAATAAGACCGTTTTAAAATAAAATTAAAATAATATTTCTCTATTTACTTTATTTATTTTATTTTTATTTATGTTATTATTTATTTACTTTTTCGAAACTACAACACAGTTCATAAAAATGTAATTCATCATTGCAGACAATAAAATAACGATTGAACTTAAATCCTATCAAAATATTAGGTCACAAGAATTTATATTCATTTTAATATAAATATTTTAAAAATATATATACATATATATTAATTTAACTTTCCAAAGTACTTGGTCCACAAATATTTTCTACCTTTCACTTTCACTCAAATTGTATACAAATTGTGTTCATAATGAATCTAATTTGAAACACTTTCACACTTTCTGCTGCCCAACACCGAAATATTTATTGCCAAATACAAGATACAAGTAACGAACATTTATTAAACATTTATCAAACACCTCTGAGCGCCGTAGGTCGTCGTCGTAGTTAGTTAGAATAGTTTTTAGTAGGTCGTAGCTTGGATAGAAATAGTAGTTAGTTTTTTAGGTTTTACGTAGTTTTGTAGTAGTTATTTAGTTTTATTTATTACGTTAGCGTAGTAGAATTTATATAGTACTTTAGATTTTTAGTTAGTAGTTTAGAGAACAGAATGTTATGTTATTGTTTGTAAAAAGGGATATAATCACGTTTTGAGCTATCCGCTTAGTGGTTTGCCCAACCCAAGGACGGACCTTGGGACTCTTGATGGCACATGAGAACCTGATTGAATGCGTTTTTTTTTTTTTTTTTTACGCAATCGTTGGAGACCTTCATTGGCGCCATTCATGTCCTTGCGAGGCGTCACCCCGGATGTGTTTGTGAGTTCGGGCACTTTTACATTTCATTTTATCTTCAATTGCGGCCAGGCACATTCTTTTCTTCAGGGGGGGTTTCAACAAAGCGTACGGGTCGGATGAATTTTTCCATTGACCAGGTGACCCTGTTGTTTCTCCATCAGGCATTGGAATAACATTTGAAGATTCTCATTGGCCATTGCCCAGTTCATGCCACTGCCAATGAAATCCTTCAGCTCGGGCCTCCAGTTTTACTTTCGTCTCCGTCCCATGCACTGTTCCTTAGCTTGCCTTGGATGGCGGAAGTCCGGATTTCGATTCGCGCCGGATTTGGAGTCCCGGATCGGATTGCACTGCAAAACAGCCACAATAGCAGAAATCATTTTCAAATGAAAGATTTCAATTTTGTCAAATGGTTTGCCAGAGCAAGGATTGAAAGCGTGAATGGAGTTACCTGGACAACCCGTTATAGCGATATGACTAGTGAGTAAGTGTGCTGGCCGGCGAACAGGAGTTTGCCGGTGCATTTGGATTGGTGGAGGGCGTGGGATCGATGGGGTGCTTTTGCGACAGCGGGGGGGGATCTGCGTATGGAGAGAAAGAAGAAGAAACAGGAAGACTAGAGAGAAACAAAAGAGGGAAATGACGAGATGAGGTCGATGCGGGTTTACAGCCCAATTGAGCACCCATGATGACGCAACAGCAACAACTCGGCGCCTGGAGCGCAAGAAGGGGTACTGAGAGTTGTTGCCAATGAGGTCGCAAGTGGGGATGATCGCACAAGGCAGCCACGAGTCATAATCGAGAGGGGCGCCGAGAGACAGGGCAAACAGCCTAGTTCCAAAAGCAAGACAGCACAAGTTCAAGCAAAGACAAAGCTAGCCAACCAGCAAGCCTGTTGTGAGAGTGATTAGAGGGTTGAAAAAGGGTTTGGGAGGAGTAGATCACTTAGTTAAGCAGGGATGCAACGTTCCGCTGGGGAGGTTAGTATATCTGGCGGCTACATGTTTAAAAGATAAATCGGTGTGTGTGTATAATAGAAAACCGTTGGGAAGCGTTAAGATTCGGACAAATGTTTCGATGGGGTTAGGATGTGAAAAATTGATCTTGGGGTGGGGATTACCATAGTGTAGAGTGGTTTTGAAAAAGTTATGGGTGGGGAAAATAAAAAACTTAAGGAATGGGGAAAAGGAGTGAGTTGACAAGCGGGATTGACGCAGGGGTAGGTAGAGGGGGAAAAATGAGGTAGGTAATATGGGGATTAGGTAAAAAAATTTGAGAGGAAGTGAGGGATATATAATAGATTGAAAAATTGATGTGGAATACCAAGGGAGTGGGATATTGAGATTTGATAAGGTAATCCAGGGAATTGTGCTTGTAGTTAAAAGGGGGGGGGCGGCAGGGCAGGAGAAAGGGGAGGGGGGGAAAAGGGGGAAAAGAGAAAACAGGGAAGGAGGGAACGAAGCAGGGACAGAGAAGGGGGGAAGGGGGGAGGAGAGGGGGACGGAAGAGGGGGTAGGGAGGGAACACAAGGTGGCGGAAAGGAAGGAGGGATAGGGCAAAAGAGGAGGGGGAAAGAAGGAGACGGACAGCGAGAGAGGAGAGAGAGGAGAGGAGGAGAAGGAAAGAAGGGGGAGGGGAGGGAGAGGAGCGGGACAAGATGCCCATGACGCCCCCACGAATTATTGAGTCAGGTTTCGAAAAAATAGAATGCATAGATATCTAAAGTGATGTTATTGTTGGTGGGTGGAACTTGGAATTTAGATGTTGAGTTTTAAATAATAACGCAGCTGAGATCTGTATGACGCAATACATCTGGTAGGCGACTGGGAGAGGTGACAATGTCATTACTCACAGTACTAGGCTACCACGCACAGTTCACACTCGCAGGCACCACACAGCAGCCCAGACAATACATGAGTAAATCAATTATGTATTTATGTTGGGAGGTTTCCTGTGTATTGGTGTTAATTGTAGCTGGGTTTGTAAGCTTTTGTCTAAATTATTCAGCTTAGACGAAAAAGACATTACAGAAGTTGCCTCTGGGTCGCCTTTGTACACGGGGACCCACAAAGACTGCCGATCCGGATAAGGGCGTAACTACAACGTGACAATGCAGATGTGGCGGCCAAAGGCCCCCGGCCGCAGCGAAGGAGGAAAGAAGCCACCCCCCATAACCGGAGCAAGCAGAAACAGAGGGCGCTCGCTCTCTTCCTCTCCCTCTCGGCTCCTCCTCTCTGCGGCTTGATTAAAATGTGAATGAATGAAATTAACGAATTATTATTAGTTATGGTGTCAATTGTTGGGCCATTAATTCTGAATCGACAAATCAATGAAAAAAAAAAACTAACACCAATTTGCATTCAAATTTCAGATGAGAGGCCAGCCAATTGTTATCCGTTTACAATTTAAAGTAAATAAAAAAAATAGTCAAATTACCTCTTAATTGACACTTGTAGTGGCCATTTAAAATTGATAGAAAAATATTTAAGGGCTATACCAGTAAAGGACTTAAAAATCAAAATTATGACACGGGAGTAATAAAGATAGTGGGACAGATTTAAAAAAAAAAAAAAAAAAAAAAAAAAAAAATAAATATATAGGTTAATGCCAACGGTCACCCACTGCAATTGCGCTGAGCAAGCGTTGCCGACCCTTTGATTAGACTTCGCATTAACTGTAATGCTTAGGCATAATACGATTGTACCGCAAGCGGAAAAGCGGCGAAGGCCAGACAATGGTACAGCTATGCTTAGCAAGACTGAGTTTAGACAGTGAAGGCAGCAGAGTGGAATAGGACCTTGAGTTGAGTCAGACGTGCGAAATGACCGTGAGTACTGTAAAGAAATAAATTATTATCACACGTGTGTTGTGGGACAGTGACGTATTGGTCGTATGTGTATATAGCAATTATAATTTAACAAAATGTAGGCGACTTAACATTAATACATACTAGCGCCTCGCTAAAGTGATGAAGCGGGCAAGACAGCTTGCTCACTCTTAGGTCTTAATCCGACGATCAAACTAATACGCAACAATATAAAAGGCATCATGATTCACATCTAAAGTCCACAACAATAGAATAGAAACACTACGAATATAAAAAAACTCTCACGACAAGCCAAACTTCATACGTCACCTATAGTCGCCGCAAAAGCCGCCGTGTAAGTAAATAACTAAAACTCAATGCCCAGTATTGTTAAAACAACAGTCTATATTCCACAAACACAGCATGAGAAGAGAAAGATTAAACGTCACAGGACAGTACGAAGAATGAGAAGGAATGAGAAAGTGAAAAATTAAAACAACAACCAACAACAGAACAAAGCCCATAGAATAATGAAATTAAATCATCCCGAACATCGGCCATGTAATTAGACAGCTTGAACGGACAGCATAATCAATGGACTCGACTAGAATGAAGCAGCGCAACCGTGGAAAGGAAGAAAGACAAGAACAGTGAAGTGAGCAGCGAGAGCGGGAGTAACTGATAACCGGCATCGCTAGAGTCATTTTTGCAAAGGGCCGATTCGATATAAGTAAGAAAGTGGAATTTATAAATAGATTAAGAGACTTCTGTTGTATTTGGTGAATGTTTTTTTAAATTCACAGTACAGTCAACATGCCCCGTCATCTTGGGCCCAAAGGAGCACCCTGGTTGCATCAATATAACATATATAAAGAAAAGTAAATAGTAATAGTTGTGTAAGTAAAAAAAAAAAAAAAAAAACAAAAAAAAAAAAAAAAAAAAAAAAAAAATATATAGAGTATAAACATCATATAAAATTTAAATGGAAAAGTAAATAATAATATTGGAGGAAATTCTAATTAATAATGTCCATATAATTAAATTTGTAGATTAACGTGTTATGAACTAGTGTTTGTTAGGGTGGTAGGTAAAGCAACATTGATAAAGATAGATTGCTAGTAACAGTAACAAAAAAACCCTTCATATGTAGTAGTCTGCTAAGCAATTTTTCCGAACAGAATATTATCTTTTTAATGAAATGTATCGCCTTCATTTTTCAATTAAGAGTTTTTTTGTATTAAGGAGGACATTGCATTACAATTAAAATGTTTGAATGATATGGATCCTTAAGTTTTTTTTTTAGTCTGTCAACCAGTAATGTCAGAAGCGGTTAAGGAATAATAACCTTAGGATTTGAATAGGGACGATACAAAGAATCGAGGTATCTGTCATGGCAGGGCTGGGTAGAGGACGAGAGACGATCAAACACCTAGTCTCTCAATCAGTCATGTCCATGTCGGGTGTTATGTTGCCGTGTCGCGCAGTGATTCTTTTCTTAATAATAGACTAATCATTAATTTTAGTTTCTGAAACGCGCACTAAAACTTTAAGTGTGTGAGAGTGCAACAGTGTGATAGGTGAGAGAAGAACACCCGACCATCCGAAGAAGCTAGTTACGAGCATAAGCGAAGGAGTGCCGCCTACCTCTGAGCACCTGACACACGCCTGCCGACATTAAGCAATCGA